>CM029674.1:17882431-19082431 GCA_017311315.1 Dendrocalamus latiflorus
AAAAGCAAACAGAACATTCCGGTTTACTGAGCCATACAAAACTTAAATTCTAAGCTAAAATGAGTGCTAACAAAACTGATCATGGTGAGGGAAAATATTATGGTGAGTGCCGACAAAATTGAGCAAGTTTATACATTTCAAAATTACACTAATGGTAAAAACATGCCTGACCTCAGGATTAATTTTGTAGGATCGTCGATGGCAATCAGAAGGGGTGAATGATTGCAACGCCTAGTGGAAGCTTCTTCACAAAATCACCAAAAAAACAACAAAAAAATATATTTTTCCCGGGGGTACTGTAGCAATCAATGTAGTACAATACTGTAACATATTGTAGTAGTTACTGTAGCATTCCGATCAATATTGATCATCAGAAACACGTTTTCATTCAATTTAGCAATTGATTTTTAATTAAAACTAATTCATGAATGTATGCAAAAAAAATATAGATAGAGATCAATGCATGGAGAATCCCTAAGGATCAAAAAACCAGAAAAAAGATAATATATGCGAATTAAAAAACTCACGAACTTTTATTTGAAAACGCAGAAACTAATGTCTTCTTCCTTTGCGTCCTGCTCGCCATGTCCTGCGCCTAAAACCATGCCCTCTCTCGGCCAACCCCTCAACTATTAAATACTCACGTCGTCATCGCCTAATGCGGAAATGGTGTCACAATCCAAACCAATCTCCAGCCGTCGCTCATGACTCGGATTCTAAGAGTCTCCGCTCTCAACCCTAATACAATTCGTTCAACCAGGCCTAGCCTTTTTTTACCTCAACTAACCTTTTGGCCCGCTAATTTTCAAGGGATCCGAAACCCTTCCTAATACGGATTTTTCAAAATTCCAATTTTCCTAACACGTCACGTATCGAAGCCTCCAGGACCGCACCTCCTGTAGCTTCTCCACGCATCATCCATCACGTGTCGTAGCCTCCGGGTCACACCTTCGTAGCTCCAACACGTATTATCCATCTCTGATCTTCATGCGTCCCAAGCATAAGCCCGACCATCTCATGACCTCCTTAACCGTCTGAACCTCAGATCTCCCCATCCTAGCCCCGGTCCACCTCGTCACCGACCATAATCGCCTCCATGCTCAACTTGCACATGCAAAGACCAAAGAATATTTTTCCGGCACAAGTTCGTCTAAACTTGACCAACATCAATCTGCACACACGCGACACAACTCGCATAACAACGCTAAGCAATATTATCAAATATTCATCATCATAAATTAACCATTGTCAATTATTGATCACCAAAATAATCTAGACCTAGCCATATGGTCTAACAAATTTGCTACTAAATTATGCTTAATCACACAGAATACTTTGCCCGTAACCTTACACGTATGTGTCATAGATGCTTATTGGGGCAAACACTATACTAGAAGGTCTCAGCAAGTCTTGGCTTTAGGAGGTGGCGTGTCGACCACTTTGGGATCTGACGTTGGAGCGGATGCTGCTGGCATTGGTGCGGCGGCAATAGAATCGACAAACTTAAAGGATGACAACGAGTGATATGCTACAGGCGGTAGGGTCTTGGTTTTGGAAAGGATAGTCGTATTAGGTAAGGATTGGTATTGAGAATCAGGAGATTGAGTTAGTTGCTATATAGAATCCGGATTTGCTTATCAAAGCCGGTTATATACTATAAGTAGGGGTCAGTTTAGGATTGCATTGGAGTCAGCTTGTAAGTCTCTATATATAAGGGCTCAGATTGTAAGGGAAGAATCAAGCAATAGAATTGCCTTAATCTCTTGTCGACTCAGAGCCTTGCGCTCTGGCTGGTGGAAATCCCGAGCAGAGGCACGAGGGTGAGTTTGTCTCTCCTGCTACCCTCTCCGATCTGACCCCAATTCGCAAGATCAAATGCTTCCACCCTTGGCAACCCACCAGAAGTCATCTTTGAAGCCTGCACTTAACAAATTGGTATCAGAGCCTAGACGCCTAAAATCTCTTTGGTTGCAGGAGTGCGCAACCAATGTGTAAGAGGGAAATTGTTGGGAATAGTCCTACATTGGTTATGGAAAAGGAATAAGCACAACTTATAAGTGTGAGAGAGACTTCACCCATAAGACTAATCTTTTGAGAGAGAAGGCTCAATACCGCTTATAAGGTTGTTGCTTTAGGGTTTACATACAGGTAGCCCGTGGGCTTAGGTGCTCAGCCCATTTGGACCTATGACCCTAGGAGTAAACCCAGTTAGACTCCGATCTGACAAGTGGTATCAAGGCCATCTCCCACCACGTTGCCCATGGACGAGCCCAAAACAATTGAGGACTTGGGCAAGATGTTAGCAATCATGATGAGGACATCAACAAGGTTAAACAGAAGCAGATCAATCAGCATGAGGAGGTGATAACCTAGTTGCAAGGCACCTCTGGCACTACCAGCCTGGAGTCCAGCGGTGGGGTTGTTTCACCCAAAGGTTCACGTATCAGGGGAGGCCGAAGGGAGGAGGAAAGAAACCTGCTTCTGCGGTATCACAAACTGAGTTTTCCAAGCTACGATGGAGAAGAGGACCTGCTACCATGGCTCAATCGGTGTGAGCGCTACTTACGGGGACAACACATAATAGAAGAAGAGAAGGTTTGGTTGGCAGCTTATCATCTGACAAGCGTAGCCCAGTAGTGGTATTACCAGCTCGAATGAGATGAGGGCGAGCTGTCATGGCCTCGTTTTGTGGATTTTGTCAACATGCGTTTTGGTCCTCCCATTACAAGTAATCCTTTGGGTGAATTGGCACAACTGAGGTGAACGAAACGGTTGAGGATTATCAACGGAAGTTCTTGGTGTTGTTGTGCCGCGTCGAACCATTGTGTCAATGGCAGCAAATTCAGTTGTTTACGGCATGACTCATGAAGCCACTATAGACAGTCGTCAAGTTGCAAAACCCGGCAACCTGTAGACTGCTGTGAGTTTGGCTAGGGCTTATGAACAGAGACTAAGGGAGGAGCAGACTGAGGACAAGATTACCAGACCATTGCCACCAGCACGGGTTACAACTTCGGTGGCCAATCCTGTTCCTTACCCGAAGCCTAGCTCCGCTCCAACCGCAAATCTGCCTGCAGCACCACCGGCAAGAACTCTAGGGTCCAGCTCTCTTCGGTTGAGATGGTGGAGCGGTGAGCCAAGGGGTTGTGCTTCAATTGCCTGGAGAAATTTGGGCCTGTTCAACAATGTTCAACGAAGGGAATTTAGTTACTGGTGCTAGAAGTGTTGAATTATGTGGGCCAAGCCCATACAATAAGAATAATTCCTAAATCTCAAAGGCCCACTCATGCAAAGGAGGTTTGCACGTGAACTTTAGTACCATATTGCTAGTTCTAGGAGAGGAAGACCACCTTAAAAGGGATGGTGCACCCCTAGCCACTTGAGGCATATGTGGGAGAGAACTAGAGGATCACACGCGCGCTCGCTCGCCTCGCCGGGCCGGGCGGGCGGGGCCGGGCCGGGTGCTTGCGCAGACGCGGCTTCCTTTTGCAGTTTTATTTTTGCTGTTTTGAGACACGCGTCCTGATTTTTCTATAAATACTGAGTCGCCGCCTCCATACAGTATATGCGAATCAATCTAGGGTTTTTGCCTCCTCCATTGTACTACGCCGTCCCACGTAGTCTACTCCGTCCCGTCCGCCGGCGTGCACTGTCGTTCGGGAGAGTAGGTCTCCGGAACCATCGCCTTCGAAGTCCTGCACCGGGAGAGGGCGAATAAGGTTTTTGGGAAGCGCTCTGCGCGACTGCTTACTGTAGCTCTGGCTCGTCTTCCTCGTCGTTCGGCTTCGGCGAATCGTCATCGACCTCGTGTCATCCACACCGTGCCTGCAGCGTCAACATCGGCAAACCGATTAGAACAGAATCATCGGTACGTAACAGTCATGTTCTCCGTATTAGATCTGTTCATGTACAGTTTCCTGGTTTACATGTCTAGATCTTTTATGCCTGTGATGGTTCTGTTATTTTGCGTGCATGATGTCATGCTTTATTTATGGAATAAATTGAACCTACATGTGCTTATGTTTCCAACAATCCAAAAACCTTATTGTAGGCACTGTGGTTTTACTATGGCTGGATTTGCCGATGCACTGAGGCCGGATAAGTTCTCCGGTGTGCACTTTAAGAGATGGCAGATCAAGGTCACTCTGTGGCTTACTGCTATGAATGTATTCTGGGTTAGTAATGGCAAGCCTGAAGGTGTTCTTGATGCTGAAAAGCAGAAAGAACTTTGTTGGATGCATTCTTAGTGTTCTTGCTGATCGTCTGTGCGAGGTGTATATGCACATGACAGGCGCGAAGGAGTTATGGGATGCACTGAATTCCAAATACGGTGCTACTGATGCCAGCAATGACATGTATGTCATGGAGCAATTTCATGACTATAAGATGGTTGATAACCGTTCTGTAGTAGATCAGGCTCATGAGATACAGGCCATTGCCAAGGAACTCGAACTCCTGAAGTGTGCTTTACCCGACAAGTTTGTGGCTGGATGTATTATTGCGAAATTACCTTCTTCATGGAGGAATTTCGGAACAGCACTCAAACACAAGAGACAAGAGTACTCTGTTGAGAATCTGATTGGGTCTCTTGAAATTGAGGAGAAAGCTCGGGAAAAGGACGCTGTGTCTAAGGGCGATGGAGGGCAGTCTAGTGCCAATGTGGTACAGAAACCCTCAAGCAAGAACAAAGGGAAATTTGTCAAAGCCCAACAGACAACCAACTTCAAGAAGAAGAAGAACAACAACAATCAGGATGATAGAACTTGCTTTGTGTGCGGTGAGCCTGGTCACATGGCCAAGAAGTGCCCACAACGCAAAGGAAAGAAGGCACCTGTAGGACAGACTTCTAAGTCTGTCAACGTGACCATTGGCAAGACTGGAGATGGGACTGAGTATGGTAATTTACCTACTGTTCTTTCAGTTAGTCAATCTACCAATTGGTGGATTGATACAGGAGCTAATGTACATGTGTGTGCTGATATTTCATTATTTTCCTCTTATCAGGTCGCCCGGGATTCCTCCGTCCTAATGGGGAATGAGTCACATGCTACTGTTCATGGTGTTGGCACGGTAGATCTGAAGTTTACTTCGGGAAAGATCGTGCAGCTGAAGAACGTGCAGCATGTCCCTTCTATAGACAAGAATCTCGTTAGTGGCTCCCGTTTATGTAGAGACGGGCTTAAGTTGTTATTTGAGTCTAATAAAGTAGTCGTGTCTAAACATGAATATTTTATTGGTAAAGGCTATGAGTGCGGAGGCTTGTTCCGTTTTTCCCTTTCAGATTTCTGTAATAAGACTGTGAACCATATTTGTGGCAGTGTGGATGATGAGGCTAACGTTTGGCACTCACGTCTATGTCATATTAATTTTGGTTTGATGTCTCGGCTTTCCAGTATGAATTTAATTCCAAACGTTTCCATCACCAAAGGTTCTAAATGCTATAGCTGTGTGCAATCAAAGCAACCTCGTAAGCCTCACAAGACTGCCGAGGAGAGAAACTTGGCACCACTAGAACTCCTGCATTCAGATCTTTCTGAGATGAATGGCGTGTTGACGAAGGGTGGAAAATGATACTTCATGACATTGATTGATGATGCAACTAGGTTCTGTTATGTGTATTTATTGAAAACGAAAGATGAGGCTTTAGACTATTTTAAAATCTATAAGGCAGAAGTTGAAAACCAATTAAATAGAAAGATAAAAAGACTTAGGTCAGATCGTGGTGGAGAGTATTTCTCAAACGAATTTGACTTATTTTGTGAGGAACATGGCATTATACATGAGAGGACGCCTCCTTATTCCCCCGAGTCAAATGGGATTGCCGAAAGGAAAAACCGCACGTTGACTGACTTGGTGAATGCCATGTTAGACACTGCGGGCTTACCTAAGGCATGGTGGGGGGAGGCTTTGCTAACGTCTAATCATGTATTAAATAGAGTTCCTAACAGAAATAAGGACAAAACACCATACGAGGTATGGATTGGGAGAAAAACATCACTTTCTTACTTGCGTACATGGGGGTGCTTGGCGAAAGTTAATGTGCCAATAACTAAGAAACGCAAGCTTGGACCTAAGACTGTGGACTGTGTCTTTCTGGGATATGCTAATCATAGCATTGCCTACAGATTTTTGATAGTTAAAACTGAGGTACCTGACATGCATGTTGGTACAATTATGGAGTCTCGAGATGCAACATTCTTTGAGAATATTTTTCCAATGAAGGATACACATAACACTACTAGTCAACCTTCTGAAATAATTCCTGAACCTTTTGAACATACACATGAACTTGTCAATGAGGAGGATGACAATGGAGCTCCTAGAAGGAGCAAGAGACAAAGGATATCCAAATCCTTTGGTGATGATTTCACTGTGTACCTTGTGGACGACACTCCCAAGTCTATTTCAGAAGCGTATGCATCTACTGATGCAGACTATTGGAAGGAGGCTGTCCATAGTGAAATGGATTCCATTATCGCTAATGGAACCTGGGAGCTGACAGATAGACCTTATGGGTGCAAACCTGTAGGGTGCAAGTGGGTGTTCAAAAACAAGCTTAGGCCTGATGGTACTATTGAAAAGTACAAGGCTCGGCTTGTTGCCAAGGGCTATACTCAGAAAGAAGGCGAAGATTTCTTTGACACTTACTCACCTGTTGCAAGACTGACCACAATTCGAGTACTACTTGCTTTGGCTGCCTCACATGGTCTTCTCGTTCATCAAATGGATGTTAAGACAACTTTTCTTAACGGAGAGCTGGATGAGGAAATTTTCATGGAACAACCTGATGGATTTGTAGTAGAAGGTCAAGAAGGCAAGGTGTTAAAACTGTTGAAATCTTTGTATGGTCTGAAACAAGCCCCTAAACAGTGGCATGAGAAGTTCGATAAAATACTGACATCTGCAGGCTTTGCTGTCAATGAGGCAGATAAATGTGTATACTATCGCTATGGTGGGGGTGAGGGAGTTATTCTATGCTTGTATGTGGATGACATCCTGATTTTTGGGACAAACATCAATGTGATAAATGAGGTCAAATCATTCTTGTCTCAAAACTTTGATATGAAAGATCTGGGAGTGGCTGATGTTATTCTAAACATTAAATTGGTTAGAGGTGAGGATGGGATTACACTTTTGCAATCTCATTATGTGGAAAAGGTCTTGAGCCGTTTTGGTTTTTCTGACAGCAAGCCTTCTCCAACACCTTATGACCCTAGCGTGTTACTTCGTAAGAATAAGAAAATTGCTAGGAATCAGCTGGAATATTCTCAGATAATAGGCTCACTTATGTACCTAGCTAGTGCAACAAGGCCAGACATCTCCTTTGCTGTGAGCAAGTTGAGCCGGTTTACATCTAACCCAGGAGATGATCACTGGAAGGCGCTTGAGCGAGTGTTGCGCTATCTGAAAGGTACCTCGAACTTTGGACTTCACTATACTGGGTACCTGTCGGTGCTGGAGGGTTATAGTGATTCCAACTGGATCTCTGATGCTGATGGGATCAAAGCCACTAGTGGATATGTTTTCACTATTGGTGGTGGTGCTGTTTCATGGAGGTCTTGCAAACAGACCATTTTGACGAGGTCAACCATGGAAGCAGAGCTTGCGGCACTAGACACTGCTACTGTTGAGGCAGAATGGCTACGGGATCTATTGATGGATCTACCTACGGTGGAAAAGTCAGTGCCAGCTATCCTTATGAACTGTGATAATCAAACCGTTATCGCTAAATTGAACAGTTCTAAGGATAATATGAAATCGTCTAGGCATGTCAAGAGACGATTGAAGTCTGTCGGGAAATTGAGAAACTCCAGAGTTATAACCTTGGATTACATCCAAACAGATAAAAACCTGGCAGATCCCTTTACAAAAGGACTATCACGGAATGTGATAGATAATGCATCGAAGGAGATGGGTATGAGACCCATGTGAGTTATCTATGGTAGTAACCCAACCTATGTGATCGGAGATCCCGTGAATTAGGATCTGGGAGAAACAAGCCATTAGTTAACTGGAGTAGAGTAATTTCAACCCTCTCTATGTGAAGATGCAATACTCTCAGAAACTGCAAGGCAGGTTGGTTAAGGCCTTAATGTGTTCCATTGGCTTTCAGAAGCGAAGACGTTATCCTGCAGAACGTTCTTGAAAGAACACACCTATATGAGCCCGACTGTTAGTCGCAGTCTATGGAGATCTTGGGAAAATCTCCTACTAAGCTCATGAAGAGACCAAGGAGTATGACTTATACGCTCCAACCGAGGGGTAGCCTACTGGCGGCCTAGTATCAGTTAAGTCTCTAAGTGAAGCTTGCTTGCACCAAACTTGCAATTCAAGGCATAGTCCATTGTTCAAGTTGTGAGTAAGTGTAGCTTGGAGTTCTAGGTGGATGTTCAACCTTAATCGGTCTCCATCGAAACACTGATATATAAACAGTACATTGGAATTCAGACAAATCTCTGTGGGACTTTGAGATCTGGTGGGGGATTGTTGAATTATGTGGGCCAAGCCCATACAATAAGAATAATTCCTAAATCTCAAAGGCCCACTCATGCAAAGGAGGCTTGCATGTGAACTTTAGTACCATATTGCTAGTTCTAGGAGAGGAAGACCACCTTAAAAGGGATGGTGCACCCCTAGCCACTTGAGGCATGTGTGGGAGAGAACTAGAGGATCACACGCACGCGCTCGCTCGCCTCGCCTCGCCGGGCCGGGCCGGGCGGGGGGCGCGGACGCACGGCACCTGCGTGAATGGTCCGCCAAAATCGGCTCCAGGTGCTTGCGCAGACGCGGCTTCCTTTTGCAGTTTTATTTTTGCTGTTTTGAGTGGCGGTGAATCCGGATCGGTTACGTGTGACTAATCCGTTTCGGTTACGAGTTATGGAGAACGTGCAGGCGTCTTGATCACGCGTCCTGATTTTTCTATAAATACTGAGTCGCCGCCTCCATACAGTATATGCGAATCAATCTAGGGTTTTTGCCTCCTCCATTGTACTGCGCCGTCCCACGTAGTCTACTCCGTCCCGTCCGCCGGCGTGCACTGTCGTTTGGGAGAGCAGGTCTCCGGAACCGTCGCCTTCAAAGTCCTGCACCGGGAGAGGGCGAATAAGGTTTTTGGGAAGCGCTCTGCGCGACTGCTTGCTGTACCTCTGGCTCGTCTTCCTCGTCGTTCGGCTTCGGCGAATCGTCATCGACCTCGTGTCATCCACACCGTGCCTGCAGCGTCAACATCGGCAAACCGATCAGAACAGAATCATCGGTACGTAACAGTCATGTTCTCCGTATTAGATCTGTTCATGTACAGTTTCCTGGTTTACATGTCTAGATCTTTTATGCCTATGATGGTTCTGTTATTTTGCGTGCATGATGTCATGCTTTATTTATGGAATAAATTGAACCTACATGTGCTTATGTTTCCAACAAGAAGGTCCTGAGGAGGAATCAGATGAAGAATCTATTGAGATTTCTCTGCATGTGCTAACCAGAATTAGAGTAGGCTGGACTATGCAGCTAGTAGTGTAGCTTGCAGGAGAATCCCTTCGGGCGCTGGTGGATAAAGGCTCTACGCATACTTTCATTGCCGACCATACTGCCCAAAGGTTGGGATTAGCTCGGGCACCTCGCCCTGGTCTGACGGTGGCAGTTGCAAATGGTGACCGGGTGGCCTGTGCTGGCCTATGCCCTCAGTTACCAGTACAGATTCATGAGGAAATGTTCATGCTCAATTGTTTTGCAATTCCTTTGGGGGGTTTTGAGGTTGTTCTTGGCATACAATGGCTTCGCACCTTAGGGCCAATTGTCTGGGATTTTGAGAGCCTGACCATGTCATTTTGGAGATCGGAGCATCATGTTATGTGGAAGGGCGTGGGTGCTTCGGTCGGAGGATTGGGTGTGCTAAGCATCGCTGGACAGGATTTCATGACCTCCTTGCTGCAGGAGTATGAGTCCCTCTTTGAGCCACCAAAGGGGCTGCCACCGGCCAGACGGCATGGTAACCATATCCATTTGTTACTAGGATCTGCAGCAGTGGCCGTAAGGCCTTATCGTTATCCCCACTTGCTCAAAGATGAGATCGAGAGACAATGCAATGAGATGCTCGCTCAAGGCATTATTAGGAACAACAACTCAGCCTTTTCATCACCGGTTTTGTTGGTCAAAAAACATGATAAAACATGGGGATTTTGTGTCGACTACCATGCCTTGAATGTGCAGACTGTGAAGGATAAATTTCCAATCCCGGTAGTTGATGAGTTACTGGACGAGCTTAAGGGCGCATGTTTCTTCACGAAATTGGATTTACTCGGTGGCTATCATCAAGTGCATATGCATCCTGACGACATTGAGAAGGCAGTGTTGTGTACTCACCACAGCCACTTTGAGTTCGTGGTGATGTCCTTTGGACTGACGAACACTCCGGCAACTTTTTAGGCACTCATGAATGAAATATTGAAACCATTTCTTCAACGGTTTGTGTTGCTCACTAAATGCCCTACAATTCAGATTGTCATCTTCACGTTCTAGCTGGCTTATACATATCTTGTCATGATCTAGATAGCCCTTTACTGAGTTATGGCTTGGTGTAACGCTTTATGGTCATTATGGATAATTCTCATGGCTCTAAATGCTTAAATAAACAAAATTCAGCCATTTTCATCCATTGACATGTCATATTCTCTCTTTTGCATCCTTGATGTGTTTATTGCCAAAAAGGGGAGAATAGCGGAGAAAAAGGCATTTGGGAACTTTCTAGAGCTTTGGAGAAAAATTTGCTCTTTCTGTTATAGCTCTAGTGTTCCTTTGTCAACATGGTCATTAGCTTCCTTAATCTTCTTTGGACCATGTTTGACTCTTTTTCATTTCAAACAAACTCAACGTTTTTCAGGGTTTGTCAATATACTCATCAAGGGGGAGATTGAGAGACCATGTGGTCTAAGTCCCAAGTTGGTGATGAGTAATTGACACGTGGTTTGGTTAGAGTGAGTTTGGTTTGAGTGATTCGTGCCATTTTGGCATTTGGCGAGGTCGGGTTATGATTAGACAGATTTGACGCGTGGTCGTCTTCCCGGTTGGTCATTTGGGCCATTTCTCGCTTGAGTAGGATTTGTTGGTACTAATCATGTTTATATGCTTTGTGCCGTGCTATGCGATGTGGTTTTTGTCTGTGATGGCTGCAGGACGTCAAGTGGAGTCGTGGCGAGACACGGAGGACTGGACTAGGCGCAGGTGGCGCTGAGGTCAGAACAGTCGGGATGTGTCGAAGATGACGTGGACTCGAGGTGGTTGCAAGGCGTGCGAGACAAGGAACGCGGAAGCTTCCCGGAAGGTGCAGCAGGGGCGTTTCGGTAAAAGCGCGAGGCTGCAAAAGGAAGCGGGTTAGCGGGCAAAGCATGGAGGGGTAAAATGGGCAAAGCAAAGTGTAAACCCATCAAGAAATGCTATAAATAGGAGTGTGTTTCCTGGTTGTTGGCAAGACTTGGAGAGGGGTTTTAGGGCTTTTTGCTTTGTGCTTTAGTGGTTGAGAGAGTGGGTGTGTCTCCTATGCATGTATGCTATGAGTTCTTGATTCTCAAGCATGTATGGGGACTAGTTTAGTGAGAGATTGAGAGATATGAGCTGAACAACTATATGTAATCATTCCTCTATTTTAATCATGTATGTCTCCGTATCGTGTTTATGATATCTTGTGTTTGAGCTCTTTGTTCTTGAGTTTTTTTTCTTGTCTTGTTTCCTCTTTAGCGCAGTTTTTTGTTTTTCGTTTTGATCTATCTTGGAAGAGCAGCAAGCAGTACTGATGTGTTTGGTTTCATGTCCAGCGGCCAGCAAGCATCTCTAGTTTCCTTCAGTTTGAGTATTGCAGTTTTTTTTATTATTATTGCTCTCGGATTGCTTTCAATGGCAATCACGTTTTGCATTTAATGGCTGCACTATTGACATATAGTATGTGTTCGGCTGCATGTTTTCACTAGCCAAATGGATAAATGTGTTGGCCGAATGAATCATTTATTAGCCAAATGAATTATTGCTTGGAAGGACTGCCGAGTACTTCTCTTTTAAAGACTTCGGCCATGCAGTTTTTTATTTTTTGTTCGGACAGCAGGGGTGTACAGACTAAGTAGTACTTGCCGCTTGCTTTATCTTCTGCGTGTTCTTTCAGTTGAGCGTGTGATCTCTTTTCTGCTCTAAGGTGGTTCGGAAATAGCATTTCCTCTGGTCGGCAGCAGCAGGAGACTGTCTCTTTCTTGGCCGAATGGCATGTCCATCTAGTTTCCCTGTAGTTTTTGTTTTTCAGTGCAAACTGAAAGCCTCTTTGATCTGAATCTTTATTTTGCTCGGCCATCTAGTCTTCTTTTATTTCTAGCTTTTGATCTTCTCTTGTTCCTTTCTGTTTTTCTTATGGGTCAGTGGTTTATTTTGAAAGATCTTCCTTCCCAGTCTTGTATTCCTTGTTGGTTTTTATGAGCGCTAAAAATTCTTGCTTCATGGCTCTCTAGCTATCGGAGAAGAAATTTCGTGTGGATTCTCGGGGTATTATTTTATAGTCGACATTCACCCTCCCTCTGTCGCCAATTCCGATCCAACACACAGCATCACTGGGTGAGCAAGTTATTTGGCTATGAGTTTTCAGTGGAGTATCTGCCAGGTCGACAGCACAGGGTTGCTGATGCCTTATCCAGATGGGATGAAGAGGAAGCTACAATATATACTATCTCTAGCCCTGAATTCACTTGGTTTGCTTAGCTTCGGGAGGAATTGTGCTAGGAAGAGGAGATGGTAGCTCTTCGGGAGCGTAGTTTGTCCGGTCAGAAAGGGCCACAAAGGAAGGTTGTGGATGGTCTAGTATTGTATCATAACAAGGTATATATACCAATAGGTTTGGCTCTATTTCCTCAGATTTTGGACGAAATCCACAGAGCTGGTCACGAGGGAGTTCAGAAGGCCTTGCATCGAGTCTATGCTCACTTCCATGCCAAGGGGTTACCAAGGATTGTTCGGGACTTTGTTAGAGGATGCTCGGCGTGTCAACGCAATAAGTTGGAACATCTCCATCTAGCTGGATTGCTTCAGCTGCTAGAGGTACTGCACACGGTTTGAACAGATAGTTCCATGGATTTTATTGAAAGCTTGCACGGCATGGCATCCTCTATTGTTAGCGACCATGATTCGGTCTTCACTAGTAATTTCTAGAGAGAACTGTTCCACTTGGCAAGAGTTCAATTACATATGAGTTCCACTTTCCATCCGAAGTCCGACGGTCAATCGGAAGTGGTTAACCGCATTATTGCCAATAACCTCCGATGCTTGTGTGGCGATCGACCAAAGCAATAGGTGCAATGGCTTCCTTGGATGGAGTATTATTATAACCCCTCATATCAAATGGCGCTCCGTTCAACACCCTTCCATATTGTTTATGGTCGAGATCCGCCCGCCTAGTTGCAGTGTGACATAGGAGCTACCCACATAGCGGTGGTGGAACGGCAAATGATGGACCGAGATGAGTTTTTACAAGAAATCCGTGGAAGGCTGATACAATATCAGTCCTTCATGAAACAGCAGTATGATGGGCGGCATCAGGACGTAGAGTATGAGGTTGGGCAATGGGTTTGGTTGAGGTTTCATCATCGTTCAGCGTCCTCTCTCATGGATCATACTGCAGCCAAGTTGTCACCAAGGTATTATGGTCCCTTTCAAATCACTCAACGCGTGGGGCCGATGGTTTATCGCCTTCAACTTTCACCATGTTAAAGAATCCATGACATTTTTCATGTCGCTTTACTGAAGCATTATCACGGAGACCCTCTGGGTGAAATTCCCTCTCTTTTAGAATTATTGCATGGCCGGGTTGTTCCTCGATCGGAGACAGTTCAACACGCTCGGCTTTATCGAGATCAATGGGAGTTACTAGTTCAATGGAAGGATTGTCAGGCCTCTAAAGCATCGTGGGTTCGTCTTCACGAATTTCAAGAATGTTATCCCAAGGACATGGTATTTCATCAGAAGGGGGTAATGTTATAGATGCTTATCGGGGCAAACACTATACCAGAAGGTCTCGGCAAGTCTTGGCTTCAGGAGATGGCGGTCAACCACTTTGGGATATCTGATGTTGGAGCGGATGCTACTGGCATTGGTGTGGCTACAGAGGACCGACAAACTTAAAGGATGACAATGGGTGATATGCTACAGGCGGTAAGGTCTTGGTTTCAGAAAGGATAGTCGTATTAGGTAAGGATTGGTGTTGAGAATCAGGAGATTGATTTAGTTGCTATATAGAAGCCGGATTTGCTTATCAAAGCCGATTATATACTATATGTAGGAGTTAGTTTAGGATTGCACTAGAGTCAGCTTGTAAGTCCCTATATATAAGGGCTCGGATTGTAAGGGAAGAATCAAGCAATAGAATTACCTTAATCTCTTGTCGACTCAGAGCCTTGCACCCTAGCCATTGGACATCCTGGGTAGAGGCACGAGGGCGAGTTCGTCTCTCCTCGCTACCCTCTCTGATCTAACACCAGTTCGCAAGATCGATTGCTTCCGCCCCTGGCAACTCACTGGAAGTCGTCTTTGAAGCCTGCACCTAACACTATGAGATTGAGTAGAACAGCTTGTCAGTAGTCTTAAAAAATTTGCTTAATGGAACATAACTAACCGTGTATTTAATTAACCAAACAAAACAATTTTCTAAGATAACAGACTACCTGCAACTGTGTATTTAATGGGGTGAGTCCAGTTACATAAATTCTCATCCCTGCTTAAATTTCTTTGTTTGCCTAAATATCAATATCCTTTTCCATATTTTTTATCGAAGTCGGAGTCGGACACGAATAGTGCCGGATATGAATACGAATGCGGATATTCTCGGTCATGAATACGGAGCAAATACATACCGCTCTGAATACGATTAGTCTCGGTCAAAAATATTTAGTCGGAAAATGTGTGAAAGCAAATTTCACATGATGACAGGGACAAGTTAAGTAACTAGTAAATTCTATCTAGCAAAGTAGCAAGTAAATAATAGAGGCTAGTTAAACAAGTAGTACCTAACTAGCTACATGCCACATGGTTTAGGTTTGATTTCACATGCAAGCTCTGTTCCTAAGCACATTAGCATACTTCCCCTGAGCCATATGTGTTACATGCTTTTCTTTTTCTTTTTGGTTTACAATCTATTTTTAAAATTTGCAGATTGCCAGTTATAAAGGTCAGGGGAGAATAGCTCAACCTAGATTCAAAACCCCCCAGTGGATGGATGGTGAGCTATTGGTGCTCAATGACAAGGTAAAATAAAATATCCAACATTGTTGCTTTGTATCTGCAGCTGCATTGCTCCTGAAATAAATAAATAACTATGAGCATAGCATGCAAACTAAAATGCCATAGCGTACAATTTGGTTTGCACTGAAGTACTTGTACTGATTTTGGAAACTTATATAATATCGAGCTATATCACCAGGAAGCAAGCTTACTACTCGCTGAGTGAAGAATATTTTGGTTTCCAGTGCACCATTCGCTATGAACTGTCTTGAAATATATTGGGCTCTGGACCCACAATTTTGTATTTAATTGTAGGAAATTAGTCACAAGTCATAAGAAAAGTTGTAGTTTTAAAAGAATAGTTCATGTTCATCTTTAGTTCACGCAAGCATTGTTTGTCTTGTCAGATTTTTACGTAACATTTTAAAGTTAACCTCAGATGGGGGCGGCAACCAAAGGATGAGAAAGGGGAGCTTTTCTCCTCGGATGGGGCAGCGGCTAGAGGATGGGAGAGGAGGGCTTTTTTCAGATGGGGGCAGCTGCTAAGGCAACCGATGCCTTTACCCTTCTCACATGGGCAGGCCAACTGAGTAATGGGCCAAGCGTTTGTGCTACAGGATGGCCTATCAGGGTCCTCAAGCCTATGGCCTGCGAAGGCAAGGGCCTAGTCGGTTAAGAAAAAAAGAGGGGTAGCTTGGTGTGTTGGCTCATAAGCCTAGCCCAAAGAACCCCGCTGCCAGGTCAACCCTTGATTTGCAACAATTTCAAAGCATTATCTTGGATATAACAACAATTTCGGCCTACTAGTTCTGGGCCAAGTTTTGACCTTGACGCGACTGGTAAAGCAGTTCAAGACCACCCCTTCAGGCGTGTGTGAATGGGCTGGCTAACTAGTCCTACTTGGCTTTCAATTCGTTTGGACCACCTACCAACAAATGGAACATGGGCCGCAACAAAGGTTAAATGGAATTCGGCATAAAAGCAAGAAGGGTCCGAATGGTTTTTGGGGTAACACAAATACATGGGCTTTTGGTTGGTCCCCCGATGCCACCAAGGCCTGGGTGTTGAACCACGAGACAAGCTGGAGGTCCAATTATATTCCGGAAGGCCGAGATATGTTGGTTAAGCGAGAAGGCCTGTCATGATCTCAAGACCTAACTTTGGAACCCGCCACAAGTGGTACTCCCAATTCTTGGCCCAACATCCATCTTGGCATAGCAAGTAGGGTGATTCGGGATTATAGCGGCACAAGATTGCCCCTTTAGGCGTTCTCTCAGAAACGCCAAGGGGCAGGGTCTACTGTTGGGAGAATAATTCACACTCTACCAGTGGGACCCACTCTACAGGAAATACCTACATATAGGCTAAGAAAGGTGGTTACACTCACGCAGGACGGTTGTACCCCTCATTTGTACTCATATGGTAGCTTTTTCCCAAAGGGGTATTTTTATTATTTGTAAAGGCCCTATAGTCTATAAATACCCCATGTACCTCTCATTTGTATCTCAAGCTCACAAGAAATACAAAGAGCAATTCAAACTGATGCCCTCCTGGAGGAACCCTCGAAACCCCTCGAAGGTCGCCGACAGGAGTAGGGTGGTCCTCTCAGACCGTCGAACCTGTATAAATCTTTGTGTCATTTTTCGCCTTTGTGGATGCCAACTCGTAGCACAGCCGACGTCTGCCCCCTCTAACGTGTTCGATTCTTTACACTTACAACAACAACATTTGGTATCAAAACCACTGAGCCACTCACCATGACTTCTGTTGTCGATGAGATCAAGGCCATGAGGGCCGACTACGCTGTCATCTATGAGGCACTTTTGAACATCAAGAGGCCCGTATTGGAGAGACCATGGCGAAGGAGAGACAACGTACCGTTACACTATCTATGGCACCACTAGTGCCACTCCAAGCTATGGTGGTGACACCTCAGCAATCCGCGCCATCCCTTCTTACGCAGGCCAAGATGGAGTAGGAACTGCAACATGTCGCTGTGATTTCGGCGCCGCTACCAGTCGGGTCTTCTTGGGCTTCACCATTGGTGGCTGCACCAAGGAAGAAAGCAACTGCTTTTTGGCAGTTGCTTTCCCTTCGATGTCAGCAGACATCATGCTCTCGATGGTGCAAAATGCAACGTCTACCATGTGGGGGGATTACGACGTTGTTGCATATCTTCCACTATCATCACGCCCATTGGCAGGAAGGGTGTCACCGCTGTCTCATGCTAGTCACCCACTGAAGCTTCGTTGACCCTCTTCCATGTGACACGACATCATCATCGTGCCCTCTTGTTGGCATAGGTTACAAAGGACTTCAACCATGGCCACCACCATAGCTTGAGGACGAACTACCTTGCCATGAGGAGTGAAATGCTACGGTCGTTGGTATTGCATGTGCGCACAGTACTTATGTACTGTAGCATTGGGATTAGGAAGGGATTACCTATTAGTTAGGACGATTAATTAGTTTCCTAGGATAGAGATTAGTTAAGTGGTATCTTATCTATTAGTTACGACGATTATGATTGAGCTTGATCTTGTATATAATTGTTAGAAGAGCCCTCTTTTTTCAGTGTATCTTCTCGTTTCCTTTCCAATGGATCAAGAAACACCCCGATCGGAGGTTGTATGCAAAAGTTATGTGTTTATCTCTCTCTCTCTCTCTTTCTCAAAACCAGCTAGGGTTTCCTCTGTTGTATGCAAAAGTTATGTGTTTATCTCTCTCTCTCTCTCTTTCTCAAAACCAGCTAGGGTTTCCTCTGTTCTTTCTTTCCTTTTTTTGCACACAACTCCAACTGCAGCGATGAGACCAAAACGTGAACAGAACTTGAAACTCTAAAGGAACTAGATGCTAGCATGCAATCAAAAGTTCAACAATGCAATGTACTGAAAAGAAAAATTGTGGGGCTCAGACTGGTTTGGACGGGATGATCTACTATTTTTTTTTGGGTTTTTTTGTACTCTAGGTGAAGAAAATCAATCTAATCTATGGTAAACTAGAAACTGGAAATTCTCACCAAGCAACCTTGGGCTCTGATACCACTTGATGGAGATGAGGTGCCCGATCTTTCGATGAGATTGATAACTATCGATTTTAGTGGAGGTGACTCATGATCCGACTACAACCGTACGACGACGCTTGCGCCTTAGCAATCATTGAACCAACTCCGAGATGTTATTGACCTTGCTGGAAGCACGATCAACCTGAACACGAAGATCAATCTATGCGAGCAATCGAAGAACTAGCAAGAATAAGACATAGGCAATCTGATATTGCGAATAAGATTGAAGTATATATGGTATTGAAAACAATGTTGGGATCCCGAAAGCTGTCTTGACTGGTGGTTGTATGACACAACTGAAGAACAGAAGTTTGCATTATGGCTAAACCTAAATTCAACGAAATCCAAGTCCTAGCATAGGGAGGCGGTGGCTCCTAATATAGGGAGTTGACCAGGGGTGGCGGCCAGGGAAGTGGGCGCACGCCCCTAGGGTTATAAGGCCCATGGGCCCAAGTGGATCCATTAGAAAGTAGACTTGATAAGCTTTTCATGCAGTCCAAGAACGTCCCAAACGGAGTTCGTATGAAGAAGTTACGTCCGTTTAAACTTGATACTGTCGTAGTAGTCCAAATCCAAATCCAGAACAAGCCCAACTCGATCTCTTGATTTACTTGGACCCAAAGTGATGTGGTGACCTTTATTATGCCTTCCATGCATGTCCATGACTCCACATGCCTCTCCTTCATCCTTTCCCATATTCCTAAGCACAATTAAATCACTTGCATTCGGTAGCAGTCTATTCTCAGTAATATATAAACTTAGAAACGAATTCACCTGATAATTAAGTTGGTGAGCACGAGCTCAAGTAAGTGGTCCTTGTAACACTTGCTGTGGCTGTGGATGAGATGTGTGTGTAGGCCCGGTTGTATCCATGGAAGGGATGTTCTCATCAATCTGCCCAAGTCAACTCGCATTCACGATGTCTTCTATGTCAACCTCCTGAAGAAATTTGATGGTCTCCCACCAGCAGCGATTCCGCCATTGCCACCTCTTCTTCACGGCCGCGTCATTCCATCTCCAGCAAAGGTGCTGCATGCGCGCATGACACAGGACAAGTGGCAGGTCCTAGTCCAATGGGAGGGTCTTTCTAATGCAGATGCTTCATGGGAAGACGTCACTACCTTTAAGGAGTCTTATACGTCCTTCCAGCTCGCGGACGAGCTGCTCGTCGAGAGAGCGAGAGATGTCATGTGGGGCAAAGTTTACACTCGACGACACAAAGCCACAGGGGACCGAGTAGTAAGCTTATGGCGCCCTCTTGCTTGCATAGCTTTGGTTAGTTAAGAGATAAGATCCTTAAGATCAGATTAAATTGGAACCTTAAGATCCTTTTCTTAATAGATTGATTTGTTAGGCCTCTTGATAAAGGGGGAGAGATTGATTGAATAAAGCAAGGAAGGATTAGGTCAATTACCTAATCTCCTGCGCCCTGCCCGCTATCCACCCTTCCCTCTGCGGCAGCTTGGGTTATCCCTGGCCGTAGCCCCTTCCAACAGCTCCAGGACGGCAGCCCCATCCAGCCGGCCAGATCCTTCCTTTCCACCTCCGTTCGGAACGCGTGCCTCCTGACACATACCTCTTCAAGAGGATGTGGAGGAGAAGCAAGTCCAGCAACTACTTGAGGATATTTATGTAGGGTTCGGGAAGAACATCTGCTCTTGTGGACAAATATTGTCCCAATTTCACCCATAACCCTTCTAACTCTTATCATCAGGTTAGGAACACGACGAGCATTTCGCTCGTGTGTTTTTGTCCACATAGCATTTTTTTTACTAGTGCTAACCCATTGAACTCTCTTTTGAATGGCCTGCTTGTATCTCAAGAAGATGTTAATCTGTTTCTACCAGAACAGAAGACTGGTTGATAAAATAACAGCATAAAAAATAAACACAAACACACCTTATAGTTGAAATAGATAAACAATGCCATGAAAAAACTGAGGCGCCTGGTTAAGGTGTTCCCCATCCTATTAGAAGTCATTTAGTTAGAGCAACTCCAGCAGGACCCCTACTTGGCCTCTCAAACTCAAATTTGAGAGCCAGAGCAAAAAAAACTCAGCTCCAACAGGGCCCCTACTTAGCTCTCAAAAATAGGAGGCCTCTCAAATGAGGTCTCCAAGCCCTCATTTCTAGGGGCCCTCTCCTGGCTCTCATCCTTTGGTTTTTTTCCCGCTCGATGAAACTTCCCCTGCGCCCCCCAAAATCCGCCGCTTCTGCTCGCCCCCCCGTCTCGCCCGACTCCTCCGCTTCCGCTCGCCCCCCGCCTCGCCCGACTCCTCCGCCGCCGCCCGTGTCCCCCGCGCGCCGCCAAAATACCCCGCCTCCGCCGCTTCCGCTCGCCCCCATCTCGCCCCCCGCCTCGCCCGACTCCTCCGCCGCCGCCCGTGTCCCCCGCGCGCCGCCAAAATACCCCGCCTCCGCCGCTTCCGCTCGCCCCCATCTCGCCCCCCGCCTCGCCCGACTCCTCCGCCGCCGCCCGTGTCCCCCGCGCGCCGCCAAAATACCCCGCCTCCGCCGCTTCCGCTCGCCCCCGTCTCGCCCGACTCCTCCGCCGCCGCCCGTGTCCCCCTTGCGCCGCCAAAATCCCCCGCCTCTGCCGCTTCCGCTCGCCCCCGCCTTGCCCGACTCCTCCGTTCGCCCGCCACCTCTGCTCGCCCACCGCCTCGCCCGGCTCCTCGGCTCGCCCGCCGCCTCCGCTCGCCCGCCGCCACGCCCGTCGCCTCGCCCGACGCCTCCGCCCGTCGCCGTCGCCTGGCCTGTCGCCACGCCTGTCGCCTCGCCTGACACCTTCGCCCGTCGCCGCCAAAATCCCCCGCTCACCTCCGACCGGATTTGAGGAGTGGGTCCCATGTGTCAGTGTGTAGTGGAATGGATTTATGGGCTTAGATTTGAGGGGTGTTGTTGGAGTAGATGCAAAAAAAACTGAGCCCTAAAAAATAGGAGGAGCCCTCAAATCAAAAGTAGGGGCCCTGATTTGAGGGCTACTGCTGGAGTTGCTCTTAGGAGAAGAGACAAGAAAAATCCTGGCGCACTCTGGACAACTCTATGCTCCTAGCAAGCCAGTTGGTCTTCTGCAATGTTACAGGTTCAAGAAAGCAAATCCAAATCAGCAACTTACTTAGCCTTCACCTTCCATAATAAAACTATGGATCACACAATCGGTTCAGCTGTTCAAGATTCCAAGCTTATCATAATGCTTCATTGTCAGGACAGTTATTCAGAGACATGAAGTTGACACAAGAATCATATTCACTTGATAGCTTCCATTTACATTAAGTCAACTAAAGATAGTAAATAAAAGCAAAAGCATAATTAAAAAGGATCCAAGCTTCCTACACCGCATGCTCTGCAACATGACGATGAGATGAGCAAGTAGTTTCCAAGACAACACCCCTACAACAAGTACAACAGATGCAAGCATGCAGCAGAAAAATGTAGTGTAGAAACAGTTGACGCATGGACAGTACAGATTAACAAGCTAACCGTGTCCTCTCTTCCTACAGAGTTCCCCCCACATGTTGCAACTTTTCCTTGGCAAGTTATAAGACTTGTCAAACTTGTGGGCGCCGCCATCGCCATAACACACAAATAGTTTGCAAGAACAGAACACAAAAGGGAAGAAGCATTCATTAAGCATGCACGCGGTTTCCACCTACACACAAGCAGTTTCCACACACACTAGAATATATTACAGGTGATAAATCGTAAACGCATGATTCGACCAATCCAGCTTTCCCTAGTCTTCAAAAAGAAAGGTCCAGTTTTGTTCTTATGGCCATGGCATAAGATTTCCCTTCCTTTCCACTTTGGCACCGAGGTGCTGCAATGGCCAATGAGGAGCAAAACTACCATGCATGAATGCTGTTACGCTGTTACACTTTAAAAGCAATAATCTCTGTCATGGCATGAAAATTGGTGGACATGCGCAAAACGAAAACGATCGCATAACACGGAGGGCATTCCAACTTGTTTGCTTCAATACGAAGAGTTGAGAAATACTAGGGTGTACCGCATCAGCCTCCATATCAACATTGGTTACAGAAAAATGGTGACTAAATAAAGGTTACTATATGAGTACAAATTTACAATAGGAATGGTGACTGCCTGATTGGTGAAGCACCTTATTCCTCAAAAATGAAAAGAATAGTTTCAGATTATTACAGATGGCCACGCAATTCTGGGCAGAGAAGAGAGGCCTTTTACTGCTTCCAGTGGCAAGCTTTTTCATGAGCTCATTCAATGCTTTCCTGGCTCCGTGTAGTTCAGCTTCAGCTGCTCAACCTTCTCGATCTTGAATCCGCGGATTCTGATCTCTTCCTTCTCTGAGGTATCCTTGTTGTCGACATGCCAGATAGTCCAACCTTTATTCTCTACACGACCGGTAACTTTGACCTGCATACGGGCACGGTATGAAGAATCCATCGTTAAAAGGAAAGCCATATATATTTAGCACAGTTCTCTAGGTTAATAATGGTGTTTGTATAACTGTATAACCTCTGCTTCATCGACAGAATTGACAATAAGAGTGCCGTCCAAGGAAAGGCCTTCAAGGACGATGTTCTTGCCATTGATTACCAAAGCTGACCTCTGAGAAACTGAAGAGTTGTCATGCACCTTCTCTTTGGTATCCTTGAATGCAAGACCCCACCTTGGACTCCAGGTTATGCGTGGCCAAACCTCTACCTCTTGCCCGTTAAAAGTATCAACTACGGGGTCAGCTATTTGTGCACCAGCCTGGAAAGAGGATAAAAAGGAACTTGTTAAGCTGGAGCACAAACAATTGAGAATGAGCCAATGGCCGAAATGCTCTCTCCAAAAGAATATGCTAATGTCATCACCTTTCTTAAAATAAGGCTGTTTGCCCTGTAAATTGCCATCTCCCCTGAGGTTGCACTATGATAAGGATTGCCTTTTGGAACCTACAGCAAGGCATATCAAAGTAAAGAAAACCAAATACATAATACACAACGGAAAAAGCCAACTACTTTAAAGTAACTTAAGCATGACGGTTGGCACAGAATCTTTATATATAGATGGCATCTTCAGAAATGTGGAGGATTTGTAGTTTTCAACGTGTAACAAAAAGGGCAAATTTGTAGCTGATAACAGGCCTATTGATTAAGAAATCATAATTCATCAATGCCAGCATAAATTCAGAGCAAAGCTGACCTCTTATCACCAAGCATTGCTTCATATGCAAGGACAACAAATTAATTATGTAAAATATACAATTTTTCAATCTTTGAAAGGGGGTGAAACCATACTTTAGCAGCATCTTCAGGATTATTCTTCACAGGAGCGTATGCAAGCCACGTATCCATAACCTAGCATGTAAGATTTCTTTTAAAAAAGAAGGCATAGTAAGAATAAAAATGTAGGGATGAAGTAGGAAAACTTCTCGGCTCAGGAGAAAAAAAATCTTCATTTGCATCTGAATCATAGATATTAACAAGAACTCCTGGTGGCTTGATGGGTTTAAGTCATGAGCAATGTAAGGGTCATTCTGGTTGAGATTCAATCTTGGGATGGTGCTGTCCTAGAAAAAACAAAAGAAACCTTGTGATTCCCCATGCCCTTTTTTTTTCCAATTTGGATATTATACTGTTGTTCATGGAAGATAAAAACAAAAGAAACTCTGGTCTGAAACCAGATGGTCTTGACAAGAGTATACAGATTTGAGAACACCAATTTCTCCCTAGACTCATTTTTTTACTATGCTCATGAATTGTTGGCTGGAACTATGTTCATGAATTATTGCTGGAGATTGCAAGCACTGCAGATAATCCAATCCCAGCTAACCTATCTGCCATGTAAGGTGCACCCATAGAGTTTGCAGATCTACGGACTACGATCATTAACTATATACAGCAGGAGTACGTATGAAAGAAGTAGAATAAAATCACCAGATGCTGTCATAGTAGGTTAAGTAAGACCTGAGCATAAGGTAAGCAGCAACGCACTTGTAGCAGTAGTACAATATATATAATCAAAAGGGCATAAAGTTAATTATCTACCAATATCATTCTTTAGATTCAAGAAAGAGTTCAGCAGTCTATTACCGTAAACCCAACTTTTGCTGTGGGAGGTAGTGTTTTTGGATAGTCTTGCATCATGCACTCAAGGCGAGTGGAGGATTTAAACGCTGCCTTGGTAGAATCAATATACCTAAATTAACAAGATGATGAGAGATTGGGGTTAACTTGATGAAAAAATCACATAAGAATTTATTAACAAAATTAACATGATTTATAAACTTCACTGATAGTTGATTATAAACAATACTTGTGGAATTCATTGCAAACTCTTGTGGTTTTTTTTTTGTTGAGGAATTTTGGTTTTATTTTGTTAATGCACTAGATCAAGGTAACTCTTACCCATATATGGAGTACCTTAAGGTATAGTAATTAGGGAAAAAGGCCCATAAACAGTGATATGGTAATTAGTGATATCGATAGGAAGACACTATACAACACAGGTCACAGGGCAGATAAGATGATTTTTACTACGCCGACTGGAGAAAACATCAGCGAGAGGAAATATTTCATAACAAGTGTGGCATGAAGTAAAAGGGAAGTGTGCACAAAGATATTGGAGCCATAAAGCAAGAGCAAAATTCACCCAGCCTTGAAGACTACCAATGGAAAAACTTTCAGAATCAAATGTAAGTTGGAAACAGACTTGCATTACTAGCATTGTAAAAAAATTGTCCTTTGGAGCAATGGCCAGAATAATTACTTAGGGTTTACAAATTCAGAAATGGCACCATGTGTTTTCTTGAGCTCCTCAATGTATGGTCCAAGCTCTAGTATCAACTGCAAAAGTGCAGCATAAAGTCAGTATGACAGATTCTGCAGTGCCAATACATTATGCATACTATTTTTTTAAGCGATGAAAAAATATGGACATCAATAATTATATTGTAATTAATGAGGTATGTAAGACAAGTTAACAACATCTATGATAACTCAGAGGTGTTGCTACTATAAGATCATACTAGCAAAACAATATGTTAACAGACGGGTCATGTTGTTAAGTACCATGTTTTCAGTATTTGGGAGAGCGGAAAACAAATAAAGCAAAGGATCTTTTGAAAGTGGCCAACTCACTAGTGGTTTGGATCATCTGTTTGCAGCAATTACCTGGTTTATATTTCCAGGGTATGGAGAATAGCCTGTTTCACAATTTGCATCACCATCAGGATGTCCAGTTGCACGAAGGAGTGGGTCAAGCTGATTGTACTCGACATTGATAACCATTGTTCTACCTGCACATAAGAATGGATCTAAATCAATTTTAAGAGAACAAAACTGTTGTAGAGAAGTGAGAAAAGCAAGTGAAATTGTGAAAACGCAATCATTCATTAAATTGGATGTGATTACATGACAACATGAAAACTCTAAAGAATACAGTTCTCTTAAATCCTTTTGAACAAATAATAAATCTTTTCTATTTTTATAGGACAGATCTACTATAATGTAGACTGAAACAGTGGATCCAATGATTCATCTCTCTGGAATCACACTACTGATGCATATAAGTATTGTTCTCAGAAGCGTTCGAGAAAAAAAAGTATTGTCCTCA
Organism: Dendrocalamus latiflorus; assembly: GCA_017311315.1. NCBI lineage: Eukaryota > Viridiplantae > Streptophyta > Magnoliopsida > Poales > Poaceae > Dendrocalamus > Dendrocalamus latiflorus. The sequence continues at coordinate 17,908,322 of CM029674.1, forward strand.
GAATGGACAACATCAGCGAGAGGAAATATTACATCTAATTAGGTAAATGTAGTAAAACTTACCGTCAGTATGAGTAAGTTTTGTTATTCCTCCAATGGCTTCCTTTGCCTTCCGAGGAACCGCAAGAGAATTAACATTGTAGCCCTTGGTGGCACTGACACCTAATGCTGATGGTATTGCCTACAAAACAACGTGAAGAGCTATGTCACTTCAACTGTCATCATAGTTGTCCACAAACAGACTATTTAACATTCTTAATAATTATAATACAGTAGGGGGAAGTCAGTGTACAAACATTGAAGAGCAATCCATTTGTGTCCTGGAAAAAGAGAACCCATTTCTGGCCCCTACACTTCCTATAAAAAGAATGTATAGTATCATAACAAACATTCAAAAGATTTGGGCATGCACTTCGCTTGGTTACTTTATCAAATTACTACAAACAGATATAGATAGCTGTTAATTTTCTTCAAACAGGCAAAACTGCCAAATCGAGAATGTTTCTTGAATCAACAAGCATACCATTGCTCGAGCAACCCGCTTGAATAAAGAAGAGAGTGAACATCTCCATGTCCATGTGGCTTTGTCTGTCAAATCACAAAATTGAAGGTAAGAAAGGTTTACAGAAACTCAAGAAGATAAAAATCAATAATAGGGTGGCATATATTTGAAACCCCAATGTTAGTGATCCTTGTATTGAAATTAGCAACCTGGATTTTGTACTTGTCATTTGGGTCTAATGCAAACCTTGCATCATTGTCAGCTAGACACGCCACTTTTTCCTGAAACAAATAAGCATTTGCAGTCAGCACCAAAAGTAACAGCTGCATGCTTTACACAGCTAGTGAAGAATGTTTTCCCCCTAAGAAGCACATGGAACAAATAGCAAAATAGAAAGCCACCTGCTTTAGAATTTTCACTTGAGATGGTTCCATTCCAAAATATGAGTTTGATTCCAAAAGATTGATGGTTAGCGCATTTGTATCATCGGAAGTCATAATAACAAATGGTATCTTTGTATGGCATTTGCCTGCACGCTCAAAATGACATCAATCAGAAGAAAAACATCTGAAGCTTTTTCAGGCTTGCAATCTAGATATGTCTAAATAAACAAAAGGAAACATCTTAAAGTCATGCCAAATGCATCATTTCACAAGAAAGCAAAAAAAAAGAAAAGATATATATCTGTTGTCCAATATCCTGTCTAAAGTTCTATCATGGTGAAATAAAGAGGTACAATTAAGGCCTATCAATATGCAAACCAAGTTTTAGAAATCAGAAACCAAATAAAACTGATTTAATCTTTTGGGTGCAGGTCTTTAGCCTGGGCTAAGTTCATCTTGGTTTAGTCCATACAAGCAAATTATGTAAAAATTGGTCTCCAGCGAGGGGGACTAAAATAAAAACAACCACATGTCTCAACCTTAAATTATTCAGCAACATGGTATTTAGATTCCATCCTGTTTTTTCTTTACACACTACAAGCAGTCAATCAAACTACTTTTGCATGCTCACATCAGCTCATTCAGCCTTCACATCAACCAATAGCAACCATAGTACAAAAAGCTATTCCAATATCTTCCTTGTACTCACCGAGACAGATAATATCGTTTTAGAAAGTATTAAACTAACGGGATATGGTAAAAATTAAAACAAGTAGTGCCTACCAGAGACTAAAATAATATTAGAAAAACTATAGAAATATTGGAAAGAAAAAGTAATCAACAATGACAAGCATCATAGGAACATGCAAGTAAGTCACACATCAACCATATTCTACGTACCCTCTACCATTTTGCAGCTGGCCGCTTGTAAAGCCAAAATAGACTCTATGTAATGTTGAAGAAAACATTTTCCAGTAGTTGTTTCCCTCGGGAGTGCTACCTACGCAATGACATAACAAACGAAATTAGTGATGTGATACTTCTAGAATCATGCTTGATATCAAGGTGCATTCAGCAAAACAATAGAACGTCTCGAGGGAATGAGTTACATGTTCCCAATTGCAAATTAGCTGGACACAACGAGATCTAAACAAATTGCCTGCTGGATAGCCTTAAAAGCGAGTACTAGGCTTCTATGCTTGCAAGCTAATGATACTCATACTGATAGATATGTACATTAGGAAAGCAATATGTACATTAGGAAAGTGTATATTAGGCAAGTCTATATTTAGTATGATTAGCACCTGCCATGTATTGCATGTAACCTGCCATGTAATTGGCTATATATATCAAGGTCACCCCCCCACGTTGGGTGTGTGGTGTTTCCCTCAATCTCTGTTATTCTACATGGTATCACAGACCGAGATCAATTAGATCCCGGACCTTCTGCTTCCGCCTCCTTACTCCCCACCTCTTCCCTGTGGCAAGATGGCCACCATCCCCGCCGATGCCTCGGCCGCCGCCGCTGCCGCAGCTGCTGCAGCAGCCGCTGCTGCACCACCACCGCCGCAGGCCGTCGTCGTCCACCCCTACACCGCCGTGAACGTGAAGACTCACATTCCGGTGACCCTGGAGATGAAGAATCCCAACTTCACCAAGTGGGCTTCGTTCTTCAAGGCCTTGTGTGGGAAATTCAGCCTTCGCCTCCACATCGACGGGCCAGCTCCTCCGGCTGATGATCCATCATGGGACATTGCCGAGTGCACTGTCCGCGGCTGGATCCTCAACACCGTCGACGACTCGGTTCTTGATCTTGCCATCACCGACGAGAACCAGTCCGCCCGCGAGTTGTGGGTGGCGATTGAGGGCCTCTTCCGCTCCAACCGCGCGCCCCGGGCTGTTTTCCTGCTTGAGGAGTTTCACTCCTTGAAACAGGGAGACTCGACGATCGATGAGTACTGTCAGCACCTCAAGATCAAGGCCGCTGCTCTTCGGGACGTCGGACACACCATCGAGGACTCCCAACTCGTCCTCAGCCTCCTCCGCGGCCTCAACCCGCGCTACACCGCCACCGCCGACGACATCGCCAACTCCGCCGAGCTGCCTTCCTTCTCTAGGGCGCGAGAAATGCTCTCCCTCAAAGAGCTGCGCCTCGCCAACGACGAGAAGACCACGGCTGCATCTGCCATGGTGGCCGCCTCTGCCTCCACCTGCACCTCTCCAGGGTGCCGCCCCTCCTCCTCTGTGGCCACTGGCGCTGCTCCCAAGGGCTATGGGGGCGGCAAGAAAGGCAAGGGCGGCAAGAAACAGGGCGGCTGGCGCGGCCCAGGCAACGGCGCTGGCTGGCAGCAGGGCAGCGGCAGTGGACAGCAAGGGGGCAACCGCCCCATGGGGCCCTGGTTCTGCTACAGCCCATGGGCCTTCCAGGGCGGCGTTCCTCCTCCAGGCAGTGGCTGGCAGCAGGGCAACAGCCCCGGCGGCTGGCCCCCTCACGGTGACCAGGGCGGGCGCGGCCAGGGCATCATGGGTGCCAGTTCGCAGGCCCACACCGTCTTTGCTCCCCCTCCGCCAGCTCCATCCGCTCCACTGTGGGATCAGGCCGGCCTCATCGCCGCCTTGAACCAAATGGCGCTCCAGAACTCCGGCTGGGTCATGGACTCCGGCGCCACCTCCCACATGCACAACTCGGATGGTATACTCCTCACCCGTCAACCCTCTGCTATCCCAACCTCACCGCCACTTCCAAACACAAGCTGGCCCCTCGCTCCACAGCCTGTGTCTTTCTCGGATACCCCTCCTCTCACAAGGGTTATCGGTGTCTCGACCTCACAACTAGACGGATTATCATCTCCCGTCATGTTGTCTTTGACGAGACTCACTTTCCGTTCAGCACTGACCCCACCAGTGAGCCCCCAAGCTCTCTGGATTTTCTTCTTACAGGTCCTGCCGCGCCGGTGCACCACACTGCCACCATGGTGCCCCCTGGGGTCGCTCCGTTGCCAGTCGCCGCTGAGCAGCCGCGACGCCGAGCTCAACTGGAGGAACTCGCTGAGGACCCCGCCATCCTACAGATTGGCCCGGTCCTTGGTCCTAGCACGGCTGCTCCGGCTGCTCCTGCTCCGACCGGTCCACCTCTACGGGTCTACGTTCGGCGGCATGCTGGTGCTCCCGCACCGGCTGCTGAGCCGGCCCCTGCACCACCGTCTGCACCAGCAGTGGAGGTGCCCCCGCCGGCGCCCGCTGTTCCAAAACAGCCGGCTCCTGCTCCAGTTGTGGTGGCCTCTCCGCCACCTCCGCCTCCTCCGCCGCCTCCTACCTCGAGCCGACCTGTGACGCGCCTCCAGACAGGCTCGCTGCAGCCTGTTGATCGTTATGGCTTCCCACCGTCTGCTCACGTCACCGCCGCCTCCACTGCCTCACCCATTCCCCGCGACTACAGAGGGGCCCTTGCCGACCCCCAGTGGCGTGCGGCCATGGCTGAGGAGTACAAGGCTCTCATCGACAACGACACGTGGCGCCTCGTTTCCCGGCCCCCTGGCGCCAACGTGGTGACAGGCAAGTGGATCTTCCGGCATAAGTTCCACTCCGATGGCACCCTGGCTCGTCACAAGGCTCGCTGGGTCGTTCGCGGCTTCACTCAGCGCCACGGCATCGACTACGACGAGACGTTCAGCCCCGTCGTCAAGCCTGCCACCATTCGGGTCGTCCTCAGCATCGCTGCTTCTCGTCAGTGGCCCATCCACCAGCTGGACGTGAAGAATGCCTTTCTTCACGGTCACCTGCACGAGACGGTCTACTGTCAGCAGCCCCCCGGCTTCGTTGACCCGGCGCGCCCCGACGCCGTCTGTCTTCTTCGGCGCTCCCTCTACGGCCTCAAGCAGGCCCCGCGGGCGTGGCACCAGCGCTTCGCCACGTACGTTCGACAGCTCGGCTTCATCGCTTCTGCCACCGACACCTCCCTCTTCGTCTACGCTGAGCGCGGCGCCAGTGCCTACTTGCTGCTGTACGTCGACGACATCGTCCTCACGGCTTCCTCGGATGCTCTGCTCCGCCGCATCATCGATCGCCTTCACTCTGAGTTCGCCATGACGGACCTTGGGGAGCTCCATCACTTCCTGGGGATCTCCGTCACTCGCTCCTCCGACGGGCTGTTCCTCAGCCAAAGGCAGTACGCGGCGGATCTTCTTCAGAAGGCGGGCATGGCCGAGTGTCACTCGACATCGACACCTGTCGACTCTCGTGCCAAGCTCTCTGCCACGGAGGGTGCTCCCGTCGCCGACCCCGCCACGTACCGGAGTCTCGCCGGCTCACTTCAGTACTTGACGCTCACTCGCCCCGACCTGGCGTACGCTGTGCAGCAGGTGTGCCTCTTCATGCATGATCCGCTCGAAGCTCACCTTGCGCTGATCAAGCGCATACTTCGGTATGTGAAGGGCACACTGTCGGCTGGCCTCCACATCGGCACTCGGCCTGTCGACAAGTTGATTGCCTACTCCGACGCTCACTGGGCAGGGTGCCCCGACTCCCGCCGCTCCACTTCAGGCCTCTGCGTCTTCCTCGGCGACAGCTTGGTGTCCTGGTCGTCCAAACGGCAAACCACGGTGTCCCGGTCCAGTGCGGAGGCCGAGTACCGGGCTGTTGCTCATGTGGTCGCAGAGTGCTGTTGGCTTCGACAGCTTCTTCAGGAACTTCACGTTCCCTTGAAGGTCGCCACAGTTGTCTACTGTGACAACGTCAGTGCTGTCTATATGACAGCCAACCCGGTCCACCACCGCCGTACCAAGCACATTGAGATCGACATCCATTTCGTCCGTGAGAAGGTGGCTCTCGGCGAGGTTCGCGTTCTCCATGTGCCGTCCAAGTATCAGTTCGCTGATATCATGACAAAGGGACTGCCGGTTCAGTTATTTGAGGATTTTCGGTCCAGTCTGTGCATCCGGAATCCTGACGCTTCGACTGCGGGCGGCTGATAGATATGTACATTAGGAAAGCAATATGTACATTAGGAAAGTGTATATTAGGCAAGTCTATATTTAGTATGATTAGCACCTGCCATGTATTGCATGTAACCTGCCATGTAATTGGCTATATATATCAAGGTCACCCCCCCACGTTGGGTGTGTGGTGTTTCCCTCAATCTCTGTTATTCTACACATACACTTCAACTTGCTCAAATATTCTTAAGACTGGGCAATTTACAAACTTAGTGCACTTTCTTGAATTGTGAAGATGGAATTCCCTACCGCATGTTGTTCATTAAATTTCCTTAATTTTCATCTCTGAATTGTGTTTTTTTTCTGGGTATGGCACAATTTGTGATAGGGCTATCCAGAAATTGATGTAAATATCTTATAGCATAAATATGAGGCCTGTAAATGGAAATGTTCTAACCAAACTACAGAATCAACACCACAGTCACATGACATCAAAACACTAGATCTATTACAGCATATAGTTTGAAGTTCTAATAAAATTGTGCTTCATACCACAGCACAACATGACTGAAAATCTTTTACTGGAGTTAGTGCTACAGTCAACATGATAGTCGTGCCATGCTTGGTTATAACTTATAAGTGTGCTATTAGCAACTTGGGTTGCATTACCTTAATTCCTTTGTAACCAAGTCTTTCACCAAGCCCACCAGCCACAAGAACAAATGCAGCATGACGAGCTTCTTTTACCCCAGCTTCTTCCAGTGAATCAAAAGTGTCATCACCAAAGGTCAATACTTCCCCTGAAGGAACCTGCAAGCATGGTTCCTCTGTTAACACCATTTACTTGTTTTATATAAAAAGGCGCACTGATTCAGACTAGACAAAAGCAATCAATAAAGTCATCCAATTCATTGAAAAATAGAACAGAGCAAAACTTACAGAAGGCATGAAACCATCGTATGGATTTTTGCCTGCTTTTGAATCTGCTAAAAGCTTTCTGGCATTCTGGATGTAAGATGCCAGCCCACCAGGATAGCTTGAATTAAGTCGGTGAACCTAGATAATGAACAGTTTAGCATAAAAGAAAAGCAATAATCAATTCTTTATGCACTTCTATGACTTGGAGACTTCTTTGGCCTAGATTTTGTAATTAAAAGTAAGAGGACACAGAACTTTCAGAAATAAGTTAACAAAAGTTCATAGGTGTCTCTTACAAGAAATTATTGTAATTTCTTGTGTTAGATCAGTAAAACATTCTGTGAATACATAATAACTATGGACATTTATGTAACCTCAACATTGCGATATTTTCTGAATATGAAGATGCACCTGATCAAAAAAGCTTCTTTTCTTGTCATCATCAACACCTGGCTCTGGCCAGTGTTCAAACAAGTGCATCTGCCCCTCCATCAATAGCATTTTTGCAAGTTCAACCTAGAATCAACAGGCAACAAGCATTATAGAAAAATAAAACCCACAGGTGGTCCACAATCCACTGTTGCGGCAATTAAAAAGGTATGTTACTAGTTCTCTTGTATAATAAATATGGATATATTGGTCCAGCCCAACCAGCTCGAGTAGGCATTTTCTTAGTTCTCAATGGGGACGAATAAGATGCACATCAACTGATAACTACCTTGCGCCGCTATATGTAGTAAAACTAAAATTTGCACCAAGAAATGCACTCTTCCAAGTTTACACATGCAAAATCTTTTAAAACTTCAGACATACAGAATAGATGAATCTAGGGAAAAAGGGTTCATATTCTCATGTTTACACCAGAAATTTGGTCAACTTAATGTCAGGTGGAAAATGATTTAGATCAACGGGACTTGAGAAGTACTGCGGCAGGAGAAAGGGGGTAAGCATTCTACTTGGGAACTAAATGAAATGCACTGTCCAAAAAGGCTCTTGACTTGCAGGTGCGGAGTGGGCCAACTAGCCCTCGCCGTCAACACATGAAAGAACTAAGGGCCTGTTTGGTTGGTGCTTAACTTTGCCATGCCTAAGCTTAGACAATATGTGGCTGCTACAGAAAATGTGGCTAACAAAATCGAAGCCACACTTGTGGCAAAGTTTGGCAAGAAACTGAGTCTATGACGTGTGGGGCCGGGTGCTAAGAAAGTGTGGCATGCCACAGTTACGTCAGTGAACCAAACAGCTACCTAAAAACTGTGGCACGCCTAACTTGTGGCTAGGCAACTTCTGGTCATGAACCAAATAGGCCCTAAATCACAGCGAACCGAGGTAGTTGGCCGTACTAGCCTGAATTATCAGATACTACACACACACCCCTAAAGCTAAAACTTGTAATCACCGAAAAAGTCTTGCTCTTAACCATTACACAGTTCTAAGACGTCAAATCAAACTCAGTGCCTTCATCATAGCAGAAACCATTACATTGTGACATTATGTGAACTAAAATTTCGAATTTGCAATGGTAAGGCATAAGGCCAATCAGTGCATCTACAGATCTGTAGTATTGAATCTACTGCAACGATTGCTATTGAGTTACAGCAGGGCGTCACCTCGTCGTGGGGGAGCAACCGCAGATTCCGCCACAGCGGGGGGCATGCCTCCGCCCACTCGTTGCCACCGCCAGAGATCCCAAGCGCGGCGACGCCCTCTGCCGCCGCATCGCCATCCGAAGCCATCGCGCAAGGAGCCAAACGACGCGTCTCTTTCTCTGCCTTCTCGTGGAGTCACTGGACAAACAAAAAAACATTTATACAAAGTGGACAAAGCATGAAAAAATATTCATACAAAGGGACACAGCATTTCACAAGGCGCCCTCGGCAACGCCCGTGCCCACGCCCTTGCGCCGCGAAATAAACGAAAACGCAGGAGGGGAAGGGGAACTAGGTAGCCGGCTCCAGCCGGTGTCTCCGATCTCGCTTATCCTGTATTCTTTTTCATATTTTTTTTTATCAAAGTTGGAGTCAAACACGAATAGTACTGGATACGAATACGAATGCAGATATTTTCGGTAGTACCTAACTAGCTACATGCCACATGGTTTAGGTTTGATTTCACATGCAAGTTATGTTCCTAAGCACATTAGCATATTCCCCTGAGCCATATGTGTTACATGCTTTTCTTTTTCTTTTTTAGTTTACAATCTATTTTTCAAATTTGCAGATTGCCAGTTATAAAGATCAGGGGAGAATAGCTCAATCTGGATTCAAAACCCCCCGGTAGGTAGATGGTGAGCTATTGGTGCTCAATGGCAAGGTAAAATAAAATATCCAACATTGTTGCTTTGTATCTGCAGCTGCATTGCTCCTGAAATAAATAAATATGAGCATAGCATGCAAACTAAAATGCCATAGCGTACAATTTGGTTTGCACTGAAATACTTGTACTGATTTTGTAAACTTATATAATACCGAGCTATATCACCAGGAAGCAAGCTTACTACTGGTTGAGTGAAGAATATTTTGGTTTCCAGTGCACCATTCACTATGAACTATCTTGAAATATATTGGGCTCTGGACCCACAATTTTGTATTTCACTGGAGGAAATTAGTCACAAGTCATAAGAAAAGTTGTAGTTTTAAAAAGAATAGTTCATGTTCATCTTTAGTTCACGCAAGCATTGTTTGTCTTGTCGGATCTTTAGGTAACATTTTAAAGTTAACTTATCATTTCCATTTGGAGACAATCAATCATTTATGTATGGTCATATAATTTTGATTGTGTGTTGTAGCAGCTAAATGTTATTGGAGTTTTTAAAAAAGAAGCTAAAAGGTGCCACTGAGAAGTTGTGTATCAATCTCACTGATTACACATGGCAAGTGGCATATCTAAGTAATGGTCAAGTTTAATTGATTGTAGAGAAAGAAATTAGGGACTATACCAGTTGGATGTTGATGAAATCCTCTGTATCATTGTCGGACCCAGATTTTACCATCCGGAGTCCTTTGTGATTCTACCGCACTATTCCCTAGATCAGTAGATAGTGCTCACAGACACAGTACTGAATATCAAAATTTATATCATGCGGAAGCGTAAATATAATAATGGACTTACTCATTGGCCGGTTAGGCCGAAATCAATAAAATACAGCAGCGAAAATGAAGCACACAGGTGGGACCCTCAGGACTTGCCCACAGGCAACCAACTGGAGGTTCGCGGCCTAGTTCTTGACACCTCATCATCTTCATCATCATGTCTAGTTGTATTGTCGAAGCATAGCGACTTGAATCCTGATTCTGGATTGGTTGTAAGAGCGAGGGTGAGCACAAACCACCGTGCTCCGCGAGCCAATACACCGCATGCAATTAGATAATATGCATGGCTTATCAAGGAAAGGCTCGGGTTATTTTATTTGCCATAAATTACTTTCAAAATATAATACATAGAAATGCCTTGAGACCTAGCATTTTGAACTAAAACATAATATGTGAAAGAATGTAATAGTAATAGCGATCCAGATTCCATCCACCGTTACATGGCCTCTGCACCATATACTTAATCCTTCAGCGTCATAACCGCTTAACTTATCACTGGGGCGACACCCAGGGCAACACAAATCATGACCTTTCTCTGCCCTCCACTTTACCAATTCCACCCACAAAGTTTTTGAAATAGAACTATATCTAGTTAAGTTTCCATGTCCGCCCTTGACCGTGGGCACGACTATTCGAATAGTTTTGACTCTGCAGAGTTTGTACACTTTACCCACAAGAGATAAATCTGCTCGTTGCCCCACATGATTCTTTAGCCATGCGGTTGAGTAGACTATCACATGGCCTTTACAATGCATAGTCCTATTGTGGTTACGCCCGCTAGGTTCTGCCTTCTGTAGGATGTGTGCATCCCTCGAGAAGGGCCCCCCATGAGCCATCACAGACAAAGGCGGGGATGTGACCATCCATCCCTTTGATCGTGTTCACACCTTCACGTAACCACCTTAAAGCCACACAAATTAGTTAACTCTGCCTACACTTTGCTAGCCTGTGGTTGTACTATTGTATACTGGGAGGTCATCACGAGATTCAGTCCTTAAGGTTATCTAGGCGGTTCTACCATTATCCACTTTGTGCTTCCACTGCACCACACACACACCCTCGAACCATCTGCCCAGATAATTAAGCAACTTGAGGTTTTTGGGAGTATAAAATATCCATAACCAAATATACCAATCATTTCCACCATGACTGCCCAAACCAATTTCTCATGATTCAAAGTGATGTTTTGGGGCATTTTTTATGCCCCTGATTATCTAAGCAGTACTAAGCATGGTGTATAGTTATGGACTTATTTTTGAAAGATTACCATTATAATTTTGCTAGGGTGACAAGGCTCAGATATTCAAATATTTCAAAGGAGCTATAATACTAGCAAGTCGAATAATGGGTATGTAACTAGAATCTTCAAACAAACATATATTTGCATTTGAAATAACAGCATGCAATTTGATAATTTAAACAAAAGTAGATTTGCAAAAAATGTAGGTTCAATATGATCAAAGTATTGACTCGCCTTGCGCAATTTACAACGGTCTCGAGCTTACACCATGCTTTCTCTTGAGCTTATGTTCTTTATCTTCACCTCGCTCTGATCACGCTTGTTCTCTTGATTCTTCAGGACTCCAATTTCTAATTACGTGCTAAACAACTGAATCCAAATAAATGCAAATAACTCAAAAGTCAAAATAAATCCAAACAAACTTAATTTAGCTTTATTATGGGTTATTGGGTGATCTGAGGCAAGGTCGATGATGTGTGGAGTATTGATGGAGTCAAAGAGGTTGGAGCGAAGTGAGAAATGATAGAGAGAGATTCGCTGGATGTTAGGGAAGATTCATGATAAAGGAATATTCACAAGAATATCCCGCTTTGGATTTGAGGGTGGCTAGGCATAGCAGATTTTAGAATGCCACTGATCGATCTTTTTTTTTTAATAACCACTGTTATTTATTTTTCATATTTATTAAGGACGCTTCATGTGTCAAGCCTCACATATGGGCAAGTACATAAATTTAGTTAGGTATTAAGTAGTGTACTAGTCGACTGCTGACATTTATGGGTTTAGGGTAGAGGTTCCAGAGACGATGTATACAGATTTTAGCTTATTGGTTTAATTCATATTGCTAGTAATTGGATACGTAGCATTCTATGTGGGCCTAATTAATTAATTAATCGTTTAGTTGGTTAAAGGGTTACCTCAGATTATATATATATTGATAAGATCATTTCAATGCCTGATATTCTAGGGCTATTATATTGTGGTACCTATTTATATGACCCTTTTTAAAGATATAGGAACGACAGTCATACTTTAGATGGTTAAATTTTGTATCACTTAATTATTTAATGCTTTTGTTGTGCAAATAGTTTTTACCATATATTCTACAGGCATATTTCGATATTCATCCATAGTCACTTTATGCGGAATGTTAATCCAAATACCAATTCTTATTTTACTGCCATTATTAACTAAATCTAGCATTGAGATCTATTATCGGCGATGCACTAAGGATGGGGATTATATTATAAATCATGACCTTCCAACATAAATATGTATTTCTTTTTAAATGGTTTTGGCATATTATTTCATAAATTTTACGAAGTGGCTTGATTTTGTCTTTTAATTAAATCTACCACTGAGATTAATGGCTGCATGTTAAATATTAGGGCATAAATTTTTAATCACAAGTAAGGATAATCTTTACTTTAGGGTCCTGCTTTTATAGTTATACATAATATCCAATGTATTTTCTTAAATTCTAACTTGAATATATTTTTAATTAGGTTCCTTATTAAATTTGGACTTTAAACAAAACCACATTTTATTAATGCTTCCAATTGATAATTAGACTTCAAATAAATATTTAAGCTACATTAGTTGCTCATATAATAAATAATCAAACATCAAATCTTAAGAATCCTTATTTTATACCCTAATTAAATTTATTAGCTTTTCTAAATTTATTCTCAGATTTTCCATGATTTTTCTTACTTAAAATGGGTTACAAAAGTTAAAAACAAAAATGTGGGTTAAAAGATGTGGCTGGCTGAGTTCGAACTTAGGACCTGGGAGTGTTTTGTGCGTTATATGCGCTCGGGTAGCCAAGTGAGCCCTCGATGTTTCGTGATAAGCTGTGGGGAATAATACATGAAGAAGCGAGTGGTAACAGGGGACTAAGACAGGGGCTAGCCGACCGAAACAGAGGAGGTGCGCGGCGGTCGGGGCAGGTGGGCTTGCCGGCATGTCCGGCGGCCGGAGGGGCAGCGAGCGGGAAAAATGGGTTGTCCCCGAAGTGAGGAGGCCTGGGGAGGTTGCGGCGTGAGTCGGGGATCCCTGAGGCAGGCCGGCAACGAGGTTTAGCGGCCAGGGGTGGGGGTGGAGCGGGGCGGCGGCGCTGGCGGGGAGGAGGGCGGCGATGGGCGAAGGCGTACGCGGGAGAGAGGCCAGTGAAACTCACCTAGGTGGCGGGTGTGGCCAGAGGGGAGCCGAGGTGGGCCGGCGGCGCGGAGGAGGTCACCGTGGCCGGCGCGCTATGGTGAAGGGAGGAGCGGGGCAGTGCTTGGAGAAGCTCTGTGGTGGCGTGGTGATGCTTCTGAAGAGAGGAATCGAGCCGTGACGCCCTGGAGGAGCAGCGGCGGAGATGGGGGTGTCGGCGGTCGGACATGGGGCGGAAGATGGCGTCGGCGGCCTCCATTGCACCGATCTCCAATTAGTTGAAGGGGAGAGGAGATGAGGCTTAGGGGCACGAGGTGACGCAGGTGGCCCATGGCGAGGGGTGCCAGAGAGCTGGGAACGGCGCGAAGCCATGGCGGCGACGCCACCCGTGCGCGGGCACGGTTCCGCAGTGGAGGGAGCAAGGGGGAGGGAAGGCAAAGGGAAGGGGTCTGGGCTTCTTATAGCGGCGAAGGGCACTGGGGCGCCACTGTGGCCGATGACTCAGGGCGACGGGACGGCGGGGCAGGTGCGCGCAGGGCATGGCGGTAGGCGCACGGCGGGATGGGTGGTGACGTGCGCGTGATGGGGTGACGCAATGCGGGCGCAAAGGCGGGGTGACTCAGGGGCAGGTGGGGCGTAGGTGACGTGCGCGCGCAGGAAGGGCCGGAGGCAATGCAGAGTAGGACATGGCGCGGGATGGCTGGCGCAGGCACTACTGTGCTGTCGTCAGGCCAAAGGAAGAACAGGGAAAAAGAAAAAGAAGGAAAGGGGAAGGGGAAGAGAGGGGCCGGGGTGCTCGGGCCCGGTCTGCAGAGGAAAGGAGGGGGAAAAGAGAGACCGGCGGGGGGGGGGCAGCGGCAGGAGGAGAGAGGGAGGGGGAAAGAGAGAGAAAAGTGGGAGGGAAAAAAGAAAGGGCTAGGGCCCACATGTAAGAAAGAGGGATTGAGATGAGAGGAAAAATTGGGAATTGGGTTTTTTAAACTTTTATTTACCTTTTTAAATTTTATATCAGGATTTACTGATTTTGATCTTTGCATGACATTCAAAGTTTTCATTTGAGTTTTGTATCCAACTTTTGGATTTTCATTACAAGTCTTGGTCCATATATATATATATATAACAGGGGCACCTAGGTGTCTGGACACCTAGTCTCCCTACCTTTGGATTGCTTTTAGATGCGTGCTAATGTGATTTGAGACTTTCCATCCATGATTAAGACTTTCCTTCCATGATTGATTTAGCATGCCTAATATATTACATACCATACATACCATTGCTCTAGCACGTATCTAAAAGCAATCTAACGGCAGGGAGCCTAGGTGTCTGGGCACCTAGGTGTCCCATTTCAGCGTCCTATATATATATATATATATATATATATATATATATATATATATATATATATTCAAGTGAGAATGCACAAATCACTCTGGTACACTTGGACAATGAGAATGCACAAATCACAGATGTGATGTACTGGCTCACTCGCAGCTTTTCCTTGGACCCTGAGGTATGCAGCGTCGTCATACAAGGGCTTTGGAGCTGGTCTTCCTCACGCAGATTAGATGGGAGTTGAGAAGACTGATATGTACAATTGTGTGGAAGGGCTTTCTAGAAGGTTGTCGGCGCCGTAGATACGAGTGCATGTTGCTTATGCAAGCATGCCCAAAAGAAGCTTTACATGTAGGCATCGTAACCTAAGATCTACCTTCATAGCCAATTTGATGTATGGAGAGATAGTAGAGAAGAAGGATATGGAGACCAAGCACACCATGGTGGCTATCGAGAAGAAATTTAAGTACAAAAATAGCTACGTGAAGGTGTGGTGTGCCAAGAAGAAGGCTTTGGAAAGACAGTTCGGGTTTTTCGAGGTGGCATACGACAACCTTTCTCGTATGCTTTAGGTGCTGCAGGATAGAAACTCAGGCACGTAAACTGCTGTGAAGGACAACACTATCAAAAGAAAAGGAAAAAACAAAGCTGAAGAGTGAATAGAAAGGAAAACTGATGAAGAATTGGTTTTGGAAAGCTTGGATTTGGAGATGGAGGGTGAACAATGATGTTTGAAGGGCCCACTAGGGTTTAGGTTCTGTCTATTGTGTAGAATCGGCCCTAACTCGGTAGAAATCAGTTGGAATCATGCGAACTGGCTTCAAATCGATAACGAACTGACTTAATTTGGGCTGAATTGGTGGGAATCAGGTTGGGTTCAGACTAAACGGGCTGACTTGGACTAGACTTAGTCTGAAACCAATTTGGGTCTAGTTTGGCTCCACGCAAGGCAATCTGACTTACCACATGTGCACAGTGCTAGGCTCAGGCTCAGTTGGGTGTAAGCATCTTGAGTTAGGCAGGTGAGTTGCTTGGTCGGACTGCATGAGCATAGTGTCGACTGACACTATTATTCTTCTCCGTTGAGCAGAGGAGAACAGGGAAGGAGAAGATGATGACATGACAGTGGAATGGTGACGACAACATGTTCAAGGTGTGTTCTCGGGCACCACGAATCCATTTTGGATGGTTTGGGAGGACGACAGGGACTGTAGTGGTTAGAAAACATATAGCAAGGGCAGCGGCCATGGAAAGGGAAAACTTGCCCATGGTGAGCTCCGGCTGTCTCTGTTGCAAGCGATGGGTGCGTGAACACAGCTTGGCCATGGGAAGCCTTTCAGTGAGGATGGCTTGGCTTTGTGATGAGGACATCACTATTATGAAGGCATCATCTATACAATCATCACCTCCATCATCAGATTCAAGTAACAATGATAATGACAAGACTAGTGTTGGTCCAACGGCTGAAGCTTTGCAACAATTGTACAAGTTACCAATCACCCAAGCTAGAGCAAGGGAATTCACTAAACAGGTGAATATGATCATAAGTTTCTTCGATTTCACTACTAAAGACAGCTTCCTACCTAATGCTTCCACTTTATGTATCCTCAGGTTATTAGGTGAGTAAGAACTTGGTACTACCAAGTGGGAGGTGAGGGATACCAACGTACCAAGAAAAGATCCAAAAGGAGGAGATGATGACACTTCACTTATATCAATGGGAAAGCCACCAAGATGCTGGAATCAAGTTTTCAAACTCTGAATTGAAGATTGAAGAAGACTACATTTTGGAAGCTCGATTGCGTCTAGTCTTCGATTCTGAGTTCGTTTGAGTTTTTGGGCAAGCTCCATGTGACATGGGCTGGTTTGTATCTATAATAAGACATTAAAGGTGTTTTGGGCTTTAGTATTTATTTTGGTTCTGTTTTGAGGTGATGGAGATGCTGAAGCTTCAAACGGGCTGAAAATGAATACTCGGCCTACAAGGGAAGTTGGGCTATTGTCAAGGGAGTTGTGCACCACCCTCATGGGCTAGCTACCACGTAGGGCCCACCTCATGGGTGCACAAACCAAGGCAACCAGCTAGCCACTTCTTATTACTTTCGGTTTAAATTAGGAATTAGAATCAGATTTGAGTTGTTTTCCTTCTGTGAGTCTGGCTAGGCTTGTATGAGGGTATAAAACCTTGGCCACCGTCCCCTGTAACCCTCGAAAGTTAATTTTAAGTCAAAGTAATTTCTTGCTCTTTGGTTTATGCTGTGTGCTGCCATGAGAGCTGGGAAGCTGACTAGTTAGTGTTCCACCAAATTATTGGTTACCAATGTTCTTGTTATTCCTCACGGACCAGCAAAGTCGTCTTTCTTGGTATGGTGAGAAGACGGAGATCCAGAGCATGTTGCTAGTTGAATTCTGGTACATGGGAGTCTGTAATCGAAATAGACAATCGTGTGCTTTCATTCATCAGAATCCACGGGATTTTAGGTTAGCCACATATTTGAGAGATCCTATGTTGTGAAGATCGGGCACCCCCGTATCATCTTAGTATTAGAGCACCATGTTGACCTGGTAGGATCAATATTTTACCTTAGTTTAGTTTTTATTCTCTGTCCTATATACAAAGCCAAAAAAATAATCCTAGCATTAGTTTCAATTCGTTTGCATCTTGTGAGTTTTGTTAGTTTTCAATTCGTTAGTTTCAATTGCATAGTTGTTGTTCATTACATCTCATGTTTCTTTCACGTTGCTTGTTTGTTCTTTTAGGGTTCTCAGTTTTCGCATCTACAACAAAAAAATTCATGGGTTAGAACTCCTCTAATCCGCACCAAAAAATCATTGTGGTTTAGACTCCCTAAATCAAAACCAAAAATATCCCCTTACCCTTCTTGAGTTGTTGGATCTCCTAAAATCCGAAATCTGGTATGGTTGATCTCCCAACTTTGCATCTATGACTTGTCTCGGTGATAGGGTTTGCATTTGAAAGTATCCTAGAGGTGTACAACGCATTTACATAGCCTCCCATTGAGTTCATTTTGGAATCCCACAAAGAAAACGTGTAGAACTTTCCAAAAAATGCCCACCTTTCCAGAAATTGAAAAGCATGTCAAACTGACACCAAATCTAGTGCAAATTGGTGGAGACCTACATATAGCCACAAACTTCCACAAAAAATTCAGCAAGTTTGGCCCATAGAATTGAAAGATATAGCGATTTCAAGTTGAGTCCGAGTCAATTTCTAGTTAGAGTAGGATTCTGATTTTGAGACACCTTCAGTAAAACAGGCATAACTTTTGCATACGGAGTCCGTTTTTGACGTTCTTGTTTCTTGTCCTCGTTGGAAAGCTAACTACAAGGCCAATCCAAAAAACGACTTGCTTGCACCTATCATCTTCTAAGACCCCAAAAATCGGCCATCTTCAGGTCTGAATTTCTATCGCAAGATTTTTGTTTCTGTTTTTGCCAATTTTTTAGGTCTTCCCTTCGGAATTTGGATTTCACCTCAACTGCAAAGTTGTAGATCTCATCAAAACCTTTCAAACAAGCATATGTAAGACATATAAAACTTTGCTATTTCATCTTTTGAGACTAGCTGCTGTTTGCTGATTAAACTAGAGGGATGTTTACATTACACTGTTACATTGTCATTGTGCTTTACATCGTGTGAACAATCTTGTGCCCTAGGTAAAAGTTTGAGTAGTGGGCTAGCGTATTTCCTATCACTTGGTGTGAGAACTTCCTTTGCTTACATCAAGTCACATTTATCGTTGTGTGCGTGTACATTACTTATATCTTGGACATTGTAACTAGGCTTTGATAACTTTATGGATTGTTTACTAGCTTTACAACATCTTGTGCATCTGAATTATGGTAGGATTATACACTAACCCTATCCCAGCTCCACATAAACTTGGTGAGTTTAGCTCCTGTGATTGGTTTTCAGCTAGTAGCACTTTTGGCTTGTTTCCAAACTGCCCAGGTAAGTGATATTGTTATTCGTAGGAATTAACAAGATACTTGGCCAATGGTAACATTAGTAATTCCTTTGCGTAGTATACAATGTTTGTGTTGTTTTCTTGTTGTGCTAACCATGTTAAGGGACATATCAGCTGAGGAGTGGCCATCAGGGGATCGCTTTGCTAACATGGATGACGTCAAGCGAAGTGTGGAGGGGTTTAATGAAGTGCTTGAGGAGATTCATGTTGATTTACAAGAACTAAAAGAATGGCGCAAAAATTATGTAACTAAACCTATTATAGGTGAAAACACAATGGTGGAGTGTGAACTCGATGAGATCAACGCTGAGGTGGCTGCCCGAGTTCATCGTGAGGAAGAAGCAATTTACAAGCATGAAGAAGATGCTTGTCTTGCTCATCAACACCAGCAAGAAGGGCAAGCACGCCTACAATAACAAGGACGTCTACCTCACACACCACAGGATGTACGTCTTCTTCCATCGGGAGCTGCACGAGGAGGAGCCGCATGTGGGCGAGCTGCAGCATGTGGTGGCGCTCGTGGAGGCTTCCTAGGAGGAGGGCTTGGTCGCTATGGGCCAGGCTCCGATGACGATAATGAGCACTACACTGATGCCTTTGAGGAGGACTACGACGCTAACTAGGCACCGATAAATCGTGGCCACCAGCACAGTCGTGCTGGATATGTGCCAGTACCACGCGAGGAGGATCCTTTCACTAAGGTAAAAATTACCATGCCTAAATTTGTTGATGGTGCAGATCTGGAAGAATATCAAAAATGGGAGATGCACGTGGACAAGATCTTCTGTATGCACGATTTTAGTGAAGACTATAAAATCAAGCTTGCTTCTTTGGAATTTGAGGATTATACGTTGATGTGGTGGGAGAAAGTTCAGAATGACCGCAGGGACAATAGTCACCCTCCTATCACAATGTGGGAAGCAATGAAGCGAGAGATGCATACTCATTTTGTTCTTGTACATTTTCGTTGAGATGTTCTTACTCAATTGCTACGCACAATCTATGGAGGACTACTGCAAGCAGATGGAGCAACTCTTGATTTGGGGCCGAGTTTTGGAGGACAATGAAAAAATAATGGCAAGATTCTTGCATGTGCTGAACCGCAATATTTACAAGCTAATCAACTTTCAACCATATTCCACTATGACTGAACTACAACACTTAGCGATCAAAGCGAAAAAGCAGCTTCAGGAAGAAGCCCTATTAAAATCCAAGTGCAGCATTTTTACTCCCAAGATGAGCCATCCATCTACCTTGACCTACGTGCCCAGAGATAGACCCAAGATAGACATTAGCAAATGTACGTTTAGCAAACCTTCAAATTATAATACACATCACATGCTGTGTCTAATGTTTTGAATATGAAATTTGCTCCATCACCTAGTGTTAAAACCTGCTAGTTCATCTAAATCATTACAATCTTCTACTGGTTCTAACACTAAAACAAGTGCAATTCAATGTTGACGTTGTCAAGGACGTGATCATTATTCTCGTGAATGCCCTAATGCTAAGGTTATGATTGTCACTGAAACTGGTTATGATTCGGCTTCTGATTCTAAAACTGAACCTATTCCATGTGATGATAATCATACTAAGAATGAATCTGGTTCTGATGATCAATGTCATGGTGAAGGTGAATTTGTTTTGGTTATTACTCCATGTTTATCAATGCTTGTTAATGAAGACAACCAATCTCAATCTTGCAATTTTTTCATGAATATTACTAAAGTGAAAGATACTAATGTTAAAATGATCATTGATAGTGGTTCATGGCAAAACCTTGCTAGTGTTGAGATGTGTGAAAAGCTTAACCTGAAATTGCTTAAATATCCTTATCCATATTGTGTGCAATGGTTTTGTGAGGGAAACAAAGTTAAAATTCAGCATCATGTAGAAGTTCCTTTCAAGGTTAATGAGGATACCATTTTTATGTGATATTGTGCTTATGACGGTATATCATTTACTGCGGGGCCGTCCACGGTTGTTTGATCACAATGTACAATATGATGGGTGAGCAAATACTTATAGCTTCAATGGGAAGGTAAGAACAGGGTTTTACTACCACTTACTCCTTCTCAAATACAAGCCGCTGAACAGAAACGCCAGGAGAAATCAAAACTTGTTGTTCAGCAAGGTTAGTCAAAGGTAAGCCCTAAAAAGGTTCTAATTGCGATGAAAATAGATCTGAAAGAGGTGAGCAATGATTCTAGTTTTATGCACTTTGTTCTTGTTTATAAGGACACTAAAGTTATGCTTACAACTAATGATCTAAACACTCTACAGTTGTCCAGTCGTTGTTGCAGGCATACGACAATGTTTTTCCTAAGGAGGCGTCACCCGAACTTCCACCACTTCGTGGGATTGAGTACTAGATTGACTTCATGCTGGGTACCTCGCTACCGAACTGACAGCCGTATCACACCAATCCAACTGAAACCAAAGAAATACAGTGACAAGTGTTAGAGCTTTTGGACAAAGGGTATGTATGTGAAAGCCTTTCTCCTTGCGTTGTTCCTGTTATTCTTGTTCCTAAGAAAGATGGTATGTGAAGAACATATGTTGATTGTCGTGCTATCAATATATCACTGTTAGATATTGTCACCCCATACCTAAGCTTGCTGATATGCTATATGAGCTTAGTGAAGCACACGTTTTCTCAAAAATTGATCTAAAAAGTGGATACCACCATATTCGCATGAAACCAATAAATGAATGAAAAACTGCTTTTAAAACAAAGTTAGATTGTATGAGTGGTTAGTTATGCCTTTTGGTTTAACTAATGCACTTAGTACATTCATGTGCTTGATGAATCATGTTTTAAGAGTTTTCATTGGTTGCTTTGTGGTAGTCTATTTTGATGATATTATGATATATAGAAAAACCATGTCTAAACACTTAGATCATTTGAAACAAGTGCTTGATGTTCTTAGAACTGAGAAGCTATTTGCTAACTTTGATAAATGCACATTTTGCACTAATAAAGTAGTGTTCCTTGGGTTTGTTGTTTCTAGACATGGAATCAAAATTGCTAACTCTAAGATTGATACAATTAAGAATTGGCCTATTCCTATTAATGTGTCAACTGCGTAGTTTTCATAGTCTTGCTGGTTTTTATTGTCGATTTTTTAGAGATTTTAGTACTATTGCTGCCCCATTAAATGAATTGACAAAAAAGGGAGTGCCTTTTGTGTGGGGGTGGCACAATAGGGAGCTTTTGATACTCTAAAAATAAAGCTCACAGCAGCGTCATTACTTGCTCTACCTGGTTTCACTAAAACTTTTGAGATTGAATGTGATGCTAGTGGAATAAGTATTGGTGGTGTTCTTATGCAGGAAGGTAAGCCAATTGCTTATTTTTCTGAAACATTGAATGGAGCTTAGTTGAATTATCCTATTTACAATAAGGAGCTCTATGCATTGGTATGTGTTCTTGAAACTTGGCAACATTATTTATGGCCTAATGCTTTTGTCATACATTATGACCATGAATCTCTCAAGTACTTGAAAGGCCAATCTAAGTTGAACCGTAGACATGCTAAGTGGATATAATTCATAGAAACTTTTCCATATATTATTAAGTATAAGAAGGATAAAGATAATGTTGTTGTTGATACTTTGTCTCAAAATAGTATTCTTTTAACTCAATTGGATATTAAGGTGCTTGGTTTAGAGAATTTGAAAGAGTTATATGCTGCTGATTGTGATTTCACTGAACCCTTTGGTTGCTGTTCACATGAAAAAGGATGGGATAAATTTCATGTTCATGATGGGTTCTTGTTTCGCGTTAACAAACGTTACTTTCTAGATTCATTTGTTCATTTATTTCTTGTGCAGGAATCACATTGTGGAGGATTAATGGGACATTTCGGGCATGAGAAGACATTGAACATGTTGGCCGATCACTTCTGCTGGCCGAAGATGAGACATGATGTTGAACGGTATGTACAATAGTGTATGACATGTCACAAAGCTAAATCCACATAGTTTGTATACTCCTTTTCCGATTCCTACAATTCCTTGGAAAGACATTAGTATAGATTTTATTCTGGGATTGCCTCGAACTAAGAGGGGGAGGAATTCGGTATTTGTTGTTGTGGATAGGTTCTCAAAAATAGCGCATTTTATTCCCTGTCATAAGAGCGATGATTCGTCGCATGTAGCTGACTTGTTTTTCAAGAAGATAGTGTGTTTGCATGGCGTACCAAAGACTATTGTTTTTGATCGTGACGCCAAGTTCATGAGCTACTTTTGAAAGACATTGTGGGCTAAGTTTGGCACAAAGTTGTTGTTCTCCACAACTTGCCATCCATAAACTGATGGGCAAACTGAAGTGGCGAATCGTACTCTTAAAACGATGTTGCGAACCGTGGTAAAGAAGAATTTGAAAGAGTAGGAAGATTGTTTACCACATGTCGAGTTTGCATACAATAGGGCGGTACACTCTACAACTCAACTCTCTCCATTTGAAATTGTTTATAGTTTTCAGCCACATACACAACTGAATTTATTGCCATTGCCTTCATTGGAAGAGTTAATATTGATGCTTCTAAATGTGCTAATTTTGTAAAACGTATATATCTAAAAACTAAGGAAGAAATAGAGAAAAAGGCATGTTACATTGCTGAAAAAAATAAATATAAAACAAATGATCCTTGAACCTAGTGATCTTGTTTGGTTACATCTTTGCAAAGAGAGATTTCTTGGGAAAAGAAAATCTAAATTGATGAATTGTAGAGATGGTCCATTCAAAATGCTTGAAAGAATAAATGATAATACTTACAAGTTAGAACTGCCTGGCAATAATTATGGTACTAGTGCTACATTGAATGTTGCATATTTATCGCCTTTCTTTGGTTTTACTAACCCTATAGAGTCGAGGTCGAATCCTTTTTAAGAGGGGGAGGATGATGAGGACATCATTATTATGAAGGTTTCATCTACACAATCATCACCTCTATCACCAGATTCAAGTAACAATAACAATGACAATGACAAGACTAATGTTGGTCCAACGGTTGAATCTTTGCAATAATTGTACAAGGGACCAATCACTCGAGCTAGAGCAAGGGAACTCACTAAACAGGTAAATCTGATCTTAAGTTCCTTTGTTTTCACTGCTAAGGATAGCTTGCTACCTGATGCTTCCACTTTATGTATTCTCAGGTTATTAGGTGAGCAAGAACTTGGTGCTACCAAGTGGGAGGTGAGGAAGACAGCGCATTAACAGAAGGTCCAAAAGGAGAAGATGATGACACTTCTTATATCAATGGGAAAAGCCACCAAGATGCTGGAATCATATTTTCAAGCTCCAAATTGAAGATTGGAGAAGACTATACTTCGGAAGCTCGATTGTGTTCAGTCTTCAATTCTAAGTTCGTTTGAGTTTTTGGCGAAGCTCCATGTGATATGGGTTCGTTTATATCTATAATAAGACATATTAAGGCTATTTTGGGCTTTAGTATTCATTTTGGTTTAGTTTTGAGGTGATGGCGATGATGAAGCTTCAAACAGGCTGAAAATGAATACTTGGGCCATAAGTGAAGTTAGGCTATTGTCAAGCGAGTTGTGTGCCACCCTCATGGGCCAACCACCACGTGGGGCCCACCTCATGGGTGCATAAACCAAGGCAATCATCCAACCACTTCTTATTGCTTTTAGTTTAAATTAGGATTTAGAATCGAATTCGAGTTATTTTCCTTCAGTGAGTTCGGCTAGACTTGTACGAGGATAAAAAGCCTTGGCCACCGTCCCTTGTAACCCTCGAAGGTTAATTTTGAGTCAAAGCAATTTCTTGCTCTTTGGTTTATGCTATGCGCTGCCATGAGAGTTGGAAAGTCGACTAGTTAGCGTTCCACCAAATTACCGGTTACCAGTGTTCTTATTGTTCTTCATGGATCAGCAAAGTGGACTTCCTTGGTGTGGTGAGAAGACAGAGATTCAGAGCATGTTGCTAGTTGAATTCCAGTACATGGGAGTTTGTAATCGAAACAGACAATCATGTGCTTCTGTTTATCAGAATCCACGGGATTTTAGGTTAGCAACATATTAACCCTTTAAGAGAGATCCTACGTTGTGAACATCGGGCACCCCCGTATCACTTGGGGTGCAGCGAGGAAAGCTGGCGGCGAGGTGAGGCTCGGTGGTAGCAGTGCAGGGTGGACACGGTGGTTGACAGAGGTGAGGAAGAGCATCGCTGTGGCAACACGCACCTCATGATGCGAATGGTAAGGGAAGGGGAAGATGGAGGTGGTGGATCGACAGTGGTGATGACAAGGCTAGCAGTGCAGTGAACAACGATGGTGACTTTAGCGATGCCTTGGCTCAAGCAAGGTACTAATAGAACAGTAAGGAGATGAGGAGGATGATGGCATAGTCAATTTGGGAAGAAGATGAGCAGTGGAAACTATTTTGGGTAAATTAGCCGAACAATAGAAGAGAGGGGAAACGCTCTCACCGGACTTGTGGACGACGGTGTGGTTCCGTGGTGTTATGGCTAGCTTCGGGGAGTGTAGGGGAAGTAAAAGAGTTGGCTGACGGGTTTTCTTCGACTTTATAACCACTCAGAGGTGGTGGCACACAGGGAGTGGCAAGTGACGAAGATGACGTGTGGACAACGGTGTGGGCGAGTGAGTGTGTCTCGTGGGTGAACTGGCAAGCGACGATGCGAAAGTCATTACTTCGAGTTGATGAGGTGATGGCGTGGGTGCGAGGTGGCTGGGGTGGTGTTTGACTGAGTGAGTTGGCAACACAGGAGCGGCCAAGGTGCGGGTGAGCTGGTGCAGTGCTGGTGAAAGATCAAGCTCCATTTAAGTTGGTTTTGGTGATAATGACAAATACTATTATAAGATTTTGGTGATAATGATAAATCTAATTGTGAGACTGTTGTGTTTGTTTAAGTATATTATTGCTTAGTCTCATTTGGATGAAAAGGTGAAATCAAAGATGTATACATTCGAAATCATATTCTTATATATTAGTGCATTTCTTAGATTCAAAATATAGATTGAACTTCATAAATAGTCCAAAATGAATATGTGCACATGTCTTCATTATACATACTTGTATGCACACATTTAGGGGGAGTTTACTGTATGTTTTGAGGTTTCATAAGTATTGATCCATGTTTCCTTTAATACACATATTTAGAATCTTTACATTGAAACATATCCTTTGAGTATATATAGCTTGTATAGTTCATATATACTCATTTGCAATTGAGTTGTCATCTAACTTCTCCATTATGTGTTAATGGTTGGGTGATTAATGACCACCAGATCAGTAAGCTTTGCTTAAAGCTTATTTTAGAGTATACATGTGTTGTGTACATGTTGTATACTCGCAAATACAATCTTTATCTCATTATTTGTTGAAATTGTCATGAATTGCCAAAAGGAAAGATTGTAGAATCTAGTCCCTCCATTATGTGTTAATGGTGAAGTTTGGTAATTGATGACAATTGATTTATGGATTAACATTTTTCATGAGTTTGATGAATAGGTTAGTTTCACAAATAAGCAAGATTTGGGATGACTTCATGTGTTAAAGATCATCAAGTTAAGTGGTGGATGCATCATGAGTTGATCTATGTCCAAGAGGCGATGATCATATGCTGATCATCAAGTCAAGTGAAGACCCATCATGTATTGATGGAGCTGAAGTAACAGATGCATCACGAGTTGATGCATGTCAAGACCATGACTCGAGGCAAAGGTATGGCTAGTTAGGGCTAAGGATGTGTTCCTAGTCTTTTACCGGTCTTGGTGTTTAGTTGAAAGACCAGATTGCTAGTATAGGTTGCCGTACTATTAAGAGGGGTCATTGTAACATCCTGATTTTCAGAGTCTTTTTGAACCTTTTAAAATAAAATTCACCATTTGAATTTTTCTGGAATTAATTAAAGCTTAAATGGAATTTTTATGAATTAAAAAGGATTTAATATGATTAATCTGAACATGAACATTTGCCAAATTTATTTTATTTGAGTTCTTTGTGTCTCAAGGAATTTATTGGAATTTTCCTGGATTTTTCTGGATTTATTTGCTATTTTCTAGAGCTCAAATGAATTTATTTGCATTTCTGGAAAAGAAAAAGAAAAGAAAATCCCAACCGGCCAGTGGGCCGAAACCCACCAGCCGGCCCATCCCAGCAGGCCGCCAGCCCGCACCGCCCCGCCGTGCCACGCGTCGAACATCGGTGCCGCGCACGCGCCCGCCTTGCCCCTGCCGATGGCCGCCGCGTGTCATTCATCCGGCCGCTGCCGCTCGCGCCCGCACTCGATCGCTGCCGCCCGCTCGCCCGTGTCGCCGACGTGTGGGACCCGCGTGTCAGCTCCGTCGTCCCCGACCGGGACTCGTCCCCGTCTCCGTTTCGAACTCCGCCGCCGCCTTCCGTTTTCCGCCGTCGTCTCCGCCCCGGACTCGACGTCCGCGCCGCCCAGGACTCTTTGCCTCCCGGGTATAAAAGGGCCCCGACCCCCGGGGTTCCCCTCATCCTGAGCCGCCGCTTCCGCCGCCGCCCTTCGCCGGAGCCGCCGTCGCCTGAGCCTTCGTTCTCGCCGCCGGAGCGCTCGTCGTGGTTCGTCCCCGTTCTCCGCTGTTCGCCGCCGCTCGTCGCCGTTCGCCGTCGGTGAGCCCTGCCGCCGTCCCGAGCCCCGCCGCCGTCTCGGATTCCCGCCGGCCAGCCGCCGAACCGCGCCGCCTCAGCCCGCGCCTCGCGCCGTCCGCCGCCAGCGGAACCGCGCCCCGCACCCGCGACGCCTCGGTCCTCGCGCCCGCGTGCGTCATCGCTGACGCCAGCTGTCGCTTCGCCTCCCCGTGGACGCCGACCACCGTGCACCCCGCCGCCGCCATGTGGGCCCCGCATGTCAGTCGTACACCCGTAGACCCCAAGCCCCGTCAGCCGCCGCACAAGCCGCCACGTCAGCCCTAGGGCCCAGTCAGCAGTTGCGTCAGCAAGCCCAGTCAGCCCGTACTTTGCCGTGCGCCGCGTCCACCGTGGACTCAGCTTCCCGTGCGCCCGGTCCACAGCACAGTGCAATTTTCTATTTTCCCCCATTTTCTTTAGATCCAATTTTCCAAGAGCCCGTTCTCCCTCGTCCTAGCTCCGATTGACCCGATTCTTCTTCCTAAATTCATCTAAACTTGAGCTCTACCTTTTGGTTCAGGTTTGAAAGTTTTTGGAGTTCATTTGAATTTTATTTGAATTTATTTTGTCTTTTCGTTTCGCTTTCTCTCTCGTTAGATCGCGTGTTCGAGGGAGCGGAAGTTGGATTTGAAGATCAAGAACCCTCAGCTGAGTAAGGCCAAGGCAAGTCATATTCTTTGATCATATTGAACCCAGTTTTCAAATCTATTATGTATTACTTTGTTTTAAATTATCATGCATCGCTACTTTTATTCAAACCCTTGTATTGGTAGTTATCGTCCCAATTGGTTATATCCCTCCTTGATAATTTGAATACCCTGATTATATTGTCACCATAGGATGGGTAATTATTTAGTGATGCAATACTAGTTGTCACATGGGTTACGCGTCTAAAATGCTTAGCCATGCTTAATACTAGCACGTTGGGTCTATCATCACATGTGTAAATTAATCTTGACTTAATGATATACTTGAACGTGGTGGTCAACCACAGTTATAAAATTTGTGTGCCATGACATGGGTAGTGTTATTGGTGTTGGTTATACAAACTTGGTTTTCACTTGGGCGAATGATCGTGCAGTAAAGGGGGTGCAAGTTGCACATTGGGATGTGGATGCTTCGCCTGGGTAGTCTTTAAGGACTTAACTTTGTGCGCCATTGATCTGAGCTTAATCGTGCAAACCACATGTCTAGTATGGGATAGACCTGGCATAATAATTTGTGAAGTCTCCATTTTGGTTTTACTACTGATGTTGTGTGGCGCAAGAGGGGGCAATTATCGACTAGGGGGTTACCCTACTCGACGGCGAATCCTTAGCGAGTGGGATCGGGTGGAGATGGATCATCGTAAAAGCCTTGTTGTGATTTCCTTAAGCTGAGGCTAATCACATCGTGTGGGTACAGTTGTGCAACCTCTGCAGAGTGTAAAACTATTCGAATAGCCGTGTCCTCGGTCATGGACAATGCTCGGTGATTTCACACGAGGGGTAGAGTCTTTATGAAATTTTTGGTGGGTTTAAGCTGGGAAGTGAATGGTTAGTTCGCTGGTAGTTATATTCAATTCCTTTGATTATTTATTTAATGTCTCTTGCTAAAGTTTGCTTTTCAATCTATTTATTGTATTTACTTTAAATTATTGCTTTATGCAAAATTAACCTTTCAGCCATCCATTGTTAAGCCTTGCATATTATATTGCATTCATTTGTTACAAACGACTTGCTGAGTACCAATGTACTCACGGCTTTATGCCCCTGTTGCTCAGTTGAGGAGGAGGAGTATCACCAGCAGGAGGTTCTAGAAGGAGAGTACTTCGACGTCTTCGCGGATTAGGCTTCGTTCTCCACTCGATAGCCTGTGGGCGTGTCGATTGGCTGCTGCGTTTTCTTTTGGATTTCCGCTGCTAGTTTCTTTTAAGCCTTTCAGGCTATTAATTGTAAGCTTGGCCATAAGGTCGCACTCTGATGATTATTAATAATATTTGAGTCTTTTCTTAGTAAATCGTGATATGTTCGATATTTCATCTTTGTTTATACTGTGTGCACTAGCGTGATCCTGGACTAGTGCAGAATACACAAGAGAGTCCGGATTGGCATATTCGGGTCTCTACAGTCATGTCTAGTAGTTTGAGTCTCATCATGTATTGATAGCTCAACCTCACTTGCTCTAGCTTTCTTTGGCATGAGGCTTGTATTTGCGAATGTGTTTTGCAAATAGTTGTGATTCATGTGTTGAATACTTGTAACATGAGACTATACACTGCGAATGTGTTTTACAAGTGTTTGAAGTCAATGTTTTCATTCTTTGTAGCATGGAGCTTACATTTGCAAATGTGTTTTGCAAATAGTTGAAACTTATATATAAT
This sequence comes from Dendrocalamus latiflorus, assembly GCA_017311315.1. Classification (NCBI taxonomy): domain Eukaryota; kingdom Viridiplantae; phylum Streptophyta; class Magnoliopsida; order Poales; family Poaceae; genus Dendrocalamus; species Dendrocalamus latiflorus. Next base: position 17,937,873 of record CM029674.1, read on the forward strand.
CCTTGTGTCATGATTGTAAAAGTGTGTAAATGTGTTTTGCAACTTGTTGGGAATCATGTTCGATCCTTGTGTGTAAGGTACTATTGTTTGCAAATGTGTTTTACAAAATTTGTTGAAGTATCTGCACTTCTTAGGGAAATCAAAACTACCGCAGTGTAGTCTACGGTACTACCACTGACCAAAATTACCGGTATTGTAATCACAGAACTACCGCGTCTGTTGGTGATCGGAAGACCTGTGTGGTCGAGAACCAACACGGTCGAAGATCGACGTGGTCGATGACCTATATGGTCGAAGGTCGACGTGCTCGAAGATCGTAGTGGTCTAAACCAACGTGATTGAGATCTGTGTGATCGAAACCAATGTGGTTGAATTCGATGTGGTCAAGATTTGTATGATCGAAGACCAACGTGGTTGAACCAGTGCGGTCGGAACTGACGTAGTCAAGATCTGTGTGATCGAAACTAGCGTGGTCAAAACCGACATGGTTGAGATCTGTGTGATCGAAACCAGTGTAGTTGAAACCAACGTGGTCGAGATCTGTGTGATCGAAACCAGCGTAGTTGAAATCGACGTGGTCGAGATCTGTGTGGTCAAAATCGATGTGGTTGAACTGACGTGATTAAGACAACGTGGTCGAAGATCAACGTAATGGTCGGAGATCTGTGTGATCGAAGTCCAACGTGGTCGAATATCGACATGGTCGACGTGGTCGAGACCTAAGTGGTCGAAACCAATGTGGCCATAGACCAGCGTGGTCGGAGACCTGTCTGGTCGATCCAGACAACGTGGTCAGAGACTAGCATAGCCATAGACTAGCGAAGTTGGAGACCTGTGTGGTCGATTCGAACAACGTGGTCAGAGATGAATGTGGTCATGGACCATGGTAGTCGACGATCGGAGTTTCTGACTGGCTCTGTGTGAGTTATCCGACCAGCTCTGTGTGTGCAGTCCGATCGGCGAGCGGTACTACCAGCTTTTTGTGAGTGGTACTTTCGATTTGCGCAACGATCGTGTCTGTGTGAGCGGTACTTCCATTTTGCGTAACGTCCGGCTTGTATAGCAGTACATTTTTCTAGAGAGGCACCTGTGTGGTGGTCTTCTCCCTACGAGAGTGGTAGTTCCGCATGTGGGAGCAGTACTTCTAATGATCAGAACTACCAGAAAATGTACATCGGAACTACCGAATTTGATTGGTCCTTTGTTTCTAATGGCTAGTTTTTTTTGCCGTTGCAAGGGGAGCGGAAGTGCCGTAGTTTTGGCACCGGTACTTCCGATAATCCTGATTTTTCAGGAATTTGGCTCCAACGGCTAGTTTTCTTATGTGGGATATAAATATCTCTTGTGGCCGATTGGAGATGTTGTTGCTCGATCTATTTCTATTTTCTTGAGCTGGTGTGAGGTTCTCCTCTCAATTGTGCATGTGTTACACCTCGTAAGCAGGGAGAGTGATCTAGAGTGCATGTGTTGCATTTAGAGTTAGACTTAGTGTCCATTTGAGCTTGTACATTCGTTGCACGTGGTGAGAGTCAAGCGAGCGGCTTGACTTATTACTCTTGGAGTTTGTCGATTCCTAGACAGCGTTGGAGACGTCGTGCGCGGTGAGCTTCTCAAAAAAGATTGTGAGAAGTACATGGACTAGGAGAGACTGGCAAGTCTTCGAACACCACTGTAAAAAGATACTGTATCTTTGTGGTTTGTTTTCTTGTGCTCAATTTACTTTCAAGCAATTTATATTCATAGAATTAAATTGATTACTTGTCTTTCTGGAATTGCAAACCTTTAACAGAGACTTAAGTTGTTGGTGCACTTAGATAAACCTAGTTGATTTAGGCTTTGTTTATGCTAAAACCAATTTGATTTAAGCTTCTGCATTATATTCTTGGTTTTAGCCAAATAGCTTAAATAGAATTAATTAATTGAATTTTTTAGAAACGACTATTCACCCACTCTAGTCAGCCTCCTCGATCTTATAGCTGGGCCAAGAGGAGATGGGCTGCGGGAGAAGATGGGCTCGTGATGTTGAGGCAGTGCTGGGCCAAGGAAGAAAATGAGCTGTGGGAGAAGAGAGAGAAATAAAAAGGATCGTGGGTCGGACCAGAATCAGCCCAAGTGGGAAAAGAAAAAGATTAAAAGAAAAGATATTTTTTTTGAGGATTTCTAGCGAAAAGGATAGTATTTTTGGCACACGAAAATCATGAGGAACTCGGAAAAACACAATAAACAATTTGGAAGATTTTGCATTTTTTTTGAAATTTTGAAAATTTTTGATCTGTTACATGGTGCGGATCCGGAAACAGTACCAATCTTAAAGCAGGCTTAACGGACAAAAAACGAACGATGGGCAAAAAAAATATAAAAAGATCATTCGCAAGATGTTTAGAAATTATAAAAAAAACTATGTAAAGTAATAAATCAATGCACCGAGCACCGCTATATGCACGTGTAGGAAAAGGACACATGCTAATTATGCATGTTTGCCAAAACATATGGAGCTTTTATCAAGTACGAATAATGAGACGGTCTCCTATAATCCCGCCACATTAATCAGATGAAATTCAAGCGTTAATCATAAACAGAAAATGTAAAGTGTTTGAGCGAAAAAAAACAACTTGATCATCTTTTTTTCCCTAATTGGAGGTTCCTCCGGAAGTCCCATGCTAATCCTTAGGTGGTAAAAATGTTAGAAATTCCTGAAAATCTTTAGATATATCTAATTAATTGAAAGCTCCTACAAGAGACCCCACGTTAATTCTAGATGATAAAAGGTTAGAAATTTTCATATTAATCAAAGAAAAATAAAAATCACTAGAAATATCCACATTAATCAGAGAAAAAGAAAAGATACCATCCATCCAATCGGTAATATCTAGCTATAGCGATGGCTTAGATTTATTTAACAAACACCGCGATGGTCCGTCAAGTTTGTTTGCATGTGCAGTACGTCTAATGCCTCTAGATTATAACGTGTTACAGACACTAACACATGCGGCTATATGACATGTGTTTCTTATAGAAAAGATAGGGATTTGAGAAAATTAATTCATAAAAGTAAATCAAGAATTAATTGATGTAAAATATTGATATTAAATAAGTACAAACTCCGATCCAAAATAAAGTTAAATTCAGAAATAAAATACAATTTAAATAATGAATATAAAAATCTGGATTAAAATAAAATATTGGTGTTACATATAACTACAAATTCAGAATTTTAAATAAATCCAAAATAAAGTTAAATTGGAAATAAAATCAATTTCAAAATAATAGTAAATTTGAAGTATCATAATTTAAAATTACAAAGTTTTTAATTTGCGGAGACCAATACGTAAGTTATTACAATAACTCCACCACACACTTCTACTTTAATGCTAAAAAAATAGGTGTCTAATTACAATATATTATTTAATAAGGAGTATTTATAGTTTAATGATATAACTTTTTTTCTAAATTTAATGCCTCTTTAATCTATATGCATGATGAATTTTAGGTTTACATTACGGGACGGACGGAGTACTAATAACTAATCACGGAGTTAAGGCCCCGTTTAATAGAGCTCTAGCTCTAGGAAATCTACAGATTTCCTAGAGCTGGTCATCTGTAGCTCTAGAAAATCTTGGATCTAGAGTTGCAGGCATGTTAAGTGCATTTACATGACTCATTTCATTTATATTATATATTAAATAAAAATATTTAAATCACTTTAATTTAGTCAACAAACTACAGATCCAGTATAGATCTCGGAGCTAGAGCTGTGCCAAACGGGGCCTAAGGGCCTGTTTGGGAGAGCTCCACTAGCTCCAGATTCACCAAATTCAGATCCAGATTCACTTTTCCAAGCCAAACAGTTCCAGCTCCAGCAGCTCTACCGTGGATCTGCTCCACCAAAACCATGGATCTAGCTCCAGATTCACCAAATTGGTGGAGCACCTCAAGGGGTGCTCCACCAAACTCAAGTTGGTGGAGTTGGGGAAAATTACCGACCACTGCCACTGGTTACACAAAAAAAACGATTCGTTTTTCTTCTTTCTCGCAGCGCCTCCCCTCCTGGCGACTTCTCCTCCTCTGCCGTGCCCCCTCCTCCTCCTCCTCCTCGGCCAGACGCCGCGCCGCCCCAGGCCGGCCGCCGCGCCCGCCCCCCAGGCGCCGCCTCCCCCGCTACGCCTCCTCCTCTGCCGTGGCCCCTCCTCCTCCTCCTCGGCCAGACGCCGCGCCGCCCCAGGCCGGCCGCGCCCGCCCCCCAGGCCGCGCCCCCCGGCCGGCCGCGCCCGCCCCCCAGGCGCCGCCTCCCCCGCTCCGCCTCCTCCTCTGCCGTGCCCCCTCCTCCTCCTCGGCCAGACGCCGCGCCGCCCCCGGCCGGCCGCGCCGCCTCCTCCTCTGCGCGCGTGCTTCTCATCGGGAGGAAGAAGAATGAAGCTGCTCCACTGACGCGTGGGGCCCAGGTGGAAGTGAGATAGAGAGAGAGGTGGAGCTGTACCAAACACTTTGACGAATCCCAGATCCACGATGGAGCTGCTCCACGGTGAATCCAGCTCCAGATCCATATTTTTGATGAATCTGGAGCTGGTGGAGCTCTCCCAAACAGGCCCTAAGTGTTAGAAAGACTACAGAGCTGAGAGCCTGAGATGTCCAAACACAAACAGTTAAACAGGGCACAAAATGTAATTTCTTGCTCACTGCAGGTGCTCACATGCAAAATAACCAGCGAAGCATCTCAGCGGAAGGCGAGGATATCGATCAGCTCCCCAAAGCGACATCCAACGAAGGAAAGGGCGATTTTCCTTATCCTCGTGATGCCGCTTCTCCTGCGCCTCTCCCTTCCGGCGGCGGCGGCGGCGGCGTCGCCGTCTCGGCGGAGCTCCGATGGCGCCGTCGGGAGAGCCCAGCCCGTCCCCTTGGAGACCTCCAGTGAGCGCTCATCTCATCCTCTCCCCCTTCTACTTTGTTTCTACGTCGTATCGAAGCAGAGGCTTGCCATTTTGTAATGGGAACTAATGCATTCTTGAGAGCGAATATTTGTTGCTCCATTAGTGCTTGATACGTAGTGATATTTGTCCTGCAGAGAGAATGTTTCTTGCTCCATCACTGGTTGGCCGGGTTGCAAGGTTTTCCTCGTCGGCCCAGTGTTCTGTAGCTCGATGCGCTTGCTCATCGACTGATCCCACTCGTTCTAGCAAGGATGGCATGCATACTGCTAATGACCATGGCCATTGTCTTATCAAGTCTACATCTGATCTTCAGGTATGATGGTGAGTCCCTTCCTCTATTTTTAGCCTGTATCACGTAATAACTGAAAGTCTCAATAAAACCTTTGATGTAGTGTAAGGCTGAAGCAGGCCCTGGTATTCAGCTGCATTATTTTTCCCCAACAATAGTGCTGTGTTATTTCATTTCTCAGTAATCAGTACAGCAGTACAGCTCGACAGTTGTGTAAATGTTACAGCTATAGCGTTGTACAACTCACGTTTCCTTTGCAGAAAGCTGTATCTTCTTGTTTCGGGAAAGCATGTATTCTCAGCAGTGCTGCCATGCTTGTTCTACCACCCAGTTGTTTTGCAGAACCATGTGAGCCAGAGTACTCTCTTCCTAACATGCCTTTACTGTTCGCGATAGCCATGATCGGTGCTACTGTTGGAGGTAAGATCATCACACTGTGAAGTAAAGAAAGGTAGGCCCTTGTGTGACTATGAATATCTGAAATACAAGATTATTGAAGAATACACCAAACTTGAATTGCTTACAATTTTAGCAGAATAATGTAAGGGAGGTGCATAAATGTACACTGCATACTTATAAAGCTAATCTTGGCTAATCAACCATTCATGTTTGTATTTTCGCTCTTTATTGCCTAGTTGGCTGTAATTCCCGACCCGTTAGTGTGGTTGCCCATGTGGAGTTGTGGAGAAATTAGTCCCACGTTGCTTGTATAGAGTGAGTTATAGTAGCATATACTGTTTGTTGGACCCAAATGTGGTTTCAGGTTAACCCTTTTACATGAAGCGAGGATGAAAGTGTAACTGGGTTGTTATGTATGTGTGGATCCACCCCCACGAACTCTTTTACGTGAAGCAAGGATGAAAATGTAAGCGGGCTACTATGCATGCATGGACCTGCCCCACGACGGGCTAGGCTTTGAGTGGATTTTTAGCCAGGGTGTTACTTTGGTAATGGCATCTGGTTAAATTCAGAAACATATATTGGTTCTTTGCCACTCTATGAGTTTAATTGAACTCACTGCTACCTCAAATGAGATATAACATCCTATATAGAGCAATTTGGTTCATAGTGTTGTCATTTATGCACATCCAAATATGCTATGCTGTTTTCTTTTATTCAATAAATTGTTATTTATAATGTAAAAAAATTGTGTCTCTAGTCTGAAAGAACTGAATTCTTCCAGATTATTTAAGCTTGGTGCAGTTTTCTTTTGCCTCTGCAACTATTTTTGCCAATACAGTTTCTTTTGTGATGAACATCTTCCATCCCTGAATTTTTTAACAAAAAGTGAGTTAGTTGGTTGATCATACTTCTTTCCCCTTAAGTTGGTCATTCTGTAATTTTTGTAATATGTACGGCTTCCCTCTCTTATGGTAATTATGCAAGAATTCCCACTTTATGTTGAATAATTCAGAAATCCTTTAGGGCTCCTTGCGAGACAAAGGAGAGGGGAGCTTAAACGGCTGAATGATCAGCTACGTCAGATAAATGCTGCACTGAGAAGACAAGCCAAGATTGAATCTTATGCTCCTGCTTTGAGCTATGCACCAGTTGGTAGTAAGATACCAGAATCAGAAGTAATTGTTGATCCTCAGAAAGAGCGCCTAATTGCATATCTGAGGACTGGGAAGAACTACCTGAGGAACCAATCCCCAGACAAGGCATTTCCTGAGTTTAAGGCAGCTCTTGATCTTGCGCAATCGTTGGGTGATCATCTTGAAAAGAAGAAGGCGGCACGAGGACTAGGTTTGTTCTTTGTTTCACATAAGCTTCATTTCTGGTTTACTTACACGCACAATTGAAACTGAATGTTCCTTAATTGTCTGGAGAGCCCCACAGAAGTGCTTCCCCCTGGATTTTGTCTAAATGCTCAACATGGCAATGGAAGTTCAATCATGATAATGAAGGAAATTTTTTCTCACCATGTTTAGTAGCAAATCGAAATTGTATAAACACGATGGAAAGGTGTCAGTATTCAGTATGTCAACAGAAAAATTGTAGGACCGAAGATGGCCACTAGAGGAGGGTTGAATAGGAGCCACACCAATAATGGATTCTCTAAAATCTTTTGCCTCAAGATTGTTAGAGTCTTTCACTAAAATAATTATGATAAGATACGAAGATTAGAGCCTAAGCACTACCAGAGAAATACTCAAGAAAAACCGAACCAAACGGAACTTGACACCTTAGAGGGGTACTACCACTATGTTAGGTGCGGTACTACCGACATGTAAAGAGCGTTACTATCTTTCCTTCAGATCAATATAGGAAATTCAGCCTAAACAAGACCAAAAACCACAACTCTCACAAGGAAGGTTCAAATGATTTGAAATTTGAACCAAAGTAAGATCACGACTATAGGAACCTAAGTCAATAAGAGATCTTGCATGATCACAAGAAGGTTAGGACCTTTTTTGGCTTCTAAAGCTTTGTTGTAGCAAAACCGAGTTCAAATAACAAAATGAGCTAACTCTCAAACCGAGGTTCTAAATCATTTGAAACTTGGTGTGTACTTTCTCTAGGATGTCAGAAGTATATTTTAATCTAATATTAAGAAAATCGTTGTTAAAATTTTGACATTTTTTTGTTTGAAGAAAGGTTACACCAAAATCGGGTAAAAACCGAAAACATGAATATGACTTACTTGTGGGTGAATGATAGTCAAGATAGCCCTAGATGTATTTTCATATATCACAACAAGCAAAAACACCCAAGGAATTGAGGCAAAAACAATTGGATCAAGAAATCACCCGAGGGGGTCAAATCCAAACAAAATCGGGCAACTTCATAAACTTGCAAATACCGATGGCTAGATGGATAGAGACTAATTTGCATGATGTATCTCTATCACTAACTCGTCATTGGCATCCATCAAAATTAAGAATGGGAGAAAGAAAATCAAAACAAACCAAATTAAGAGCAAATTAACCGAATTACAAGAGAGATCCATGATAGATGAACAAAGTTGATATATTACTACTTGAGAATGAAAGCTTTCTAGCCACTCCACCGAGATAATAAGAAAGCACACCACATCACTTCTCAAACCCTAACCGTAGAACACTTGGTTTTAATGAGTAAAGTCAGAATTGTTGGATGGTTAACTAGCAAGTCTTCATCCCAATCCGTTAAATGGTTAGGCGACCATCCCTATCTCCTTGACCTAAATCATTTTCTCAAGTGCCGCTCAAACGCCATGGTTTTGATCCAAGCTAGTTTCTGGTATTTTAATCAACTTATCAAAATACCTTTTTTTATCCAATCTATATCTTCCCTTGCAAGTAATCGTCATGCTTGTTACGTACCGACAAGTCTCCCGTTTTGATTCCATTGGACCACGTTTCACTTGGACCGCCCAAGTCACATAATGCAATCCACCTTTTGATCTTCCCTGCAATATTTTTCGCCTATCTCATACCATGCCTGAGCTTAGCCATCTTGCTCGGTATCCTTGATCATTCTAAGCCTCGGCTCTTCCATGAGCGTAATTCCGATCTTCACCATTGGCCATAGTTGACTCCAAGCATCCCTGCATATTCAAAAACCAAGAAATCGTTTTCAAACGCAAATTCTTCATAACTTTGACCCACGTTAGTCAAAACATGCTTCATGCAACATTAATGAACTGACCAAACATAATTCAAAATAACCCAAAACCAAATTCCTAAAATCCAAAAAATTTCCATCTAGGCCGGTTCGACTGCCCACCACAGGCCGGTCAAACCGGTTGAAGTACTGTGCAACTAGACCTCTGGAAAATTGCAGCCGGTAAGTAGCCCACAGTACTACTACTTTGCAATTGAACTGCCATGGTCACACCACCTGCTAGTCTGACCGGCAACTGCCCAGCATTCAGACCGGTTTGCCTGAAAAATTCAAAAACTGATCCAGATAAAATGCAAATTTTGCAAAATCAAATATCCACTTCACAAAATTTATAATAGTTTATTACAATATTATTCTGGACCATCTCATTTAGTCATTCAAAAATGTTAACTGGGAGAATTCCCATGTTTTTTCTTTTCTTTGGTCAAACCAATTAACAGAGTTGCTTTGCATTCTTCAGGAGCATCGTTGCAAAGACAAGGAAAGTACAAGGAAGCAATAAAGTACCACACCATGGTGCTCAACATTTCCAAGATGACAGGAGAGGATTCAGGTGTCACTGAAGCGTACGGAGCAATAGCAGACTGCTACACCGAGCTTGGTGAGCTCGAGAAGGCAGGCAAGTTCTACGACAAGTACATTGCAAGATTGGAGAATGACTGAATCCAACATCGCTTGTGTCACCTGTGAGAGCGCAAATAAGGCTAATATTTGCTCTCTTTTTTTCTAGTCATGTGATGTTTTGTAGATGTGCAGTTCCTGGCTGGAACTGAGGTTTGTTATATCTTTGAAGGTCTTTTTGCTTAATTATGTCAGATCTGTTGGCACAGATCAGTACTGAAACAAAACCGAATTGCAAAAAATAAAAAAAATGAGTTCAATTTGCATTTTGCTTTTGCTCTTTTGCTTCCCTAGCCTACCCCGCACCAATCTCCAAGCAAATCTGCCCCCAAACTCCATCATCACAGCCTGAACGAAGAGATTTCGCGCGTTTACTGTTCACGGTCTGAAAAATCGCCGCCGCCGACTTCCTTGCTTTGCCGCCAAGACAGCCGGTCTCTCTCACGCCTTCTCGCGCCTGGGCGTCCCTGCCAACTCCACACCACCTGTCAGACGCCGTACACCATCTCTCGAGTGCCCTGCGCCGTGTCAAACCTTCCCAGCCACTGCCGCCACCGCCTCTGCTCCTTTCGCGCGACTTCCTCTCTTAGCCGACCTGCCGCCTCTCTACCACTCTTGACCGCCGCTTTGCACCGCTCAAACCAGCTGCGTCCACTCGAAAAATCTCAAGCTATCCCGGTTTTCCCGACATCGCCGCCGCCGTGGTATTCCTCTCCCCTCTCCGGTGCAAACCACCCCTCCCCGCCTATTTAAGCAAGCCAAGCCCTCCCTAGTGCACCTCACACCTCCCTGATGCTCACCGAACGCCCCCGAGCTCCCCTCTTCCCTCCTGTTGTCGGTAATCGCAAAATTCCCCAATTCCATGCCCTAGCTCAATATCCTACCTCCGGCCATCCACATTCCAATTCCCCTCTCCGGTAGCACCTCGGAGCTTCCCAAAGCCTTCTCCAACCATTACCCTAGCTCCTTGGCCACTCCTCTTCTCCGGCGCCGAACACCACTTCACCGCCGCCCAACCCCGCTGTGGCCAACCCTAACCCGACCTCCCTAGCTCCGGCCAACCATTCCCTGAGCTTACCCAAGCCCTAGAGTTGCCCAAAGGCCAGCCCAATCGATTAGAGGAGCTCCCGGTCACCCTAATTTTCAAAAATGGCCGCAAAAGGGGAGATCCCACCGCCGGCGAACGCCACCTCCACCGAACCTCCCACCACCCAAAATGGATTCCTCTTGGCCCCACGAACCCAGCCATACCCTCCAATCATGTCACAACCCATCCCACCGCCGTCGGCAGCTACCGCTCCCGTCCCCTTGTTTCCTCTACGCGCGTGCGGGTGAACGAGGAAGAAGAATAGTGCGTGCGCACTGTTCCTCCGACCGAGCCGCGTCGAGTTGGCTGAGCCGAACCAGCTCGCTCGCACCGGTCACACCCGACCGAGCCAGGCCAACGCGGTCGCACCGAACCAGTTCGCCCGAGCCCGATGAATAGTGCTGAGCCGGATGAACAGTGTTTGACCCAAACCCAAAAATGCATATTTATACTCCCTGGATTCGTCTCGAGCCCGCCAACCCAAATCCAAGGCCCATTTCCCCATATAGCCCTCCTAAAAGCCCAAAATCCCAATTTAATGGAGTTTTCCGGATTTTCTTTCTTATTTTATTTTCTTTATTATTCGCTCAATCCTTCGAGCCTGGATTAATTTATTTTATTTGTTTTACGTTAGCCTCCGAAGTCGAGGATTCGCAGGAGCAGAAGGAAAAAAGCTCAAGTCCAGGGCCAGCCCGCTGAAAAATACGAGTTAATCAAAAATCGTAATACCATAGAGCCCTCTTAAGTTATTTATTTACTTGTATTTTCATTATGCTATTTGCGCACTGCTATTTTATGTATACTAGATGCTTGGAATGACATGATACTAGTTATGTCCTACCACCCGAAAAAGCCCAGACTAAATTGATGGCCATATTCACCTTGACAAGACATAGTAATATTAAATATAGTAATAATGTGAATATGATAGCTTAGAGAATCATCATCTACTGTTACTAATAAGCTTGGTATTTGTTTGGGAAGTGGCTCTATGGTAGGCGAGGATCGCTGGATCCCGTGACCTAGGGTGAAGGCAAATGTTACAAATCAATGGGAGTGTTAAAGCACTGGACAGATTTGTAGAAGGGGATTTGCCACCGGTGAAAATATAAGGACTAGACCCTTATGCTGAGTAAAGAACATAGAGATCGCCCAACCACAAGCGTTGATACGTCAAACCTGGTCTAGTAACTACTCAAATTCGATTGAACCTCTACATATGCGGTTGGAGGCAAAGTGTGAGTCCATACGGAAGGGAGCAGAGAAGGGCTGTATGGAAGTTGGCGCCATTGTTGTTTTTGTTATTTGATTTGATGTCCACACAATAGTAGGCTGAGATGAGTCAGAGGTTGTGGCCTGGGCTTACCAAGGAAGTCTACTAGGTAGAGGCTATATAAAGAATTGAGTAGTGAACAACCTTGTTTTCTTAACTCTTTAGCGCGGGGTTAAGGAATCTTGTGGGTAAAGCAGGGCAGCTTTGCAAAGTCATGACTAATGGTATTCGAATACGTCGTACTTCCGGTCAATGGAGTTATGTTTAATGGGTGAATCCAACAACAAGGCATAAGTAGATTTGGAAAGGATTTGGTAATGTTGGTGGTCTGATAATTGAACCTTGAAAACCCCCTAAAGTTTATAAAAAGCTATGATTTTATGTTTGAAATCTGTTTACAACTAAAGCTGCATCCACATAAAATAATGAACTTTTCTCCATCACTTGATGTACCCTGCATGTAGTTAATAGCAATCTCTGTGTGACTTGTTGAGTACGGTAGTTGTACTCATACTTGCTAAAAACATTAACAGAATTAGCCAGCAATGAGGAGGCAGATGAAGGCGAAGAGGTGGAGTTCTACGAGATCGAGGTTACGTGGAATTAGGGTCGTCTTCCGCTCAGGCATACCTGTGGCGTCCTTTTTCTGTAATATACTAGTAAAGTGCCCGTGCGTTGCAACGGAGTACCAAATAAAAGTGATACATACTATCAAATATGATCTCAAACTGAATAATAAACATCAATTTTATCTTACATCATCATGTATCAAGCAAAACATGTTCTCATGAGTGATCAAACTTTTTTGTCATTTCACAATTTATCTTTGTGATCCTATGTTCCTATTTCTGGCCATCGCAGGTGTTGAATAGAGCGATGTTAATTTAATATTTAGAACATAGTATCGATTTAGAGTTCCTACTTTACGCTTGATCTAAAATAGCTTGATTTTAAAAATATATCTACGATAATACAATATAAAGCATTCATTTGGTGATCCACCTTACATCACAAAGATAGTGAGCAATAGATAAATAGGAAGTAGAACAGATAAGAAATGTCAATGCTGCACATGCTAGTTATCTTGAAAGAATTCTATTATTTCCATCCTAGCATCTCGCATCTCCCTCAAAAGAACTGGTCGCTCTCTCCTGCATTAGCAATAGTTTTAATTTTAGGAAAAACTTTCATAGGATAGAATAAATTTCAATACCTAACTGACTCCAAAGCAAATAAAAGTGATGGAGCTTGGTCTGACACTACCCACCTTTTTTATGTATGCTTTAGATTTGTTGGTGCTCCTATGGCAGAGAACAAGGCAAGATCTGCAATAAAGATGAAGAACATTGCATTTAAGTAGAACTTTACTTAAAACATATGCATCTTGTGGCAAAGAATTCTTAAAAAGCCAGTGAAAGAGTGGAAGCATACACCATTTGCTATCTCAAGCATGCAACAGGGTATCAGCAAAGCTTTTTGTAACGGAACGGAAAAGGATGAAATGAAGAGAGGATTGGATTTGGACCAGATGCCCCAGGTGGCTGATTGTATAACAATCCTAAATCCTTCTAAGCTATGGAAAATGTAATAAGTATAATCTATACTCCACCTAATGTCATTACTTTCTACTATTTGCTTATGAGCTCCTATAAATGTTTAAATAAATTGTATCCTATTGACATTAGTGAAACTAATAGCATATGGTACATTGGAAATCAAAGACACCATTTTCATTTATCATCCAATCAGGTGGTGTTGTAGCAATATCCACATCTAGAGGTGACACAGGAACAAACAAAACGGGGATTAACCATACGATGGTTTGATCTCACCAGCTTTATTGATGCTAATAGATCCAATCATGATCAGTTGTACCGAAGGCAATTTCCACCAGCAATTTCAATATGTTGAAAGCAAGGATGATATATTAATAGCAAATCCATAAATCATAGGAACATAATTAAGCACACAACCTATTGCAAAATATAACCTTTGTTTTCCATGGTAAAGCTCACGATCGTAGACACCGTACTTCCACTGGCTACAAAAATACTTGGAATACCTGTATAGACAATAAGTTCTAGCAATTTTTTATTGTCACAGAAATATTGTTCTCTATTAAACTATCTATTTTTTTCAAAGATAACGTTCTATGGATCAGCAAAAGTGGTACTACACAAAACAATAAAGCTGACATGGTAACAGAGAAAGAAGGGACAAATGCTCACACTTGTTTGCATATACGCATGAACAGCTTACCATTTATGAAAACTTAGGTAACCGTACCAGTTTCATATGTTACTCCAAAAAAGTTTCACCCCTTTGGCAACAGAGAAATAAAGGGGGAAAATGCTCACCTTTGAGTGCAGGGTGGCTGAACTGAGAAGTAGCAAGATGGGGCAGGTTTTCATAGATGCATATGTTAGCACATGGCCATAAGAACTTGGAATCTGAGTGGCTCATAGGTAATTCTTGCATATAAGTACAGTGAAACATATAAAATATGTTGAAACAAAAAATTAAGATTCGGTATTTACAATCACATCTACTAAAGTAATTTTAATACCTAGCTGCAGATTTCCTCATCCTAAATTACAACTTTGCTTCTGAGTACAGTGGTAACCTTCAATGAGACCACATCCATGCAAACAATAGATACAGTTCGCACATAGCACTTAAGAAAAGGGCAATACCACAGAATCTTACCAAGATATCACAAATTCCCCAAATCTTTCCAAAACCATTAGTAGCACAACTAAGATCCTAGACACAAACAACAAATTGAAATGGTATTTGTAACTTTATTATGTAGGCAAAACTTGGAACTTAGAAGATTGAAATAACATCTTTACCAATATCGACACCAAAAAATGAGCTGTTTGATCTCCGGCTCGTTCGGCTCTGTAGTTTTGTAGCATTTGTAAGCAGGATAACCATAGCAAAGGGCAGCTTGCATCAAAATTGGCACAAGCAGCTTTATTTCCTAGTTCCGGACAGTTATTTCAACTATGTTCACTAATCAAAACAACTTACAAGGTGTACAAAAAAGAAGCACTTCAAAGAACTGTACCACCAATGTCACTGAATACACTGAAGATGATGATATTGTTTCGAAATATACAAGCATTTAATGAAAGGAAAAGTATATGAAAGTAGTTGATTTCACCATTGCCGAGCAAGATCATGATTGCCCAGTGCTTCATATGCCTTGCCACGTAAGAAACATATAGCGGATTTGATCTGGCAAGCACGAATCACAATCATAAGCGATCATCACACCACTTACTCAAAGTTGAGTGAGATAAGAGAGAGAGAGAGAGAGAAAGAGAGAGTTATCACATATTGATCTCATGATCTTCGGCATCCTTATCAAAATAGATGTCACTGCCATCATCCTGATCAAGAACATTTCCATGCTCATCTACTTTGGCATCCCCAAGCATCATCAAACACTGATGCCATTCTTTCAACTCCTCCTGACCAATAAAAAAACTGTGAAGCGATGCAGCATATGAAAAAAAATCAAAGATAAAACTTGTTGCTAAGTTAACAAACTAAAATAACCTAGAAATAGAAATCAAAAGCCATTGGCTTAAAGCCGAATATGAGTGGCTCATGAGGCACTTGGCGGCGAGGAAGCGGAACCGGAGGTCGCGGAGGAGGCCGGATGAGTTGAGGAGGTGGAGCGCGCGGCGGAAGTGGCGACCGAGGAAGAGCGCCTGGGATAGCATGTAGACGTCGGCGAGGTCGCCAGTGGCCGCGGCCACCTTGTCGGCGAGGAAGATGGCGCCACCCCACGCAGCCGCTCCACCGCCTCTTTCCTCATCTCCGCCACACCTTCTCCTTCTCTCCTCCGCCCAATCTGCATTCGGCGCCCGTAACTGAAGCTATCTGCATTCGGCGCCGTAACTGAAGCTAGAGGGGAGGGGGCAGTTAGATCGAGAGAGGGGAGGGAGGGCACAAGAAGGATGAGGGCAGAGCGGGGGAGGCGGCGGCAGCACGGAGTGGGCAGGAGGAGGCGAGGGCGGAGCGGGGGAGGAGGAGGCGAGGGCGGAGCGGAGGAGCGGGGGGAGGAGGGGGAGGCGGCAGCGCGGGGTGGGGAGGAGGAGGCGAGGGCGGATCGGAGGAGTGGGGGAGGAGGAGAGGGCAGAGTGGAGGCGGCGGCAGCACGGGGTGGGGAGAAGGAGGTGGCGGCGGAGCGGAGAAGCGGGGGAGGAGGAGGAGGCCAGAGCGGAGCGGAGATGCAGCCGAGGCGAGGGCAGAGCGGTTTCGGCGGAGGAGGCGAGCGCGGGGTGGGGAGGGGGAGGCGTCGGCGGAGCGGGAGGGGGCGGCAACGTGGGTTGGGGAGGACGAGGCGCCGGCGGAGCGGAGGAGAGGGAGGCGGCGGCAGCGCGGGTGGGGAGGAGGAGGCGTTGGCAGAGCGGAGAAGCGGGAGGCGGCGACAGCGCGGGGGCGGAGCGAGGTCTGCAGAGGAATCGAGGGCAGGGTAATCAGCGGAGCGAGGCGGAGTGGGCAGTTGCGGAAGAATCGAGGGCGGGATGATCTACGGAGCGAGGCGGAGTGGGCAGTTGCGGGAGAAAGATCTTTGGAGAATGGACCGACTGCCACCAACTCCAATTTTTAAGTAGTAGAGATATAAGGGCCGTTAGCCCTATTGTAAAACTTGGCTTTTATGCCCTTATATTGTGATAAAGCTGGCTTTTGTTTTAAGCATGTGTTGGCAATGTTATACACTCAATTGATGTAACTCGCAGCTGAACAGTCCTGAGCAGTTGTAAGGGTTTCATAATACTCTCAGAAATGGGGGTGTTACAGGTACCATGCTGTGTAGTTATTTTGATAGGGGTAACTTAATGCTCAGTAAAGACTCTTATCAAGATCCAATTTGCTCATATTAAAATTTTAACAAAATCACCTTAACCAATCGTCGCATGTGCCTGGAAAAGACCGTAGCGTCTATAATACTCAGGCGCGCCATGAGCACTAAGAATTAAAATTATCATATTCACGTGCACAATACGTGCACACTACTACTAACAAGGCATAATTTTTTCTTTTCCCTTATATTATAAACCTTAGTTAAATTTTCGTGATTGAAAATTTTGAATTGAATGAAGTATCAAGACTATACACAATCGAATTAGCGCTCTCATATAATTCCAATTCTTAAAAAGTCAAGTTTGATTTCAAAATTTTACATTATCAAAATTATATCTTCCTTTTTTCAAAAATATTATATCCGTTTCTCCTGGTAAAAGAAAAAAAAACAATAGCTTACTCTTTCTGGAGTCTTCTGTTTACATCTTGTCAGTATCATGGAAATCGATATCATGCCGACGTACGAAAGCTCTAGGCCCAAGCACCAACTAACTATTCCATCTCTCTCTCTCTCTCACAGGTCAGTCCATGTCACTTCTCTCTACTAATCTTAGTCACACAGATTTCTCACTAGACGTCACCGCGGCGGGAGCAGTTGAAGACAGCATGGAGTGCTCCCCTTCCAAAGCCAACATCTCTCAGTCCTTGCATGCTAAGAAATTTGGACACTGTTGGACCCATAGCCCACCGAAATTCCTTTTTTGGCCCCCCAAAGCAAAAAATTCCAAAAATGGACCCCATTTGAGCGCGCGTTTACGGGAGGGGGACACGTGGGCACTGTTCATCCGGTCGTGCGGTCTGTGACCGCACGACCGGCCTGGCGCCGCGCCCGAGCGCGCGAGCTCCCGCCCAGCGCGCGACCGCCTCGCGTGACCGCGCGTCCCCCGCGCCGACCGCGCGTCCCGCGCCCGCCAGCGCGCGTCCCCGGTCCCGCGGTCGCACGAGCGCGCGTTTGCTCCCCCGACCGCATGTCCCCGACTGCAATACTCGTGAATATTTGTATGGTTTCGCAATTTTGTAGTTATAAACTGAGAAAAAAATAGATAAAATTGCAATAATAATTTATGTTCATTGTTAGTTGCAGATGTAAAAAAAATTTGGATAAATATTTTTTAAAAACGATTAATCATAGAACGATCGTTTCGTAAAGTGGTAAGTGATATTTAGGGTTTCGTATGGTTTTTAGGTTTGCAATGACCATGTTATTTGTATGTTTTGTCAATTTTGTAAATGTAAACTCGGAAAGAATCTGACCAAGTAGTAATAAAAGTTTATATTCATTATAACTTGTAGATGCCAATAAAATTTTGGTAAATTTTTTTTAGGAACAATTGACCGTAGAATGATCGATACAAATAGTGGTAAGTGACTTTTAAGGTTTGCTGTGTTTTTAGGGTTTGCAATCTCCGTGATTGTTTTCAGTTTTGGCAATTTTGTAGTTATAAACTGGATAAAAATCAGATAAAGTTGTAATAAAAGATTATGTTCATTGTAAGTTGTAGATGCATAAAAAATTTTGGTAAATTTTTTGTAGGAAAGATTGACCGTAGAACGGTCGATACATAAAGTGGTAAGTGATATTGTGAAGGTGAGTAACATGGAATGCGATACATAAATTTCGGTACATTTAATATTGTTAAATGAGGTGCTACGTGAATCATGGAATGCGAAAATACTAGATATTAAATTTCATAATACAGTTGGGAGTAACATGCCGCGTAGATTTTTATTACATGCATAACATATAGCATGATATGCGACTAACCCACCCAACTGCTCGTACGACCTACTGTGTGGACCGGGGCCACTTTCCCTTCCTTGCCCGCTCGGCGTTGAACTCCTCCGCGGCCTCTTTTGCCTTAGCCGCAAGTTCCCTCTTTCTCTCGCGCTCCATCTCGCGAGCCTCCCGATCCCTACGCGTGCACGCTTCAAGATGAGCTTGCGTCTCGCGCTGTATACGCAGGGTGTGCTCGTGCTTGCGGCGCTCCTCCTCCAGCAACTCCTTCTCCTTTGTGACATTCCACTCCTCGAAGTCGAGGGTCCATTGGTCCTCAGGGTGGATCTCAAGATCGATCCATTTGCGGTAGGCACATAGGGGCTCCGGAGACTGTAAATAAAAGAGAGATATTGTTAGTGCGTGTTGTGAAGGAGAAAAGGTAGGGGAAAATGGTGCATGTGGTCGTTACCGGCTGCCGATAGGTTGCGGTGTCAAAACGGCAGTTGGGGTAGTCACTGGAGTAGTTTGCGCAACCCCAGTACCGCATACCTAGACTGATGCGGTGCTTAGACTTGAAGAACTTGCACACGTCCCCGCACCAACAAAGGGGAGGTGTCTCCCCCTCAGGTGGTAGTTGTGGCGAACGCTCGGTCCGGGATGGGGTTGTTGCTACGCGGGCGCTCTGGGGGGGACCTTTCATCGTAGCACGATGGGCTTGTTCTACCCGGGCCTGTATCGCCCTTATTTTCTCATCGCGGGCGGCATCGCGGGCTGCAGCTGACCGTGCTATGTCACGGGTCTCCTCCCAATCCTTCACCATCTTGTCCCATTGCTTCTTCTTGCCTTTGTCCATCCCGGTTGGGTGAGGGAAGCGCGATGGAGTATGGGGTTTGGATGTGCAATGTTCGCTGGGAAATGGAGTGCATACCAATTTATAGGGGCCGTTTTGTCTCTACTCGTGGTCGTAGCAGTGAGTAAAGATGGGAGTGCTGCGATATCACTGAAAAAAGGCCCCCGTTTTGTCATGTCACTGCCCAAAGCTGGCATCTTTTGTCATCCCACTGAGCAAAGCTGACCTCTTGTTGTCATGTCACTGAGCACAGCTGCCCTCTTTAGTACTGTCCCCTCCCAAAGCTGGCATCTTTTGTCATCGCACTGAGCAAAGCTGACCTCTTTTGTCATATCACTGAGCAAAGCTGCCCCGTTTTATCATGTCACTGCGCAAAGTTGGCATCTGTTGTCATCTCACTGAGCAAAGCTGCCTCGTTTTGTCTTGTCTCTGAGGAAAGCTGCCCCGTTTTATCATGTCACTGCGCAAAGCTGGCATGTGTTGTCATCTCACTGAGCAAAGCTGCCCCGTTTTGTCATGTCTCTGAGCACAGCTGCCATGTTTTGTCATCTCACTGAGCAAAGCTGGCCTCTTTTTGTCATTTGACTGAGGACAACTGCTCTTTTTAGTAATGTCACTGCCCAAAGCTGGCATCTTTTGGCATCCCACTGAGGACAACTGCTCTCTTTAGTAATCACGAATTGGCTATACTCATGCCTTTTGGCATTGTTTAGGTGTTTAGCTCTCGCCAATGGCCTCTTATCTCTAAATACAGAGCATCAGTGCACACTCAGTCACCCAAGCTAGAAATGATGTCCTCCTTATTCAAGCCACGGGGAACCGAAGATGATGGCCTCATTTGGTAAGAGGTGTTATTTGATCCAATATTAAAATTTATTTCATTGTCAATATTATGTACATCTGTCCCGGTATGCATTTTATGCTTTCTTATGTAATGCCTTTTGAATGTGATGTGTATCATTGCACTTGGGACTTTCAGGGAATGACTTATTGACTTTGACACTAGCTCAGGGACTGAAAATGGATAATTGATGAGATAGGCTCGTCCCCTGAAGACCTGCAGGAATTTGTGCATTCACTCTCTTACGTGTACGTAGAAAATTGTACCACACGTCATTCTGCCAAGTTAAAGTATTAGCCTAATATGTATATGTCGTAATGGCCTAGCCAGAGTCATCAAGCAGCTCGGTAGGCGGTAGCTCAACAGCAGCCCGTTTTGTCTAGTCACTGAGCAAAAGCTGACCTGTTTTGTCAAGTCACTGAGCAAAAGCTGACCTCTTTTGTCATGTCACTGAGCAACGCTGGCCCTTTTTGTGAGGTCACCTCAAAAGCTGGCATGTTTTGTCTCCTCACTGAGCATGGTGTGGGGTCAAGATTTGTGTTGTCTGTGGTCTTTGTGCGTGAGGCTAACCCCCACACAGCCTATAAAACGGAGCCATCCCTCACATACTCCCTGGCCATGTTATCAGTCACCTCCTGAGTAAGTTGTTCACAATCTGTGTAGTTTTATTTCGTGCTCACTCCCCAAGATTAGGCAATGAGTCAGCTTAGCACGTCTTCATGGGCACCCACGGTGATGTGCCCAAATTGCAACTTGGTGGTTAGACGTAGGACATCACAGACGGCCAAGAATCCCGGGCGACACTACTACAAGTGCCCCAATCACTCGGTGAGTCATATTGTTTCGGGTTCATTCAAATCGTGGTGGTATGTTTAAAAATTTTCTTGTCATGGAATCGCAGGAAGCTCATGGTGGTTGCCGATTCTAGGTGTGGGAGGATGAAATGGGAAATAGGAATGACAGTGTTCGCCGTGAGAGAGTTGTCGTGGGGGGTTGCGACCCCGTCGGGATGCAGCATCGTTTCGACAGACTAGAGTGGAAGATAAATTTAATGTTGTGTGCTATTTTGTTTCTTGTGTTTATTGTTATCCTCAAGTTGTAGTGCTGGAGGTTATCCTCGTGTATGTTCGCAATGTTTTATGCTATCTTGTCGTCAAGCTCTTTTGGTAATGTTTTATGTACGGTTGTGTTGTATTTTAGTTCTTGTGTTCGTTGGTGTGTTGGTGGTTGTACTACTTGCTACATGTCATGTACGTGAAATGTATGAGTTGTTCGTGTTGTCTTTGCCTGATGCCTTCTCCTCGTATATGTTGGTAATTTTTTATGGAATTTTTTGTACGGATAATCCCTTTTTTATTTGATATATACATTGGTAAGTGATATTTTTATGTTACTAAGAATTAGTGTACAAAGAGTATGTTAATATTGTTAAATGACTTGCTATCTGAATCATTGAATGCGAACACACGAGATAATAACCTTATGTGAATAGAAATAAACTTCATAATATGCTGCGTACAATTTTATTACATGCATAACATATAGCATGATATGCGACTAACCCACCCAACTGCTCGTAACATTTTGTCTACTGGGTGTAGCGTGGTTGTTTCCCCTTTTTATCGCGCCTTGAAGATGGCTCCGCTGCATCCTTTGTCCTGTCATTCTTGGTCTTGAGAGCTTCCTCCCGAGCTTGAAGCTCTTCCTCCTGACGCTTGATGGCTGCTTCACGCAGACTTAGCTGCTCCCGCCTCCTTTGCAGCTCATCCTCCTTGCCCTTCAGACAGATTTGGTCCACCCTCACGCGGCGCTCTTGCTCACGCCGCAGCTGTCGTTCCACCTCGCGAGCCTGAGTCATCTTGACAAAGTATTGTCCTTTGTTTTCCACCTCCACTGCCTGGTTATGTGGCCATGTCGGCGACACCCGATCCACCCATTCGATGAACCTGCAAGCCTATGTGTGGCATGGTAGATGTCATGGATGAAGTTGAAAAACGACAACGAGAAACAAATGATTTAGTTGTCGTCGTTACCATGAAATCGTCATCTAGGTTTGGACACTTGAAGAACCTACGGCCGTATTTGGCTCGCTCTTCTTGATCCGTCCAGACTCCCAACATCGTCCTAAAGCCGCAGCGGCACTTGGGGCGCTCATGCCACTCCGGCACTCCAAATGGGTCGGAGCTCCAGGAAGACATTGTTGTGTAGTAGTCCCTATCTGGTGCAGTGGGCATAGTCCATGGAAATGTCCCTATGTAGGCTTTTCAGAGCCTGTATCCTGTATTTATGAAACAACAAGGAAAGGTGACATGAAAACTCACTGGAAAGGATACATGCCTATGACGTGAACACTCACTGTAAAGGCTACAGCCTACGCCCCTATTTTGTTGGTTTCTGTAGCGATAGGCTTTTCAGAGTAGCAATAAATGTTCCTATGTAGGCTTTTCAGAGTAGCAATAAATGTTCGTATGAAGGCTTTTCAGATCGTAGTCTTTATGTAGGCAGTTTAGCTGGCATGTGTTGTCATCTAACTGAGCAAAGCTGCCCCGATTTGTCATATCACTGCGTAAAGCTGGCATGTGTTGTCATCTCACCGAGTAAAGCTGAGCGCTTTTGTCTTGTCTCTGGGCAAAGCAGCCATCTTTTGTCCCGCCATTCGATATAAATAGCACGGTAGAGGTCCCATGAAGTTGTAGCCAGAAAACCCTGTAAATCGAACAAAGAACATACCATGGCGGAAGAAGAGGGGCCAGTCGGATATGGGTCACCGAAGGAAGACCTTCCCTTGGAAAGGAGGGAGATGTTCGGACCACAGTACCGCTTGCTACCAAGCCGGCGTGCGCAACCAGCGTGGCCGAAATGCAGACACAATGAGTACGTGGTCGTGCAGGTCCTGGAAGGGCCGAACGATGGCGGGCGCCGTTTCTTCCGATGCCCACGCTCCGGGGTACAAATTACTAATAGTACATTTTTTATTTCTTATGGACCCTCCATGTTTACTGTCATTTTTCGCAGATGGCGAAATGCGACTTCTCCCGCTGGATCGACCCTCCTCATGAACGGTATATTGACCGTTATGTGGGTACTTTATGGGACCAAATAATGGACTTGGAGTACCGAATGGAGACTCTCAATGAGGAGAACAATGAGCTCCGCCAACAGATGCAACGCGAGAGGGGAAACGAGGAGGTTGTCAACATAGGAAGCTCTTATGATCCCACATGTTGCTGCGCGAACCCGAGCTGCATATGTGCGTGCCACTACCACGATGGCCAGCCCCGTCCGAGGCGGCCCCCTCAGCAGTTCTCCATGTGGGTGCCACGAGGCTCGTTTGGCATGTAGGCCACGAGGGTACGGAATGTGTTGATGCTGTGCCAGTAGGACTGTTGTGTTGATGTTTTGGGTGTAGAACTTTCCATAAATTCTGTCTGTATGTGCAATGTATGTGTTGTTTCGTGTTGTAAGTGCATGACGCCTTCATTTTCTGTGACCTTCATATTCTGTGCCCTCTTTCCATAACGATGTAATGTGCAACGTTGTTAAGCATGTGATGAACTGGTTGTTATGTACGTGGAGTTGTTATCACAAGGCAAAAAAAATTGTCGTCAAGCTATGTCTTCTCCCGCTACCCCGTGTTGTCATCTCTCAGTTGGTTGTATGCCGTACTAAATCAAAGAACTTAGAGCAACCCTTTTATACTGGAAACCATCTTTGAACATCAAACCATCAAGCAATTGAAAAACATCACAAATATTACAAAAGCACAATTTAAAAAATTCATTCATCATCTCGTCGTCGCCGCCTCGTACGGCGCATATGATCCTCTGAGAAGGTGAACCTACTAGGGGAGCGGGGTGCATCGCGAAGATCGTACTGCGAGGGGTGTGGCCGAGGCGGCGGTGGGTACAACTCTGTGGACAGTTGCGACGGCTGGTCATAAAGCATAGAGCTCACCCAATCGGAGGAGGTGCCTACGTCCTGCTTAGATGGTACAACTGAATTAGACAATGGAAAGTACGAAAATTGTTCATAATGAAATACACACGTTTAGTGCATACCGGGGTATGTGGCTGGTGAAATGAGGATGTCGACGGGAAGTCCCCCATGTACTCGTGCGATGTCATGCCTTGATAGGTCGGCACAACCCACCTATCCCGGTCATATAGGTTGGTCTGCACCTGTCCCGTGAGATACGAGGGCATCTGCCCCTCTGGTTGGTCCGGCGAGTCAGGGGCGCTGTCTGGAGTGGGCCCCCGTCGTCCTGGAGAGCGCGGTCGCTCGTCCGTCGCCCTCCGTGATGACGATGCCCGTTGCGACGTGCTATCCCGTCGCAATTGCTGCAAGACGAACATGTGGTTAGACATAAATGGTAAATGAGTACATGAACAAATAGTTGCGAATTGTCGAACCGCCAGGCCGAAGCGCGTGGAGGCCGAGCGACCGTAGCTTGGCCGACTCTCGGACAGCCCCTCTGGTTCGTGCGGCGATGACGACCTCCGTGATGACGTCGCCCTCCGTAGCTGCGTGCTATCCTGTTGCAATTGCTGCAAGTCGAACATGTGCGTAGACATAAATGGTAAATGAGTGCATGAACAAATAGTTGCGAATTGTCGAACCGCCGGGCCGAAGCGCGTGGAGGCCGAGCGACCGTAGCTTTGCCGACTCTCGGACGGCCCCTCTGGTTCGTGCGGCGATGTCGACCTCCGTGATGACGTCGCCCTCCGTAGCAGTGTGCTATCCTGTCGCAATTGCTGCAAGACGAAGATGTGGTTAGACATAAATGTTAATGAGTGCACAAACAAATAGTTGCCAATTGTCGAACCGCTGGGCCGAAGCGCGTGGAGGCCGAGGATGGCCGTGCTGATCCTGGTGCTGACGGTGGCGCGGAGGGAGGTGGTGGTCCCTGCCCACGTCCGCCACCGCGTGTAGCAACAACGTCATCTCGGCGACCACAACTCAAGCCCCGTATCGTACCCCTTGCCATTTCGCTGATGCTGCGCATATAGCTTACCCACTGAGATTCGGTATTGGACTTCCTATGTCGTATAGCCTCATTAGCCTCGATGTCGATACGATGTATCCGGTCCACCTGCAGTGAAACAAACAGTCAGTTCAAATGTAATCCTGCATTGCGTAATGACACAGTACTCTCGTACCGCCTCGTCGACCCGTGCCGCTAGATGACGGTCTGGACCTTCCTGTATAGCCGCCCCGTGAACAGCATGAGGTGGAGGCTGTGGGGGCTCCCCTGTAGTAAGCCTACAGCGGGTGCGTGCAGCATACCAGTCAAGGTATGCCCTGTACGGCGCGGGGTCGTCAGGGTCGTACGGCCGTGTCTCATCCACAACCATCGTATGCGCATGGTCAGACCACATGTCTGTCCACGTCCGCTGTGTGGCTCTCCAGTCTTCGATCGCTCGCCCTCTCCTC
Organism: Dendrocalamus latiflorus; assembly: GCA_017311315.1. Taxonomy (NCBI): domain Eukaryota; kingdom Viridiplantae; phylum Streptophyta; class Magnoliopsida; order Poales; family Poaceae; genus Dendrocalamus; species Dendrocalamus latiflorus. The sequence goes on from CM029674.1 coordinate 17,963,393, forward strand.
GATTGCCTGCAAGTCCATTGAGACATTACACAATTCGTACGGTACTGACATTGACACTAATGCAGTAATTAAATTTGGGGTGTACTGACATACCGGTGGAACTCCTCCGCAAGAGGGCGTCCTGCCATGGGAGGGACATGCTGGTACAGCCCGAACTGTCTCATGACTCGGTGTGGGCTGTACGGCTCGACGCAGTGCGCGAACACCAAGTGGCAGGTCGTCATCCAGTACCTCTGATCTCGCTCGCACTGGTATGACAACCCGTGGGGGGCCGTGTTCGCAATTAACTGTGGAGACCATGGCCACCAGTCTACGTCGCCAAACGCCAGAAGCTCGAACCTCTGGTGGAAATCCGAGTACGCACGTCTCGGTCTCTCCCTGGCCCACCTCAACTGACCATGCGTCCAACGTGTACCCATTGTGGGCGCATCAATGGGGTCGTCACCACCATACAACTGCGGGATGAGGTCATAAGGGTGCACACGACGACCAAAGTCAGGCCTGCCAACGGGGAAGTGTTCCCATGACCACAACTGAAGGAGAAGGTAGCAGGCGGCTAGGATCGGCTCGCTGGCCGCGGTACGCTGCGAGGCGTCACACAAGCCTCGGTATGTGGAGCTAAGGACTGCTGATCCCCAGCTATACTGTGGCTGCTGACCAGGCCAGCCATCCGCCAAGGACTCCGCTAGCGGTATGTAGCTAGGCTGCACGGAGTCTCCAGTCGTGCTAGGGAACAAGACGTACCCAAACAGATATAGCAGGTATGCAACGAAGTGCGTCCGCACCGCGACCTCATCTGCGTCTGCAGGACAGGTCATGAAGCGACGAAGCCATCCATGTGGCACCCCAGCTGCGTTGTCTCGGATCGCATGACCGAACCGGTGACCCAGACGGACCTTCCAATCTGCTGCCTTCGGGGGTGGCACCAAAGCAGCACCACGGAGGGGTAGACCTGTAATCATCGTGACGTCCTGCAGCGTAACCGTCATCTCCCCCCACCGGAAGTGGAAGGTGTGAGTCTCCGGCCTCCATCGATCAACGAGAGCTGACAACAGTGGCGCATCGTACTGGAACCCATGCGGTAGATCCAACATGCGGGCAATGGGCAGCAGACCGGTGTCCCGCAGTAGTGGGATGTACCGAGGGTCGAGACGCTAGTTCTCTCGGGGGCCCCTAAGGACGAAGCAAGGAGGCCCCTGTGCGGGTGCCGACAACCACACATGGCATCGGTGGTGCTCGTCCCAACGGGGCTCTAGCAGCTCGAACGCCATGTCCTGCCAAAGAAGGATAACAAGTTAGTGTACATTACAACAAAATGTGCAACAAATAACAACATAACTCACAACAAATGTTATGACAGGGAAACGTACGGAATGTACAAAAACATACGTAAAATGTGCACACCAATATGACCCACACGACAAGGAAACATATGGAATGTGCGAAAATATACATAACATGGTAATGTGCAATACATAGCTACACCATCGAGCCAACAATTAAGCGTACACCTCCTGAATAATACATTACATATGGATTGTGGTTGGTACTATGGAGCGTTGCTTGATGCCGGCCTGTTTGGGCACTGACTGAGGGAGTGGCCAAAGGTCTTGCATAGCCTACACTTCGGGCGCCGAACACGATCCCCTCGCTGGATCTCATCCATGTCGTTGCGGATGCGACGGCTTTGTCGTCTTCCACGCCCGACATGCTTCAGTGCATCGTTGGGCACCCACTTTATCTCCCCCGGCCATAATTCCCTGTAGTGCATGTCTACCCCGTAGAAATGGAACTCTGCACTCCAGGTTGCATGCAAGTGCTGCATGTCGTAGTACTTGGAGATGTACTGTGTCGACGCCTGGTTCCATACAGCGCATGCCGCGTACACATGGGAGCATGGCTTGTGCAGAAGCTGGGGCTTGTTGCAGCTGCAAGATGCTTCATCACCAATCGTGCATACCTGCTTGCGCTCCCCTCTAATTTGACCCATGACATACTTCTGCCTTAGGCGGACCTCAAAGTTCCTCCTTAAGCCATCAATGGGCTGAGCAATGTGGGTTCGAGCCTTCTCCATCTTCCTGTCCATGAAGGCCTGCATGACCTCAGAGTATTGCTTGTTTTCCTCAACGTGCTTCTGCGCCATCCTGGCTCTATTCACAAAGTACCCGACGGTACGGTTCCAGGTCTCGGCCACAATTGCCGTGATCGGCAGGGATCTGACGCCCTTCAATACACCATTGTAAACCTCGGACATGTTGGTTGTCATGATCCCATACCTCGCCCCACCGGTGTCGTGCAACAAAGACCACATTTCCAAGTCAGGTGCATTGGACTGAACCCATTGTGAGAATACCCCGACTCTTGTGGAGCCCCCCTCCACGGCCCCTGCTGCTGCATGCACATGCTTCGTAGCCTCCTGATCGAGCTGCCTCCGCAAGGCGTCGAACTTCCGCTTCTGGTTCTGCATGCATAGCTTCTTGAACATCTTCATGAGGTCCTTGCTACGGAACCTTCTGTGGAAGTTCGCTGCAATATGCCTCATGCACCAGCGGTTCTTCACATCAGTCCACGGGACGGGGGACTGCGTCCCATCCTGCAACGTTCGCAACGCAGACATCAAGCCTGCATTGCGGTCGGAGATAAGGCACACTTCGGGCCTGTCTTGCACTACGGCATTCTTCAAATTGCAAAGAAACCAAAGCCAGCTATCTGTATTCTCGCTCTCCACAATTGCAAATGCCACTGGGAGTAACTGGTCATTTGCATCGGCTGCAACTGCGGTAAGGATAGTGCCCTTGTACTTGCCGGATAGGAACGTCCCATCTACGGTTAGCACTGGACGGCACCACCTGAACCCTTGTATCGCCTGATGGAAGGCCCAGAACACTCTGTCAAGAATGAAACAGTTCGGGCCCTCCGTAGGATGGACCCTCTCCTGCCTGTTTATGTAAGTGTCTGGGTTTGATTGTGCAATTTGATCCAGCATTCTTGGGACCAGGTCGTACGCCTCCTCGTACGTCCCATACATACCGTGCAGCACCTTTCGCTTCGCCCGCCACGCCTTCTTGTAGCTCACTTCGTAGCCCGCCTCGTTCGCTACTGCTGCCATCAGAACCTTCGGGGTAATTGACACATCCGCCTGGACGAGGTGCGTGACCACCTCCGCAACATAACGTGATGTCATGTTGCGGTGTCTATGTACTGGCCCCGCAAGCTCGCAACTGTGATCTTGCAGCACCGTTATCCGGAACTCCGTGCCAACGCCCTTGTACCGTTGTGCACGGACTTTGCCACCACATGACCCGTCCACACACTTCACAACGTACGTGTCTGGCTTTGACTTGTGGACCCGATACGTCCGGCTTATGTTGACGGCATGTCTAGCAATAGCCTGCTGGACAGCACTCTTATTACGGAAGCACTGCCCCAGAAAGAGTGCGCCCTCGCTGAACCCCCATTCTCCCTCCTCCGCCTGTGGCAGAACTAGGGCTGCCGCTGCGATGTCGTCCAGTCTGGACGACACGTACGCACCGTCCGTGGTCACAACACGACCTACCACCCCTCCAGTTGCACCTTCGCCATCCTCGTCCTCTCCAGAGCTGCCTGTGTCAACCTCCTCATCCTCCTCGCTGTCCTCTTCTTCCACCCGGTCCCCAAGATACTCATGACAGTCAATACGGGCGGCCCACCACCTGTCGTGCACACCTTCGTTGGGCTGGAAATTCTGCGCACGCCTCCTGTCGTCTTCATCACCCACTTCCTCGCCCACATGTTCTCCCGCAGAAGGGTCTTCATGACCGCCGGCCACTTCATCTCCACCAGCGGCATCTGAACCAACCATGCCTGATGATTCTGCCCTCTCCACGAACTCGACATACACCATTGGCCTCCCATATATCGCAGCATCAGGGTTGCGCACGACCTCCATGTAGTTCGCCCATGAGGCGTCATTGGTCACCTTCAGAAGTTGCCATATGCTCCCCCTTCCGTCATCCACCATTGAGGCATAGACTGCCTCGATCCGTAACTTCTTCCTTGCGGTCTGTCGATCGAACGCTGAACGGACACACCTCCGTAGCTCAGACAAGCTCATGGCGCTCAGACCGGGTGCCCGGATCACGGTCCGCTCGCAATTTGACAGGTCCGCCCCATACGGCCCATCACGTACGAGACCACTCCCATAAAACACCATCAATTGTTCAATGCCAGCCATTGCGTACCTAACATAAGTGCATAATCAACCATTTTAGTACACAGCATGTAACAATCGTACCATCTAATTAACAGTTTCGATTAGTATATATTTTGTATTTCTAAATCTACGATTTATTTGTAACTATTTCACTTTCTAATTGTACCATACATCAAATTAAATATACATATCATTTTTTTTCATCAAATGACCTTCATACTACGGTCATTCACTAAGCATACTAATTATACAAATTGTCTCTAATCTAACTACTACAAATTTACCACCTACAAATGCTCCAACATAAATATTTACTTTTTCAACACATACACATTATTTAAACTACAATCTTTTCTAACTTTAACTTAATATAGTCTTTACGTACCTCCACTATAAGTTTCTATGACTGCTAGTATATTTTAATTGTAATCTACCAAATTTATTTCTAATTTACTTTTACCACCTACCGCACTGTATGTAGTTCTTCTCTAAGCGTACTAATCATATGCTTCTAATCCTAGTACTATTGTTATAACCTACAATTGCTCTAACATAAATATGTATTTTCTCAACGTCGACACACTACAACTTCATATTTTCCTTAATTATACACTATATACACTACAATACATCATGCCTAACATATGCAAGATTTGCTATACATACATAGCGTACAAAAGCTTGACATAAAATAACAGTAACACAAGATGGTTTCCTTAATTAAAGCCTAATGACATACATAAAATTATAGTTGCACGGGCATAAAACTTACCTCTTGTTGATGCTCACGAGACGATCTACAACTTTTGTACTTGCCAAATCGCTGATTCCAAACGAAAACAACACAACTCTTCCGGCTTTCGCTCCTCACTTTTCTTCACCAAAAATTGTGCGTTCATCAAAAAATAACTACATTACACTACGTAACTTCAACAAATAAATACGACATTTTCTACACTACAATACATCATGCATCATTTTTACCTACAACATAAACACCGTACTGGCTTATAAGAACATTAACGACATACGGTTTGCCTAATTACGGTCTAATGACATTCACAGAAAATACTTGCACGGGGCCAAAAATTACCTCTTCTTGAAGCTCAGAAGACGATCTACAACTTTTGTATTTGCAAAATCTGCTAACTCCAAACAAAACCAACTTAAAAATCTGAGTTTCCACTCTTTCTTTTCCTCCCTTCACTCCCTCTCTCGCTCTGTCTTTGCTTCCACTGCGAACCAGAATCCTTCACCGCATGCATCTGCTCACCAAGCGAGCTCCAAAGCCATTTTATTGCGAACGTTGTTCACCCATTCAGCAAAATTTGGGGGGCCATATCATATACTACTGACGCGTGTATGAGCTGCATGCAAAGAAGCGAAAAAAGGCCACCCGTGAATCTTCTTTCGGCGCATGGATTTGACGGAGCGGGAATCGCGCGGTCGCAGCGTCATCACGCGCGGGCGGGGTCACGCGGTTGGCATCCGAACGCGCGGTCGGAGACCGAACGCGCGGTCAGCAGACGCGTCGCGCGGCGGGGCAGCGGGTCGCGCGGTCACGCGGTCAATGGCGCGGTGGGGAGCGGCGCAGGCCGGTCGTGCGGTCCCCGACCGCACGACCGGGCCACGTGGCGGCCTGAGGTGATCCCGCGGTGGGAAGGGGTCCAAAAGTGGAATTTTTTTGTACAGGGGGCCAAAAACGGAATTTTGGGTATTTTAGGGTCCAACAGTGTCCAAATTTCGCATGCTAACGCCCATTCAAGCTGCCGCAGAGGTCATTACTCATTGGCTACTTTTGTGTTTTCGAGAGGCCTCTAGAAGCATCGCCGCCGTTGGCGTTCTACCTCTACAAGTGCCACCATTAGTCGCGGCGTTGTCATTCCACAACAAGGGGATGCTTCCGCCCCTGCCGGATCTAGGCTCGCCGGCGACAAGGTGGTAGTTTTGGCTAGAGATCACTTCCTCAGTCCTCATCCAAAATGTTGCAACAATTAAGTTGAATTGTTGCAATAGCTAGGTCTTTTTTTGATGTTGCAATATCTCTTCTAAACTATTTGCAGTTGTTCCAATGAGTGTTTCATTTATTATAACAACATTTTATTTTGGGTGGGGGTAATTTTTTGTATTGTTGCACAAATAGTTTTGATTTGTAGTGAAAATCTGAGTTGTATTTTATGTTTGTTGCACATGAGGTGAATTTTTTTTGTTACAAGCTAATTAACTTATTATTTAGTTTTACGTATTTTTTTGTTTCATTAGATCGAATGGTTGATATTGTTCCTCTTAAGTTAGATCCGATGGCAATCAAACTGTACAATAGGAGTGCTCCTCCCAACGGTAGTCTCCTCGTATTTAACCAGGTTGTTAGTCATTGGAAGTAGCCTTGAGCTCAATTCCCATAACTTGGACCTTGGCTCGATGGTCGCTCATCCAAATTGAGATTCTTGACTTGATGTCCATCGACGGAAGACACACATCTTTACATTTTATCATTCGGGATTAAGCCTTCACACCAACTCATAGAGATTGGTAGTCTCGTATTATATCTAATTGTCATTAATTATCAAAACTCACAATGACACGAAATTAGGAGCCTAGATCCTTCACCCTCCTCCCATACCGCTTGGACGCTATCGTTGATGATGAGCTAGCTTCCCTGCATAGCCTACCGTCATTACTATAAAACTTGCACTTTCATCTTGAAATTTGAAGCTTTGAAATGGAAATTTCGAATATTTTCAATGAGGGCAATAAAAATTTTCAATTGAGGCAGCGGTTGTGCTGGCAAATCAGGTGTGAATACTACTCAAGAGGTGGGCGCGGTGGTTGGGGCATCCGAGTTGGCGGCAGTGGATCGGTGGTGGCGATGGGCACCCGTGAGATCTGTGTCGAGTGCAGCGGCAGCATACGGAGAAGGGAAAGGGGATCACACTGTGAGACGGAGAAGAGGTGTGCAATGAATAGTCGTGAGCAGTTTACTACTGTACAAAATCCGATCACCCCAATCGGGCAGTCAATGTGGATGTCGGCTAGATATGAATCTAGTGTGAAAGTTGGAGAAGCGTATTACCTCCGTAGAGGCCGCGTGGAGTATATTTATAGGAATCAAACCAAATGTCAGTTAGGATTTACAACAAGATGTGTTACAATCGTGGTGTACCCAGCTTATCTCATGGCCACATATATTTTGAATTCACATGCATATCTACAAGAATAGCTATCTATTGTTGGATTCTAACAGCCTCCCTCAATCACAACTTTGCTAAGTTGAGATTGCGTCTGAATTCTTCTATTTCTGGATAGTCAGTGGCTTGGTGAATCCATCTGCAACTTGGTCCTTTGTTGATATAAGCCGGATCTCCAGTAGCTTGTTTGTAACTCTTTCTCTTACAAAATGAAAGTCTATTTGTATATGTTTTGTTCTAGCATGAAATACAGAATTCCCTGAGAGATAAGTTGCACCTAGATTGTCACACTTGAGACGAGGTGGTTGATCCTGAGAGACACCTAACTCCTATAGTATAGATTGTATCCATATAATCTCTGCTGTTGCATTAGCCAAGGCCTTGTATTCTGCCTCAGTGCTTGACCTTGACACAGTAGCTTGTTTTCTGGCACTCCAAGATACCAGGTTTGGTCCCAAGAATACTGGAAATCCTCCAGTCGATCTCCTATCATCAACACAACCTGCCAGTCTGCATCAAAGAAGGCACTAACCACTACGGACTGTGATCTTCTTAATGCTAAAGCAATCGCTAGAGTGTTCTTGATATATCTCTGAATTCTTTTGACTATAGTCCAGTGTATTGTAGTAGGTGCATGTAAATACTGACATACCTTGTTGACCGATAATGCTATATCAGGTCTTGTAATTGTCAAGTATTGAAGTGCACCCACTATGCTCCTGTACTTTGTACTATTAGCTGGACCCAGGGGATCTCCTTCAAAGGCCGAAAGTTTCTCTAAAGTTGACAGGGGAGTTGGTGATGGTTTTCATTTACTCATGCCCGCACGATCTAACAAGTCAAATGCATACTTCCCTTGAGACAACAATATACCACTTTGCACTTTCTTAACTTCTATTCCCAAGAAATAATGTAGGTCTCCTAGATCCTTAAGCACAAAATCAGTGATCAAGTCTTGTAATAATGCTGAAACTACCTCCGGTGACGGGCTAGTAACAATTATGTCATCCACATATATGAGCACAAATATTGTTATACTTGACTTGTTATAGATGAATAGAGGTGTATCTGACTTGGATAGCACAAACCCAACTTGTTGTAGTTTTGGACTTGATTGAGAATACCATGCTCTAGTCACTTGTTTTAATCCATAAATTGACTTATTTAACTTACAGACAAGTTGCGGGGAGTGGCTGTCTTCATAGCCTTATGGTTGCCTCATGTAAACCTCCTCCTCTAGAACACCATGCAGAAACGCGTTCTGTACGTCCAGCTGTCTCAGATTCCAACCCCTGGATATAGCCACACCACAAGAAACTTTGATGACAGGACTAAAGGTATCTTCATAATTTATACCATACCACTGTTTAAAGTCTTTTGCAACTAAACGGGCTTTATACCTATCTATAGTGTCATCTGCCTTCCTTCTGATTTTGTACACCTATTTGCAATCAATAATATTTTTACCTTATTGTGATGGAACCAGATCCCATGTCTTGTTTTTCATACGTACCAAATATTCAATATCCATTGCCTGTTTCCATTTTTGAGTCTGCAAGCACTTCTTAAAGCGTCTCTGGTTCTCTTGTGGAACACATGAAACCATACCTTATCGTGCAGTCTGTATACTATCTTGGTTTAGAAATCCCGCTTTGGAGCCGAGTCCGTGATCAAGGTAATCCTGGAGAGTTGCCCGGCACAGAAGACTCGCCAAACTGCGACGATGATGTGGCACTTGATCCAGTCAGCGGTCCTTCTCTAGGCGAATCTCCATGGTTTTCCATGCCCACTGAGGTGATAGGTGTGATTGTCATCGAGCCGATAAGTGTGGCAGGCTCGAGCTCACCCTGTCCTCCATGGATTTCAGCACCTGGATGAACTCCAGTTCTAGCACCATGCACATCCATATTCGGCCCTTCGTCTACATAGCTTCATGCGCCAATTTCTGCTTCGCTTTCTCCTCCAATTGAATGCCCTATTTCCTGTATATTCTCCAAAACAGAATGATCAGTAGTATGGGCATGAATCACTTGGTCATTAAATCGTTCTCCCCCATGATCCCAGACCAGTACAATTTTGGAGATGAGAAGGGAGAAGTAGAATTTCTTGGCGGAGACGGGCTCTAGCATTTGGATGAAAGCGCTCAAACGAAAAAATAAATTCATCAAAAACCAGACACCACGAGATATGTAGACACGACCACTAGAGATGTCTAGGCACTTGAAGCCTTTATGAAGAGAGCTATAGCCAAGAAGAGCGCATTGTTTAGATTGGAAAGCTAGCTTTCAAGAGTTATATGGTTTGAGATTCGGCCAACAAGCACAACCAAAAATGCGTAAAGAGGAGTAATCAAGTTTTGCATGAAGGAGCCGTTCTGTAGGGGTTTGATAGTCAATGACTTTGTTTGGCAGAAGGTTTATAAGATAAGTGGCCGTAAGAAAAGCTTTATCCCAAAATTTGAGAGGCATGGAGGCATTGGCTAAAATGGCTAGACCAACTTCGGCAATGTGGCGATGCTTACGTTCAGCAGATCCATTTTGCTGATGTGCATGAGGACATAACACACGATGGGCTATTCCTATATTTTGAAAAAAGGAATTTAATTTTTCATATTCACCGCCCCAGTCAGTTTGCATTGTGATTATCTTTTTGCTAAACTATCTCTCAATAAAATTTTGGAAATTGTGGAACACTTGGAATACACCAGACTTTTTTTTCTTAAGCAAATAAATCCAGGTATACTTGCTATAATCATCAATAAAGCTTACATAATATGTATGTCGCCCAACAGAGCTAGGAGCAGGACCCCATACATCTAAGAATATAAGCTCTAATGGAACTGTAGATATACAAGTAGACCTGGAGTGGGGTAGCTGATGACTCTGAGCTTTTTGATAACCATCACAAACTAACTCATTCCTAGATTCATTAGAACAAGGAAGATTATTATTTCTAAGGACATGTTCCACAATTTGAAAAGAGGGATGACCTAGACGACTGTGCCACCATGTAGAGGACGGTTTGCTAGTAGTGTGCACTTGTTTATTTGGTTGCTGACTTGAGGGTTGTGGCAATAGAGGATATAGATCTTTCTCACATCTTCTACGAAGAAGAGTTTTCTTCGATACCTGATCCTTGATCAAAAAGAATTTTGGATGAAATTCAAGGAAGGCTTTATTATTAGTGGCTAAACGATGAACTGAAACAAGATTCTTTTGAGAATTAGGAACATGAAGAACATTTTTAGGTGAAGATCACGATCAGGGGTATGAACAAATGTATGACCAATGTGGCTTATTTCCATACTTGTACCACTTGCCGTATGAACTTGATCATGTCCCTTATACTTGTCATGCATTGTTAGCTTCTCAAGTTCTCCAGTAATATGATATGTAGCCCCTGTATCAACGTACCAGTTTGTATCTATACCATAAGATGTAGTGGGGGCTCCTGCAATATTTTCTTCCTGCTGAAAGTTGGGATCAAATATGTTTCAACAATTGAAGGCTGTATGACCACTCTTATCGCACAACTGACATACTGGTCTTTGTGTGTTGGACTGATTTGGGCCTCCCTGTCTTGTGCCATCGCTATTGTACGTTGTAGGTACGACCACCTCGTCCGTTACCACGCCTGTTACCACGAACACGGTTCCTCATCCTCGCGGATTGGCACCAGCACGACCTCGCATGTTTGCATAATTAGCAAAGGATTGAAACTGTTCACCAGCTCCTGATCCTTGAAGAAGCTCCATGCGCATATCATAGCTCAGCATCTGGGCATAGAGATCGCTCAAGGAGATCGGTTCAATTCTTGTCACAATAGATGAAACTAGCAGATTATATTCTATGTCAAGTCCTGCAAGGATGAAGGACACCATCTCTTCATCGTCCAGACCTTTTCCTACTGCAGCAAGTTCATCTCCTAAGTTCTTCATCTTGGAGAAGTATGCCACCATGCTCATGTTCCTTTCTGAGCATTGGCGAGCGTGATTCTTAGATTTGTCACCCGGGCTCGAGATTGTGATGAAAACATCTCTTGTACAACTGTCCAGACTTGAGCTGCACTTTTCATGGTGATAACTTGTGTCAAAACTTCTTTAGATAAGGAATTGAGCAAGTAAGCCTGAACGTGTTGATCCTGAGCGACCCACTGCGCATACGTAGGATTTGGTGCCGTCTCCATAGTCTTGTCACCTTTGGTAACTTCAATGGTTCTGGGTGGCGCCGGTGTGGATCCATCTAGATATCTAGTGAGTTGTGCTCCTCGCACGGGAGGAAGAACCTACACTCTCCACACAAGGAAATTATCCCTCGTGAGTTTCTCTGAGACCGACGGCCCGAGAGGTAGTGTCGTTGAAGAAGATGAAGTAGCCATCGAATCTTAATTGGAAGAGGATGGCTCTGATACCATGTGAAATTTGGAGAAGCGTATTACCTCCGTAGAGGCCACGTGGTGTATATTTATAGGAACCGAACCAAACATTGGTTAGGATTTACAATAAGATGTGTTACAATTGTGGTGTACCCGGCTTTATCTCATAGCCACACATATTTTGAATACATGTGCATATCTACAAGAATAGCTATCTATTGTTGGATTTTAACATCCAGTAGGAGTACGCAAACTAGCAAATATCTTCTAGGTATGACATAAATCAGGATGGTGCAGATAAGTAGGCATTGACGTGAAAGTTAGAACCACAGAAGGGCACATGCCAATCCTTGATTCTGACCAATTTGTTGATGTACAGTCAATAACAACTTTATATAACATCAAAGCATTGCATTTGCTTCCAAATATCACATCTGTTTTTGTTCCAATGATGTGTATCAACTCGATGTACAGAATTAGGATTTAATAAAGTCTTCCTTATCAAAAAAAAATATCACATCTGTTTTCATCACAATTTCTTTACTATTATATAAATAGGAGTTGGTGGTAGGTCCATTCTCCTTTGTCTCTCAGCCATTCATTCTCCTTGGACTCTTCGTAGTCATCTGATCTCACGATCCCCTCCCACTCGCACGGTCTCTTCCACAACCGCTCAGTGCGCGAGACGTGAGGCGAGATGTGAACAGTGCGCGCGAGACGTGAGGCAAACGGACCGAACAGCGCACGCGAGACGTGAGGCGAGGCCAACCGATAGACACATGTATACGTCAGTTCGTCTTCCATTAATTGCTAATTATTAACGTCAATACATGAAAAATAATCCATACCGATGGTAAGCATCACGAGACATGACTGCACCAGGCAGAATGATGCGATGCTTGCGTCCACACGAGCCATCTCTGAGATCCATATCGCACACGCAGTACCAAAGAGCCCAGGCCATCCATAGCCATCTTTGTGATTGGCCGTAGCATGGAGCAGTTAGAAGTGCTTTCACTCGATCAAGTTGAACCGGCCACGAGTTCGTATTTAGAGAGTTAAACGGGGACTTAATGAATTTGTTGTTCAAATCTTTAGATCTTACCTAGAGTAATTGATTTTTCAAGGTATGTACTTGAAACAAGAAAAATTAAAGTTGCGAGGCCTTCTACAGGGCTCATAGAATAATGTGATTTACATCATAACTACTAGCTGAATGCCCGTGCATTGCTACAGATTTTAAAATTTTATCATACTATATGTTCTGAAACTAACGAGTGGTAAATTTTTTTTAGAACAAGCATACAAATATGTTCTAATTTTTTTTAAATCCGTAGCAACGTATGAGCATTCAGCTAGTCAGGGAAAACTTTTGAATACCAGGATCCCACTGCTTGTATCCCCATATTTCAAGTGCAATTCCTAACAAAGTGGAGAATAATACCCTGAACAAATGTAATGAAATGCACCAAACTAATCTTGCAAGGTTGGGAATAATAATAGGATTTATGCTCCATGTCTGAACTCTAAGCTTTTTAATTCCTTTACAGCTTACTTCTTCGACAAGTGTAGACAACAGCAGCATATTACAAGTACTAATCATATTATTTTCTCCAAAGGCAATTAGTGATTTCCAGGTACTGTCATGGCTCTCTAGAGTATGCCAAGAAATCTGAAAGTGAGGATCAATTACAACCTTAAATTTTCCTGTCACACAAGATACTAATTCATTACCAGTGGAGCTATCATAGAGGCTTCTCAAACTCCTAAAAAGCTTGACTTGATATTACAGAGACCCAATTTGAAACCTCTTACAACAGAGTTATCACTTTCTTTGAATTCTTCACACTTCATTAGATGCATACCAAAGGTAATGAAGAACTTCAAGCACAAAAGGACATCTCATCAGCTTTAAAAACTGCAGACATTTCCAGCAGCTTATTCAGAGACTGTTCCATCTTTATCTTGGACAATAACCACGAAAGAACTCAGTACAACAACTCACACTCAAGTGGCTCAATTGGAGATTTTGAGATGGACATTTTGCCTCCCTTCCTCTAAACTCTTCCATTCTGAATATAGTTAATTGTTTTGGGCCATGCCAAACTTGAAAAAAAGAAAGTAGCCGCCATAACCTCAATAACAATAAGTGCTCCAATGTTTAGCATATATGTACTGCTATTTGGCCCCATGATTTCCACAGAACTAACAATCCCAATGAAAAGCCTAGTCATGTCATCTTCTTTTGGAAAAAATTGGTTGTTGAAACATGTCGAGTAACCTACATATTTCTCCTACAGAGCACTAGACATCTGGATGTAATAGACACCACTTAGTTGTAGGATTTTGTCCAACAAGTAAAGCATAACAGTATTGTCCCTCAGGATAGGAATAGATCGCTGATTAGTTCCTCGAACAGCAAGTACAAAACAACATAGTGGTGCTTTAGAGTTCCACCTTGTAATGCAACCATGTTCTAACATCATGGTATGGTACAGGTCCAAGGACCGTGGGTAGGGCACTCACTCTTGATCGGCCGGTCATCCCGCTGCCAAGGCTTGGAGGTCTATTGATGAAGAGAGGAAGACTAGAGAACTTTGTTTATTCCTTTGCTTAATGATAATAGATACAATACTGTTCTTTTTATAGGGATGGCTAAACTTAACCTCTAAGAAATATATCTTTATATTAAAGAAACTAATCCCTAATTATAGAAAACTTATATCTAATACATGGAAATAATCTAAAAGAAAATAAGCCCAAATAATAAGGAAACAATTATTATATTCCTAATATGAAATATACCAGCGAACCACCCAAATCTGCGTGCCACAGTACTCACATGTACTGTTCACACGTTGCTACAATACTCGCAGGTACTATTCACGCGTTGCTACAGTACCCACGCGATATTGTTCGCTCACCTGTTGCATGTCCTCCGAGATCCTAGGTCATAACATTACATCCCTCGTGGCGAGACAGCTCATTCTCGAGCTGTTAGGTGGCGGTCAGTGCCAACACCGGCGCCGGTGAAGGTGGTTGCAGCACAACCATTGCAATGGCACACGACGTCTTTTTCTACTCCTTTAGCTTGTCCACCAACTCCATAGGCTTCTCCAAGTTAGCCATCATATTTTTGAGTAAGGACCATATTTTCTCGTTGCTAGCCATCAACATATCCAAGGAAGATAATTCAGCATCGGAAGCCATGGTGAGTGGCTCTAATACCAAATGATATGGTACGGGTCCAAGGACCGACAGTAAGGCACTAACCCTTGATCGGCCGGCCATGCCACCGCCAAGGCTCTGAGACCTGTTGAAGAAGAAAGAAAGACTAGAAAACTTTGTTTATTTCTTTGCTTAATAATAACGATACAACTTAAATCCCAAGCGGAAGCTTGCTCCTCGCTATCTTCTACGATCGGATCCAGCTTCTCAACACCATCACTTCCACCCCTAACCAGCCATCGAAAACCCCTACAAAGATCTGCCCATATCGATTTGGTCAGAGCCACTCACCATGGCTTCCAATGCTGAGTTATCTTCTTTGGATATGTTGATGGCTAGCAACAAGAAAATAGGGTCCTTACTCAACAATATGATGGCCAACTTGGAGAAGGCTATGGAGTTGGTGAACAAGCTAAAGGAGTAGGAAGAGGCATCACATGCCATTGCAACGGATGCGTTGCCACCACCTACCTCGACGCCGACATTGGCAATGGCCACATCACTAACGATGATTCCTCTTTAGGCTTCACCTTTGGTGCCTTTACCGAGGAAGGTTGTCATTGTCTAGCGGCGGTCATCTCCATGCGGCCGATTGACACCGTGCCTCCGCAAGTGTGGAGCACAACGGTTGCCATATGGGGGTTAGCGACATCATCGCATCTTTTTCACAACTGTTGCATTCCGAGGCAAGAAGGATGATATTGCTGCCCCACGTTGGGTGCCCATGCCCTTGATGACTCATGCGTCATCAAACCATGCCTAGGGGTTGCTGTCTATTGTAGTTTCGCTGACCTTCTTCCACGCTACACAACGTTATCATCGTGCCTTCTCGTCAACATGGGGTTACAAAGGACTTCAACCATGACCACCACTTGATAACTCGAGGATGACTTATCTCGCCGTGAAGGGTATAATGTTATGACCTAAGATCCAATGATGTGGACGCATATTGGGGGAAATTTTGTACGTGAAGATCTGCAAAGACAGCAGGCGGAGACGTTCGTACTGGCCGAGTTGGACTTCCAGTTCAGACCGATGACTAAGAAGTTCAGACTGATGGCTGAGTTGATGTTCGGACCGGCCGAGTTGGGCTTCCAGGCGAGGCAAGTGACAATACGCGTACGTGAATACAGGGTGGAGTCCGATCGCAACACAACAGATCAATAGGAAAGTATTGCTTTTAAGTTGTATCAGAGTCGATCTTGTATACCAAGTTGATATGGGCAGATCTTTGTGGGGGTTTTCGGTGGCTGGTTAGGGGTGGAAGTAGATGGTGTTGAGAAGCTGGATCTGATTGTAGAAGATAGTGAGGAGCATGCTTCCACCCGGGATTTTCACCAGCTAGGTCGCCTCTCATAACTCAGGAGGAAGAAGATTGTTTTTCTTATTGCTTACCCCCAAATACATCTCACGCCTCTTTAAATAGCACTAGAACAAACTGACTTATTAGACGTAAACTATCCTATTACAACTCAGAGATCAACTCTGATATAACTTAAAAGCAATACTTTCCTATTGATCTGCTTTGTTGCCATCGGACTCCACCCTGTATTCACGTACGCGTGTTGTCACTTGCCTCGCCTGGAAGTCCAACTCAGCCAGTCTGAACGTCAACTCGGCCATCGGTCCGAACTGGAAGTCCAAGGCCAGTCCAAACATCTCCGCCTTGCTGTCTTTGCAGATCTTCGCGTATAAAATTTCCCCCAATATGCGTCCACATCATTGGATCCTAGGCCATAACACATCACTGTTGGATATTGATCTAAGGCCAAAACGGCCAGAAAAGGAAGGACGTGGGGAAATCCACGTCCCTGATTTTCAGCGCCCTGATCGGGGGTGCCTTACCAATTTTGGTTACGATCCCCCGTTGCGCAGCGCAATATAAAAAGGGGGGTTCCGGCCTCACGCTTGGTCACGCCGTTCCAATCCCGTGAGAGTCACAAACCCCTGATAAACCCTAACGGAACCCGATCTCCTAAGCGCTACAAGCAACGGGAAGACCGTCGCCGCCGCTGCTACAGGACATCACCGGCGACCCTCTGGACGATCTGCACCGACTCGTCCCCACGCCTGCATCACGCAGGCACGAGGTCCTCGCTCCATGGCGTTCATCGGCGACCGTAAGTTCTCCCGATCCCTCTCAACCCTAGGTGTTCTAGATGCTAGACTAGAAGATCATGTCATGCATAAGGTTTAGGTGCTCTAACATTTGGTATCAGAGCCGAACTAGTCTTTCCTAGAACCCTAGTACAGGTTTGGGTTTCGGATTAGGGTTTTATTTGATGATGTTCTTGATTCTTGGGCTCGGGTAGCATGAGAGAAGGAGGGGAATCAAATGTTTCATGCAAACCCTTAAGTTTTTCCCCAAAACTTTTGATGGATCCCGAACCCTAGAACCCCAAATTATGATGAACCTTGAGAAAGTTTCCCCAAATCATGTTGATCCCTCGGATCGGAAAGAACCAAAAAAAAAGAGAAGGGGGGAACCGGGACTCACGGGTGCAGCCGCCGCCTCATGTGGGAGCCGCCGGCGTCGCTGCTTCTTCCCGCGCCGGGGGAGGGCCGCCGCCGCTGCCGCCGTGCGCCGCGCCTCCGCGCGGCTGCCGCCTTGCACCGCAGGGGCCACGCCGCTCCGCCGCCTCGGGTGGCCGCGCCCTGCTCCCCGTGCGCGTTGCGCCGCCGCCGCTTCACCATGGCGCCGCCGTGCGCTGCCGTTCCGTGGCACCGTTGCGCGCCCGGCCGCCGTGCCGCTGCTGCCGTCGCCGTGATCCGCGTGCGCCGACGCCGTCCAGGAGCCGCCGCTCCATGCGCCACGCGTCCGCCGCCGCGGCGTCGGCAGGCCGCCCCGAGTCCGCCGCCTTGCTCCTGCGGGAGCCGCCGCCTATTGCCGTTTTTGTTCGGGTGGAGAGAGCCGAAATGAGGGTTAGGGTTAGGTTTTGGGGTGTTATCCCCTCCGCGCGCCCTCTCCACCGTTGTTTTTGATCGGGCGGCTCAGATGCTTTCCGGGAGGGCTGATGGGCTAATGGGCCATTTCGGCTGCACTGTTTTGGCTGCTGGGGTCTTCGGCCCAGCAGTGCATTTTTTTATTATTATTTCATGTATATCTCATGTATTTCAGCATTTGTTTCATGCATATATTTAGGTATATACATGAAATTTATGATGTATTCTTCAGGCTGTTGAGGTTTTTTCAGTATGTATATTTTTCATGTATTTATGGTACATCTCATGTTTAATTAATGATGTCTCTTATGAAATTATTAACGGATAATGTTGCTAAGCTGCTGAAAATTATTATGCCTTTTTCCGCTGCGTAATGTTCTGCCCCTAATTGAATGGAACCAACGGGAAATTCAATTGGAGGGCTGTATTTAGTTTTACATGCTATTACGATTTGACCAACGTTAATTGTAATTGCATGTAATCAATTATGTTTATTTTTATGTTTATTTTTCGCCATGCTATTACTCTTTGACCAAAGTTAATTGTAATTGCATGCGATAAATTATGTTAAATTTTTCGTTTCTGCCCAACGGTGATGCGAAAAATTCTTATGAGCATGTTGTTAATCATACCAACGTAAGATTAATTTTCATGCAAATTAATTATGCATTTTCCTAATGTAAATTTTAAATTTTTTCAGCTGCTTCCGTTTCCGCTCATGTTAATGCAATTGAGCCACTTAATGGTAGTAACTTCCAGAAATGGAAGTTTACACTTATGACGACTTTTCAGCTCTTGGATCTGGACTACGCGTTCAGATTCGATGAGCCTGTCGCTCCTACTGAAGGGGAGGTCAATTATGATGACAAAATGAAGGACTATAAAACTAATGCTGAGAAGTGGGAGCGGTCTAACCGTGTTTCACTTGCTGTGATGAAGAACTCCATCAGTGAGGCCATAAGGGGAGCAATCCCTGAAAAGGAAAGGGTGAAAGACTATTTGTCCTCCATCGAGAATCACTTTAAGGGGTCCTCTAAAGTTTATGCTACCACACTGATGCATAGGCTCATGAACACTAAGTACAATGGTACTGGGAATGTTCGTGAGCACATTATGACCATAATCAATATTGCTGCCAGACTTAAGACAATGGACATGGCTATTTCTGATGGTTTTGTTGTCCATTACATTATGATGTCTCTTCCCAAGCAATTTGAAGCTTTCAAGGTGAACTACAACACCATTAAGGACAAGTGGACCATGAGCGAGTTGATCGCTAATGTTTCACAGGAGGAAGAGAGGCTCAAGGCTGAGGGGGCTACTGATTTTGTGAATCAAGTCAGCTCCTCAAATAAAGCTGGTCCCTCTAGAAATAGAGGTGGCTACAAAGGAAAGGGAAAGAAGGAGCAAACCTACTCCCCTTATCAGAAGCCTCAGAAGCCACAGCACCCACAGCATCCTAAGGCGCCTAAAAACGCTTTAGGACCTGAGAGCTCAAATGAACAGAAGAAAAGTGGTGAATGTTACTTTTGTCAGTCGAAGGATCATTTCAAAGATGATTGTCCTGGATGGCTGAAATGGCTCGCCAAGAAAGGTACTTACGAAATCACTTATGTTGATGAAGCATTTTATGCTGATTTTCCTATAAATTCTTGGTGGATTGATTCTGGTGCTTCTGTGCACGTTACGAATTCCTTGCAGGGATTCCATATGTTGAGAAGTCTCAAAGGGGAAAGAAGCCTAAGAGTGGCTAATGGGATGGAAGCCGAAATTCAAGCTATTGGATCGGTTTCTTTAGTTTTGAATAATGATTTTGTAATGAAACTTAATGATGTTCTTTATGTTCCCTCGATGAGAAGAAACTTGATTTCCATTTCATTATTAGATAATGATGGATATTCTTGTAATTTTGGACACGGAATGTGTTTGATTTATTTTAATAATGATAATGTTGGTCGTGCCATCCGACACGACAAGCTTTATATGTTATCCCTACAAGATTCTCCTATATCCATGAATGTATGTGATGTGAATAAAAAGCGCAAGTGAATTGATGAGACTTCGTCGAAATTATGGCATTGTCGTTTGGGCCACATTTCGAGGGGGAGAATTGAACGTCTCATTAAAGAAGAAATTCTCCACCCTTTAGACTTTAGTGATTCGGATGATCATTGCCTTGATTGCATCAAAGGCAAGTATGTAAAGACAATAAAGAAAGGTGCTACTCGAAGCACAGGGATTTTGGAATTAATTCATACTGACATATGTGGTCCTTTCCCTGTGACATCAGTAGATGGTTATGATTCTTTCATTACGTTCACTAATGATTACTCACGTTATGGCTATATCTATCCTATTAAAGAAAGATCGGAGACACTTGATAAATTTAAGATATTTAAGGCTGAAGTTGAAAATCAGCACAATTTAAAGATTAAAGTAATGCGCTCGGATCGTGGGGGAGAGTATTATGGGCGACACGCAACTTATGGGCAGATTCCTGGTCCTTTTGCCAGGTTTCTACAAGAAAATGGTATAGTCGCCCAGTACTCAATGCCTGGTGATCCCCAACAAAATGGAGTAGCGGAAAGAAGAAACCGCACACTTATGGATATGGTTCGAAGTATGTTGAGTTACTCTACTTTGCCAGTAAAGTTGTGGATGGAAGCATTAAAGACCGCTGCACATATACTCAACCGGGTTCCCAGTAAATCAGTGCCTAAAACACCTTATGAATTATGGACTGGGAGAAAACCAAGTTTGAATTACCTCCATGTGTGGGGTTGTGCAGCTGAAGCTAAGGTGTTTAACCCACACATTGGGAAATTAGATCCCAAGACTGTGAGTTGCCATTTTATTGGCTACCCTGACAGGTCTAAAGGGTATCGATTCTATTGTCCAGATCGTACCACAAAATTTGTAGAGACAAGGCACGTTGTGTTCTTGGAAAATGATGGCATCAGTGGCGACTTGGAGCCTAGAAAAATTGATCTTGAGGAGAAGCGGTTTTATGTTGCTTCACCGCTAATCCGACAGACTATTTTTTCTATGCCTCAAATGGTTGTGCCCACAGTTGATCCTGTAGTTGCAGCTCCTGTTGCATCTCCAGTTAATTCTGTGGCTACTCCTTCTGTTGAGGGCTCTGAAAATACAAGTGCAATACCTAATGCTGAGCCTTCACAGCCCTCTGTGACAATTAATGAACAACCTGATGAGCCTACTAATGAACCTGTCAGGAGATCACAACGAGTGAGGAGATATGCTATCCCAAGTGATTATGAGGTTTACTTGAATGAGGATGATCTTGGGAAGGCAGATGATCCTAGCTCTTATAAGGAAGCAATGAAGAATAAGGATTCATCTAAATGGCTAGATGCCATGAAAGATGAGATTGAGTCTATGGGCGCTAATGGCGTATGGGACTTAGTGGAAATTCCTAATGGAGCCAAAACAGTAGGCTGCAAATGGGTCTACAAGACAAAACGTGACTCCAAAGGGAACATCGAAAGGTTTAAGGCGAGACTTGTAGCGAAAGGATTTACACAAAGAGAAGGCATTGACTATAATGAAACCTTTTCTCCTGTCTCAACTAAAGATTCATTTAGAATCATAATGACGCTCATAGCACATTTCGATTTAGAGTTGCACCAAATGGATGTTAAGACTGCATTCCTGAATGGAGACTTGTATGAGGACGTTTACATGACACAACCGGAAGGTTTTGTTGTGGAAGGCGAGGAACATTTGGGATGCAAGCTAAGGAAATCCATATATGGCCTGAAGCAAGCTTCTAGGCAATGGTACCTTAAGTTCGATGAAATCATAAGGAAATTTGGATTTAAGGAGAATGATGTTGATAATTGCACTTATGTTAAGTTCAGGGGGAGTAATTACACCTTCTTAATTCTTTATGTGGACGATATATTATTGGCCAGCAGCAGTGTGGACATGTTGCGGGAAACTAAAAGATTTCTCTCGTCCAATTTTGACATGAAAGATCTCGGTGAAGCATCTTATGTTCTTGGTATTGAAATTCACCGAGATAGGTCCAAAGGAACATTAGGTTTATCACAAAAGGCATACATTGACAGAGTACTAAAGAGATACAATATGCATAAATGCTCTGCCTCGCCTGCTCCTATTGTTAAGGGCGATAAGTTTGGGAAATTTCAATGCCCAAAGAATGACTATGAATCTGATCAGATGAAGGCTATACCTTACGCTTCTGCTGTCGGAAGTATTATGTATGCTCAAGTATGTACGCGCCCTGATTTAGCTTTTGTTACCGGGATGCTTGGCAGATATCAATCAAATCCAGGACCGGACCACTGGAAAGCCGTTAAGAAAGTCCTGCGCTATATGCAAGGCACTAAAGGTCACATGCTCACATATAGAAGATGCGATAACCATGAGGTTGTCGGTTATTCTGATGCTGATTTTGCGGGGTGTAAAGACACTAAGAAGTCCACATCAGGTTACATTTTCACCCTCGCAGGAGCAGCAATATCATGGAAAAGTGTAAAGCAAACACTTACTGCATCGTC
Organism: Dendrocalamus latiflorus; assembly: GCA_017311315.1. Taxonomy (NCBI): domain Eukaryota; kingdom Viridiplantae; phylum Streptophyta; class Magnoliopsida; order Poales; family Poaceae; genus Dendrocalamus; species Dendrocalamus latiflorus. The sequence goes on from CM029674.1 coordinate 17,985,859, forward strand.
GACAATGCAGGCTGAATTTGTGGCATGTTATGAGGCTACCGGGCAGGCTGTATGGCTTAAGAACTTTATCCCGGGATTGAGAGTGGTAGACAACATTTCTAGACCACTCATTTTGTACTGCGACAATCAACCCGCAGTTTTCTATTCGAGTAACAACAAGTCGAGTGCAGCTGCCAAGCACATTGACATAAAGTATCATGTTGTGAAAGATAGAGTCCAGGATCAAACAATTAAGGTTGAGCATATTGGAACTAAATTTATGCTTGCGGATCCGCTCACAAAAGGCTTACCACCCAATATTTTTCGTGATCATGTTGCCGGCATGGGTTTATTGGAGAGCCTGTGATCCTGGAATAAGAGGACCATATAAAGTAACCAACTCCCATGAAGTATTATGTTATCCGATTGAGATAGAATGGAACACTATAAGTACTGTTGTCCGGCGGTATTTAATTGACTGTTGTGACGCATTATTTTGGTGTGAAGTTTTATTGAGAGAGGGCTTATGACGTTTAGCCTTACGATCAAGGGGGAGAATGTTCGATATTGATCTAAGGCCAAAACGGCCAGAAAAGGAAGGACGTGGGGAAATCCACGTCCCTGATTTTCAGCGCCCTGATCGGGGGTGCCTTACCAATTTTGGTTACGGTCCCCCGTTGCGCAGCGCAATATAAAAAGGGGGGTTCCGGCCTCACGTTTGGTCACGCCGTTCCAATCCCGTGAGAGTCACAAACCCCTGATAAACCCTAACGGGACCCGATCTCCTAAGCGCTGCAAGCAACGGGAAGACCGTCGCCGCCGCTGCTACAGGACATCACCGGCGACCCTCTGGACGATCTGCACCGACTCGTCCCCACGCCTGCATCACGCAGGCACGAGGTCTTCGCTCCATGGCGTTCATCGGCGACCGTAAGTTCTCCCGATCCCTCTCAACCCTAGGTGTTCTAGATGCTAGACTAGAAGATCATGTCATGCATAAGGTTTAGGTGCTCTAACAATCACAACAAGCACATTTGTTTATGAAGATAACCAATTTGCTGCACAAACTGAAAGGTGAGGAACTTTCTTACAATCCAACAGTAAGTGAAGAAATTGCTCAACTTGGTTTGTCATGGACATTTGAAACTAAAGGGAGTTCCCACTTAACCACACATTAGCAGTATATCCTAAATGTCCCTTGCAGAAATCAGGGTGTTGCTCATGTTTTCTGAGGCTGAAACCATTTCATCTCCATGATAGCACTTTGTTAAACAAATAGCCAACTTCCTTTATCTTTGTTAGGAACTTGAGCACACTAGGATCCCATAGCATTCCTGGTTCCACCCCCACAGAGCATTTTTGTGGTGGGGGTGATATGCTCCATAATTGGGTGTGGTTTGGTAATAAAACAAGCAAACAACCCAAACCATCTGACCTTGACCAATAGATTCCTGAAGCAATTCCATTGGACTACCAATTAAGGTGCAACACTGCTTTTGGTTGCATCAAGCAAACCTTCTCAGCTATTGTTATACCATGATGTGAGTGTAAACCAACAACTTAGAACAATCTTTTTTTGCTTTCCATAAACTCAAGCACAACTGAATCTTCAACATTCATCCTATCAACCTGATCACCCGTTCACTTATTGTGTCAATGCTGTAGCTCGATGGGCTACCGTAACTGCTAATTTCCTCATTGTTAAACCACTAATCTAATACTACATACATTTAACTTCTACACATTATGGGACATAACCAACAGGTCCATATGAACATCAAATGTACATAACCAACAGGTCCATATGAACATCAAATGTTTACCATGACCTTGGAGTATTACAGGTATTCCATTATGCAAATGCTAATACCACCGGAGAAGCTATATTGAAGATCAGGTGATTGGTTAATGAATGGCACTGGTATTGGGTGTGTGTGTGTGTGTTTGTTTGGATTCTCCCTGACCATCAATATCCTAAGCATATTTCGTTTGGAGTTCCTAAATTGTATGTACATCTAGCAAACCCAGACATTGTGCATGTTGATATGGAACATAGACACTTATCCCACTATTCAATCATTTGCAACTCCACAGGAACATCAAGTTAATATCAATCCGCAAAAGGTTCAGAATATAGGGTACAATGATCAAATTGGTGGTGGTCGAAAGCCTCAACTGACCAAGCCAAACTTTCATTCCAACCCCTGTCCATTGCATTCAATGAAATCAACTATTTTGTTGACATGCCTAAAGTAAATTCTACGCCTTCTCATTTCTTGAAAAAAAATAGCATCCCTCATTTTTTCTTCGTTTTGGTCCTACGAATGGAAACATTATGCTAGGAAATGAGAAAGCATGGAGTAACCGAAAAGAGGCTTCAGCTATTACGAGGTGTCAGTGGTGCTTTCAGGCCAGGAGTTCTAATAGCACTGATGGGAATCACTGGTACTGGGAAAACAACATTACTCGATGTCTTGGTAGGAAGAAAAACAGGAGGATACATTGAAGGCACTATTAACATAGCCGGAAGAAGGTGAACACCAGGCATACTGTTGTTTTCACAATTCATCAGCCAAGCATTGAGATTTTCGAATCTTTTGATGAGATATGATCACACTACTACAGAAAATCGTATTACAGACGGTTCAGAATCGTCATCACAGACGGTTTTATGAGCCGTCTGAATTTATAGGTCAGTAATGATACGAGGTCATCACAGATGGCTTTCGAACCGTCTGTGGTGCAAATATCACAGACGATTTTTAGTTAAACCGTCTGTGATAGTTATAATCACGACTAAAAACCGTCTGTGATATTCCCTTCTACCCTTAAACCTATTTCTGTTTATTGGCTAGCCTCAGGAAATGGTAGCCATGTCATCTGAAACAAGTAGATCAACATGTACATGTATACATCTAATTCACATCTCAATTCATTTCACAAACATAAAACATCTATTTCGCAAATTAATTAATTGAAATAAAATAAAATATCCATTAACAAATACAAAATTACAATCAATATCAATATCTTATCCCAAACAAAAAAATCATTGTACGCTGTGGAATTCTCCATTTGATTTTATGACTCTAGACATCAAAAAGTACGCGCACTCTCCTTGAATTTGTGCAAGGTCCGGCTGTTGCAATGCAGTTGTAGAGATGGGCGCAGCCTGTCAATAGGAATATCAATGTGCGTACATATATAACCTGATAAGTATGAAATAAATGTGGAAAAATTGACAAACCTTAGAATTGGTGATCTTCGAGGAATTGAGAAGTAGTCTCATATGGTGGCAAACGTAGAATCCACACGTGTTGCCCGGCGGCTGCTGGTGGTACTGCAAAAAATAGAATGTGTTAATTCAAGAGGCATTACTACTAAGTGTTGTATAGGATTAATTAATGTGTACTAGCGAATATCCGAAAATTTCGAACATGTTGCAAGGGCTTGGCCCTTGCGTCGAGCCACATGTTTTTGCAACGTACGTGACGAACGACCTTCGTGATTCGAAAAAGTTAGCTCAGTCATTCGGAAGGAAAGAAAAAGTACAATATAGTTATGTATGAAGAAAATGTACTTACCTATCGAGTAATTGGCTGATAACTGTGTAGTCGGATTTGTTCTTACTTAAGGAATCAAGGTATATTGTTTTGTTCCATTTTGGTATAATTACAATTAAAATCCAATGGAACCGCTCATTGTATGGCATAAGAACAAATTCCTTATCGCGGTGAGCCAGCAGTGTTGTTGTAATATAGCTCTCGACGAAGGATGCATCCTCGCTGATGGTGTCCATGGCGACCAAGCATGGGTCCAGAAAACCAATTGGTGATTTGGATGATCTAGCTTTAGTCACAATGTATCTATATATATATATATATATATATATATATATATATATATATATATATATATATATATATATATATATATATATATATATATATATATATATATATATACAGAAAAGTAACAGATTATATATGACATATATCGGTATTACATGAACGGAGACTATGATTGTACACACTTACAGCGTCCTGCATCGAACGAGTGAGGCGTCGAGAGCGTTGCACATGAAAAGATTAAATAAATCCTCAAAGGTCACCGCGAAGACACAATCATGAACGTCGTGCTGCAAATGATCTGGCCTGAATTTGACAATGATACCTGAGCGTCTATCTGCCTGTAGCTTATTGGCCTGTTGCATTAATATTGCTCTCAGAACAGAGTTACGCAAGATTTTAAGTCTTGGCCTTCTCATGCTAATGTTGAAGCTCTGCACTGATAATCTAAATTCTAGTGACCAAGATGTGAACTCTAAATAATGTTTCCACTGTCAAAACTTGCAAATTCAGTGAACGGTATATACCAGAACAGGCACATGCAGCATATACCAGAACTTGCACATGCAGCCTCATATGACAAATAGTAAAGGAAAGAATCTGATCTGCAATTGCAAACAGCTACTGCATGGTATACATTTCAAGTACATGTGAACAATTCAAATCAACAGAAGGAATCAGCTCTGACCAGACAGTGAAAACAATCTAATAGAGCTCAAATCTAGTCCAAATAGTTAGATCAATCTCAGCATTCAACTAGTTCATCACAGAGCACATGAATCAAGCCCACAAGCAAACATATTTGCAGAGAATCAAAAGAACTCACAGTGCAGACGGTACTCAAAACTGTCCAGAAGAATACTAAGCCGATGAATAGCAGAAAAGCACAATGTAGAATGATAATGAGTTAATGACTTACGGCAAAGATTATGACAAACAATACAACAAGATCAGAACTGATAGCATAAATAATCAAGATAAAATTAAGATGACAGGAATGTAGGGAGTCTACTACTATTGTTGCTATGTAACACTGCTGCTGCTACTACTACTACTATTGATATTCAATAAAACTACTGCTACTGCTAAGTGCTAACTGCTGCTACAAGTACTACTGCTGCTGTTGCTAATACTGCTAATCTGCTACTACTACTACTACACACATAGCCTCATAATTGTATCGAGTAATAGACTTCAGTATCGAGTAATTGGCCGATAACTGTGTAGTCTCACACTAATGCTAATCTACTACTGCTAATACTGAAGGAGACGAGAGGAAGGAGAGGAGAGGAGAGGAGAAAAGGGAGGAGGAGGGAGTGCTCACCACGGCTCAGGTCGACGGTGACTGGGGAGGGCGTAGGAGGAGGCGGTGACGGCGTGGATGGCGACTGGGGAGGTTCGAGGAGGCGGTGGCGATGGCGTGGACAGCGACTGGGGAGGTCCGAGGAGGCGACGGCAACGACGTGGATGGCGAATGGGGAGGTCCGAGGAGGCGACGGCAACGACGTGGATGGCGAATGGGGAGGTCCGATGAGGAGGCGGCGACGGCGTGGACGGCGACTAGGGAGGTCCGAAGAGGCGGCGGCGATGGCGTGGACGGGGGTCGACGGTGACCAGGGAGGGGCAGGAGAGGAGATATTACTGCCAGAGGAAGGAGAGGAGAGGAGAAAGGGGAGGAGGAGGGAGTGTTTACTGGTCACCACGGCTCGGGTCGGCGGAGGGAGATCCGAGGAGGAGGCGGCGTCGGGCTCGTTCGGGAGAGCGGCGATCTGGATCTGGTTGGTATAGCACTTAACTGCAGTGCACAAGCAAAACCCTAGCTTGAGGGTATATATAGGAAAGATTATTACAGACGGTTCTAGTTTAGAATCGTCTGTGATAATATATATCATCACTAGAATCGTCTGTGGTAATAATATCACAAATGGTTTTGAAATAGAACCGTTTGTAATAAGCCCTCCTTCCCACAGGCTGGAGTTATTACCTACACCAACCAGCAGGCATTGTAATAAGACCCTCACAGTGTATTAATAAGATATCTCACGGTGTATTTCTTTACAACAGCCCAATGAACATAGAGATACGTATGTATGACTCATTTATCAAAATTCACCTATATATCACACATTTTCACATATACATAAATGCAAATTCACAAATACATCACACGCATGCATTGTTATATACATAAATACAAATTCACAAATACATCACACACATGCATTGTTATACACATAAATGCAAATTCACATATACATCACATACATGCATTGTTATATACATAAATGCAAATGCCCACATATATATCGCACATTCTCATTCCACTTGCTTATTTCCTTTAAAAATTAGCCCTTCATGATGATCAATGCGTATATAACTAGTTTCGTCACGTTGTTCATCGTCGACCCATATGCCATTTCCAAAAGGAGGTAACTCGTCAAATTGATTGTATTCGTCCTCGTCCACTACATTCTCTACTCCGACAATTCTCCTTTTCCATGAAGAACTACATGGCGTTTTTTATTTGCCGAATTGGTTTACATAGAAAACTTGAACAACTTGGTTAGCGAGTACGAATGTTTCGTCTTTGTATCCGACACGTTGGAGGTCCACGGTAGTGACACCGTACTTGTCAACCTTCACCTGTGGGAGATGCACCCAACGGTACTGGAATAAGGGTATCTTGAAAACCACATAGTCGAGCTCTCAAATCTCTTCTATGAACCCATAGTACGAGTTTCTCAACCCATCGGTACTAAGCGCATCTATGCGGACACCGCTGTCCTGGTTAGTGCTCTTTATATCCTCAGCCTGTGTATAGAATGTGTACCCATTTATGTCATATCCTTGCCATGTCACATCTGTAAATGTTGGCCCTTTTGCCAACCATGTCAGCATCTTACTTCGTGAGCTTCTAGCGATTTGCTCCTTCAATCATTGGTTGAACCGACTATTGTGTTGCCTCATGATCCAAACATCTAGCCGCTCTGGATTCTGTTGCCGAAGCATATCCTTGTGTTGGTCGACATAAGATGCTACTTCAGTCATGTGTTGCAAAACTGTGAAAGGGGCTTGAGCATACGCGGCCATATCTGGAGTGATTGCTTTCCTTCCGATAGTTCTGATACCCTTGAGCCTCCCCTCATGACGAGATTGAGGCACACCTATCGGTTGAATCTGAGCCATATAATTGACACAAAACTCAATGACCTCTTCACTTGCATAACCTTCAACGATGCTACCCTCCGGCCGAGATCGATTTCATACATAGGACTTGAGAATTCCCATGAACCTCTCAAATGGGTACATGCTACATAGGAATACGGGCCCACACATTTTTATCTCCCACACTATGTGAACAATGAGATGGACCATGATATCGAAAAATGAAGGAGGGAAATACATATCAAGATGACATAGAGTGATCACAACCTCGTCCTGCAGAGCATCTAGTCCTTCGGGATCGATGACCTTCTGAGCAATTGTGTTAAAGAAATAACATAGCCTCATAATTGTCTCTCGGACTTTGATCGGCAAAATATTTCTAATTGCAATAGGGAGCATCTGTGTCATCAGCACATGACAATCATGAGACTTCATGGCATTTAACTTCAAATCTTGCATGGAAACAATTTTCTTCATGTTGCCGGAGTAACCAGACGGAACTTTGACACCATGCAAGCACTGGCATAGTTCTGTTTTTTCGGCCTTGGACATAGTGTAACACGCAGGGGAAGGTACGTTCTTCCATTATCTATTTTTGTCGGTGCTAACTCAGGCCTGATGTCCATATCAGCCAAGTCAAGTCGTGCGTTGACACTGTCCTTTGTTTTATCACGAATGTTCGGTAAGAGACCAATCAAGCTGTCACATACATTCTTTTCTACATGCATGACGTCGATGCAGTGTCGAACATCTAGGTACTCCCAATAAGGTAAGTCACAAAATATTGATCTCTTCTTCCAAATGTTCTTCTCATGAGCCCTTAATTTACGTCCCTTTCCGAGGACAACATCTAAATCCTTAACCATATTATAAACCACTTTTCCGCTTAAATGCCTTGGAGTTGAACCGTCCTCCTTCTCTCCGTCAAACTGTTTTTTCATCTTGTGGTATGGGTGAGCCCTCCGAAGGAACCGGCGGTGAGGCATGTACACGGTTTTGCGTGAGTGTTTCAGCCACACACTCTCGGTATCATCTAAACAGTGAGTACAAGCTTTGGCACCTTTTATACTCTGGCCCGACAAGTTACCAAGGGCAGGATAATCATTTATGGTGCAAAACAATAAGGAGCGTAAAGTGAAGTTCTCTCATTTGTATGCATCCCATACCTGTACCCCTTCATTCCACAGTACTTTTAGATCTTCCACCAACGGTGCTAGGTATACATCAATATCATTCCCATGTTGCTTTGGCCTTTGGATAAGTATCAATAGCAAAATATACTTTCGCTTCATACACAACCAAGGAGGAAGGTTATAGATGCAGAGAGTCATGGGTCAAGTGATATGTCGGTTGCTCATGCTACTGAAAAGATTCATTCCATCTGTACTCAGTCCAAACCTTATATTCCTTGGTTCTACACCGAAGTCTGCAAAACTCCTATCGATGTTTCTCCACTGGGCAGAATCAGCAAGGTGTCTTAAGCATTCCATCCTTCTTGCGCTTCTCCGAGTGCCAACACAGCAGTTTTGCCTCCTTTGGATTTACAAAAAACCGTTTCAAACGGGGAATTATAGGAAAATACCATGCCACCTTAGCAAGAGGTCCTTTCTTAACCTCTATTTCCTCACCGTCATCTGATTGATTGTTATGTTTGCGTCGGGATGCGTTACACACCGGACATATATGCATGTTTGTATACTCTTTACGGTAGAGGATACAGTCGTTCGGACATGCATGTATTCTTTCTACTTTCATTCCCAATGGACAAAGAACCTTCTTGGCTTTATACGTGGTTTTACGCAACTCATTTCCCTCCGGAAGCATGTCTGCTAAAAGACCTAGCAGCGTCGTGAAACTCTTGTCGAACCAACCGTTGCTTGCCTTCAATTTCAACAGTTCAAGCAGGACCGACAACTTCGTGTATTTTGTCCTGTAGCACGTGAACAAAGGTTTCTCCGAGTCCTCCATCAAGCCCCGGAATTTAACATACTCTCTCTTATCATAGTTCTCTTCTACATTGCGAAACATCTAATCTAGATTGTCATCTTGCAACCTATCCGAATCCGAACGACAATCGACATCATCCGGTGGCATATCATTCACTTCACCGGCAATGTCATACGGCGGCATATCGTTGACTTCGCCATGACTGTCCAACACGTATAACCCTTTTTGAAACCCCTCCGAATCAAGTGCGCTTTAATCTGCTCTCGGTTCTTAAACATCTTTAAATTCTCGCAGTCAGTGCATGGACAGTACATATATTCCACCCCCTTATTCAACATATCATTCTTGGTAGCTTTTGTAAAAGTAGACACGTCATTAATGTACTCTTCACTCACACGGTTCGCGGCATACATCCAGTTTCGGTCCTACGTTATGCATATATATAACAACTTAGTATTAAAAATTAAATTAATTAATTATTACTACATATATACCACATGCATTGAGGCTGTGCTAGCTTAATTCATATTATAAACACAACAGCTATTTCTCTAGCGATCGCTGAAGGTATATAATCAACAATTTTGACAAATTTGGCCTTCCACATGACGGGAACTGATCATGTATGGTCAAGTAGATGCAAACCATCTTCAATAACACTCACCAAAACTTAGATCTAAATTGTAATACAAAGAAAAATAAATTTCATTACTAACCATATCTACGACAACCAAGAACATATGAATCTTCAAAGCTCTAGGTGCAGCACCGGCTAAAATCCACCAAATTATCTGGCCTGAAATCCTTGCCTCCTCCAGGTGCAGAACCGGCTAGATCTGGATGAAATGAGACAGATGCGATTCTGAGCGGCGCAATAAATATATAACAGGATTATCACAGACGGTTTTTAATAAAAACCGACTGTGATATTCCAGTAACACAGACAGTTCATCGGTAAGAACCGTCTGTGACTCCTTTTTGTCCGACGCCAAAAACACAGACGGTCTCCAAATTAAAACCGTCTGTGATTTGGCGTCTACTAATACTATTTCTGTAGTAGTGTGAACAAGCATATATAAGCCTCATGCTACCCGAAGAACAAAAAAGAATTAAATAAATCTGAATTTCCTATTCATATAGGCATGTGTCTTGTCTCATACAAACTCATGTAACAAAACATTACTTAACAAAGACCTGAATCTATTACTGTGCACGAAAGCTACTCATGCATTCTTTTTAGAGTAAATTTTAGAAACCTGGGGTTTTCAGAAAATATGACCATAAAGCATGTGATTTCGGAAATTTACTCCTCTTTTCATCCTGACCAACAACTATAGTTCCATTTTACTAATTGCAGCTGCTACTTATGAAAAGAGGAGGTCGATCAGCTCATTTACGGGTGGTGCAGTTGGTCCACTATCTAGCAGTCTGATTAAGTATTTTGACGTGGTGAGACTAATGCTTGAGATGATGTTTTTATTCTTAAGGTAGGGAGGAAGGTTAAATACTTTCTTTTCAGGATATTCCTGGAGTGTCTAGCATCAAGGATGGTAAAAACCCAGCTGCGTGGGTGCTAGACATTAGTTCACATGCCATGGAATACAAAATTGGGGTGGACCATTCAGAAATTTACCGAAACTCATCCCTGTACAAGTAAGCTAAATACAGCCTTAAAGTTGTTAATTAAATAAACTGTTTATTCACTTCAAATTCAGAATGAAAATGAACGTAGAGTATTTCACTGGATTATGTCCGTATTCATAGGGAGAACATGGCTCTAGTTGATGAGCTAAGAAAACCAAAAAACAAACCAGGAAGGTCTACACTTTCCGTCTAGATATTGGCCAAACTTTAAGCCACAGTACATGGCATGTCTATTGAAGCAACACTGCTCTTTCTGGATAAATCCAGAAATGAATGTCGCACACTTCCTAAACACATTTAGTATATCAATCACATTTGGCATTGTGTTCTGGCATATAGGTTCGACAATGTAAGTATGGATAAGGGCTTGGCAGTATTAATTTCTTAAAATGGAAGGCTCACCATGCGTTAATAAGAGAGTTACCTGCTTGTTTTCTGCACAACAGCAAGGAGGAGCAAGATGTGTTCAACATACTGGGAATTGCAGACAGGTCAGCACTGTTCGTAGGCCTCATGAACTGCAGCACTTTGCAGCCTGTCGTGGCGATGGAAAAGGTTGTCTTCTACCGTGAAAGAGCTTCTGGCGTGTACTCCTCCATGGCTTATGTTGTTGCTTTGGTAAGCATATAGATCAAGCTCCGGTTAGATATAGTAATCTTGTTTTGGTCGTAGTCGGTTTATACCCTAGTCATAGTCGGTTTTGTCATGGTCGTGTACGAGTATGACTCTGTTAGTCGGAGTTCGTGTCGTAGTTGTAGGCGGAGTTCGTGTCGTAGTCGTAGTCAGGTGAGGAGGCCGTGCATGCAGGCTTTAAAAGGCACGCAGTCATGTAACGAGAGGCGAGCAACGAGAACGAGAAGAGAAATAGAGAGGAGACAGAAATAGTTGGAGCGATCGGGGTGATCGTAGCGATTGGTGTGATCGAACGAGAGAAAGAAATAAAGAAGAGAAGAAAGAGCGGTTTGGTTCTGGAAAATCTATCGAGTATTAAGTTCGATGTGTTCGCAGACGTGGCCATAACGAAGTTACGACCACGGCGATCGAGCAGAGGTGTCCTCAGGAGCTAAAGACATGGTCGTAAACGAGCTACGACCATGGTCACGGAGCAGAAAACGTGATCGTAAGGGTTACAATCACGACAGTCGATAGAGCCTTCAACGTGGTCACAAGTCACAGTGTGATCGTAATCGAGTTACGACTACGGTGATTGAGCGATACTACATGGTCGAAGGAGCTGTTACAAGGAGCACAGTGCGGCAGAAGATGTGGTTGTAACTCTCGTTAGCAGAAGTTACGAGTACACGGTCGGAGTGCGAGGGCATAGTCAGAGCAGTCGGAGTAGACTCAGTATGTAGTCATAACGACTGCCGAGTGGTCATAGCGACAGCAGAGCGATCATAATGACTGCTGGGGTAGTCGTAAGCTGCAACAGGTGGTCGTAGGCTGCAACAGCTACCATGATGTGAAAGACCGATGACTTAAGCTGGCATGAGGAGGGAACACATGGCATGAGGAGGGAACATATATATTGATCCATATCGGATTTCCTTGTGCAGATAACAGTTGAAATACCTTACATGCTTATCCAAGTGTTAATTTTCTCAGCTATTGTTTACCCGATGGTCGGGTTCCAACTGACCGCCACAAAATTCTTCTGGTTCATCCTATACATGATACTGAGCTTCACAGACTACACGCTCTATGGGATGATGGCTGTTGCACTTACACCCAGCGCAGAGATAGCCGCGGGCCTATCCTTCCTCATCTTCATGGTATGGAATGTCTTCTCTGGATTCATCTTGTCAAAAAGTAAATATATTTTTTCCTTATCCAACCCCTCTCCTTAATATGCATACATGGCCTCCATATATGATGCACTATCATTCACCTCTCTAGACGATGCCGGTGTGGTGGAGGTGGATGTACTGGGCAGACCCAGCGGCGTACGTGGACCGTCTACGGGCTTATGTTCTCACAGCTTGGTGACCGCATTGAGTTGATCTGTGTCCCAGGCCAGCCGGACCAGCCAGTGAGGGAGTTCTTGGAGGAATACCTAGGCCTGCAAGACAACTACTTCCCCCTGGTCACAAGCCCTACACATCGCACTCAGTGCACTCTTCAGCATTGTAAGAAATGTGCATTAGAATGTGATTTAGATATTAAAAGGGGTCTTTCATTGGATGTTTCAACAAGGTGGAACTCAACATTTCAAATGTTGAAGCAAGCTGTTTACTATAGAAGGGCATTTGATAGGCTATTGTTCTTAAATGCAAGAAAGTATGAGAAGTGTGCTCCTTCAGATGCAGATTGGGACATGGCATTAGAGTTATGTAAGTGTTTGAAGACATTTCATGAAGCTACTCAGATCTTTTCTGCAAGTACATATCCAACGAAGAACGAGTCTTCCCCCTCCTGCACCCCTCGACCTTTCGCCTCCTCCTCTCGCTCTCCAGATCTGGCCCCCTCCCCCTTCTCCGGCGGCCTCGCCGGCGTCGAGGGGGGAGGGGGTCCCACCCGTGGTTTCCTTTTATCCCTGGCGGCGTGAAGAGCTCAAGAGAGCAGGTGGTAGGGGCGGGCGGCGGCCGAGCTCAGATTTGACCGTGCGCAACGGCTTCGGGGCGGCGGTCGGCGGCGAGTGGGCAGCAGGGCATCGAGCCCGGAGGCGGCGGCTCCCGTGCGCTTCCCGGCGGCCCGAACGGCACGGCTTCGGGCCGGTGACCGGCGGCGCGGGCAGATCCGGCGGCGGGCGGATTTTTCGGCTATGCTTCCTGCACATCCGGTGGTGGCGGCTTCGAGCGGCGCCAGGGAGGGCCGGCGGTGTCCAAGCGGGGGCGAGCGAGCCAGCTGGTCTGGCGAGCACGGCGGCGTGCGGGCAAGCCGGGCACGGACACGGCGCAGGTGTCGGAGGCTAGCGCATGGCGAATCTGGAGCGGCTGGGTGTGCGGCCGGCGGCGTGCGACGCCTTTTGGGGCGAGGAGGCCAGCGGCAGGTGACGTCGTGCGGGACGAGACGGCAAGCGGCGTGCCAAGGTGCGGTGAGCGAGGCCGGGGCGGAGCGGCTAAGGGCAGAGGCGGCCGGTGGCGCTGCTACGGGCAGCGGCGGCGACTGGGCGACAGCCGCATGCTGGCGGCGCGCATTCCAAGCTCTAGTCGGTGGGGAGGAGAGCTCTGGTCTCGAGCTCCCCGGCAACGGCTCCCCTCGCCGGCGACGGTCCCGGCGGCCTGGTGGCCGGATCTGGCGTCTCTCGGCCTGGATTTGCGGCGCCGCGGTGGGCTGCCGAGGCATGGTGCGGCGGCTTGAGCGAGAAGGCACCTCTTGGCGGATGGAGCTTGAGTGCTCCGCTGGTTGGTGTCGCTCGGCTCCGGCGAGAAGGCGGTTAGCGGTCCCCTTGGCGGGACATCGTCGGCGACAAGCGGGATCCAGTTTTTGGCTCCTGCGGATGAGCTAAGCTCTGATGAAGAAGAGGCGGATGCAGATGCTGGCAGTGGGCTTCACTACTGTTGAGGGTGGCAGGAGTTGTGGCTGCTGGGTTGTCCAGGGTTCCTTGGCGCGACGTTGCTCGAGCGGGAAGCGGCTTGTGGTGGGTTCTTTGGATGGCTATGCCATGGCCTTGAGGCGTGCAGAACCCCGGTGTGCTGGTGGTAGTCTTTTTTGTGTGTGGGTGTGCGTGGTTTGCTGTGGTTGTGCTGGCGAAAGCCTTGTCGGTGTTCCTACCGGTCTCGACAACTATGACGTCTATGGACATCATTTTCCTTCCTGAAGGGTTGTCATGGCACTCCATAGCGATCATGTACTTTGTTCTCCAGGTGAAAGCCTTGTCTCGGTGAGGCGGGCGGCGTCGGCGACCCTCGTCGCCTCTTTGTAGACGTCGCTTCGGAGGTTCATCTTCACACAGGATAGACCGGAGTTTGGATGGCTCAATTGGAGAAGATTACGGGCTTGGTTGAAAGAAAGGACGGAGAAGAAGTTCTGAAGCTTAGTCTTTCTAGCTTTTTCATAGTTCTTAAGATCTCTTTCTTGCTGTTGTGTACTCCTCAGTGTTGAGGCTTTGGGCCTAAGAGCTCGTGTAACTTTTGGCTGTGTATATCCCTTGTGGATATAGAGGCCGGATTTTATATCCTTTATCTAAAAAAAAGTACATATCCAACGGCAAATTTATTTTTTCAAAAATTCTGTGCAATCAAGCTGGCAATTACAAAATGGTGTTGTAGCTCTAATGAAGTTATTTCCGAAATGGCTAAGGTCATGAAAGTTAAATACGATAAGTATTGGGAAAAGTCCAATATAGCTCTTGCTATAGCATGCTTTCTTGATCCTAGATATAAGAAAAAGTTGGTAGAATATTATCTGAACAAGATTTATGGGGAGGTTGTTGGTATGGTTGAGCTCAATGCATTCACCGATGTCATAAGGCAACTATTTGAAGCTTACATCCCTACCACAAAAGAGACTGCTACTACTGTACCTAGAGTAGTTTCTCAGCCACATGGTGATGATCTTGATGACATTGATATGGATGATCATGATCTTCAAGAGTTCTTGTATGATACAACTGTGCCAACTCATGGTGAGAAGTCTGAATTGGATGTGTACATGAAAGAACGACCTGTACGTTGGGTAAAAACAGATGATAATGAAAAGGAATTTGATATATTATCATGGTGGAGGACTCAACAAGGGACTTTTCCTATTCTCTCACGACTAGCTCGTGATGCATTAGCCATTCAAGTGTTGACTGTAGCTTCAGAGTCGGCTTTCAGTGGTGGTGGGCGTATCGTTGATCCATTTCGCAGTCGTTTAGATCCCGATGTGGTAGAAGCTCTAATTTGCACTAAGGATTGGACAATTGCGTCAAGAAGAGGTAATAAAATATTGTTCATTTGTGTAATCCATTTGTTATTTACTAATGATCTTTACCATTGTAATGCTTCAGATTCGAAAGTAAAGGTTGCCTCACTCATTGATGAGTTCATGGAGATGGACTATGAGGATGTTCAACCTTGTTTGGATGTTGATACAAACATGGCAGAGGTTCGTACAAATTATCTAGTGTACTAATAATACCATTGTCCAATGTCCATTGTGGGTGTTAATTCAAATATTATTTGTAGGATCAGGATTCAGGATGATTCAGGATGTACTAGACTACAACTTCATGCCATAAGAGTTGAAGGTACGGTATCAGATGGAACTTCATGCAGTTTATTTTGTGCTTTCTTATTTCAGCTTGGTGCCAAATCAGTGGAGCTTTTGGGAATGATGGTACTGTTGATGTACTAGACTACAGCTTGATGGTACTGTTGATTGGCAATACTTTTGGCTTTTGGGATTATCTGAGGGCATATTATTGCTGCAATCTAAGTTTCAGTTGTATGCTTAGCTGCTTGGTAAATGTGAGTATGAAAGCAGTAAATGTGTTGGTATTATTGATTGGCAATACTTTTGGGATTATATGAGGGCATGTTATTGCTACAATCTAAGTTTCAGTTGTATACTTAGCTGCTTCGTAAATGTGAGTATGAAAGCAGTAAATGTGTTGGTACTGTTGATTGGCAATACTTTTGGCTTTTGGGATTATATGAGGGCATGTTATTGCTGCAATCTAAGTTTCAGTTGTATGGTTAACTACATGTATTTGGCCTTCTAGTTGTATTTGGAAAGTTAAATTGTTTTCAACTTGAATGTTCTACCACGAGAACTATGGTATGTGATACACATTATTTACAGTCAAGTGGTTTGTGATTGTGTGGTAAAAAATGTGCACGTTTCCTTGAAGATAGACTTGTAAGAGATGAAGCCTTTGGTTTTGTTTGAGATGGAAATAAACCTAGTACTATGTGTCATTCTACAATATATAGCATAGCAGCCGGTAGCCTTGGATTGTAGTATTTATTGTCTTAATGTATCTTCATTTTCTGCGAACTCTGATGATCGGTTATAAATATTGGCCTTTTGTATTCCTACGTAATATCCGACGAGATATTCGTTATTGTCGGGACCCCGGATTTTCGAACCCGGACCCTCTGTGTATTACAGCACTAGTCCCGGATCAAAACTAGTGCACACAGTTAAACAGAAATGAATACATAACCAACAACGTGTTATTACAATAATTAAGAGTACTGACCGAAAGGTCTCATTATTACAAATGAGGTTTCAAAACCTCGCACACACGAAACACAGCGGAAGTATAAATAAAACCAGCGGAGACCCATCAAAACGCCACAGGCAATTGACTGGGGAAGCGCAACCTAGTACTCCGGGAATCCTTCGTCAAATCCACATGCGAAGTAGTCGTGGTCTCCCTCTTGAGCTTCGTATTCTTCTGAGTATTATTTTTGAGTGCAGCATGTGAGTACATAAAGTACTCCGCAAGTCTTGGGAAAAATGCAATAGATGCAAGGCTTGACAAAGGAAGGCTATATGGTTCTTTTGCACAAAGCAATATTTTAATTTCAATTACTACTAATTATTTTCGAATGCATCGGTTTAATAAAGTAAATGTTTTAACAGAAACTATCATTATTTCTATAGTGAAGATTCCATCTACCAACACTAGTTTAATCAATTCTAACTGATCAAGTTTAAAACTGCGGGTTACATCCATCCTCTCTGGCTCCAACTGCCAGGACACCCTTCCGAGAGTTCCCTCCACTCTCGGAATACAAAAACTTTGATTTTAAAACCAAAACCAAAAAGTCTACCATGTGAATGCATTCCTTGCCCGCCCTTGACCGTGGGCACGGCTATTTGAATAGTTTTACACTCTGCAGAGGTTGTACAATTTTACCCCCAAGAGATAAATTATCTTAACAGTCACCATGCTTCCTTTGGCATGAGACACAGATAAAATATCACAAAGCCTTTACCTCACTCTAGATTAGCTAGACACCACCCGCTGAGGTTTCACTGCAGAAGGGTTAAATCTGCCCAATCCAAAGCCCCCTCTTGCGCCATATGAGTACAGTAAATCCCTGTCCTTCACTGTGAATAACCAGTAAATCCCTGGCACCCACTTTCCACTGGTGGCACCTAAACTAGACTATCATGAGTTAATCAGCTAGGTCGTACCCATATAGACTTAGGGTTGTACGGTAGTGCTCAGTCTGGACAACCACAAGCGTCGGTCCTTAATTGACTAGGGTGGAACATACACTTTACAAGATCTCGTGCTTGCCGCACCAACCCAAACCAACCATCCACCCTAATCTAAACCAACTTCCACATTTTATTTTATTTTAGAGGAACAGTGGCAACTCCAATTACCACTAAATTTATAAACACAAGATTAATACAATAAATCATAATTTCCCCTTTTCAAGATTTCAAAAGTATTAAATAGCATGACTAAGCATTATACTACTATTCTATTATTCACAAATGATTATAGTACTCTCATTATTGAGACAAAGGAAATTCTAGGGTTACAAAGGTACATGGCATAATCAAGGTTGGATTAACTATTACCCTAAGATTTGAACTAATATTTTATGTAAATAGCAATGCACATAATTTAAAATAATTAAAACATTTCAAAACCATAGGTTCAAGATGATCAAATGAGACTTGCCTTCTTGCACGCTCTCTGGGTCTTCCTGCTGCGGAGTGGAGAGATCGTCGGCAACGTTGGATTCTACGCGCGAAAAGACAGAGCAACAAAAAAAATAAATACAAAAAAATTCAAATAAAATTCAAAAATTCTGAAAGAGGCCATAATTGGATAGATTATGATTTTAGACGAATTTAGAAATTTGAATGGCTGAATTTGGAGTTAAAATGAGAAAGTTATGCTCATTTGAAATTCTCAGTTTGAATAAATCCAGAAATTACGAAGTTTCTAACAGGTGGGATCCACTGGAAGTATTTAAATTTTAATCTTTTATTTTATTTCTTTAGTCTGAGTCTATGACAGGTGGGACCCACTGGCAGTGAGCCCACTGTGTCGGTCTCTGACATGTGGGACCCCTCTGTCAGTGACCACACGGACTACTGGTCACTGGCAGGTGGGACCCACCAGGCTCTGGGCCCATCTGTCAGTGACTGACGCAGACGAGTGGGGCCCAGACGGCAGTGGCCAGCGCAGACGGCGGCTGCTGACGCGTGGGGCCCGGCTGTCAGCGCGGAAAAATAAAGGAAAGGCTCAACCTCAGCGTGCGGAGCCGGGGGCTCGAACGCGCGCCGAGGGAGCCGGGGGGGAAGAGATAGCGCTGCTAGCCAGTCGGTCGCTCGGGTGTTGCTTACCCATATAGGGTAAGTAATCCCTTTGAGGGGTACCTGCTGGCGGGGGCCGAGCAGAGGTGGCCGGAGGCAGTGGCACCGGCGGCGAGGGGTGGCCGGAGTGGTTCGGGTGAAGTCCAAAAGCGGGGTCCTGGTGCGAAGGTGGATCTGACGGTGGGGTCGGCGAGGCTCGGGGACGATCGGAGGTGGCCGGTGGCGAGGAAGTGGCGGCGGGGAGGCTCGGCCGAGAGGCTGAGGGTGGTCGCCAGCGCACGGGGAAGACGTTGGAGGCGGCGGCGGGCTCGGGGGAAGACCGAGGCGGCGGCGATTGCTCGCCGGAGTACTTACCGGGCACGCACGGGGAGCTCTCGGTGCGGGGCACTCGGGGCTCGGGGAGAGAGAGGAGGAGAGCGGTGGGAGGTGGTGCGGTGAGAGGGGAGGCCGAGGGGGCTATTTATAGGGACGAAGGGGGGGCACAAGCGCGGCAATTGCTCGCCGGTGTTGGCGGCCGGAAAAGGAAGGGAGAGGGGATAGAAGGAAATAGGGGCCGGAGAAGGAAGGGAGGCGCGGGGGTTCGGGGATTTGGTCGCGCGGGTGCTCGGGGCTTCCAAAACCAGAGGGAGGCGAGGAAGGAAGGGCCGGATCCGCGGGGGACTCGGTTGCCGGCGCAAGAAAGGAAAGGAGGGGGAGAAAGAAGAAAGGAGGCGGCTCCGCGGGGAAGACGACGGGTCTGACAGGCGGGGCCGGGGAGCGGGGCGCAGGAGGCTGACGGGCGGGGCCCGCGAGGCAGCGAGGAGAGGGAAGCGGGGTGCGGACGGTGCAGATGAAGCCGCGTGGCCTGGAGGTGGATCGGGCGGCGAGTGCGGTTAAGTGGGAGGGGACGGCCGGATGGCGAGCGAGGTGACGCGGCGCGCATCGGGCTGGCCACGTGTCGGCCCGGGGAGAGGGGGAGGCGGAGCCGACTGACGGGCCGGGCACGCTTGGCGGAGGGAGAGGGGGAGAGCGGCCGGATTAGGCCGTGCGACGGCGTGGGCGGATCTGGGCCGTCCACGCGTCGGCCGGAGGGAGAGGGGATGGATTTTTATTTTTAGAATTTGATTTTGATTTTCAGAAAAGGTTAGGAAATTATTTAGTCCTCAGAAAAATATGAAAATACCTCCAAAAATTCCAGAAAAATTCACAGAAACTTCTGGAGATATTTTGGACTAAATAAAATTATTTCCAACTACTGTTGGTATTTAATTTTTATACTTTAAAATATTTTTTAAATTTTAAAAATAGGTTTTAAACTCCAAAAAATTCAGAAAATCAAATAAAAGTCAAATAAAATTCAAATACTTGAAAATAACTTATTTGAAATTAATTTTTTTCCAGAAAGAAAATTTTGGGATGTGACAGTTATCGTATTCGCATCCGCTCCGTATTCGTTCCGTATCTGTGACCGATACTATCCAGATTCGTTTTCGTATCCGGCACTATTCGTATTCGACTTCGAATCCGAGAAAAAAATATAGGATAGAATATGGAATAAACAATATCCGACCAAATTCGATCCGTTTTTACCCCTAGTTACAACTACACGTAGTAATGCTGTAGCAAAATCATGCTGCGACAGTGGCATTGGCCATATCTACAAAATGGTAACTTTAAAATGATGAAGACCCTCAAAGGCTGTTTTGGGAAGAATCTTCCACTTGGACGGCAAATGTCCACCTCGTTTGGCGGCCTCGCCTGGTGGCTTGTGGGAAGCTTCGCCCTGGAACTGTGATAATGGCGCCAGGTCAGGCCCATTCACCATCGCCTGGACATGTTCATATGCATTAATGCATGACCAGTGGAAACTAATGCTATGGTCACCTTTTCAGTCATCGACGTTCAGCAACAGCACATGCATTGCACTCTTTTTTTGTCGTTTTGATATGGACCATGCATTGTACTGTACTCCTACCATTTACTTTCAACGTGCCAGAAGCCGCTCTAGTAGGTGCATTGCATCGCATCTCCCGCCCTGGAGATGTCAAGGGAAAATAACCAAATGTCAAGAGTGCGAACAGACACATCCCACCTGTTTGGCGGCCTCGACTGGTGGCTTATGGGCACGGTTCAAAAATTTTGGCAAAATTTTGCTAAAATTTTGCTCATTTTGTTGCTTTTGTTACCCTCGGAAGCATATAAGATTTGGTCAAATTTTGGCTAAATTTGTCACTATTTGAATTTTATCCTAATTTTGGTTAAATTGTCAAAATTCAAATGATGTTTGAATGTTTCGTTCGAAATTTTGAATGGAAGAACAAATAATCATTCAATTCTTCATCTTGTTGGCCTCTGAGATTTTTTGCTAAATGAGACTGTGAACACTGCTTGTGGGAAGCTTCGCCATGGCTGAAGTGATGAACGGTGTAAATGAATGGAAGAAGTTTCTACTTGTTTTTTGTAGGGATTTAGTTTTCACATTGACTTGTCTTTTATTTGGCAGGCCATCTGGCCATTAGTGCATGCCTGAAGTGATGAACGGTGTTCAGACTTCAGAACTCAAGTTGTCATGCCCGTAGACTGTAGACTAATTCTAGAAGTAATAGGGAAATGACAATGGTTGATGAGCCACTGAGAAAGTCATCGTGCTTTAGATTTTGTCGTTCTCTGTATATTATGTTTCCCCTATATCCAAAGAAAAATTCAGATAAAGGTAAGATGTCTAATATCGATATTCAAGCTAGAACTAGCATCCTTGCTTACCCTTTGTTTGTCTGATCAGCTGAGATGCTATGGGTCTGTTTGGTTGCCTGCATGAGGGTGACTCGCACCAGCGCATGCAGAGAGATGGTGTTTGGTTGCCTGTATGGAGGAAGAGCATGCACGAGTGGATGCAAAAAATCAACTGGAGCCAGGCTGAGGAGAAACGTGGCTGAGGAGCTTCCCTCCTCAGCCTGGCCACGCTCATACAGCTGCATGAACACATACAAGTAACCAAACAGCCCCTATGTAAATGTCATCATGTAAGCAATATATATTCCCTTGCTTATTAAAAAATAGTATAGAAGGTTTCCTGCATATCATAGGACAGATAAAAAAATAATACGGTCGTATAGTCCTAAGTTTTTCTCATTACCAAATACCAGCCATACATATTTACGTGTGCATTGAAGTACAAATCACATGAATAATTTAATGCTTAGCAGTGCTGGAACGTGTATTGCATTGTAACTCCCGGCCTGGGAGATGTCAGGGAGGATGAAATGTCAACAGTGCGAGCAGACAGCCAGATGGGACCTCGCCTGGTGGCTTGTTGGAAGGTTCGCCCCGGCGCTGTGACAATGGCCAAGGTGATGTGACCACGCCACCAACACGTACGACCATAGCAGTCAATATCAAGAATGAACTAAAGGTGAATTCGTTTCTTCAACTTCAACATATTTTAAATGAGAATATGATACTACCTAATGATGAAAACATATATATTTGTAGCACCACATCACTTTGGAACCAATTGAAGCAAGGGTTCAACTTGGACAGGTTTTGGAATCCAATTCGACCTCCAGATCAATTCGGATTCAGTTTGCCAAGCCAACTTCAAACGGCCATAACTTTTGATCCAGAAGGCTTCTCGGGGCCCGTGAGTACTCATTGGAAAGATCTTGGAGTCTACTTTCAGATGGATCTAGTCTCACCTCCAAACTCTACTCGAGCAGATCAGAAACTGCGAAACAAACCACGTCACTTTTCCAGTCCGACTCAAAGTGGGCCGAGGGCCTTGTAACTTGGGCTATTTGGGCCGGTACTGTTTACGTGAACAGTACCACGCACGTGAACAGTAACTAGGAATAGTACCACATCCCTTTTCATTAGATAAGTGTGGCTTCCCCCTCCCCTATTTAAGGAGGCCACACCCCTTTAGTTTTCCTTGAGTTTTGCTTAGATTAATCTGTCTTTGAACAGTTTCGCCGTTCATCGGTTTGTGAGACCCCAACTTGTGAACTTAATATTTATTCGCAATTTCAGATTGCATCTTGTACTCTCTTGCTTGTGTTCTCGATTCGCTTGCAGGAGATAGCCTTCTTGGCGAGGTCAATCGTGTTCGGCACGGTTGATAACCAACGGAGCAGTGGTGTAGTGATTGCGAGGGGTTCGATCTGTTTTGGTCGGAGCCTTTGGATCATCAACGTCGAGATCTCCACAATCGACTTATCAGTACCTCTCGGAAGATCGGGCCATCGTCACATCAGTTGGTATCAGAGCAACGGTTGCCCGTGAGGTAATTCTTGTATCCCTAGTTAGTAGATTGGTTTTTATTTCCTATAGTCCAGAAAAAAAAATTGCCCCACAAAAAGAATTAATTCCGCTGTCCAAACCCCGTTGTGCCTTTCAATCTATTAGTTTTGGTTTGCTAAATTGAATTTGTGTCCATATTAGCATTGTCTAGTTGCTGGTCATATCTTTGTTCCATTAAAAATCCAAACAAAAGAAAAATTCCCCACCCCAAACCCTAATTTCCAAATTCGGCTTATTTTTCCTTTCTCTGCAGCCGCCACCAAAAACGCCATATCTTTTGATTCCGAGATTATTTTTGAGTAAGACCACCGCCATTAGATTCAAAAATTCCTTATCCATCTATCTGTAAAATGTCACGTCATTGCAGCAAGGCAGTTAAGAGATATATGCGGTGAAAGTTGACCCAGTTATCTGTTTTGAATCTGCAACAGTCAGCAGTTGTGATTTTTGTGCAAATTTCTGCGTCGGGTTTTGGAAGTTGGCCCAAAATAAAATCTGTAGAAAAAGCCATCAGAAAACAGAGAAAAAAAGAATCAGTGGAAAAAAGGCATCTGACAAAAAGTTACGGCCAAAATATCGACGTACTGTCTAGTGGACAGAAATCTTCAGTTTTCAGTTTTGGGTCAATTCTTGTATTCTTCAATTCCAGATTGCATTGGATTGAATTATCTTGTATTTACCACTCATATACATTGCCATACACTTATTTTTAGCCTTCTTCCATTCTTGGTTTATCAGCAACATAGGCTAAGTGCTAGATACGGACTATAATTCAATTCTATGCAATTCTGAAATTAACTGATTGTTCTCCATTGCTACCATATTGTGCCTTCCAAGCTACACCTACTCTTGATCAGAACAGGTTCCCTCTTGCAATCGTACCCACGCTCGACACGGTATCACGAATCAGCCACCGGTTGTACCACCTTCTGCATTGGTAAAAACACTTGTAAGTGTGTAGTAAGATGCTTGAGAATGTGTGATTTCACCTTCCACCACCTAGTAGTTGATAGTGATAATACCTTTGTGTTGTCTTTTGTTTTCTACTAACCATGACAGGTGAGTCGTCTGATGATTAAGAGTGTGTTTTAAAGGGAGAGCTCATGACGCTCTTCGATGAACAACGCACTACCATTATTGAGGACTTCGACAGGAAGTTTCAAGCTACGACAGATACATTGCAGCGCGCCATCAATGAGAGTATTGCACGCCTTGAAAGAATGCTGAATCGGCCACCAAACATTGGACGCGAGTATGATCACAATGCGGACCACGATCGTGAGGAAGGAGATGATAATGAGAGACAAAACCGCGACGCCAGTGCTTCATTTACTGCCCAAGATGCATGCCCACGACACCGCCTGCATCAAAACCGTCACGGTATGAGAGGTAATAATTTTCAGCACCACAATGATCGTTCTAATCATGACCCATTTGCTAAAGTCAAGTTTACCATTCCATCTTTTTCTGGTCTTTATGATGCTGAAATATATCTTGATTGGGAGATGACGGTAGAGCAGAAGTTTAATTCTCACTTGGTTCCTGAGCAACATAGAGTTAGACAAGCTACTAGTGAGTTTAAGGACTTTGCTATTATCTGGTGGAATGATATGGGTACCATGCGCTTACAACCTGATACATGGAAGCGGTTAAAAGAAGCTATGCGTGCTAGATTTGTTCCTCCTGCTTTTAAACATGAAATGCATAAGAAATTGCAGTGCTTAGACCAAGGTAATAAATCTGTCGAGGAATATTATCAAGAACTACAAATAGGCATGTTGCGTTGTAATGTTGTAGAAGATGAGGAGGATAAGATTTGTCGTTTTTACGGGGGGTTACGGCGTGAAATTCAGGACATTGTTGATTATAAAGATTTTACTACTGTCAACCAGTTGTTCCAGCTTGCTTGTTTGGCAGAAAAAGAATTGCAGGGTAGGCAACAAAGGACAAGGGGCAACTTTGAAGGTACGTCTACATCGAGATCAATGCCTGGGCAAGCCAAGATGGCCCCACCTCCTATTTGTCGAGCTGCTGCCCCCTCTGTGAGTCGGGCGCGTTCAGCAGCACCGCCGCCACCATCACGCGCACCCGAGACGAGCAAATCTACTAGTGTGCAAGCACCAGCACAGAGCTCTTCATCGGTTGCTTCCACGGGCCGTACGACGGGCATTGTGTGCCACCGTTGTAAAGGGATGGGCCACGTCATGAGAGATTGCACAAGTCAGCGGGCGTATATTGCGACAGAAGATGGTGGTTATGTAAGTGCTAGTGATGTTGAGGATGAATATGCTCTTGCAGCTAACCTTGCAGGTAATGGTGATGATCATGAGAATAAACCTGTGTTTGTGCCCTTTTCTGTGACTAACAACTTGCGGGTAGTTGAGAACCATGCCAAGAGGAGCATGAGCTGATGGAATCATTGACCCCATTGGTTGAGAATGAAGATAAGGAGATGGATGCCCTTACATCATCTGAGGAGAGCCAAAAAGGTAAAGAACATGGAGCTATCATCGCTCACGGTACTGATTTGGTGCTACAACAAGACATAGAGCAACCTTGTGAGTATATACCTGCTGTAGTGCAATCTTTTGATATTCCTTGTGTTGACTTAAATGAACCATGTGCTAATCTAAATTCTCATAATTTTGCACATGTCGAATTAATAACACATAAAGAAGTTTTGACTAGAATTTCTCCTGCTAATTCATTGTGTTACATCATGTTGGATCTACCTATGAAATTGTCACATGCTATGGAGAAAGTTTCTGAACTTGCATGTTCGAAATTCTTGTTAAGTGCTTATACCCCTGGATATAAGCTTAATTTGATTGGAGATTATGATGTGGGAACTCAATTTCTTGTATATCGAATATGCATAACTTGCGATCACATGGATGAATTGAAACTTGCTATTTGGAAGAACAATTCTTGTATGCTGAATCATGTTCAAAGTGAGAGGGAAGTAAAATTTAGTACTCATCCAATGCCTATATATTCAACTCTTTTTACACCATCTAGTATAGACAATCTGAATAAAGATGATAAATTATGGCAGAACATACAAATCTTTTCACCCTGGCTAGATGAATTTGCTATTGTTCGATTGAGATATGATTATATAGTTGGATTGTTCCTCACTTACATTTGCAAAACAAGTTGCAACAATTACTGTGTGACAAATTTTGAATTGCTCATTAACTTATATGATTACTCTTGGGTTAATAATACAATTAGCTTTTATGATTGCTGTTGTTTTATAACCTTAATTGTGCAACAACGAAACACTGTTAAAATGGATGACATATACATATACCATGCATACACCTTGGCTTCTTTGTTATCATATTTTCAGCTTATCAAGAGCCGAGGACGGCTTTGTTTGCAAGAAGGGGAGGATGATAAGAACATGAACGATATGGATACAACCATATTTGCTCTACTTGTTGTTACAATTACAAGAGCTCCTACGCATCACTTAAATTATGAGGTGAGCTCGTTTCAAAGAGATTTTACTTTATTTAATAAAGAATTTATGATATTACATAATGAGAGTTTGTTGCGTTTGTTATCATACACCAAGATTTATGATCAAGATCATGCAATACGTGACACTACACATATGTTAAAACCGAGGACGATTTTCCATCAAGAAGGGGAGGATGATGTGACCACGCCACCAACACGTACGACCATAGCGGCCAATATCAAAAATGAACTAAACGTGAATTCGTTTCTTCAACTTCAACATATTTTAAATGAGAATATGATGTTACCTAATGATGAAAATATATATATTTGTAGCATCACATCACTTTGGAACCAATTGAAGCAAGGGTTCAACTTGGACAGGTTTTGGAATCCAATTCGGCCTCCAGATCAATTCGGATTCAGTTTGACAAGCTAACTTCAAACGGTCATAACTTTTGATCCAGAAGGCTTCTCGGGGCCCGTGAGTACTCGTTGGAAAGATCTTGGAGTCTACTTTCAGATGGATCTAGTCTCACCTCCAAACTCCACTCGAGCAGATCAGAAACTGCGAAACAAGCCACGTCACTTTTCCAGTCCGACTCAAAGTGGGCCGAGGGCCTTGTAACTTGGGCTATTTGGGCCGGTACTGTTTACGTGAACAGTACCACGCATGTGAACAATAACTAGGAATAGTACCACATCCCTTTTCATTAGATAAGTGTGGCTTCCCCCTCCCCTATTTAAGGAGGCCACACCCCTTTAGTTTTCCTTGGGTTTTGCTTAGATTAATCTGTCTTTGAACAGTTTCGCCGTTCATCGGTTTGTGAGACCCCAACTTGTGAACTTAATATTTATTCGCAATTTCAGATTGCATCTTGTACTCTCTTGCTTGTGTTCTCGATTCGCTTGCAGGAGATAGCCTTCTTGGCGAGGTCAATCGTGTTCAGCACGGTTGATGACCAACGGAGCAGTGGTGTAGTGATTGCGAGGGGTTCGATCTGTTTTGGTCAGAGCCTTTGGATCATCAACGTCGAGATCTCCACAATCGACTTATCAGTACCTCTCGGAAGATCGGGCCATCGTCACATCACAAGGACATGTTCACATGCATCTATTTCTTCCCCTGCTGCTCCATTATTGGTACCTGACTGCTCTATTATACAAATGGAGATGGGATTAGTTAGTGTAGGGTCGATGAGGATAATATGAGAGATGTAAATGATTGTAATTTCTAGTGGAAGTTTTTGTCTAAAAATCTATTGTATTCTTTTTCTTACCTACTAAAAACTGAGAGCACAAAGAAAAACAGCAAGGAAATAACAAATAATACGCTACTATAGCTAGCAGTGAACACCTTTTTGTCAGCCAAAAAGCCAACTCTCGGCCAGGACTCCAACCTGAATTAAAGAGGCATCACTCGGATGTTTTCTTCCTAACTATCATCCAAATTTATGATCCTTGGATTAGAGATCAAGGAGCCCTTATTTTTTAAGGGAGGAGATTTTTTTTCAAAGGGGAGGTGGCAGAATTTAAAGGGAGGGAGGAGAATTTATGATCATTAGATCTCTAATCCAATGGTCACAAATTTGAATGATAGTTAGGAAGAAAACATCCTGATGATGTTTAACAAAACCCTTAAAAAACTCTTCTAATGCCCAACGTAATTAGCCCGTTTTAATTACCTATCTAACCATATCATCTCAGCGAAAAGCAGATTTAATAGATATCTCTCCTGAACTTACTATCCAATCTACAGGAACTGATGAATTAAAACAAAACAGCTGCACGTACCTCTGTTGATGCACCTATCTTTGATGTGACGCACCATGGGACAGCCAAGACATCATCATTTTTCCTGGTCCTTCACGTGATGATGCACCTGAGCTAGTCAATGCACTGCCTCTTCTTACTTGAAGGGCAGTCCCAGTGCAGAAATCACTTAAGTAGTTTCTATCTATACCATATCATATAGATACTACTTTAAACACTATTGTCTCTAATGCACCATGTCTATTTATAACCCAAGCAATTAATTAAGCATCAAAATCTCTCTCTCCTCTCCACCAATCATAATTTTTCTCCATCTATCATGAAGATACCACCATCTCTCCAATGCAAAATTTGGTAGTGTCTATTGTATTGGTTTTCTCATAGAAACTAGGTCTTGCATGAGACCTAGTTTCTTCCTCTTTTTCTTCTCTCTCTTATTTAATATAGCGCCACATCATCTAAAACTCTTACATGGCAATCTAATTAATGCCATAGACACTATCCTACGTGGAGCACTGGGACTGCCCGTAGAGCACCCGCAACAGGTCGCTAAGCCTGTCTACAGCGTGTCCACGTAGGAGAGAGAAACGAAGAGAGAGAGAAAGAGTTGCCGCTATGCTGGCGATTGTCGTTTCACAAATTTCCATGCCGAATGGGTCCCACACATGGACAGCTGCTCCGTGGATGGGGCTGGGAGGATTAAAAAATTGGGTGGGATCAAAGAAAATTACTGTATATAGATGATCTGTTGAAGGAGTAACCTTTACTTTTTATCTATAGTCTAGATGGACATGCCACATAGACATTATAGAGAGCAAACTTACTTTAACCATTGCGGGTGCTCTAAGGCCAGTCTCAGTGGGGGTTTCATGGAGTTTCATAGGCATTAAATACGCTGACATGGCACTGTATTGATGAAGAGAGAGATGATAAAAGTTTCATGGGAGTAGAGACTCTTCTGCACTGTTTCTAAAATATAGATATGTTAAAAACTGGGATATAAAACCTCTACTGAGAGTGACCTAATACCAGTAGATGCAGCGATCATCTCTCTACTGGCTTCGGCATTGAATCGTCACAGCCAGCCCCCTTTTTTTATTACGAGAAAGAATCTATTTTTACATCTGCTCGGTCACACTATCAATTCCAAATCGGCGTCGCCTCGGAAACTAAATACTGAGTCTCAACTATATAACTCATCTAATAAAGCCTAAGCCTTTTTATTACAATTAGATTTTGGCCCACTACTATTTAAGAGGCCTTAAATCCTTCTTAATACAGATTTTCTAAAATTCTAACTTTCTCAACTCATTACTTGCCAAAGCCTCCAGGGCTACATTTTCCGTAGCTTTTTACGCATCATCCACCACGTGTCATAGCCTTCGGACCACACCTCCATAGCTCCAATACGTATCATCTATCTCTGATCTCTATGTGCCCCAAGCATAAGTCCGATTATCTCATGACCTTTTTGACCGTCTGAACCTCGGATCTCCCATCCTAGTCTCGGTTCACCTTGTCGCTGACTATGATCATCTCCATGTTCAACCTGTACACGCAAAGACTAAAGAATATTTTTCTGGTACAAGTTCGTTCCAACTTGACCAACACCAGCCCGCACACGTTATACGTCTTGCATAACATCGATAAGTAATATTATCAAATATTTATCATCATAAATTAATCATCATCAATTAATCATCATTAAAATAATCTAAATCAGGACATATGGTCTAACAGTATGTTCAATCTTCTCTCTGTGCTCGCCGTGGCTGGAATGGAAATGCTGGGCTCTCTGTCTCTGTGATGTTCTCGGTCTTATCTCTTCCTCTATGTGCTCACTATTGTAATGTGGCTAGGGAGATCTTTACTATAACACTGGAGTGGGCTCTGGTAATTTGGGATGGGCTCTGGTAAGTTAGTAAATTTTATTTTTACTGAGTTGACTTGTGGTAAAAAAGAAATTTGAATGAATTCAGTTTGTTTCTAATGTTGTATGATGAAACACTTTAGCTGTAAGAGGTGCTGATTGGTCCTAAACTGTCTGGTATCTTGATAAGCAAATCACCCATTTTGATATCCTAATAACCATTCTGACGGCAATTTGTCTTTTATTTATTTATTTTGTTTGGTCTTTTCCGCTCTCATGTTACAGGTTTTTCTCGCAATTATTAAATGTCGATTACTCCAGCTTAACAAACATTGATGAAATTTTAATTGTAAAGTAATATTTATGTTATGGGGAAATTGAGATTGTGACTTGTAAATTGATGTAATATAGATTGTTATGGCTGCGATCATTGTGGCTTCGCTACAGTGCTGGAGGCTTATTTGGCACTATTTATAAGTTTCGTCTTTTTCTGAATTTTTTGCTTTTTGTTGAGTTTTTTTGCTGGTTCTTTTTTTTCCCGTATTTGTTTGTATTATACGTAATGGGCTAACATATTTTTTTTGTTTTTAATTTTTTTTTAAAATTTAATTATGCTAAATAAGCATCTGTCAGCTACAGTGCTTTTTTCAGCCAGCTACAGTGTTTTCAGCCATAAGCCACGAGCTTTTCAGCCGAACCGATCACCCTGTTATATTTTTATCTGATTTGAAGAACACTTGGTTATCGATTGACTGATGAGATTATTTGTTGTACACTGGACTATAAAAGTTTCAATTGGATATGCGCTACTTGTAATTATGTTTAGATTTATTTATATATGTAACTTGTATTTTGCGAGGTGATTTACTTTCAACATGCCAGTAGTAGTGCTGGTTGTTGTGTTGCATTGCAGCAGAAGAACAAAATATCAAGAGTGCGAGCAGACAGATAGGACCTGTTTGGTGACCTTGCCCGGTGGAGAAATGTTATCGTGTAAAGGTTACACAGGCAGGTTCCTGTAAGAAGTCAATGCGCGCTGACACGCGGTACGCAGGAACTGTAGCAGACACTGTAACACTGAAGGTTTTTTTTAGAGTTTCCTATGTTTTCCTAGTGCTATAGTGTTTAATATAGTGCTCAACAGTGTCTGCTACAGTACTATATATCATGTGTCAGTATGTTATTAGTTTGTTACATAAACCTGTGTGACCATTACACAATAAAATTTCTGCGCCTGGTGGCTTGTGGGAAGCTTCGCCCCGGCGCTGTGATAATGGCCCATTCACCATCACCAGGATATGTTTACATTCACATGCATGTGTTTCCTGCCCTGCTGCTCCATTATTGGTACCTCACTGATCCATTATGGAAATGGAGATGGGATGGTTCGCTCAGTCTTTTTCTATGCCAGCCGGTGGTTGGAATATAAATGTGGGGATCTCTCTCCCTCTGGTCGCTCTCGGTCATGTCTTCCTCCCTATGTCGAGTGCTGTGATGTGGTTGGGAAGATCTTTATTGTAACATTGGGGGTGGACTGATAAGTCGGTAAATCCTAGTTTTACCAGGTTAGCTTGAGTGGAAAGAAATTTAGAGTAGATTCAGGTTTATCTCTAATACCAACTGATAAAACTCTACAGTTACAAGAGGTGCCGACTGATTTTGAATGGTCTGGTATTTCAATGAGTGAATCGCCCATTTTGATATCCTAACAGCGTTCTGATGGTGATTTGACTTTCGTTTTTTATTTTGTTCCGTCTTTTCGGTCTCTATTATTAGTTCTTCTTGCAATCATTAAATACTACTTACTCCAATTTAGCAAATATTAACGTAATTTTAATTATGATGTAATTATTTATATTATGGAGAAATTGAGATCAAGACTTGTAAGTTGATGTGATATGGACTGTTATATTTTTATCCGATCTGAAGAACACTTTTAGTTATCACTTGACTAATATGATTATTTGCTGTAAACTACACTGTAAAAGTTTCAATTTGACACGCGCTCCATGTAATTGTTATCAGATGTATTCTTATCTGTTACTTGTATTTTGTTAGGTGACTAGTTGAATGCCCGTGTGTTGCTACGGATTTTTTAAAATTTATCATACTATATGTTTTAAAACTCACGGGTTGTAAAAATTTTTAGAATATGCGTATAATCATGTTCTAAAAGTTTTTAAATTCGTCAAGTAAGTCGGAAGCCATTGATCACACCTTGTGGTGATAAGTCAGAAGACATTGACCACACCTCGTGGTCGTATGTCGGGAGCCCTCGAGTACACCTCATCGTTGTAAGTCAGAAGCCGTCGACCATCACGTGTGATCGTAGGTCGGGAGCGGTCGACCATCATTGGTGGTCGTAAGTTGGCAGCGGTCGACGATCGATCGTGGTCCTAAATCAGGAGCCTTCGACAATGGCTCTTGGTCAAACGTCGGAAGCTGACGATCATCGTTCGTGGTCGGAAGCCATCAAGGATATCTTGTGGTCGTAAGTCGAAACACATCGACTAGCACTCATGGTCGTAAGTCGGAAGACATTGACCACACCTCACAGTCGTAAGTCGGAACACATCGACCAGTACTCGTGGTCATAAATCGGAAGCCGTCGATCACACCTCGTGGTCGTAAGTTAGAAGCCGTTGACCATCACGCATGATCGTAGGTCGGGAACGGTCGACCATCGCTGGTGGTCATACGTTGGCAGGCCTCCGGTGCACTTGTGCCCTATCGCCTGACTGCCGATGCCAGCCTACTCGGCCTCGACTTCGACCACGACCCTTTGACGTCGACCACGACCCCCTTCGACCATGGTCCCCTTTAGCCACGGCCCCGACTTCAACCACAATGTCGACTTCGACCACTGCCCCCTTCAACTACTATCCCCTTCGATCACAGCCCTTTGACGTCGACCACTTGCCCCTTCAACCATGACCCCTTCAACCACGGCTTCGACTTTGACCACGAATCTTCGACTTCGACCAGCGCTCGTGGTCGTAAGTCAGAAGACATTAACCACACCTCGTGGTCATAAGTTGAAACACATCGACCAGCACTCGTGGTCATAAATCGAAAGCTGCCGATCACACCTCGTTGTCAAATGCATGTTACAATCCATGGGGAGTATGAGACCTTGTGGGTCTTGCCGTTGAGGGTGAGCTCGATCTCGGTGGTGATCTGGGGGTAGGCGACGGGGATGTCCAATTGGAGGGGGAACTCATCGCGGCGGAGGTTGTGGACGAACCAGCAAGTGCCCTCCGGGTTGGTGCTACGACTATGACCATGACCGCTACGACCACGTCCACGGGCGTTACGACTACGACCATGACCGCGACTTCGAGCACTGCCCCCTTCAACCACTGTCTCCTTCGATCATGGCCTTTCGATATTGACCACTTACCCCTTCGACCATGGCTTTGACGACGACCACGGATCTTCAACTTTGACCACTGTTCCCTTCGACCACTGTCCCCTTCAACCACGACCCTTCGATGCCGACCACTTCCCCTTCGACCACGGCCCTCTTTAACCAGGCTTCGACCAAGGATCTTCAACTTTGACCACGGATCTTTGACTTCGACCACTGTCCCCTTCGACAATGGCCCTTCGACATCAACCACTTCCCCCTTCGACCACGGCCCTCTTCAACTATAGCTTCAACTTCGACCACGGATCTGCGACTTCGACCACTGCCCCCTTTGACCACTATCCCCTTCGACCACGGCGCTTCGACTACCACGGCCCTTCAATGTCGACCACTTCTCTCTTTGACCACCGTCCCTTTCGACCACTGTCCCCTTCGACTATGGCCCTTCTACGTCGACCACTTCCCCTTTCGACCACAGCCCCTTCGACCACGGCTTCGACTTCGACCACTACCTCCTTTGACCACTATCCTCTTCGACCATGGCCCTTCGACGACCACGGCCCTTCGACGTCGACCACTTCCCCCTTCGACCACCGTCCTCTTCGACCACTGTCCCCTTCAACTATGGCCTTTTGATGTCGACCACAACCCTTCGACATCGATGACGGCTTCGACCTCAACCATGGCCCTTCAACCATCACGGCCCCTTAGACCACATATCTTCGACTACGACCACGGCCCTTCGACTTTGACCACTGCCCCCTTCAACCACTGTCGCCTTTGACCACGGCTTAGACTTTGACCACGACCTTTCGATTTCGACCACGGCCCTTCGACTTTGACCACTGCCCCCTTCAACCACTGTTGCCTTTGACCACGGCTTAGACTTTGACTACGACCCTTCGATTTCGACCACGGCCCTTTGATTTTGACCGCGGACTAACTTCGTACATGGCCCTTCGACTTCGACCACTGCCTCCTTTAACCACTATCCCCTTCGACCATGGTTTGGACTTCGACCACGACCCTTCGACTTTGACCACTGCCCCCTTCGACCACTGTCCCCTTCGACCACGACTTGGATTTCGACCACGACCCTTCGACTTTGACTACGGCCTGATTTCGACCATGGCCCTTCGACTTTGACCACCGCCCTTTTGACCACGGATCTTTGGTTTCGGCCACGGCCCCCTTCGACCATGGCTTCGACTTCGACCACGGCCCCCTTCGATGACCAGCTTAGAAGACCAAAATCGCCGAACAGCGTGACGGGTTCCGAGCAAAGAGCAAGAGGAGGTAGAGAGGCTCACCGGGTGAGCGACCACTGGGCAGTGGCGGGGGGAGAGCTACGTGGGTGGGCATAGGAAGAGGAAGCTGCCACTGCCATCACCAAGTGCCCTTCTCTCTGATCCACCAGCAGCTGTCGTCGTGTGCCCTTCTCTCTGATCCACCGGCCGTTGTCACTAAACGTCGTGCCGCTGGATGGAGGGGCGATGGGAGATGGAATTGATGGCGGTGCCGAGGAGGAGGAGGAGGAGGTGCGGCACAAGGGTTCACGGAGAGGAGGTGGTGGTTGTGAGAGGTGGAGGTGGGGAGGCGGCGGCGGGCAGATGAGGAGAGGAGGCGGTGGGCGAATGCATTTGGGAGGTGGCGACAGGGGGATGCGGCGCTGCTAGGGGAAGTTAAGGGACTGCGACTAGACGCTGCTTCACGAAGAAGGAATTAGTGGCGGCGTTGAGAAGGAGGAGGAGGCTTGGCACGAGGGTTCGAGGGAGAGAAGGAGGCGTCAGTTGTGAGAGGTGGAGGTCGGGAGGTGGCGGCGGGCAGATGGGGAGAGGAGGCAGTGGCTGAATGCATTGGGGAGGTGGTGACGGGGGATGCAACGCTGCTGGGGAAAGTTGGGGACTGCGACCAGACGCTGCCGCGCGGGGAAGGAATTGGTGGCGGTGTTGAGGAGAAGGAGGCGTGAGACAAGGGTTCGGGGGAGAGGAGGCGGCGGTTACGGGAGGTGAAGTGGTTGCGGAAGGTGGATGATGCGGGGTAAGAGAAGAGGAGGAGTGCGCCCATGCGTCGGCTCGACCTTTTCTACGAGAAGTGGAAGAACTACCTACATACGGATCTGGATAGCTGATCTTTGATTGAACGGTTGAGAAGAGAGGAGGAAGAATAGACCGACAACCACCAACTTACATTTTTAAACGGTAGAGATTTATTTTCAATGTGCCAATAGTGGTGCTTGTAGGTGCGTTGCATTGCAACTCCCACCCTGGGAGATGTCAAGGGAAAATAACCAAATGTCAAGAGTGCGAACAAACAGATAAGATGTCTAATATAGATATTCAAGCTAGAACTAGCATACTTGCTTACCCTTTTATTTGTCCGATCAGCTGAGATGCTATGTAAATATCATCATGGTAAGCAATATATATTCCCTTGCTTATTAAAAAACAGGATAGAAGGTTTTCTGCATATCATAGGACAGATAAAAAAATAATACGGTCATATAGTCATAGGTTTTTCTCATTACCAAATACCAACCATACATATTTAGGTGTGCATTAAAGTACAAATCACATGAATAATTTAATGCTTAGCAGTGCTGGAACGTGTATTGCATTGTAACTCCCGGCCTGGGAGATGTCAGGGAGAATGAAATGTCAACAGTGCGAGCAGACAGCCAGATGGGACCTCGCCTGGTGGCTTGTTGGAAGGTTCGCCCCGGCGCTGTGACAATGGCCAAGGACATGTTCACATGCATCTATTTCTTCCCCTGCTGCTCCATTATTGGTACCTGACTGCTCTATTATACAAATGTAGATGAGATTAGTTTGCTCAGTCTTCTCTTGTGCTCGCCGTGGCTGGAATGTAAATGCTGGGCTCTCTGTCTCGGTGACGTTCTCTCGATCTTGGTGGTGATCGGTTCGGCTGAAAGCCTCATGGCTTATGGCTGAAAACACTGTAGCTAGCTGAAAAAAGCACTGTAGCTGACAGAGGCTTATTTACCATAATTAAATTTAAAAAAAAATTTAAAAATAGAAAAAACATATTATCCCATCACGTATAATGTAAACAAATACGAGGGAAAAAAGAACCGGTAAAAAAACTCAAAAAAAAGCTAAAAGTTCAAAAAAAGACAAAATTTATGAATAGTGCCAAAATAAGCTGAAGCCAGAAGCTGAAGCCATATTGATCAGGGCCCTTCTTATCTGTTCCTCTCTGTGCTAACTATTGTAATGTGACTAGGGAGATCTTTACTACAACACTGGGATAGGCTCTGGTAATTTTGGTGAGCTCTGGCTCTGGTAAATTAGGATGTGCTCTGATAATTTAGTAAATTTTATTTTTACTGAGTTGACTTGTGGTTAAAAAGAAATTCGAATAAATTCAGCTTTGTTTCTAATGCCGAACGCATGAAACACTTTGAATTGTGTTGAGATGTATTCATTTCTATAACTTGTATTGTGTAAGGTGGTTTGTATTTATTAATTGGACTTGTTATTTGGAAACTATTACATTAATTCAACCTATTATATAATTAAAGGGAATAAATCTCTTATAAGTGATTTAGTTAGTTGTTTAATTAAATATATTTAGTCGGAATTTGCCGTTTAGAATGAATAAGGGTACGCGGTCCTCGCAAGAGCCACCTAGCAAGTGTTTTTAAAGATTGTACTCGTACGTCCCGTTGTCGGTGGCAATATTATGCATGTGGCGAAAAGCCACAACCAAACCCATGGATCGTTCTTTGGAACTCGCGCTGGAACATAGGTCTGTTTTTTGTAAATTCTAAAAGCTGCTTTTAATTTTTCTACCATAACTAACTTTTAAATAAATATCTTTTTAAGATAGAATCTGCTAGTTAATTGTAGCATATACTATATCGACTCCATTTATATCGGCAAAAATCGTACGTGAGTTTCTGTTACTCTGTAATCTCTCACACGAACAGTCTAAAAACTATGAACCATAATTAAAAATCATAAATGTTAGGAAAAAAAAACAAAAGACCCATATCAACCTACGTTCTGGCCAATGCAACACATAGTTAAATAACGATGGCGAGCTGGGAGCAGCTTGGCCGTTTCAGCTAGTGTTCATTGGTAACTGTAGTGTGTGTCCTCCACTCGTACGTCGCCCGTGAGCGATGGAGGTGACGGCAAGCTTGGCCAGCACGGTGCTGGGCACGGTGCTTGGCAGCTTCAAGGACGTCATCACGAGCGAGATCGCGCTACAGCAGGGCTTGCAGGCCGACCTGGCGTTCATCAAGGAGGAGCTCGAGATGATGCAAGCCTTCCTGACAGCCTCCGACGAGGGGCGTGGCCGCGACGAGGTGGTGAATGTGTGGGTGAAGCACGTCAGCAAACTGGCGTACGACGTGGAGTACTGCCTCAGCCGTTTCGGCGTCCGTCTGGAGCGGTCGTTCCTGGCGCGCCACCTCTGCATGCTGCCGGCCCGCCACGACGTCGGGAAAGAGATCAGGGAGCTGAAAGCCAGGGTGGAGGCCGTGAGCACGAGGAGCTTGCGCTACCGCCTCTTGGACGACAACTCTCCGAGCGCAGCGGCGTCTTTTCGGATCGACGACAACAGCCAGTCTATGGTGATGGCGGGGGTGTTTCTTCTCCACCAACTTATCGCCAAGGCAGGCGATGGCCTCCAAGTGATCGCGGTGTGGAGCTCGAGTGAAGATTCTGTGAAGACATCCTTCATAATAAAGGAGGCCTATGATCATCAGGATATATGCGACAGCTTCCAATACCGTGCATGGATCAAACTGGGGAGCCCTTTCCATGAAGAAGAGTTCATCAAAGGCATGGTGACGCAGTTCATTGCAAATTCTCATCTAGCACATGGAGGGGGTGAAGTTGTTAGCATTGATGTCATGAAGAAGATGCCGCTGGAACAACAGCTAGAGAAGTATGTGAGTGACGGTCGGTATCTGATCGTTATTGATGGCATATCCACCATAATGGAGTGGCATCTGCTTAGAACATACCTTCCTGACAAGAACAACGGAAGTCGGATTGTAGTGTCCACGCAGCAAGCAGAAGTTGCAACCTTATGTGTGGGGCGACCATACAAAGTATTGGAGGCCAATCATTTGTCATCTAAAGGCTCTATTAATCTCGTCTTCAAGGAGGTAAAACCGAAGCACTCTCAAATTAGTTAGAATTAGAAACCTCTTTTTTGTTTCTTTATTTTAACCCCTAGATCTTAGATAGAACATAAATCGAGAACTAGACGTGAAGATCCGATCTGTACATTTACCGAGGTGCATCTCATTCAATTAAAATCTTCTATTCTGGACAGTACTATGAAACTTTTTACATACACATCGATTAGGACAAGGGAAAACAGATGTTGAAGTATCAAGTTACCAATGAAATAAGTTTGAAACATATCTAGCTGG
This sequence comes from Dendrocalamus latiflorus, assembly GCA_017311315.1. Lineage (NCBI taxonomy): Eukaryota > Viridiplantae > Streptophyta > Magnoliopsida > Poales > Poaceae > Dendrocalamus > Dendrocalamus latiflorus. The sequence goes on from CM029674.1 coordinate 18,024,810, forward strand.
TGAGATTTTGGGGTAAGACCTTAAGCCTAAACATAATAGCAAATGCTTAATTACGAGACCATTTTCTGCCCATCCTCTAGTGGCAGAGCCGAACTTCAACACTTGCAGAGTCAATTCTCACTACTACAAAGAGAGTTATTATAAATGATTCGAAACACGTCAGTGATAATCAGAGGTTATCATAGACAGTTTGTGAGCCGTCTGTAATAAATACAACACAGACGATTTATAACTAGAACTATCTGTGATACTTTAACATCACAGACGGCTCAAAGTAAAAACCGTCTATCCAGGGGCGGAGCTAGAGAAAAATTGAGGGGGTGCGGCACTTCCTTCATGCCATGTATATGTATACATACGTACAATATTTAAGCAATAATATAACTTAATTGAGCAATCAGCACCCACGGCCTGGGTGCATGACTTTGGACTTGAGGGGTGCAAAAGAGGTGAAAGTTTAGAGGTTAGCACTGATTTCCGATTTTCACGTGGGTGCGGCCGCACCCACGGTCAGCTACGTACCTCCGCCCCTGCGTCTGTCATACTCTAATATCACAGATGGTTCTAGCTATCAATCGTCTGTGATGAACGAGTATCACAGACGGTTGTAATATACAACCGTCTGTGATAGTTTATACTATACCTAAATTTTTCCGTTATTTGGCTAGCCTCAATAAATATTAGCTATGCCCTTTAGCAAATACAGCAGCACATTCCATTAGAACCTACCATTATAGCATCACAAGATAATGAGCAGGTTACCCATCTAACACAGCAAGAATATGGCAAGAACTCATCTCCTAATCCTACTAACCCAATTATTAAACATGACATGAACACATCTTCTAATTCTACGAACCCGACTCTTAAATATGGCAAGAATACATCTCCTACTTCTACGAACCCAACTCTTAAACATGGTAAGAACACATCTCCTAATCCTACGAACCCATGGCAAAAACATAGAAGAAGGAGAGATCATATCAGCGCATGAGCTGGATGTCCATGGTAGATAGCTGCTTCTGCGGTGCCTTACAGTGAAGGAAAGGTGGCGGTAGCGTCACCTTTATGGCACAACGGTGACACTGCACAAGACATCTTTACGACACTTATGACAAGAGTGTGTTGTATAGTGGATCGTGGTGTCACAACGGAGGAGCTAGCTCATGGTGATAGTCGGCATCATCGAGGAACAAGCTAGGAGTGGATGAACTAGCTAGCTAGGAGCAGCCGGTAGAACTCATGCATTTTGGAGTGAAAGGGAGAGGACGAGTAAATAATAAGGGGTGAGAGTTGAGAGGAAACGGTGTTTGCCGTTCGATGCGGAGAGAATGGACAAGTGAGGTCAAAATCATGGGGGAGATGCTACGGATCAGTGTCGTGGCATTATCAGAGACGGTTTGTTATACGAACCGTCTGTGATAACACACATATCACAGACGATTCTTATAAATAAACATCTATGAATTATCACAGACGGTTATTAATACGAACCATCTGTAATGTCTTACATTATCACAGACAGTTTATACTCCTAGGAGTACGTATTCTCACTCTTATATATACCATTTATACGTGTGTGTGTGTTATACTCATTTATCACTTTCAGTATACTCTAATAGTATAAGATACTCCAAAATGAAATCTATCATAATTTTCATAAAAATCCATAATTTTTTACCATAATTTGTTTATATAATTCTTTTATATATATAGAAAAAAGGTATACCAGAAAAACTAAGGCCTCCGATGAATGTTTTCATAAAATTCGCTTTGGTGTATCTCAGAATTTCCATTTGAGCATATTATAAGTGATAAAGAAGTATAACACGCTTGTTTAAATGGTATCTGATATGAAAGTATGTACTCTCGGGAGTGCGGAAAATATTTCTTTTTTATATATATGAGAGCTGCTGCAGTTGTATAAGAAATATAATTGTATTTAAAATCATAAGCAACAAATACAACTTCGTGTTAGATATAGTTAACATACTTATTGTGGTAACTGGCTGCGCAATTGGATGGTAAATCTGGCTAGCTAAATATGTTGTAAGTTCTAAACTAAAAAAACATGCAAAAATAATTATCCAAAAATCTAAAAAAAAATGCACACATATACATTCGCCATAATCCAGCACCGAGCGATTTCAGCTTTAAAACTACCTGTCTGTGTGTGCAGGATAACCAATGGATTGGCTCGTGTTCCTCCCATATTAGCGTGGAGACTGTTTCCAGATGGATTGCTTCAGTAAGTGGGAGAGAAGAGGAAGCACTAGAGGGCAGCAGCGCAGGCGCAAACAGCACCCGCACAAGGGGAGTGGACGCTGGTTTTTACGACGGCCAGACAGTGACCGAGCCAGCCGAGATTGGGAGGCCGCGCAGAGCTGGCAGCCGTGCGGAAGCCCAGGCAGAGATGCCCGCTGTGCAGGGCCGGGGAGCCCACCGTGCTCAACGGGTACGGTTTAACGGGGCTGCCTCCCTACGGCCAGATGCTTCCTCCCTACCCCTACGGCCGGATGCCTCCTCCCCACGGCCAGATGCTTCCTCCCAACCCCTACGGCCGGATGCCTCCTCCCCACGGCCGGATGCCTCCTCCCAACCCCTACGGCTGGATGCCTCCTCCCTACGGCCAGATGCGTCCTCCCCACGGCCAGATGCTTGGGGGTGAAGAGAAAAGGTCGCTGCGCGACCGGATCATCGATAAACTCCTTCCATATCAAGGCGGATCAACGGTTGATGAGAGGCACTCCCCCGTACACATGTTTTCCACCCAAGAAGGCCTTCGAGTGATATCTGTGTGGGGGCCACGCGGCATTGGGAAAACTGCACTTGTTGAAAGTATGTCAAGTGATCTGAGCAGACATTTCTTGGTCCTTCCCATGACTGTGAAGCGCCCTTTCAGTCGCCAGGAGTTCTTTCAGAGCCTAATTGCTTTACTGGACCGAGAGAGAGTACATGGTAAATCAGCAACATCGGGAATTGAAGAGTTGTCCAGCTTTCCGAGTTCTTTCATGGCTGTGAAGCGCCCTTTAAGTTGCCGGGAGTACTTTCGGAGCCTGATTGCTTCACTGGGCCGCGAGAGAATAGAAGGTAAATCAACAACATCGGGAATTGAAGAGTTGAAAACGAGGTTGTCCAGCCTTCCATGTGAGCAGAGATACCTCCTTGTTCTCCACGACTTGTCGTGTGCCAGGGAGTGGGACCTGATATTCGAGGCGTTGCCCGACAGAAACAACGGGAGCTGTATCTTAGTCACTACAAGGAAAGAAGATGTTGCTATACACTGTTCTCGTCTTAAAGAACAAACATTCATGCTGGGAGCTCCGGATATTCAAGAGGCACTTGATATCTTCTATAACAAGGTGCGTAACTGCGAACGTTCAACTGCTCTACTACAATCTCCTCTCCTGGTTGGATAACCTACGCTAAATAAATAAATGAATAGAAGGGTAAATGCTTGTGTCGCTTCTGTTAGCACACATGCTCGAGCTTTGATAGAGTAACCAAGTTCAGCGGGAAAAAGCTAGAATGTTGGCAGGAATTAAGGCAAGCAAAAGCCCAAGGGGGCTTTAATTTGGAACCCCAGTTGAAGAGGAGTTAGAATTAAGAGCATCCTAGTGTATTGAATCAAGATAGGTTCAAAACTATGTCATGTAAACATTCTAGGAATTAAACTTATTTTTCTTCAATGTATTGAATTGATTTCTACTTAATAACTAAGATCCACGTTACATTAAAAACTACAAAATAATACTATCCTCTCCTAACTGCACTCTCTTCTACGTAATTATTTAATGTTCATATAAATTATTTAATGCTTTGAATCGACTCTTAAGTAGAGCCCAGTTCAATGCATTTTTTGGTTGGAATCGACTTCTCTAATGTATTAAATCGATTTAATACATTCTCTCTCCTCATTTGAATTGCCTAAAACACAACATTGGAGGTGATCTACGGAAAAATTAGTTGAGTAGCACACCTAACATTGTAGTGCCACTCTAAACGCTGGATTTGTTAGTAAAATAGCATTGATGTTACCTTCAATCCTAGGTAAATTACTTAGTCGTTACTTCTGGGGATATATTGTAACATACACACATCTGACTACCGTCTACGGGCAAGGAGAATAAAGTTAAGAGGTTGTTGAGACTACATCTTGTGTGCTCCTCTAAATTTCTCATTCTTGCGTGATCATTCATTGGCAATGCGACCCTCATCATACAACATACCAAACTATTTTTCCTATTTTACAATCGATTGGGATGTAGGAAAAAACACGGCAATATGAAAAACACGGGAATGGAATATTACCCACCTTGGAATCCTACAAGAACTGAGAACATAAGATAGTTATAAATGAAGTGTGTGTATGCTAGACAGTAATTCAAGAGACACAAGGCGAAAGAAAACAAAAATCAGTTGGGCCTCATGTTTATTTTCCTCAACATTTCCTCCGGAATAGTCCATTCGATAGGAATGTGGTGTTGGAATACAGATAAACTACATTAGCACAGATTAAAATTTTCTACCACGTAAATCAAGAAGCCAAACTAGTAAGAGATCGTGGATCGTTACCACTAGACGTGTAGTGCAGCAGAAGTAAAGTTGAAGCAGGCGATTCAACGAAGAGCACGTCGGTGTAGTGGTAGTAGTCGATCGTCCTCCCGATCAGTACTGTAGTCGCAGTAGTGTCTCTACCGAGGTCCACACGTCTAGAGATGGAACACCGTGCGTCGGCGTGGTAGCACCAGCGCGTACGGCAGGGGTTATGAGAGGTGGCGGCTCGGGTTTCGACGGGTGTGTTTCGGGGATGCCTCCCTCAACCTCGCACATCTCCTTATGTAGCCTTCAATTAGATCCTTATCCGATACGAATAAAGATCGTATCCCACTCGGAGACTATCATCCAAATCTCTATCGTTCCAGCTCATTAAGTGTGTGATTTTGTAGGTTCATGTATATTTGGCTATAGGCCGAAAAATCCTTTCCGATCCATAAGCCGGTAGCGGTCCCTAGCATAACATAACGATTCTCAAGTATACATAAATATCATATCGGACGAACCTTTATAATTCTTATGTACCGATCCCTTTGCCTCATGATACCAAATCGAACTCAAGGTGAGAAGCGTGTCATCCTATGATAGCTCGATTCTTCACTCATACTTGTAGTGAATTACTTAGTTGTGTTTGACTCCTCAACCACATCTGGTGTGGCCATGCACCTCCTTAATCCAACCATATCGAGGGGCCCAGATATATCTCTTCTGTTATATAGGAGGGGTAAACTCTATCTTGATCGCTCATATTTCTCCGCATGTTTCATAGTAAACACGAAAGCTACCTTTATGATCACACAGTCACGAAGTAGTATTTGGTAACACCTAAATAAACTATTACACATGTAGGGAATAATGACGATCTCAGGTCTAAGGATCCTATATATACTATGTATGAGACCAACTGATACACTTAAGAATATAACAATTTCTGCATTGTCTCATGGTGGGTCAATCCAACATCATGTTCTCTAACATGTGTCCATATTATTCATTTGATATTACATATCCATGATCCGTGAAACATGATTATCAATTAATACATGTGCTGATCTGTAAATCATAATTGTCCCACATAATGATATAAGATCAGAGATAATTTTGAATAATATCAAAACATAAATAAAGAATTCCACGAATAAGTCACATACTTGTTTATCAGTATGAAAGATATTTATTTAAGGGACAAAATAACATATTATTCAAAAGATCATGAATATAGAAGTGATACAATCATTTCTATGATTGCCTTTAGGACATATCACTAACATGTGAAAAGAGTTTTTCAGTCAGCACTCCACATAGCATCATAGGAAAATTTCCTATAGGAATTGAGCCCTCCCAAATTCCTACACTTTTCCATCGTCCCAAATGGGGCATTAGTTTTTACGACGCAGTGGGGGAACAATGTGATAGTTACAAATATCCAAATAAGGATACTAAAAGAACTCGATTGCCTGTACTAAGTACTAACCCAGGCCCAACCTAGGCTCGATCTTTTCGCGTCTTGGGAAAGTATATGTTGAAAGGTTGGATGGGTATTGGCCGTATTGCGCGAGATTAATCAAATAATACTGCTGTTTGTTCGATGATGTAATGTAATGTCCATGTGATGTTGAGTTCGCTTTATCCGTATTTCCAGCTATGGAGAGTTTAATTATTTGGTAATCTTTTTGTGAGAATAGGTTTCTTCAGTTGACCTTTACAAAGCAATACTTTGTCAATGGCATTTTGCAATGCGAAGTGATGTTTCAAGTTTCAGTTGAACAGTAGCCAGCTTTAGTAACACTAACAATCTAAAATCGCACCAATGACAGGTAGACGTGCAACGATCGCCAGAATTGGACAAGGAAGCAAAATATATCGTTGAACGCTGCGGAAGAATTCCCTATTCAGTTGCCACCATAGGTGCCTTCTTGTCAACCAGACCAAAAACTACAGCGGAATGGAGGAAGTGCATCGACCGTTTGAGTTCTCAGCAGGATGACTATGCAGAGGCATTGCTTGTTTGTAGCTATCATAGTTTATCTTTCAGGCTCAGGATCTGTCTCTTGTATCTGTCCATATTTCCCAAAGACGAAAACATCAGGGGGGGACGCCTAGTGAGGCGGTGGATCGCTGAGGGTTATGCAAGTGAGATGCCGCCAACTGCAACCGCACTGGCAGTCGGGAAGGACTACATCGCAGAGCTTATCAGGAAGGAATTGATCCAACGATCGACGAAGCCAACAGAGAGAGGCCAAAGGGTTGAATTTTACCATGTTAATCCTCAGATTCACAAGATGGCATTGTCAAAGTCCATGGAGGAAAACCTTGTGTTTGTGTTGGACGACAGTTGCAGCTTGACCACCAAACGCACCGTGCGACACCTCGCTGTCTGCAAAGAGTGGACGAGGGCCAAGAATGAGTGGGTGAGCGCGGTGGACTTTTCCCGGTTGCAGTCTTTAACGATATCTGGAAAGTGGGAATCATTCTTCATCTCTGACAGCATGAGGTTACTGGGAGTACTGGATTTGGAAGGCGTTTCGGGGGTGACAAACAAGGACATCCAGCACATTGGGAAGCTTATCCACCTGAAATACCTTTCTCTGCGAGGATGTGAATCCATTTCTCGTCTCCCCGATTCACTGGGTCACCTGACGCACCTCCAGACGCTGGATATCAGAGACACAAGCGTAACGGCGATGCCAAGAGCCACGGTCAAGCTCCAGGCGCTACAGCATCTCCGAGCCGGTAAACTGCCGCCACCGCCGTCGTGTGGCCGGACCGGCGTCAAAATACCGGCAGGCATTGCAGGCCTGATGGCCCTGCAAACACTGGGAACTATTAGCTTCGAAGGTGTTTACCGGGCAGCTGCCACGCGGCGGAACTTGTGCGCCGGCGAGGAGAACATCCTAGAAGAGCTCAAGGAGCTTACCAAGCTGCGCAAGCTTGGATTGGTTGGCATCACCCCAAGCAACTGCATGCAGCTCGGTGCCGTAGCTACTCTCCACCGCTTGGAATCCTTGTCTCTGTATGCAGGGGTTGAAGGCTTACGTGGCTGCTTGGATGATCTGCCCTCAACCCTACCCAACCTCGAGAGGCTCAAGCTGCACGGCGCGCTGGAGCGGTTACCGGATTTTGTCGGTCAGCTGGTGGGGCTCCAAAAGTTGACTCTCTCGTCCACCCAGCTGAGACACACTTCCATATCAGACCTCGGCAGTCTACGGAATCTGTCGACTCTATGCCTCATGGAGCAGTCGTATATTGACCAAGAACTCTGCTTTTCGTATACTGACCAAGAACCCTGCTTTTCGTATACTGACCAAGAACTCTGCTTTGAAGTCAATTTCCCAAGCCTGACGATGCTGCAGCTCTCTCAGTTAAAAGTCGAGAAAGTGCTGTTTAAGCCTGGAACAATGCCTAAGCTTGAGCAGCTGTACCTGTACGATGTCGGTTCCTCGGCGACGTCAAGATGTAGTGGTTTATCTTCTCTTCCGAGTCTGAAGGAAGTCTCGGTAACCAAGTGCAGGCCGGAGATGGGCCGCGATGTGCAGCGTCAACTTCAAGTGCATGAACGGGCTCCCATCACTTTGGAACTGGACAAGGAAAAACATGACGACTGGACTGTGGATACCGAAAACGCCTGTAACATAATGTAGAAGGGTTTTTATAAACATCACTTGAATGTTTTCTTTCAAACAATCATCTAAATTTCTCATTTTTATATATGCGCGAAGATTCATGCATCGCCACTACCACCTTCTTCTCTAGCGACCCCTTCTTCCTCCTCTCTGACGACCCTTTCTTCCTCTTCACGGGTAAGTCCAATGGGAGAATCCTGCCCTCCGTGCCTAGCTAGGGTTCACCGTTCCCCCGAGACAAAGAGGGAGGCCAGGGGTGATGGCCCGACAGTGGGGGGCAATGGACGGGATAGGAGGGTGGTGAGCGGTGTCGGAGGGTGGCGGCGATGGAAGGTACTAGCTATTAGGTTGGACAGGGGCGGTGTGGCGAGGTGGCGGGGGCGCTGTCGGCCGCAGGTGGTGGAGGAGTGGGGAGGGCGGTGGTGAACATGACCCTGTCAGATTATAATAATCAAAGCAGAGTAGTGACGGATCTAAAACAAAAATAACATAGGGCCTCATGCTTCATACATGTCAGCATGTTATTTTCTTTTCTTATTTGTCAACATGTTTAAGCCTTCTTTCTTTTAGCTATATGTAATTTTTGGTATATGAGAGTACTAGTTCTTGACATGTAGGGATATATAGTATATATGTAAGTTTAGATTATAAATAATAAAAATTAAAATCGACGTGGGGCTATGCCTCTCACCCTCTTCAACGTGCATACGTCACTAAAGCAGAGTAGTTACAACTACACGTAGTAATGCTGTAGCAAAATCATGCTGCGACAGTGGCATTGGCCATATCTACAAAATGGTAACCTTAAAATGATGAAGACCCTCAAAGGCTGTTCTTGGGAGGAATCTTCCACTTGGACGGCAAATGTCCACCTCGTTTGGCGGCCTCGCCTGGTGGCTTGTGGGAAGCTTCGCCCTGGCACTGTGCGCCAGGTCAGGCCCATTCACCATCGCCAGGACATGTTCATATGCATTAATGCATGCATTGAGGACCAGTGGAAACTAATGCTATGGTCACCTTTTCGGTCATCGACGTTCAGCAACAACACATGCATTGCACTCTTTTTTTTTGTTTTGATATGGACCATGCATGAAAGATGAAACAAACCGTATTTTCAACAAAATTGAGAATTTTCTTTGGAATTTGATTCCTCTTGATTCCTTGCCTAATTCAGCTCAAAATCTAGCCATGTGTGCCCTAAATCCCCTGCCAAATCACCAAGTCAACCCTAATTGCATTGGTACTATTCACTGTCAAAGATTTTTCGCTGCCGCCTTTGTTTTTGTCACCGCCGGTTCTTCCCAAACCCGCTCGCGCCCTCCCGCCCTCTCTCGCGTTCCTTTTCCTTGCCAGCTCTCAGAGTGGTGTCAGACGCCATACACCTTCCCCCGCCATCCCTCGTCAGCCTTTCTTGACCGGCAAGGTGCCGACGGCCGTGATATCATTATCGCACCAGATATTTTGGCCGGTGCTCCCCGTTTGCTTCTCAGCCAACCAGCCGCAATTTCTGACCGCCACAATATCCAGCAGATCCTTCTCCCTTCGCCAACCATGCCAAGCCTTCCCGTGCCCTCTCAACTCTATCACACGCCACCGCCGCCCTGACCGACCCCGTGCCAGACCGCTTTCCAACACTATTTAAGCACCTGGACCCTCCCGAACCTCTCCACGCACCCCAGTGAGCTCCTCCCCACACCCAATTGGTCCCTCGTCACCCCCACCACCGGCAATCACCGAAATTCCCCAAGGTGAGCCCTAAACCGATTCCCTCAATTTACCCTATAGCTTTCCAATTACTCGCTCCTGTAGCTCCCTCATGAACCCAGGAACTCGACCGAAGCAGCTCCATAGCTAGTCAAGCCCCTTAGCTCGCCGGTCATCGAATCCCCCGTCGGCCGAAGCTACCTCACCATGGCCAGCTCGTTGGGAGCTTCCCCGATGCAAACCATCACCTCCACGAGCTTGCCCCAATCCCATAGATGCTCAAAGACTAGCCACATCGCCCGTTTGACCCCCGATTCACCCCACACTGTTCAAAGTTCCCACAGAAGAGAAAAGCTCGCCGCCGGTGAACGCCGCCTCCCTTGCCTGTGCCGACCCCAAAAATGGAACTTTGACACTCTCAAGAACCCAGTCATGGCCTTCTTTTCCGTCGCAAATCACTACAGCCCCCTCGCGAACCGTTGCCACCTTCCTCTGTCCCTGGCGCATGCGCGGGCGAGAGGAAGACGATGACCCTGTTCACTTGGGCCGAGCGGAGGTGGGCTGAAACAGCCGAGCAGGTCAGGCCTCTTTAGCCGAACGAACCGAGACACCAAGCACTGTAGCGACCGGGTGAGTGAACGAGTGGGCACGCAAGTGGGCAGCACTGTAGCATCTGGATCCAGCACCGATGGAACCCGAACCCGCAATGAACAGTAAAAATCTGCGATGAATAGTAAAATACCCGTTACAATTCACCCGAAACTCGAAAATGCATATTTATACCCATTTTGACCATTTCGAGACTGCCAACCCATTTCTCAGGCCCATTTCACCTTTTGACCCACCTATAAACCCAAATACCCTTTTTATTTGATTTTTCTTGAATTTTATTTCTTCAATTTATTTCTTTATTCCTAGCTCAATTTTTTGAGCATGGAATTGAATTATTTTCCTTTCTTTACGCTAGCACACGACGTTGAAGATCAGCTAATTCAAGAAGGAGAAACTCAAGGTCAAGCACAAGAATCGGAAGAATACGAAATTGTCAAAATCATAAATCCGCAAGGCAAGTCACATGTCTTTGATAATTTTGAATCTATATTTCTTTAATTATTATTTATCAGTATTTTCATTGTGCTATTTACGCACTATTATTTTATGAACAAAGATTGTTTAGAATGACATGATATTAGCTAATGTCTTACCACCCAAAAAAGTCCTGTTTAATTTGATGGCCATATTCATCTTGATAAAACTTAGTAATATTAAAAGTATTATTAATGTAATCATGGTAGATTAGAAACTCAACAAACTTATTACTGCTAAAAGTCATAACATTTTGCCGATAGAAATTTTAAAAGTGATTCTATGATAAAGTATTATGAGGAGCCATGAGTTGGCTTGAGCCCATGACCTCATCCCATAATGAGAGTTTGGTTGTGAATTGATAGCAGTGCCGCGAGCGCTGAAATGTGATTTTGTAGATGAAAGTCGTTTCAGTGAGAAGTAAGTACTAAAACCTTATGCCAAGTGAAGAACATAGTGATCGTTCAACCACAAGCGTTGGCTTGTCAATCCTGGTTTAGTAGCTGCTCAAATGGATTGAATCTTTAATGGAGTACAAAATAGTTAGTATGGAAACGGTAAAACCATGCTAAACAACGGTAGATTCCTTCCAAGACGGGTAGTCTGGCCGTGTCGGCGGATACCCGAGTCTTAGTTGAGATCTAACAGGTATCGGAAAGTTTGTATGGAAATGGTAAAATCATACTCAACAATGGTAGATTCCTCTCAGGACTGGCAAAATATCTGGCTGTGTCGGCGGATAAAATGTTTGGCTGTGTTGGCGGACTCCTGGGTCTGTGTTGGAGGTCTATCAGGTAGAGCCTAAATAAAGAGGTGAGCAGTGAAACGACCTTATTTTCTCAACTCAGTCATGAGGGTTGAGGAACCTTGTGGGTAAAGTTGGGCAACTCTGCAGAGTCATTTATAAATGGTATTCGAATGCACCATGCTTCCGGTATATGAAGCTGTGTTAGATGGGTGATTCCAATAGCAAGGCATAAGTAGATTGGGAATTATTTTGGAAATGTGAAAGTTTGGTAATCAAGTTGTGAACCCCCCAATCCCTTAAAAAATTTATGATTTGATATTTTGTGTTTAAAAGTAAAATGTTTACTATTGTAGGGGTGGCCCTACCTAAGCCCAGCCGGCCTGTTAGAAGGTTGTAAGGCCCAAAATGGGACATGTATAATGACATAATTGCCCTTAAGAGGGATATTTGGGTGAAAGGCCATAACTGTAAAATGCTCCCCATGTGAATATATATAAGGCATCCAGGCCATGGGGAAAGCCCCAAGCATTGCTCACCTAACTCTCCACTACCATACTACCATCTTTCTGTTTAGTCTGTAACCACAACAGTTGGCGTCGTCCGTAGGGACGACAAGCAAGCTCCAAGATCCGAAGAAGGATGGCACCAAAGAAGGCTTCATCATCGACAGTGGCGAAGAAGAAGAGGGATACGAAAGAAGCACTCGGTGACGCATCATCTACGGTGCGGGCGATAGCGCCGTGCCTACAGGTGCGAGCAGCAACGCCGGTGTTGCGGCCGCCGATCTCGACATCCGTGGTGCGACAGTCGCCCCAATCGCTAGCACAGCGGTCGACGCGGGTACCGACCGGACGGTCGGGAGCACTGGTGCCGATGCCTGGGCTGCCATGGCCGCTGCCGCTGCGCTAGGCGCGAGAGCTGCGGGGGGCCTCGGCGGCGACGCCGATCCCATCACCGACTCCGGAGCTCTCCGCACCGACGTGTCGAGCAGTTCTGGAGCGCAAGCAGTGGTTGCTGCCAACCCAACGGTGCAACCCATCGCTCCAACGGCCGCGACCACATTAACGGTGGAAAACGCTATACTAACAGTCCTCAGCACTCTGCAGCGGGAGCTAGCGGACCTCCGCAGAGCCGTGCGGGATATACAAGAGGCTCGGAGCCAGCAAGTCCCGCTAGTGGCCGCGCCGGAGCCTACGCCAGAGTGGGCGGACAGCCACGACGCCCCAACTTCCAGTCGCGCCCCGCTGCGGCGCGTGGATCTAGAGTTCCCCCTCTCCGCTGGCCTGCAGCAATCGGCATGGCCGGATGACTTCAAGTTCCCCAACGCCATCAAGCCATACAAGGGCGATACAGACCCACGGGAGTTCGTGCGCGTATACGAGACTGCTATTGAAGCTGCAGGCGGAGACGACACCACCAAGGCGAAGAGACCCCCCTCGCACTGCAAGGAGTGGCGCTATCATGGTTTTTCACCATAGAGCCAAACTCTATCTACGCGTGGGAGCGGATCCACGACCGCCTCTACAACAACTTCTAGGAGAACTACGTCGAGCATGTCGATGCGGATCAGCTCTTCGCCGTCAAGCAAAAACCCTCGGAGAAGCTCCGAGAGTACTTCAAGCGCTTCGCGAAGGTCCATTGCCAGGTCAAGGACGTCAACGAGACAACCATTATCAACGCAGGGCCTCCACTTGGGGCTGCTGGCGGAGTACAACGCGCGTAAGCCAATCAAGACAGTCGCAAAGCTCTTCGAAAAGATGGAGGAATATGGGAGGGCGGAGGAGGACGCACGACGGCTCAAAGGCGACGACTCCGACAATAATCAAGCGGGGGCCTCGACAAAGAACGAAGACACACCGGAGGGCTTCTCGAAGGGCAAGCGCAAGCAAGAGTCTTCAATGGATGCCCCCGAGCGCAAGGATGCCAAGCCCAAGGACTCATCGGGTGACAAGTCCAAGCGCAGCCAACGTAAATCCCAGAGAGCCTGCTACGTCTTCGACATCGAGGGCGGTTCTGAAGACAGTGCCCACGCCGGTCGCGACCGAGGTCGCTGAGGCCGGGGGAGAGGGCGCGGCCGGGGTCGTGACGATAGACCTCGTGCGGAACAAGAAGACCAGCTCTACAGCCTGTGGTGCGAGGTGCATGGCCAGGGTGGCCACAACATGTGGGCAAGCACCGCCATTGCGGCGCTTCGTCAGAGCGTCGCCAGGGATAGAACCCTGGAAGCGAGGCCGCCTGTCGTGGCCCATGTGTAGCAGCCCCAAGAGGCCCCCATGCGGATTCAAGCCCACAGGCAGCAGCCCTAGGAGGGCCCCTTGCAGATATAGGCTCACGTGCAACTACCTTAGGAAGGCCCCTTGCGAATCCAGGCCTCGAAGGGAGGCCAGCACCGGGTTATAAACGTCATCTCCGGGGGCTCTTCATTGGAGTTCTCCTCAGCGCGGCAACAGAAGGCCTACGCACGGAGGCTACACCATGTGGTAGCGTACCCAGCGCAGGCACCGCCGGAGTGGGCGCAACATGAAATTACATTTACGCCTGCTGACGCTGAGGGTGTGGAGTTCCCCCACTAGGATCCCCTAGTCATCCAGGTCGCCATCGCAGGATGTGATGTCAAACGTGTCCTGGTCGACGGAGGTAGCTCTGTGAACATCCTGTTCGCAGCGGCCTTCGACCAGATGGGATCCCCCGAAGTCGCCTGGGTCCCTCGGGAATCCCACTGCAGGGCTTTAGGGGTCAACCGCTGAAGGAGCTGGGCCAGATATGCCTCCAAGTGTCCTTTGGCTAGGGCAACAACGTAAGGAGCGAGGACATCACCTTCGACATCGTTGACATCCCGTATCCATACAATGCCATACTGGGGCGCTCAACCCTCAACTCCTTCAGGGCAGTCCCGCACCATGGCTTCTTGTGCATAACACTCCCGGGCCCGCAAGGTATCATCACCACCCTCGGTGACTAGGACCTCGCCCGGCGCATAGAGCTTGGTGCTCGGGGCCCGCACCACAAGGCCCACCAAGAATCCTAAGGCAGACAAGACCGTGCGAAGGCTTCCGACGACCTCAAGGGGCACCACGCAGGACCTCTCGTGTAGGTCGCTCTAGCACCAGAGGCTCGCCCCAGTACTAGAGGCCCCCCGCTGGCTCTACCTCGCCACCACAGCAATAGCGGCCAGCGCCATCTTTGTCCTCGAGCAGTCAGCGGTTAGTATCCTTTCCTTTGTAATTGCTCGCCGGCGCAAACGGGACGTTAATAAAGTCCATTCGTTTGCGAAACTTGTCTCACGTTGTGTTAAGACACGCGGAGGTATGCCTCCGCGCGCACTCTACGGAGTCTAAATAAGACACGCAGTCTCCGCACGCACTCTTCGTGAGTATAAAATAAGACACGCGGTCTCCGCGCGCACTCTTCGTGAGTATAAAATAAGACACGCGGTCTCCGTGTGCACTCTTCATGAGTATAAAATAAGATACGCGGTCTCCGCGTGCACTCTTCGTGAGTATAAAATAAGACACGCGGTCTCCGCGCGCACTCTTCGTGAGTATAAATAACACGCACGGAGGCACGCATCCGCGCGCACTCTACGGAGTATAAATAAGACGCACGGAGGGCACGCGTCCGCACGCACTCTAGGGAGTATAAATAAGACGCACGGAGGCACGCCTCCACGCGCACTCTACAGAGTATAAATAAGACGCACGGAGGCACGCCTCCTCGCGCACACTCTACGGAGTATAAACAGGACGAGCGGAGGCAAGCCTCCGCGCACTCTACAGAGTATAAATAAGACGCACAGAGGCACGCCTCCGTGCGCACTCTACGGAGTATAAATAAGACGCCTCCACTGCCACCACTTCTAAGGGTAGGGGACGGAGCGCTCGAGCGTCTAGTTCTACTAGGCGCCAGCTCTGCTGCCACCACTTTGAAGGGTAAGGGACGGAGCGCTCGAGCTTTTAGTTCTGCTAGGCACCAGCTCCGCTGTCACCACTTCGAAGGGTAGGGGACGGAGCGCTCGAGCGTCTACTTCGACTAGGCGCCAACTCCGCTGCCGCGTTCGAGCATCTAGTTCTACTAGGCGCCAACTCCGCTGCCACCACTTCGAAGGGTAGGGGACGGAGCGCTCGATCGTCTAGTTCTACTAGGCGCCAGCTCCGCTACCACCACTTCGAAGGGTAGGGGACGGAGCGCTCGAACATCTAGTTCTACTAGGCGCCAGCTCCGCTGCCACCGCTTCGAAGGGTAGCGGATGGAGCACTCGAGCGTCTACTACTAGGCGCCAGCTCTGCTGCCACCACTTCAAAGGGTAGGGGATGGAGTGCTCGAACGTCTACTTCGACTAGGCGCCAGCCAGGGGCGAAGCCCAATAGTGGCCCGTGGGTGCAGATGCACCCCCAAAAAAATCGAAAATAAGCTATTACCATCTGATTTCAGCCCTATAAGCACCCCTTTGGGCCAATATGTTGCACCCCCTACAGCCCAGCTTAGAGCAAGCAGCCCAGTTAACTTGAGCCCATCACAGGAAGCTGAACCGCGCGCGGTGCGTCTACTTTGCTCATCCGCTGGGCTTCCCCTCGAGGCTCGCGAGTCGTGTCCCTTACTGGCTTACTCGCGTGATGCGGCGTTCTGTCTTCCCTTCCCGTCCGTGGGCCCTGGACGCTAGGCGCTGCGTCGCTGTGACTGTGAGCCTGCAACGCTGCTGAAGTGCGGACAGCAGAAAGCCGCTGCCAGCTGCCTGCCGGTCTACCGACTGTCCGACTACCGTCCAGGCGTGAGGCGTCCACTGGCATCACGGATTCAATTCAATCCTTCAAGCTTCAAGCCTTCAAGGTACGTAACGTAAGTACTAGTGTACTACTCCGTAGATTTTTAATTTAGGTACGTAAGACCTTCAATTTAGGTCTGTAGCTACTAGCTGTAGTCTTGTAGATTTTTGCCTCTATTTCTTTCTCAAGTAATTTATTAGACAGCGTACTGTCAACTGTGTACAAAGATCTTTCTTGTTTTAGATATTTACTTAGCATTATTGCTATTGTCTACTAATGACAGATTAATTGATGGAAAGATTTTTCAAAAGAAAAGCGCCAGAGCCAGATAGTGGCAACAATGCCCGCAATTCATGTTTGGATGATATCAACTGGGAAGAGGAGATTAAATACGATCCAGGGTTGCGGAAACAGATTGATGACTACCATCCTAATCTTAGAGAAATTGTGAAAACGAATTTGTGCAACCGAATCGGTGATCAATTTATGAGCAATTGCCTTATTTGCTATGTGGAGAAAGAAGAAATGATGAAAGTCACGAATGAGTCCGTGATTCGTTGCTTCATGAAAATGCAAGAACGCAGATTTCATGGTGACAATTAAAGGTAACGTAATGTATTTGTTTTAATTTGATCATTTTTTGTTGAAAAAATAAAATTGAATAATAAGTCATTTGTTTGTTTTTTTAGGCCGTCGAATTGTCGAGGATGATCAAGATGTGAAGTCAAATGATATATTTTGCCTATGCTAATATTTTTCGACCATGCTAATAGTATTCATTTTGTTAAATTTTTTGTCACTTCTTTATAGTCGCACCCCCCTCTGTTACGCTCTAGCTTCGCCACTGGCGCCAGCTCCGCTGCCACCACTTTGAAGGGTAGGGGACGGAGTGCTTGAGTGTGTACTTCTACCAGGCGCCAACTCCGCTGCCACCACTTCGAAGGGTAGGGGATGGAGGGCTCGAGCGTCAACTTCTACCAGGCACCAGCTCCGCTGCCTCCACTTCGAAGGGTAGGGGACGGAGCGCTCGAGCGTCTACCTCAACTAGGCGCAGCGCGCGAGCGCCTACTTGGGGAGCGTGAAGACAGAGTGCTAAGCCCTACAAGCTGGCCGGAGACAGGTGCGATCATGAAAAGCAACCGAAAGTCTTTATGGCATTCATAATAGAATGTTTACAAGGATGGGAGGCAATGACATTCGCACAGAGCTAATGTTTACAAGCGCCCTCGAGTATTTAGGGTCGCTACTCATCCGACTCCACCATAATGTATTCCCGTGCCGAAGTCTCACATGCTGAAGCCCGTGCCGCCCAAAAGTTTAGCGAGTCCTCGGCCCACCCCCAATGCCGAAGACGCTGTCGAGTCACGAGGTGAGGGACTAGCAACCGGCCCCTAACAAGCAGCTGCCCGGGGCAAAAAAAAGTAAAGTGATCAGAGCACGGGGGCGATTTCCATTTTATTCGAAAAAAGGGGAGTCGTAGGGCGCCAGTTACAAAAAAACGCATACATTGCAACACACGCCTACACTCTAGACCCCGGCATCACACCTATGGGTTTGCGCCATGCCCCGGGGCAGTTGCACCATCTTTGTTGCAACGGGGAACTTCGTCAAGCCATTGGCCGAGGTTCCCCTCGCTACGCAGGGTCCGTCGTAGCGCTACCTTCATCGCGGCCTCCCCGATGTAGCCCCAGATCCAGTCGTGGAAGGCCTGGACGGTGCCGTGGACGGCGTGCACGACGCTCAACATCACCCCGGCTCCGGCTGGCATCTCCAGCTGGGGGTCGGCCAACTCGTCGACGTGCCGGCAGCCTCAGTGCTGAAGCAGCGTGAAGGCTAAGCGTGAAGTCACGGAGGAGCAATGGTTGCCGAAGGCCTTGGCGCTGAGAGCGAGGCTGGAAGCCTCCCTGATTCGACGGAGTGTCCGCGCCAAGTCTTCGGGACCGAAGGCGCAAGGCGGCACATCAATGGAGAGGTCTTCGAGAGCGCCTTCCAGAGCCAGCATGGCATCCCACGCTGCCACTGAGGCATCGCCCAAAGCCCGATCCTTCTCCCTGAGAAAGACGGTGAGGCGACCCTTCTCCTCCTCCAACACGGTGATTTGCTGGAGCAAGCCGTCGCGCTCCTCGGCGGCCGCGCGCTGTGCCTCCGCCGCAAGTGCCCGAGCGTCGGAGATCGCCTTCGCGCCCTCCGTCTCTAGGAGTCGGATGCGATCGTCCTTGACAGAGTGGGCCTCTTCGGCTACGCGTAGGGCCTCCTCGGCAGCCCGCAGCTGGTCTTCTAACATCCCCCGCTCGCGGGCGCGTGTCGCCTGCAAGGCTCGAGTAAGGGCGAGCGTCTGCATAACACATTCTTTAGCAAAATTCCTAAATTATGGCAGCATCATTGAAGTCGAGCACTCACCCTCATCTCCGAGGCCTTTAGCGCGCCCTCCAGGAGCTTCGGCTCGCATGCCAGCATCGCCTGGCGATCCAAGTCGGCAACCACACTTTCCGAAGCCCCTTGCCAGGCCCGCAGCATCTCCAGCCGAGGAACGGAATCCATCAACGTCGGTTGCGCGGCCTCCGTGGCGACAATTCCCAAGGCGCCGGCTGTCGATGCCACCCCCGGGACATCTCCATCCCTTGAGAGCTGCCCATGGCCAGTGGACCGTTCCTCCGCTAATAGTAAGGGACAGTGGTCAGAAAGCTCTTAGGGAAGCCTCGCACGATCGTACGGAGGAATCGAACTTACCCTCGGCATCAACCGGTGGGGCCCGTTGGGGTGTCCCCTCGGCCTCGCAAGGAACCGGGAGAACACCAGCGCCGCCTGGGGCGGTCGGTTCCTCGGGTTGGACGGCCTCTGTGTCACAGCCATCCCTCCTGACACCGCCGACCTCCATGGCGAACCCCTCCCTTGGCCGGGAGGGCGATCCCTCGCACCGGATCACCTCCTCATCGGACCCAGGATCCTCTGTGACCCTGACCGCCACGACGAACCCCCTCTCCGGCTGAGAGGGCAACCGCGTCCGCAGCCGCTTTGCTTTCGGAGACCGGGGCGAGGATTCCTCAGCCTCAGCAACCGACGCAGGTGAGGACGCTTCGCCCTCCTGGTCATCCGCGCCGCACCTTTGGTCCCTTGTACCGCCCAGGAACTCCTCGCCCGTAGCCAGCCCCTCCGCCCTGGCCTCAAGGTCCGAATTAGCATACTTTGCCAGTCGGAGGTGGCGGCCGTCCCATCCTTGGCTCCAGCAGAGTTGACGGGAGTGACGGCCGCCGAGCTGGATATGGCCGCGGGGGACCGAGCCCTCCGTCGAGAAGGCGACCCCTTCCCCTTGTTGTTGTCGTCGCGACGGCGAGGTCACCTCGGGGCTGGAGTGGCCCGCTCCGGCACGCGAAGGCCCAGAGCTTCGCACACCCTGTTTATCCGCCCCAGGTTCGCCTCCTTGGTTGCGGCTTCGCGCAGGCCATACTTCTTGGACGCATACAGCCCGAAGAACATGACCACCGCATGCTCCGCGTCCCCAGGTCGAAGGACCGGCTCCATTCGGGGTGTACGCCTCGCGACTGGAGGACGCCTTCGGCAGCAACTTCCGCCCCATGTCCACGCCATTAGGACGCGCTACGCCAGCAAGATCCAGTTTTGTCTAATATCCTAGAGGGTCACAGGCCGCAGGGACGGAGGGGGCCAAATGGCTCGGCAACATGGTTTCGGCCCGTGAAGTCCTTCACCATGAGAAGATCCTGTTGTAGGGGTGGCCCCCACCTAAGCCCAGCCGGCCTGTTAGAAGGTTGTAAGGCTCAAAATGGGACATGTATAACGACATAACTGCCCTTGAGAGGGATACTTGGGTGCAAGGTCATAACTGTAAAATGCTCCCCATGTGAATATATATAAGCCATCCAGGCCATGGGGAAATCCCCAAGCATTGCTCATTTAACTCTCCACTACCATACTACAATCTTTCTGTTTGGTCTGTAACCACAACATTTACAAACAAAATTGTATCCACATAAAATAATAAACTGTTTTACCACACTCCATGGTAAACTCTTGCATGTAGTTAAATAGCATTTCCATATGACTTATTGAGTACGGTTAGATGTACTCAGTCTTACTTTGTTTTCCCCACCAACACAGAGATCAGAAGAAGAAAGGATGTTTCAAGTACTTGTGTTAGGGTTACGGCTGCACTCAAGTGTTCATGTGGAGTTTTCTTTGGTTCTTTTGATTGTAAGTAAGTTTAGGGTTTGGACGCTCCTAAAATTTGTTAAAATTGACTGTTAAGTCTTATTCTAATTAAACTAACTCCTTTTAAATGATCGTGAGCAAGCATGATACTTTTTCTGTCCGTAACTGAACTCCTGGCTGTTACGGAAGGTAATGATATTTCCGTTCCCAAAAACGGGATGTTATAATGCATTGTACTATACTCCTACCATTTACTTTCAACGTGCCAGTAGCAGCGCTAGTAGGTGTGTTGCATTGCATCTCCCGCCCTGGGAGATGTCAATGGAAAATAACCAAATGCCAAGAGTGCAAACACACAGATGCAACCTTTTTGGCGGCCTTGCTTGGTGGCTTGTGGGCACGGTTCAAAAATTTCGGCAAAATTTTGCCAAAATTTCGCTCATTTTGTTGCTTTTGTTACCCTCCGAAGCATATAAGATTTGGTCAAATTTTGACTAAATTTGTCCCTATTTGAATTTTATCATAATTTTAGTTAAATTTTGTCAAAATTCAAATGATATTTGAATTTCATTCAATTCTTCATCTTGTTGGCCTCCGAGATTTTTTGCTAAACGAGACTGTGAACCCTGCTTGTGGGAAGCTTCGCCATGGCGTTGTGATAATGGCCCATTCACCATCTTCAGGACATATCGACATGCATGTATTTCTTCCCCAGCTGCTCCTTTATTGGTACCTCACTGCTCCATTGTGGAAATAGAGATGGGATGGTCCGCACAGTCTCCTCTCTGTACTGGCCGTAGCTAGAATATAAATATTGTGATGTGGCTGGGAGATCTTTACTGATATATTAGGTTGGGATCTGAAAATTCGGTAAATTCTATTTTTACTATATTTGGCTTGCAGCAAAAAAGAAATTTGGAATGGATTCAAATTTATTTCTAATGTCGAATGTTGAAATCCTACAGCTGCAAAATGTGTCGACCGCCCCGGACGGTCTGATATCTCGATAAGCGAATCACCCATTTTGATATCTTAACGAATGTTCTAATGGCAATTTGACTTTCATTTATTTATTTTGTTCAGTTGTTTTCGGTCTCTTGTTACTAGTTTTCTTGCAATCATTAAATACTGGTTACTCTAGCTTAGTAAATATTAACGTAATTTTAATTATGATGTAATTATTTATATTCTGGGATGATTGTCTTCATTCAGACCAAGACATATAAATTGATGTAATATGGACTATAATATTTTTATCCGATTCGAAGGACACTTTCAGTTATCACTAAACCAAGTGCTGTGATGTGGTTGGGAAGATCTTTACTACAACACTGGGGTTGTGCTCTAATATGTATACATTCTAGGAAACACTGTATATGGGGATATGTTTATTTTACTTGCCTTTATTTTTGCCTTCCTTGAGCTCATGTTTTGCAAGAAACTTTGTTCAACAACATTGTTTCTCCTTTTTTTGTGGGGATTTAGTTTTCACATTGACTTATCTTTCATTTGGCAGCCCATCTGGCCATTAGTGCATGCCTGAAGTGATGAACGGTGTTCAGACTTCAGAACTCAAGTTGTCATGCCCGTAGACTGTCTAATTGTTAGTGATATGCCCTAGAGGCAACATGGAGATGTTATATATATATATATATATATATATATATATATATATATATATATATATATATATATAGGAAAAATACATTTTACTCCCGGGTGTAATTACACCCACCTCTAATATACCACCTAAATAAATTTGAAATACTCCTTTATCACTTTAGGTATACTCATATACTAATTATAAGATATTCTAATGTGAACCACATGAAAAAATTACAAGGGAGTCCATAGTTTTTAGCGTATTTTGTAAATACCTTTATATACGTACATAAAAAGGAGTATGTTGAAAAACATGTACATACCACCTCTGAAAAATTGTTCATACCACCTATATGGTCTTAAATACTTGTATACTACACGTACATACTCCTCGTTACGCGAGATACTCCCTACGTTGTGAGATACGATATAGGGTGTAATTACACCCAGGAGTAGAAAAGAGGCTTCCTATATATATATATATATATATATATATATATATATATATATATATATATATATATATATATATATATATATATATATCACATACTATGTTTATGATGCATTACTTTGTTCCTTGAAATAGACATTATCATTATTGATCAATGAGTATGTGACTTATTCATGAGACTCTTAATGCTAAAATGTTGCTATTTCTAAATGATCCCTGATCATATATCATATGAGGAACAAATATGATTCAAAGATCAGCATATGTATTGATTGATGATCATATCTTATGGATCATGGTATGGTGATACCAAATCAATAATATGGACATGTGTTAGTGAACATATGTTGGATAGACCCGCCATGAGACACTGCAGAGATTCCATGTGTCATCAGTTGGTCTCAAGTAGTGTTTATGTAGAATCCTTAGACTTGAGATCATCATGGTTCCCAACATGCGTAGTAGCTTATTTTGGGACTACTAAACACTACTCCGTAACTGGGTAGTCATAAAAGTAGTCTTCGGGTTTGCCATGAAACATGTAGTGGGATGTGAATGATCAAGATAGAATTTGCCCCTCCTTATGGGAGAGATATCTCTGGGCCCCTCGATGTAATGGATTATGAAAGTGCATGGCCATGCCAAGGTGATTGAGGAGTCAATCACAAGTTTATAATCCATCATGGAATCGAGAGAGTAATTGAGCTATTAAGAGGATGACACAGGTCTCGCCTTGAGCTCAATCTATATCGTGAGGCAAAGGGATTCGTACATGAGAACATTACAGGTTCAGCCGATATGATCTTTACGTATACTTTGGGGTTAATATGTCTTACTAGAGGCCGCTATTAACAGGGTGACCGGAAAGGAGTTTCCGGGTCGCGACCAAGTATACGTGAACCTACAGGGTCGCACACTTAACGGGTTGGAACACTAATTCGAATGTGGGATCAATTCGGATAGAGATCCGGATAGACTCCTATTGGGCCTCGGTCCACAAGGCCCAAATGAGGAGGTCTATATATATGGAGGCGAGGGGCTGAGGGGTGCATGCTTCTGTTAATCCTGAGCCAAACCCTAGCAGCCACCTCCCGAGCCAAACCCTAGCCGCTCGCGAGTGCTGGTACACTCGCGATCGGCGTTCCAGCCCCGGACGTGTGGATACCGGTGGAGGCGCTGCTCGTTGCGGCGTTGATCGGCATCAACAACCTACAGATTGGATCTGCTCGTGGTGTGGTTGATCGCGTAGAGGAGACGATCTGTTCGGGACGATCGGCTACTTCCACTACTACCTCGACGCACGTGGTTGGATCGGCTTCTCCAACTCTTCTTCCGTTGCGCTGCGCGTCTAGTGGTAATGATCCATGATCCCTCCTTAAGCATGATGTCCTTGTGTGCGCGGTAGAAAAATTTTGTTTTCTGCTTTCGTAGCCTATGCGCATTCCTTCACTAATATCGATGTTCAAGCTAGAACTAGCATACTAGCTTACCCTTTATTCGTTTGATCAGCTGAGATGCTATGTAAATGACATCTTGGTAAGCAATATATATTCCCTTGCTTGTTAAGGTGGTGCTTGGTTGGGCTAAATTATTGTGGCATATCGCTAAATTTTACTGTAGCTGTCTGAAATTACATTGTAGCTGATAGTGGCTTATTTGGCATAATTAAATCTAAAAAAATAAAAATAGAAAAAAATGGTTAGTCCAGCACGTGTAATGCAAACGAATATGAGAAAAAGAACCGGTAAAAAAGCTCCAAAAATCCAAAAAAAAATGAAAAAATAAAATTTAGGAATAATAAAAAATAAACCAAAAGGCAAAAGCCAAAACCGAAACAAGATAAAAGGTTTCCTCATATCATATAGTCATAAGCCTTTCTGATTACCAATACTAATCGTACATATTTAGGTGTACATTAAAGTACAAATCACATGAATAATTTAATGCTAGCAGTGCTGGAACGTGCATTGCATTGTAACTCCCGGCTAGGAGATGTCAGGGAGGATGAAATTTCAACAGTGCGAGCAGACAGACAGGTGGGATCTCGCCTGGTGGCTATTCGCCCCGGCGTTGTGATAATGGCCAAGGACATGTTCACATGCATCTATTTCTTCCCCTGCTGCTCCATTGTTGGTACCTGACTGCTCTATTATACAAATGGAGATGGGACCTCGCCTGGTGTGCTCACTATTGTAATGTGGCTAGGGAGATTTTACTATAGCACTGGAGTGGGCTCTGGTAATTTGGGATGGGCTCTGGTAATTTGGTAAATTTTATTTTTACTGAGTTGACTTGTGGTAAAAAAGAAATTTGAATGAATTCAAGTTTGTTTCTAATGCCGAACGATGAAACACTTTGAATTGTGTTTAGATGTATTCATTTCTATAACTTGTATTGTGTAAGGTGGTTTGTATTTATTAATTGGACTTATTATTTGGAAACTATTATATTAATTCAGCCTATTATATAATTAAAGGGAATAAATCTTTTATAAGTGATTTAGTTAGTTGCTTAATTAATTATATTTAGTCGGAATTTACCGTTTAGAATGAATAAGGAAACACGGTCCTCGCAAGAGCCACCTAGCAAGTGCTTTTAAAAATTATACTCGTACGTCATGTTGTCGGTGGCAATATTGCATGGGAGCGGCTCAGTGCAGGGGCCCTGCACATTGCTGCGCCTAAATTCGTGACACGTGGCAGCAGACGCCTAGATTCGTAACACGTGGCAAAAAATATAAAAAATATTTTTTTAAGTACTTAAAAATTTTTTTATTAAAAAGTGTTTTTAAGTACTTAAAAAATACCTTTTAATAAATTTTTTTAAGTACTTAAAAAAATACTTTAAAAATTTTTAAAAGTATTTTTAGATTTTTTAAGTATTTTTATTTTTTACCACGTGTCGCAAATCTAGGTGCTGCTGCCACGTGTCGTGAATCTAGGCACGGCCCTGCACCTGAGCAACCGAATCCATGGATCATTCTTTGGGACTTGCGCTAGAATATAATATTCAACCTACGTTCTGGCCAATGCAACACTATAGTTAAATAACGGTGGCGAGCTGGAGCTGCTGCTCCCAGCTAGCCAGGCCGTTTCAGCTAGTGTGCATTAGTAACTGTAGTGTGTGTCCTCCACTCGTACGTCGCCCGTGAGCGATGGAGGTGACGGCGAGCTTGGCCAGCACGGTGCTGGGCACGGTGCTTGGCAGCCTCAAGGACGTCATCCAGAGCGAGATCGCGCTGCAGCAGGGCTTGCAGGCCGACCTGAAGTTCATCAAGGAGGAGCTCGAGATGATGCAAGCCTTCCTGACAGCCTCCGACGAGGGGCGTGGCCGCGACGAGGTGGTGAATGTGTGGGTGAAGCACGTCAGCAACCTGGCGTACGACGTGGAGTGGAGTACTGCCTCAACCGTTTCGACGTCCGTCTGGTGCGGTCGTTCCTGGCGCGCCACCTCTGCATGCTGCCGGCCCGCCACGACGTCGGGAAAGAGACCAGGGAGCTGAAAGCCAGGGCGGAGGTCGTGAGCAGGAGGAGCTCGCGCTACCGCCTCATGGACGACAACTCTCGGAGAGCATTGGCGTCATTTCGGATCGACGGCAACAGCCACTCCCATATGGCGATGGCGGAGGTGGATCTCCACGAACTTATCACCAGGGCCGACAATGGCCTCCAGGTGATCGCGGTGTGGAGCACGAGTGAAGATGCTGGGAAGACATCCATCATAATAAAGGGGGCCTACGATCAGCAGGATATATGCGACATGTTCCCATGCCGTGCATGGATAAAACTGGGGAGCCCTTTCGATGAAGAAGAGTTCGTCAAAGGTATAGTGACGCAGTTCAATGCAAATTTTCATCATGCACATGGAGGGAGAGAATTTGTTGGCATTGATGTCATTATGGAGATGAAGAAGCCGCTGGAACAACTGCTAGAGGATTTTCGGAAGTATGTGAGTGACTTTCGGTATCTGATCGTTATTGATGGCCTATCCACCATAGTGGAGTGGCATCTGCTTACAACATACCTTCCTAACATGAATAACGGAAGTCGGATTGTAGTGTCCACGCAGCAAGCAGAAGTTGCAACCTTATGTGTGGGGCAACCATACAAAGTATCGAAGGCCAATCAATTGTCATCTAAAGGCTCTATTAATCTCGTCTTCAAGGAAGTAAAACCGAAGCACTCTCAAATTAGTTACATACCTCCTTTTTGTTTCTTTATTTTAACCCCTAGATATTAGAATATATATCGAGAACTAGACATATTGAAGATTCGATCTGTACATTTGCCGAGGCGCATCTCATTCAATTAAAACTTTCTATTCTGGACAGTACTTTGAAATTTTGTACATACACATCGCAATAGGACAAGGGAAAACAGATGTTGAAGTATCAAGTTACCAATCATTCTAAGTTTGAAACATACCTAGCTGGTGAGATTTTGGGGGAAGGCCTTAAGGCTAAACATAATAGCAATTGCTGAACTACGAGACCATTTTCTGCCTATCCTCTAGTGGCAGAGCCGGACTTCAACACTTGCAGAGTCAATTCTTGAGTATTTCTGCAAATCTTAAAAAAAAACTGTGCATTACTTTTGTATGTCTATAGATATATGGGCTTCTCCAAAGAAATAAAAAAAAGACGTAAGGTCAATTAACCCCACACACGTGCATGTGCCTCGGAGCCTATCTACTTTCTTGGATTGTTTAAGCTTTCGATAAACTAGTAAGTCGGTAACACTACTACAGAAAAGGTCATCACAGACGGTTCGAAAACGTCATCACAGACAGTTTTGTGAGCCGTCTGTATTTATGGGTCAGTGATAATCGAAGATCATCACAGACGGTTTTCGAACCGTCTGTGATTATGGGCTATCACAGACGGTTTTTACTCCAAAACCGTCTGTGATAGCTGATAATCACAGACGGTTTTTAGTTAAAAACCGTCTGTGATACTGATTATCACAGACGATTTTTGAGTAAAAACCGTCTGTGATTATCAGCTATCACAGACGGTTTTGGAGTAAAAACCGTCTGTGATATTCCCTTCGACCCATACATATATTTCTCTTATTGGCTAGCCTCAGGAATGCTAGCCATGCCCTCTGAAACAAGCAGATAATCACAGACAAAAAACATACAATTCACACATCTCATTTGCTTTCAGATACATTTCACAGACATAAAACATCCAATTGACATGACACTTCATTTCACAAACATAAAGCATGCATCCATTTCGCAAATCGATTAATTGAATTGAAATGAAATATCCATTAACAAATGCACAGTTACAAAAGATCTACACTGTATTTACACTTAGTGATAAGATCAATAAGAAATCATGGTGCGCAGTGGAACCGTCCTCCTGGCTTTATGACCTGAGTCAGCAAAAAGTACGCCAACTCTCCTTGAATCCCTCCAAAATCAGACTGTTTCAATGCAGTTGACGGGATGGACACAGCCTGTCGATAGGAATATCAATGTGCATATATATGTAACGTGATAAGTATGAAGTAATTATGGGAAGAGTGACAAACCTTGCGATTGGTGAGCCTCGAGGAATCGAGGAGTAGTTCCATATGTTGGCAAACGTAGTATCCACATGTGTTGCCCGGCTGCTGCTGGTGGTACTGCAAAAAATGGAATGTGTTAGTTCAAGAGGCATTAGTACCAACTGTTGCATAGGATTAATTAATGTGAAATAGCGAATACCTTAAAATCTCGAACATGTGTCAGCAGGCCTTTGGCCCCGCGCTTCGAGTCACCTCCCATTTCAATGTAGGAGGCGAACGCCCTACGTAATTCGAAAAAGTTAACGTTAATCATTCGGAAGGAAAGAAAGAGTACAATGTAGATATGTATGGGGAATATGTGCTTACCTATCGATTACTTGGCTGACAACTGTGAAGTCCATTTTATTCTTACTTAGGGAATCAATGTAATATACCTTGTTCCATTTTGGTACAATTACTATTAAAATCCAATGAAAGTTCTGATTGAAGGGCATAAGTACATAGTCCTTATTGCGGCAACCCAGCAGTCCTGATGCAATGTACCTCTCGACGAGGGGTATCTCCTGGTCGATGGTATCCTTGGCGACCAATTGTGGGTCCAAGAAACCAACTGATGAGTTGGATAATCTAGCTTTAATCAGCATGTGTCTATATATATACACACGAAAGCAAAAAATTAGATATGGCATTTATCGGTATGACATTAACGGAGACTGTGATTGTACACACTTACAGCGTCCAGCATCGAATGATTGAGACGTCAAGAGCGTTGAGCGTGAACAGATCGAATAAATCCTCAAAGGCGACCACGAACATACACTCTTGAAGATTGTGGTGTAAATCTTCCTCGGTGAATTTGACAGTGATACTTGAAGTCCGTTCTCCCTCTAGCTTATTGGACTGCTGCATATACCACGTGTGCAATTGCATGCAACTATGTGGTAGCTTTTGGAGGTCTTTTTGCTCGAGGAACGGCTCGCCAAGCACGAATTTGCGGGCCAAAGGGTGGTACGGAATATCATCATTGGTCTTCTTTGCTTTGCCCTTGCTGGCCTTGCTGCCTCGGCTATCGGCCGACTTCACGGAAGTCGACTTTGAAGGTAGCAGCGGTGCAAGTTGCTCTGGCGAGAATAGGGCCTGTGGAGATAGCACCGGTGTAGTATCCGGTGGTGGTAGGGGTGAAAACGGATCGGATTCGGACGGATATTGCTTAAACCATATCCTAACCCACATTTTTTCTCCGGATTCGGAGTCGAATATGGTAAGACCGGATACGAATACGAATTCGGAATATTCGGAGTTTCGAATACGGTACCGTCGGGACGGATATGTAACGGATTCGGCTCGGAAACGGATAATATAGGCGGATAGTACGGATGATTTCAGTACAAGCAGTGAGAACAATAGGAACACAAATTATACATAAGTGGTAAATTCATACAAGCCACAATAGGAACACAAAGGTTCATACGAGATTACGAGTACGGAGTACTATACATAACATAAGTTTATCTTGCCATAATAGAAACACAAAATAACAATAATGTAGGCTCATAGCCTCAAGCAGATAACAACTGAACGCTCAAAGTGCCTTCACGCTCTATGGCTCGTCATCACTAGCTATTTCTTCTTCCCAAAAGGAAACTATTTGTAAATAGAAACTAAACAGATTGGGATCAACATGTATTCATTTGTGTATTTCAATATGCCGGCAGACTGCCAAGGCAGTACCCAGCAGAGCAACTGTATTAGAAACTACCAACATATGCCAAGGCAGATTGGGGTCGTGCTCTGTATGTGGGAGTCCGTTTGTGTGATAAGAGAATGAAGTATGTAATTATTAGCAAATGAGTCGCAGGACCAACTCAACATGAAAACCTTACCTAAGGTAGTGAAACCAGGTTCTATTCTTGGACGAGTAGAAAGAGTCATAACAACTTCTCCTCTATTCATATATAGCTGTAGACAGCGTTCTATTAAATTCTGAACCTGTAACAGCACAAAATGTTTGGTTAGTTAGAAATAGCAGAAATTTACTTTGTATAAAAACACTAAACTTATAACATAGTCTCCACAAAGATCATAGAAAAACTATCCATCTTACAAGTTCAATGTCTTCACGAGAAACCTTTCTATTAACATTACTCGCAGCTGATAACGAACAAGAATCTCCTAAAGGTGCATCTGTGACTATTCTCCTGAAAGCAAAGAAACACTTCTCCTGAAAGCAAAGAAACACTTCTCCTGAAATAACTCCATAAATAATTCCATGCTACAAGTAGCTTGTAGACATTAGTATCATTTCAACGATGAGAAAACAAATAGAAAATTCTTCCCAAAATGCCTGTGAAGCAACCTATATACAAGTCCATAAATATTTTCCTCACGAAAGATGCAAGTTCATAAATACCTCACCAATTCTTTATATCAGCGAACTAAACTCGCAATTGGGGAAGCGCTACCACTATGAAGTTCAAATCAGAGGTAAGACTTGATGAATTCGACCAAAACACCGATCCGAATGGAATTTTAACACAGAATTCCACCGATTAAACGTCGGAATAAACACCAAGAAACAGGCACAATGAAACAACGGCGTCGGCAACCGGCACAGGCTGGGCGGCGAGCCCGGCAAGGCAGCGTGGTTAGGGCCGCGTGCTCCAGCACCCGGTAGCCACCTGCCAGAGCGGCTCCTTCAGCTCGGCTCTGCGCCGGCCTCTAGCCCCGCCTCGTCCTCCCAAATCCACCGAGGCCGCAGCCGGAGACCCTCACCATCGTTGCGCAGTTCACGCCCACGCTTCAAACCAGAACGGCGAGGGAGATGCTTTGGCTGCAGCGCCGGCGGCGGCGAGATCGAGAGGCGGGGAGGGATTTGGGGGCGGCGGCGAGATCGAGAGGCGGCTAGGGTTTGGTTGACGCGAGATCGGAGGCGAGATCAGAGATTCGGAGGGGAGGAGATTCGGAGGCGAGCCTGCAAGATCGAGACTCGAGAGGCGCGGCTAGGGTTTGGCCTTTCGCGTGAGGACTGAGGAGGTGGCCGATGGGCGTGTCACGTGTGGGCATGGCGTGTCTGCTGATGGGCCGAGGCGCGGAGGCGCCAACTTCGGAAGTTCGGATACCTAATCGGTTCCAATTCGGATAATATCCGAGAATCCGAATACCGAATGGATTCGGTCGGATATAAGTAAAACCGAATCCGCTACCGAATCCGTTTACAAATACCCGAATCCGAATCCGACCGGATACTGAACCATTTTACGAAATTTGCTTCCAGCCGGATTCGGTACCGGATCGGTCGGGAAAAACCCGACCCGTTTTCACCCCTAGGTGGTGGAACCGACTGGTCTTGTAATGGAGATGGCACCAGTGCAAGTTGCTCTGGTCCTGCCACCGGTGAAGAAGCCTCCAGGGGATGTCGCTTTTGGGCCACTGAATGAATGTTCCAATGGCCTGTCCTAGAGTCACGATCTCGTCGTTGGGGGGCTTCGGTAGCGGGACCACCTCAAAATTGACATACACATCATCCACATTAACTTTTGCGAAGCCTGGCGCTAAAGCTTGACCGTGCACCATGGCCTCGATACCAGACGAATATGCCTGGCCCCAAGCAGCGTACAAGGGAATGGAGTCATATCTCACTTGGAGCCTGCACTTCGTAGGCTCCTACATAACGATACAAAATTAGCTACTCGAATAGGCCTACCAATGGAGCAAGCATTCGAGAGGTAATAATTATTACCAGGATGTCGTCCACAGGAAATTTGGCCTGGGTTTGCGTCGGATTCGACGCACAGCTACTCGGACGGTTGGGCAGGCTGGCTAGCACAGGAGCGGCGGCAGCGGCCTGCTGACTTTCTGTCTGTTTCCGCACCTCATCTCTGATTACATCAGCCAGCGAATCCAGTATCTCCTCTCTAAGAGATGCCTTGATCTCTTCTCGTAGCTGTGCGTCACGCTCGGCTTTGTTTCTCTTCCTGCACCGATACATGTCGAAGTCATCTTGGAAACCATGTTTCCAAGGAATGTAAAGCCCAAGGCCTCTCGTACGGCCCGGGTGCTCCTTGTTTCCCAGGGCCACGGAGAGCATATCATTCTCCCTTGTTCCCTGGAATGATCCCAGGGTAGATTGAAAACTCAGCTCTTCCTGCAAGAGCACGACATGTCATTTCAATTCGTACGAAGTTGTGGAGTAATTACAAGCTACGTAGTTCGATCGATATCTTACCAGGCGCTCGGTCACTTGCTGGTCTGCAGGGTTTCGAAAGGTGACGTCCCCTGATGTCGTTGTAGATGACCTTGCTCTAATCCAATTTCGAGCGCGGTCATCCAGGATATTGGAAAACGGCGGGGCGATGTCCTGTGCAGCTGCCAGCTCATCCTCCTTCCTCCACTGCGGGATTTTACCTGCATACCCAGCTGTGCCAAGTCTGTGAGGGTGTGTATTTTTTGCCTGGAGGGCCTTGTGCGCCACACTTGTACTTTTGAAATCTTCGGTCGTTTTCATCGCCTTTAACTCTTCCCATTGTGGTTCCAGGAATGGGTATTTATGAACAGGCGTTTCGTCCGTCTCCACATATTTCCTGACAAGCGTGCTCTTGAAGTTCTTCCATGCTTTGCACGCCGCTTTGTAGGTTTGTTGTTGCACAGCGTCCAGGTGTTCTTCTGGGAACTCGAACGATACCAAAATTTCGGTCCACAACTCACGTTTCCGAGTGTTAGGCACGTTCTTCCACGAATTGTATGTGATCTCAATTCGTTCTCGTGCAACTACTCCGACCATAGTTCGGAATGCGTTTACTGCTTTTTGAGGAAGGATAGGGACCCCAGATGCATTCACCGCTGTGATGGTCTGTTGGCCCTCAGGCTTCTTTGATAGCCCTTTTCCTTGGCGTCTTGATGTTGGAGCGGACGCCTCCGGCGATGATGTTGAAGAATGCGCGGGTGACATGTTGCTCATTTTGTGGGTCTATTAAGATAAGATGAGAAAGTGATCATATTGAATTGCAAGACAAGAGAGGAGTAGAGGGGAGGGGGAGAAGGGAGGGGGTGATATGGACATAGACAGGGGGTGATGTGTCTATCTTACCAATGTACCAATGTATCAAGTCCTTCTTTTTCCCGCAAAATTCAAGGCAATTTTATTACAAAAGTGCAAAAGAAAGACATTCCAGATTCTTCAGTGAGCAGCCGACATAGCCGACTTCTTCGGTGAGCGACTATCCATCTGCTTCTTCCCCCTCCTTCTCTTCATCTCTGGTCTCTAGATCACGTACGCCAGTAGCGATGATTCATCTAACCGAATCATCGCTACTGGCGTACGTGATCCAGAGACCAGAGATGAAGAGAAGGAGTGGGAAGAAGCAGATGGATAGTCGCTCACTGAAGAAGTCGGCTATGTCGGCTGCTCACCGAAGAATCTGGGAATTTCTTTTTTTTGTACTTTTGTACTAAAATTACCTTGAATTTTGTAATACTATTACTACAAGGTCTCTAAACAAAGTTCTATGAAGAATGCGCGGGTGACATGTTGCTCATTTTGTGGGTCTATTAGGATAAGATGAGAAAGTTATCACAAAGAGAGCGGGTGATGTGCCTATCCTAGCACCTACTTTACTTGATAATACTATAAACCAAATAGCAAAGTCCCTAAACAAAGGTCTATGAAGCAAATGACACAAACTAGTGTATCCGGTTCATTGAACGGGAACACTATAGTATGTCACTTGCTTCATTTGCTGTTTTTTGTATCTTTTGCAATAATCGCAAGATTTCTTTATCCGGATACACTAGAATGTGTTACTTGCTTCATGCCCTTTGATCATATACTCTTCCTTGATTGGTTAATTTGTGCTCTCAAATTGTAGGGTTGCACATGATAAGATGAGGAAGCAAGAAAAGTGAAACATAATGCTCAATGTTAGGAAGAGAGGAGAGGAGTAGAGGGAAGGGGGAGAAGGGAGGGGGTGATGTGGACAGAGAGGGGTTATGTGCCTATACTATATACTATATACTATATACTAACACAACAAGCAATGTAATATGTACCAATGTAAACTAAGCAACTGCAGTAAACAATGTACCAATGTAGTATGTACCAAATAGCAAATTAAACTAAGCTACTGCAGTAAACAATGTACCAATGTAATATGTACCAAATAGCAAACTAATTAAGCTACTGCAGTAAACAATGTACAATGTAATATGTACCAAGCATCAAGCATCAACCCTAAACACTAACAGTAAGCATGAAGCATCAACCCTAAATATGTACTAAGCAACTAACCATAACAGTATGAAGCATCAAGCATCAACCCTAAACACTAACAGTAAGCATGAAGCATCAACCCTAAATATGTACTAAGCAACTAACCATAACAGTATGAAGCATCAACCCTAAACACTAACAGTAAGCATGAAGCTCGGGGAGGGATTTGATGACCTTAGGGTTTTGGTGACCTTAGGGACGGCGAGGAGGAGGAGGCGGCGATGGAGGAGGAGGAGGCGACGGGCTCGGGGAGGCGGCGACGGAGAAGGAGGAGGCTGCGGCGACGTCTTCGTCCGGGGAGGCGGCCGGCGAGGGCTGGGGGAGGCAGCCGGCGAGGGCTCGGGGAGGCGGCGACGACGGGCTCGGGATTTAGATCTAATCGAATAACTGTAGCGCACACGGAAAACCCTAGCGAGAGGGTATATGTAGGGAGATTATCACAGACGGTTCTAAACTTAGAACCGTCTGTGATAGTTTACTATCACAGACGGTTCTAAGTTTAGAACCGTCTGTGATAAGACTTTGCCGGCTGTTGCAATTAAGACAACACCAATAACTACACAGCTGCATTCATATCAACCACCAAACAGCTGCATTCATATACAACACCAACCAGCTGCATTCACACAGTGTATTTCTTGATACATTTTGTCATTCTCAAATACATCACACATATACATCACATATACATAAATGCCAATACATTTTGTCATTCTCAAATACATCACACATATACATTTTCACATATACATATCAAAATTGACTACATCACACATTTTCACATATACATCTCAAAATTGACTACATCACACATTTTCACATATACATCTCAAAATTGTCACACATTTTCACATATACATTCTTATTGTACTTGCTTATTTCCTTTAAAAATTAGCCCTTCATCATGATCAATGCGTACGTAACTAGTTTCGTCACGTTGTTCATCGTCGACCCTTATGCCATTTCCAAAAGGAGGTAACTCGTCAAATTGAATGTATTCCTCCTCGTCCACTACATTCTCCACTCCGACAATTCTCTTTTTTCCATGAAGAACTACATGCCGTTTCTTATTTGCCGGGTCGGTTACATAGAAAACTTGAACAACTTGATTGGCGAGTACGAATGGTTCGTCTTTGTACCCGACACGTTGGAGGTCCACGGTCGTGACACCGTACTTGTCAACCTTCACCTGTGGGAGATGCACCCAACGACAGCGAAATAAGGGGATCTTGAAAACCACATAGTCGAGCTCCCAAATCTCTTCTATGAAGCCATAGTACGAGTTTCTCGACCCATCGGTACTGAATGCATCTATGCGGACACCGCTGTTCTGGTTAGTGCTCTTGACATCCTGAGACTGCGTATAGATGCTTGATCGTGCAAAAATAACACACCCGCAAGTGCACGGGTTGCCACTGAAATAGCGGCGAGTGTCGTGTTCTCCACAGGGACTAGACTGAGGCTACCGATGTTCAACTAAAGCTAGGTCAAACGAAACGGGGGAGAACTAAACCTAAAACGACTAGCAACTCGCAAAGACAAAACTACGAATGAACTAAACGAACGAAGGACGACGGGAAGAACGACCGTACGAATGGACGTCGTACGACCGAACGAACAAAACGACGACTAACTACACGAACGACAACGATGCACGAGAACGAACGACACGACTACAAGAACAATGACAATACTACCGACCGACAACCTAATTAACTATAACACCCCACGTAACCATATGGGATATTACTATGGAACGTCATCGCCAAAGTAAAGAATCAATAAGTACGATAAAAGAAATCACAAAGAGTTTAAAACTTTATTAACACTTTAATAGAGAACCAATGAAAGCTGGAATAAATATTTAAAACATGGGACCGGTCCACTTCTAATCAAATAAAGAACGAACGAAACAACAAAACGGTGACAAACCACGGTGCTGAAAACTCGAGTGCTCGATAATCGATGCACGTGCATAATTTCCACAAAAGTGATCAGAAAAACCCACTCTAAGGTATTGCGTCAGATAAAGTCTTTGCTCTGAAGGGCATCCAATTGCCGCTTCAACTTTTCTAACTTAGCATGGGATAGATGGTAAGGAGCCTTGGCGATAGGAGTGGTTCCGGTGATAAAACCAATAGCACACTCAAATGCTCTAACTGGAGACCGGCCTAGAAGCTCTGCAGGGAAGATATCAAGAAATTCTCGAACAATAGGCAAATCTTTTGATAAGGGTCCGATGAAAGGCTTCTCTAACATGGATAGAAGGCACCCCGACTTGGTCATCCAGCGATGATCGAAATGGGAGACTAAGAATAGGGGATTGAGGCATCGCTTTTGCCTTGATAAATGATCTCCCTATTATCCTGAGGGGGAATATCCTTGTGGTTAAAGCAACGGATAATAGCAGGATGAAGAGACAACTAACCCCTGCTCACAACAGGTCAAGGGTTAGATAGGCGCCACAACATCATCAATACTGAAATTTGTGGCCTTCAAATCCAGGGCAACATTGAGACAAGTAAAATTGCCAGCAAAGATCCATTAATAGCGATCGGCGCCATGAAATACGCCGAGATACTAATGGGTACAGAGTGCTACTGAGAGAAGCGAGTTGCCAAAAAGGAGAAACTAGCTCCCGAGTTAAACAATGCAACAGCAAGGTGTCAATCCAAGATAACAATACCCTAAAGGTCAAGGGATAAAGGAAAGGTAAGTGATAATGTAATCAGAATTCAGGGAAGCGTAGGATTGAAACCGTGTCACAGGATAACAATTGAACAAAGGAGACAGTAATTAGATATGAATTCATGGTAATATGCCAGTGACTGGATATGCATGCATGAATGAATTAAACCGAAGCCCCGTGTATGTGCAAAACCTTTTTTTCCAGAAACTACAGCCTGAGCTCTGATCCAACTGTAACACCCCACGTAACCATATGGGATATTACTATGGAACGTCATCGCCAAAGTAAAGAATCAATAAGTACGATAAAAGAAATCACAAAGAGTTTAAAACTTTATTAACACTTTAATAGAGAACCAACGGAAGCTGGAATAAATATTTAAAACATGGGACCGGTCCACTTCTAATCAAATAAAGAACGAACAAAACAACAAAACGGTGGCAAACCACGGTGCTGAAAACTCGAGTGCTCCCACCCATGCATGATGCTATCACTTCACTGGCCTTTTACCTGAGACTGAAAAGAGCAAGTGTGAGATTTGAAAATCTCAGCAAGTACCCAACTACGATCGCAACACAAAAGTAAGACAGGCGATGCAACCATATGAAATAAAGGCAAGCATGACAAGTACGTAATGGACAAAAGGCAACCAACAAGCAACTGATATCGGAGTTACTGTCATGATTAGGAGACGGATATTATAAGAACAGTGTAATAAAGATATTTGTTATGTGATAAGTTATAGCAAGTTATAGCAAGGGTGCCGGTGACCTCATCCCACATACCCGGTTATACGAGAATAGCCAGGCACATCCTTGTCCTCGACTGTATAACCACAGACGGGGTGTAATATCCTGTGTAACAAGAATGTACGGCCCCCCGTACATTACCAGGTTGGGTGGAAATGACCCCTATATGTGGGTAGCCCCAGCGTGATAACCCTTAGTTCGTTATTTAGTGAATTATCCATGATATCATTAGAGAGTTGTGATTGAATTAAGCTAAAGTTACGAGAGTAACGATTTAATACAATGAGACCGGAGAGATAGGATTGGTGATATCAGGTGATAAGGTAACCGATCCATCATGGACAGATAAAATAGTATGAACTTAAGAAAACTAAGAGATGGCAAGGATAAGGCTATAACAAAGTTATGAGAAGTGAACAGATGCGCTAGAGTTGAAAATGGTAAGACGTAATTTCTGATATGAGGACGATGTGGGATAATGATAATATGGTAGCGATATAGAGATTAACCTAAAGAGGTATTATAATATAGTTCACACAAGGTTATCAACCAATCAAGTTTTATTATGTGATAAGTGATTATTAGTCAGATTAGCAGATTTAATACATACATCATTCATGGCTCAAATACAACATCAAACAATTATTGGAACATAATATTCGAAACTAAAACATAGCAGCCCTAATATCAAAAGTGTCAATAATTTAATCCTAAGTTAAAAGCATGTCCATATGCTACCCTCCAATTACAATTTAAGCACAGATTCTAAAATATTAATTAAAAGCATTAATCCTAGGACATTTTAACTGGCATTCTAAGAAGCATAAAAGCAGGTGAAATAAGTTGGCCTAGAACATCATGATATAAATACAGTATTAAAATCTATAACCAGCAACCAAGAGCGATATGATAATAACCAGACATAATTAGTGACATGATATTAACTAGATAAGCTTTAGTGATATGCTAATAGCCAGGTAACCTAGAGGTATGATATTGGCCAAGCGATATTATATTAGTCAAGTACTTTAATGGTACAATATCAGATAGATAATTTAAATGATATGATCTTAGTCAAGCAAGCATATGTGACATGATAATCATACTCCATGACCAGGTGACAAGTAAATTGGAAACATGTGATTTACGAAACGGAAAGGTCACGGCCGCGAGGTACTTGCCTTGAGCACGCTCGACGAACACACTGCACGATGGATCCGGAAAACGCAACTGCCCAGTTGCTCCCTCAACAGCTGCGTGAGAACCTACAGGGTGATTTGGAGAACAACCGATCAGATATGATAATTTGATAAGAAACGACAGGTGATAATTTTGACTGGAGAGAAATAGCCGTTCGGTCGAGCGAACACTATTCGGCCATGCGAACGGCCACTCAGCCACGCAACGCGTTCGGCTGCGACTGCCTCCGGCCATTGGCTGCTGCCACGGGCCACCGCCGCAGGCCACCACCCGCGAAGGCATGGGCGTGGAAAGACTCGCATGCGAGCGTGCGGGTGCATGCAGCCGAGCGTACGCCGCCTGTCGGGACCCCGGATTCTCAAACCCGGTCCCTCTGTGTATTACTGCACTAGTCCCAGATCAAAGCTAGTGCACACAGTTAAACAGAAATGAATACATAACCAGCAACGCTTTATTACAATATTAAAGAGTACAGACCGAAAGGTCTCATTATTACAATTGAGGTTTCAAGACCTCGCACACACGAAACACAGCGGAAGCAAACGATAAACTCGGTGAAGACCCATCAATACGCCACAGGCAATTGACTGGGGAAGCGCGACCTAGTACTCTGGGAATCCTTCGTCGAATCCACCCGCGAAGAAGTCGTAGTCGCCTTCTTGAGCTTCGTACTCCTCTGGTTATTATTTTTGAGTGTAGCATGTGAGTACATAAAGTACTCCGCAAGTCTTGGGAAAAATGCATAGATGCAAGGCTTGACAAAGGAAGGCTATATGGTTCTTTTGCACAAAGCAACATTTTAAATTCAATTACTACTAATTATTTTCGAAGGCATCAATTTAATGAAGTAAGTGTTTAACAAAACTATCATTAGTTCCCTAGTGAAGGTTCCATCTACCAACACTAGTTAATCAAGTCTAACTGACCAAGTTTGAAACTGCGGGTTCCATCCACCCTCTCTGGCTCCATCCGCCAGGATTCCCTTCCAAGAGTTCCCTCCACTCTCGGAATACAAAAATTTTGATTTTAAAACCAAAACCAGAAATCTACCATGTGAATGCATTCCTTGCCCGCCCTTGACCGTGGGCACGGCTATTCGAATAGTTTTACACTCTGCAGAGGTTGTACAACTTTACCCACAAGAGATAAATTATCCTACAAGTCAACACGCTTCCTTTGGCATGAGACCCAGATAAAATATCACAAAGCCTTTATCTCACTCTAGTCTAGCCAGACACCACCCGCTGAAGTTTCACCGCAGAAGGGTTAAATCCGCCCAATCTGAAGCCCCCTCTTGCGCCATATGAGTACAGTAAATCCCTGTCCCTCACTGTGAATAACCAGTCCATCCCTGGCACCCACTTTCCACTGGTGGCACCTAAACTAGACTATCATAAGTTAGTCAGCTAGGTCGTACCCATATAGACTTGTGGTTGTACGGTTAATGCTTAGTCTGGATAAACACAAGCGTCGGTCCTTAATTGACTAGGGTGGAACATACACTTTACAAGATCTCGTGCTTCCTGCACCAAACCACACTAACCATCCACCCTAATCTAAACCAACTTTCACATTTTAGTTTATTTTAACAGAACAGCGGTAACTCCAATTACCACTAAATTTGTAAATACAAGGCTATTACAATAAATCATAATTTCCCATTTTCAAGAGTTTCTGAAGATATTAGATAGCATGACTAAGCATTATTCTACCATTCTAATATTCACAAAGATTAATAGTAATCTCATTATTGAGACAAAGGAAGTTCTAGGGTGACAAGGTACATGGCAATCAATGTCAAATGAGGCATAACAAAGTTGGAATAACTAATTCCTAAAGATTTGAACTAGTGATTTTATGTAAATAGCAATGCACATAATTTAAAATATTTAAAACATTTCAAAAGCATAGGTTCAAGATGATCAAAGGAGACTTGCCTTCTTGCAGGGTTTCTGGGTCTTCTTGTTGCTGTGAAGAGGGATCGTCGACAACGTTGGAATCTACGCGAGAAAAGACGAAGCAAACAAAGCAAATAAATACAAACAAAAATTCAAATAAAATCCAAAAATTCAACAGAGGCCATAGTTGGATAGATTATGATTTTAGATGAATTTAGAAATTTGAATGGCTGGATTTGGAGTTAAAATGAGAAAGTTATGTTCATTTGAAAATCTCAGATTTGAATAAATCTAGAAATTCCCAAATTTCTGACAGGTGGGGCCCACTGGAATATTAGATTTTAATTTCTATTTTTATTCTGAGAGACTGACAGGTGGGGCCTACAGAACAGTAACTACTGGCGGTCACTGACATGTGGGACCCACTGGACAGTGAGCCCACTGATTCAACCTCTGACACGTGGGACCCACTGGACTCTGGGCCCACTTGTCAAAGACCAGCACAGAGGGGTGGGGCCCAGTCGTCAGTGGCCTGCGAGGACAGCTGCCGCTGACGGGTGGGGCCCACTTGTCAGCGCGAGATTTTAAAAGAATGGCTCGACCTCAGCGTGCGGAGCCGGGGCTCGAACGCGCGCCGAGGGAACCGAGGGGAGGAAGAGTTAGCGCTGGTAACCAGTCGGGCGGGGAGGCGTTGCCTACCCAATATGGGTAGGTAACCCTCTTGAGGGGTACCTTCGGGTGACCCGGGGCAGGGGTGGTCGGAGGGGACGGCGCCGGCGGCGAGGGGAGGCCGGAGGTGCTCGGGTGAAGCGTGAAATGCAAACCCGGAGCGGAGAGGATCCGGTTGGAGAGGTTGGCGAAGCTCGGGGACGAACGGAGACGGCCGGCGACGAGGGGGTGGCGGAGCTGGCTTGGGTCCTCCGGCGCGACGGCGCTCCGGCGGCGGGGAGAGGCGGCCGAGGTGTCGGGGAGGTTCGCCCGGGCGCGAGGAAGCTCGAGGTGGCGACGGCGGGCTCCGGGGATCACCGAGGCGACGGCGATTGCTCGCCGGCGTACTTACCGTGGGCGCACGGGGAACTCTCTGCGCGACGGCGCTCGGGGCTTAGGGAGAGAGGTGGAGCGCTCTGGGAGGTGGTGCGGCGAGAGGGGAGGCCGAAGGGGGTATTTATAGGGGTGGAGGAGGGGGCATGGCGCGGCAATTCCTCGCCGGTGTGTCGGCTGGAAAAAGGAAGGGAGCGGGGAGATATGGAAGGAAGGGGCGCGGAAGGAAAGAAGGGGAGGGGGATCGGGGATCCGGTCGCGGAGGCGGTCGGGGTTTCCAAAACCGGGGTGAGCCAGAGAAGGAAGGAGGGGGAGCGACTCGGATTCGGTCGGCCGGCGCAAAGAAGGAAAGGGGGAGAAAGAAGGAAAGCGTCTCCGCGGGGGAGACGACGGATCTGACATGCGGGGCCGGGATGGCAGCGGGAGCGGAGGCGCGTGCGGCTGACGGGCGGGGTCCGCGCGCAGCGAGAGAAAGAAGGGAGGGAGCGGGCGTCGCGGATGGTTGCCACGCGGCTCGGGGAAAGGATCGGGCGGCGGCGCAGTTAGGTGGAAGGGGGCGGTGGATTGAGGCCGGGCGCGAAGACGCGGCTCATCCGACCCGTCCACGCGTCGGGCGAGGAGGCGGGGAAGGCGGGTCGCTGACGGGCCTGGCCCGCTTGGCGTCGAGGGAGAGGAGGGAGCGGCCTGGATCAGGCCGAGCGGCGACGTGGGCGGTCCTGGGCCGTCCACGCGTCGACTGGAGGGAGAGGAGAGATTTTCATTTTCCAAATTCGATTTAGATTTTCAGAAAAGGCTAGAAAATTATTTAGGCCTCAGAAAAATATGGAAATACTTCCAAAAATTCCAGAAAAATTCACAGAAGCTCCTGGACATATTTTGGACTAAATAAAATTATTTCCAACTACTGTTGGTATTTTATTTTCATACTTTAAATTACTTTTTAAATTTTAAAAATAGGTTTTAAACTCCAGAAAATCCAGGAAACCAAATAAAAGCCAATTAACTCCAAATAATTAATTTGAATTAGGATTTTTATAGAAATTCAAAATATCTTTCTATTTAATAATAATTTTAGGTTTTTCTTAAAATACTTTTCAAATCTAGCTTTTTCAAAAACAGAAATTCAAGGCAAATCCAAATAAAACTCAAATACTTTAAAATAATTAATTTGAAATTAAATTTTTCAGGAAGCAAATTTTGGGATGTTACACCGCCACTATCGCTGCAGCGACCTCGTCGCCGCCACCGTTACCATGGTTGCGCGTGGCCGCGTGGTTGCGTGCGGGCGCATGCAGCCGAGCGTACGCCGCCGCTGCAACACCCCTCGCCGCCGCCGCCAATGCTGCCAAGATCGCGCGTCGCGTGCGGGCGAGCAGGCGCATGCGGCGTGCAGGCCATGCGTTGCCGCCGCCGGCTGCCGCCACTGTCGCCGCAACGAACACACCGCCGCCACCGTTGCCATGGTTGCGTGTGGGTGCGCAGTTGCATACGGGCGAGCGGGCACTGACGGGCATGCAGTTGTGCGGCGCCGCTGCCACTCACCACTGGCTGCCGCCGTTGCCGCCGCCGCCGACGTCCCACCGCGCGCGCCTGTTCTTGCACCGACCGGCTTCGTCGCCGCTGTGCCGCTGCCGCATGCCTGTGCTGGCGTCGCCGCAGCTGCCGCTATCGCTGCAGCCGTCGCGCCAGGGCGGGCTCGAGCGCGCGGGCACATGCATGTGCATGCGACATGGACGCTGCCGCTCCGGCCATCTCCGCCGGCCGCCTCTGCCGTTGCTGCCGCGGCCACCACCGCCGGCGCCGGCGCCCATGCAGCCGCTTGGATCGGAGAAGAGAGAGGAAAGTGGGTTAGATGGGAGAGGAATAAAATGGAATAGATGGAGAAGATGCAGCACGTACGGGAGAGAGAGGGATTAATTGGAGATAGGAGAGAGAAACGTGAGGGAGAGGTTAGAGATGGCAGGATGAAAGAGAGAGAGATAACGGGAGAGAGGGATATGGTTAGTGTTTATGGGAGAGAGAAATTAGTGGAGAGAGGTTAGAGATAGATGGAGGGAGGAGAGAGAGAGTTGGTTGGAGGTATTGTTGAGGGTGCTACATTAACTACCGACCGCAAGAAAGAAAGAGGAAGTCGAGAAGCACTGAGGGAGGGTTTAGAAGCACTAGGTGGGTTGAGAGGGAAAGAGGGGGAAGACGGTCGACAGCTAACTAAACGACGACGGCAGGACAACACAAACACAAACTACGAACGACTGCACGACTTAATTACCGACCGACCGTGGAAAGGAGAAAAGAGAGGGTAGAGAAGCACTAGGTGAGTCGAGACAGCAAGGGTAGGAAGACGGTCGCCGTCTAGCTAAATCGCGCAATACAACATACAAACACAGATACTAATTCTGATAACTGTATAAACATAGCAGACCCTACACAAGTACTAATCACAGACACAAACAATCACTAACCTAACATCATATTAATGTTAATCAATATAAC
The DNA here is from genome assembly GCA_017311315.1 of Dendrocalamus latiflorus. Lineage (NCBI taxonomy): Eukaryota > Viridiplantae > Streptophyta > Magnoliopsida > Poales > Poaceae > Dendrocalamus > Dendrocalamus latiflorus. The sequence goes on from CM029674.1 coordinate 18,069,362, forward strand.
ACAGATAACCACTTAACAAAGCGAAGCAAAAAGCATATGAGCTGAACCAATATCCATATCCACTGTGATCCACATAGCAAAATCACAAACATCCATCACAGTTCGCATACATCACAATCACAGATCACAGATCAAAATTGACAACGCAAAATTAAGAGGAAGCAGAAGAAGAATAAACCTAGATGTAGAGGAAGAAGAGGAGGAATTGAAGTCGCTGTCGGTGAAGGGGAAGCAGGCGGCGGGCTCGGTGAAGGTGTCGGCCGTAGAGGGAGAAGGGGTTGCCGTGCCTTCGTCGAGGTCGTCGGTGGTGTCGATGAAATGGTGGCGGCCGGCGTGGAAGAAGATGGGCTCGGGGAAGATGTCGACTCCGTCGGTGTCGGTGGAGGCGCAGTGTAGAAGCGGCGAAGGGAGGGCACACCGGCGATGGAGAAAGTGGAGAAGGGGAGGCGCGCCGGCGAGCTGCGGTGGTTCTTGGCGGCGCGGATGGGGAAGAGGTGGCGCACGGGAGTAGGCGCGATGGAGGGAGAGCAGAGGATGCGGCCGGAGTAGAGAGAAGGCGGCGTGGGTGGAGAAGGCGGAGAAGGGGATTTGGGGAGAAGCAGTGGGGCTAGAGGGAAGAGGAGGCGCAGGGGGACAGCGGCCGGAGGAGGAGAGCAGAGAAGGGAGGAGGCGCGGTGAGGCGGCCGGAAAGGAGAGCGGCCGAGGGAGGAGCAGCGGGGAGAGACGGAGGCGCGGCGGTGTGAGAAGAAGGAGAAGGGGAGCGGCGGAGGCGGAGAGAGGTGGCGGTGCTCGGACGGCGTGGAAGGAGATGGGGACGGAAAGGAGGATGCGGAGGAGTGGCTGAGGCGCACCGATGAAGAGGAGGAGTTGCGGTGGAAGGGGCGAATGGAGACGGAGAAGGGGCGGCGCTCGCCGGAGGAGGGAGGCGCGAGCAGGCGAAATAGAGGGGGCGGTGGCGCTTTGTGGTGGCGTGGAGGCTGAGATAGGTAGAGAAGGTTGCGGAGGAGAGGTGGCGCGGTGGTGATGCGGCCTGGCCTCGCCGCCGGCTGGAGCTAGAGAAGGGAAGAGAGGAAGCAAATGGGTTAGGGAAGAAGAAGAAGTGCCAGGCTCAAGGGAATCACAGGCGGCGGCGCTAGCTTTTGATGGAATTGGGGATTTTGGTATTTTGCAGATTAGTTCTCGGAGAATCTAGGGTTTGCGATTCAGTCCTTCTCCCATTTGATTTCTTCCATTCTGGCCATCTAGAAGTCCGAATTCATCGCGGAAAGATCCTACGTGTTCGCAGAAACACGTACATCGGTACGGAGCAGTCCTAGAAGACCAAATTTGTCGTTTATGCGCCTCGATCGCGCCGGCCTGCAGAAAAATATATAAAAATGTAAAATGGTCCATTTCGAGCAACTAAATATGGAAAAATATGTAAATGATGATAAATGGTCCCAAAATGCGAAGAACATGAGAGTAAAATGACGGGTAAATATATATAAATATGACGCATGTCAATAGAATGTGTACCCATTTATGTCATATCCTTGCCATGTCACAACTGTAATTGTCGGTCCTTTTGCCAACCATGTCAGCGTCTCACTCGGCGAGCTCCTAGCGATTTGCTTCTTCAACCATTGGTTGAACCAACGGTTGTGTTGCCTCATGATCCAAACATCCGGCCGCTCCAGATTCTGTTGCCGAAGCACATCCTTGTGCTGGTCCACATAAGGGGCCACTTCAGTCATGTGTTGCAACACCGTGAAATGGGCTTGAGTATACGTGTCCATATCTGGAGTGATTGCTTTCCTTCCGATAGTTCCGAGACCCTTCAGCCTCCCCTCATGACGAGATTGAGGGACACCTATCGGTTGAATCTGAGCCATATAATCGACACAAAACTCAATGACCTCTTCGCTTGCATAACCTTCGACGATGCTGCCCTCCGGCCGAGAACGATTCCGTACGTAGGACTTGAGAATTCCCATGAACCTCTCAAATGGGTACATGCTACGTAGGAATACGGGCCCGCACATTTTTATCTCCCACACAACGTGAACAATGAGATGGACCATGATATCGAAAAACGAAGGAAGGAAATACATTTCAAGGTGACATAGAGTCATCACCACCTCGTCCTGCAGAGCATCTAGTCCTTCGGGATCGATGACCTTCTGAGCAATTGTGTTAAAGAAATAACATAGCCTCATGATTGTCTCTCGGACTTTGATCGGCAAAATATTTCTAATTGCAATAGGGAGCATCTGTGTCATCAGCACATGACAATCATGAGACTTCATGCCATTGAACTTCAAATCTTGCATCGAAACAAGTTTCTTCACGTTGCCGGAGTAACAAGACGGAACTTTGACACCATGCAAGCACTGGCACAGTTCTGTTTTCTCAGCCTTGGACAGAGTGTAACACGCAGGGGGAAGGTACGTTTTTCCATTATCAGTGCATGTCGGTGCTAACTCAGGCCTGATGTCCATATCAGCCAAGTCAAGCCGTGTGTTGACGCCGTCCTTTGTTTTATCACGGATGTTCAGTAAGAGACCAATCAAGCTGTCGCACACATTCTTTTCTACGTGCATGACGTCGATGCAGTGCCGAACATCTAGGTACTCCCAATAAAGTAAGTCCCAAAATATTGATCTCTTCTTCCAGGTGTTCTTCTCATGAGCCCTCAATTTACGTCCCTTTCCGAGGACAACATCTAAATCCTTAACCATATCATAAACCTCGTGTCCCCTTAAATGCCTTGGAGCTGAACCGTCTTCCTTCTCTCCGTCAAATTGTTTCTTCATCTTGCGGTATGGGTGAGCCCTCTGAAGGAACCAGCGGTGACGCATGTAGACGGTTTTGCGTGAGTGTCTCAGCCACACACTCTCGGTACCATCTAAACAGTGAGTACAAGCTTTGGCACCTTTTGTACTATGGCCCGATAGGTTCCAAGGGCAGGATAATCATTTATGGTGCAGAACAATAAGGAGCGCAGAGTGAAGTTCTCTCGTTTGTATGCATCCCATACCTGTACCCCTTCGTTCCATAGTACTTTTAGATCTTCCACCAACGGTGCTAGGAACACATCGATATCATTCCCAGGTTGTTTTGGCCCTTGGATAAGTATCGACAGCAAAATGTACTTTCGCTTCATACACAACCAAGGAGGAAGGTTATAGATGCAGAGAGTCACAGGCCATGTGCTATGTCGGCTGCTCATGCTACTGAAAGGATTCATTCCATCTGTACTCAGTCCAAACCTTATATTCCTTGGTTCTGCACCGAACTCTGCAAAACTCCTATCGATGTTTCTCCACTGCGCGGAATCAGCAAGGTGTCTTATCATTCCATCCTTCTTGCGCTCCTCCGAGTGCCAACGCAGTAGTTTTGCCTCCTTTGGATTTGCAAAAAACCTTTTCAAACGGGGAATTATAGGAAAATACCATGTCACCTTAGCAGGAGGTCCTTTCTTCGCCTCTGTTCCCTCGCCATCATCTGATTGATTGTTACGTTTGTATCGGGATGCGTTGCATACCGGACATACATGCATGTTTGCATACTCTTTACGGTAGAGGATACAGTCGTTCGAGCATGCATGTATTCTTTCTACTTCCATTCCCAACGGACAAAGAACCTTCTTGGCTTTATACGTGGTTTTAGGCAACTCATTTCCCTCCGGAAGCATGTCCGCTAAAAGACCTAGCAGCGCCGTGAAACTCTTGTCGGACCAACCGTTGCTTGCCTTCAATTTCAACAGTTCAAGCACGGGCGACAACCTCGTGTACTTGCAGCCCGTGTACAAAGGTTTCTCTGAGTCCTCCATCAAGCCATGGAATTTAACATACTCTCTCTCATCATAGTTCTCTTCTACATCGCGAAGCATCTGATCCAGATTATTATCGTGCAACCTATCCGAATCCGAGCCACAATCAACATCAGCCGGCGGCATGTCATTCAGTTCACCGGTGATGTCATCCGGGGGCATATCATTCACTTCACCGGCGATGTCATCCGGCGGCATATGATCATTCACTTCGCCATGACTGGTCCAACACGTATAATCCTTTTTGAAACCCCTCCGAATCAAGTGCGATTCAATTTGCCCTCGGTTCTTAAACATCTTCAAATTCTCGCAGTCAGTGCATGGACAGCACATATATTCCACCCCCTTATTCAACATATCCTCCTCGGCAGCTCTTATAAAAGCAGAAACGCCATTAATGTACTCTTCACTCACACGGCTCGCGGCATACATCTAGCTTCGGTCCTACGTTACGTACATATATAACAACTTAGTATTAAAATCTAGATTAACTAATTATAACTACATATATACCGGCCACATTTATTATATTGAGACTTAATTTGCTAGCTCAATTCATATTACAAACACAACAGCTATTATATAACCAACAATTTTGCAAATTAACCATCTTCAATAACCACTCATGGATTACTTAGACCTAAATTGTAATGCAATTAAAGAAAAAAATAAATTTCATTACTAACCATATCTAGAGCAACCAGGAAAGTCTGAATCTTTCAAAGCTCAATCTCTGCCGCTTCCCACCAAATTAACTGGCCTGAAATCGCCTAGCTTCCTCCCGAGTGAAAACGTGCGCAGCAGTGGCTAGATCTGGATCGAAATGAAGACAGATGCGGTCTGAGCAGCGCAATAAATGCCTTAGCCATTATCACAGACGGTTTTTAACTAAAAACCGTCTGTGAATTATCACAGACGGTTTTTAATTACAAACCGTCTGTGATAACAAGCTTATCACAGACGGTTTTTAATTAAAAACCGTTTGTGATAATCTGGGATTATCACAGACGGTTTTTTATAGAGACCGTCTGTGATACAAAAGTATCACAGACCAGACGGTTCATCGGTAATAACCGTCTGTGATAATCCATTTTCCCGCCACAAATACCACAGACGGCCTCCAAATTACAACCGTCTGTAATAGTGATCATCAGAGACGGTTTGACAAAACCGTCTGTGATGAGGCGTCTACTATTACGCTTTCTGTAGTAGTGTAAGTTCATGAAACTTTAACACTTCAATGAGAATCAGTGTTACTGGTTGTTATATCCTGGTTTTTTTAGTGTAAATCTTTGTTTACTAGTATAGAGCCCATCGAAGGGGACGTATCTCAATCTATCTATTATATTATTATTATTGAAGCAAAGACAAAAGGACTATTCATGGTCTCTTAAGGGTTAGAAATTACCACGTTAATCAGACAAAAAAGAAAAGATCTACGCTATCAATTTTGGCTGTCTAGATTGTAATGGGGTAGGTTGAAAATGTATCCATACTTCTGAAAGTATGTACTCTTACTCTCTCATATAATACTTATGCATGTGTATTAAACTCCTTTATCACTTCCAATAAACTATAGTAGTAATTATGAGATACTCCAAAATAAATTCCATAAAATTTTTCATGAAAATCCATATTTTTTTAGCATAATTTATGTATATAATCCTCTTCTATATTGAAAAAGGTATATAAAAAACTAAGGCCTCCAAATGAAAATTTTCATGCAATTCGCTTTGTGATATCTTAGAATTAGTATTTAAGTATATTACAAGTAATAAAAAAGTATAACGCGTTTGTTTAATTGGTATATCCGATGTAAGAGTATATACTCTCAGGAGTAAAAAAACACTTCTTATATATATATATCATATACATATACACACGCGCGCACACACATATACATCCATATATACATACATACATACACACATACATACACACGCATTAGGAAGTCCTCACGCTGTCTTGACATTTGGCCGGCTGGGAGATCACACGGTGACATCCTGGCCGCACAGCAACCGTGTGGGCCCAACCCATGTTTAGAGCAAGGCTAATAATACAGCCTTCAGCTGGCTGTATGGACACTTACAGCTCACTTATCAGCCCATTCATATAGTAGTTTACAGCCAGCTGAAGGCTGTATGACCCACCCCTTTCTCTCACAAAGTTTCTTGGTTCTTGTGCTTCAGCTGGCTGTAAACTTACAGCCCACCTCTCTTCTCTCTCCTCCTCTCTCTTCTCCACCTCAACATACAGCCTACTAAGAGCAACTCCAGTAGGGCCCTTACTTGAGCCCTCATCCTACTTTTGAGGGCCGAGGGGTAAAAAACTCACTCCAGCAGGGCCCCTACTTGAGCCCTCAAAAGTAGGGGGCCCTCAAATCTCCCCCTCGAGCCCTCATTCCTGGGGGGTCTGGAGGGAGCCCCTACTTTTGAGGGCTCAAGTAGGGGTCCTGCTGGAGTGAGTTTTTTGCCCCTCGGCCCTCAAAAGTAGGATGAGGATGAGGGTGGGTCCTATGTATCATCCCCTCTAAGAATGAATTTGAGGGACCTGTTTTGAGGGTTCCTGCTGGAGTGTATCCCAAAAAACAGAGCTCTCAAAAGTAGGGAGAGCCCTCAAATAAAAAGTAAGGGCCCTATTTTGAGGGCTACTGCTGGAGTTGCTTTAACAGCCTCTTATTATACTTGCTCTTAGGCGTCTTGGCTGATCACCCGACACCGAGCCCAAGATTCGACGTGCCTGTTGCCCTGCTCCCCGCCACACGCGGCCGACAATAGGCCACCGACGCACAAGTGGCTGTAGCCCAAACCAGGACTCCATACTTGCGTGGCAAGTGGCGACAGCTTCTGTGCGGTGAAGGGATAGCGGCACTATGGTGATCGATGAACCGGTGACGTGATGCTTCGGCGTGGAAAGTGACGCGGCGAGGCTGACGACGAGAGATTGGGAAAGGTAGCGCCAGTTGGAAAAAAGAAAGAATAGGGTTTTTGGGTTTAACTCTCTCCCACAACCCTCTTTTATTTTAACTTGCTTGAGATCTAATCCACTAATCCATATCTAACTCCCACCAAAAGAGTCATTCCAAAATAACAACTCCCCTCTAAACAATCCAGGACATCCCGTTTTCACATCTCTTTTTCTTTATTTATGCATGAGTCCTTATCAGGACTTGAATATGTAAATCCAGACTCTCCTGTGTATTCTGCACTAGTCCAGGATCACGTTAGTGCACACAGTGGAAACATAGATGAAATATCGATCATATCACGATTTACTAAGAAAAGACTCAAATATTAATAATTATCATAGTACGACCTTATGGCTAAGCTTACAGATAATAGCCTAAATGGCTTAAGAAACTTGCATCGGAAAACAAAAATAAGCGTAGTAGCCACTCGACATGCCCACAGATAATCGACTAGGGAGCAAAGTCCTAATCCGTGAAATCGTCGAAGAAACCTCCTTCAAGTACCTCTAGCTGGTGTGATTCTTCCTCAGCAACCGAGCAAAATATAGATATAGCGATGCGTATATAGAGTACTTAGTCGTTCGTAACAAAGATGCAATATAATATGCAAAGCTTACCAAAGGATGGCTGAAATGTTATTTTTGCAGAAAGCAATATTTTTAAAGTAAATACAATAACTGGATTGAAAACACAATTTTAGAAAGGACGTATATAAATAATTAATGAATCAAGGGATTGCATGAACCACAAGTGAATTAACCATTCATTTCCCAATCAACTTGCTCTCAACCCAACCAAGATATTTATGAAAAACCTACCCCTGGTGTGAAATCACCGAGCATTGTCCATAACCGGGGACACGGCTATTCGAATAGTTTTACACTCTGTAGAGGTTGCACAACTTTACCCACAAGATATGATCTCATATTGCTACTAGATTGATACACTTCCTTTGGTGTGCGACGGAGAGTTCATGATAAGGCCTTTATAATACTCAATCTTAACCCAATTTCGCCACGCTAAGGTTTCGCCATCCCAGCCCCCTCTTACGCCTTATAGAAATCAGCAACCATGTTCATCACAACGACGGAATGGAAATTGAAACATCACAAATTAATCAGCTAGATCCATCCCATACTTGACATGTAGTTGTATGGTAAGGCTCATATCAATAACGCACAAAGTTAAGTCCTTAAACATTACCCAGAGGAAACATCCACACGTCAATATGCAAACTGCACCCTATTTACAGCACGATCATTCGCCTAAGTGAAAACCATTTTGTATAATCAACACCAATGACACTACCCATGTCATGGTACATAAATTTTATAATTGTGGTTAATCACCATGATTCAATATCTCATTAAATCAAAATTAATTAATTAACCACATATGATAATGAACCCAACATACTACAGTAAGTATGGTTAAGCACACTAGACGTACCACCCAAGTGGATACTAGTATTGTATTACTAGATAATTACCCATCATATGGTGACAATGGAATCATGGCATTCAAATTATCAAGGAGGGATTAATTAAATAGGTCATTAGTTACCAATACAAAGGTTTTATAATAAAATAGCAATGCAAGATAATTTTAAAACAAAATAATACATAATAGATTTAAAAATTGGGTTCAACATAATTAAAGGACATGACTTGCTCAGTTACTAATTCTTGAACTTCTGCTCCTTTGAAGACGTTATCTAACGAGAGAGAAAACGAATGAGGCATAAATAAAATCAAATAAATAACAAATAAACTCCTAAAATCTCAAAGCTAGAATCAAAAGATAGAGCTCAATTTTATATGAATTTAGGAAAAAGAATCGAGTCAATCGGAGCTAGGATGGAGAAGAACGAGCTCTTAGAAAATTTAATCTAAAGAAAAGGCTGAATATTGGGAAAGATTACTATGCTGTAGACTCGGCTCACGGAATAGCAGGTCTACGGTGGAATTAGCTCATGGAACAGTGTACTGGTGACGAGGCGTGCTGACGTGGCGTGACACATGGACCTAGGGCTTGCGTGGCTGCTGAGGTGGCATGCTTACTCGTCTCAGCTCACAGGGTCTACGGAACAGTAGTTCTGACATGTGGGACCCATGGTTTTGCGGCTCAACTCACGGTGGAATGGGTTCACGAGAACTCGAAGAGGCGCAGCCAGCATAGGTGTGGGCAACGTGGAGGGCTGACCGACGAGGGTGGCGAGTCATGACGGCGCGAAACTCACCCGCGGCAGCTCGCAATTAGCGGCTGGACGGTGCAGTGAACTGACGACGTCACTGCGGAGATGACGACAGTGACCTCATTGACGAAAATGGTAGCTGCCGGCACTGAGGACAAAGCAGGCACGGGTGAGCTCGACTGTGGGGTGCGAAGGGCGAGGCAGCGGTGGCTATTTACGGTGGAGAGTCCTAGATGGACACGGACGCGAAGGAGTCCATCGCGAGGACGGCGGTGAAGACAGGCTTGAAGACGATGAACAGTACTGGGGTCAGCAGATTAATGACATGTGGCCATGCCAAGGATCGGACAGCTGCGGCATAAAGCACAAATGAGCTTCACAAAATGGTTGACACATGTCCATTGAACGGCTAAGGGAGAGGGCAGCTCGGACGGCTCGGATGCGGCGGTGTGCGACGGATGGCCGACACGGACTGGGCCAAGGGAAATGGTAGGCTGGCTTTAAGGATTCGGCCCAAAGGCACTTAGGGATTTGGGGGGATTTTTCTTATTTTAGAAATTGAAATAAATCTATTTGAGCTCTAGAAAATAGCAAGTAAATTCCAGAAAAATCTAAGAAAATTCTAGAAAATTTCTTGGGACATAAGAAACCCAAATAAAGCACTTTAATCAAATGTTAAAGTTTTATTAAGTCATACTAAATCCTTTTGATTCCATAAAAATTCAATTCAAGCTTGTATTAAATCTAGAAAAATCCAAATGGTGAATTTTATTCTAAAAGCTTCAAAAAGGCTCTAAAAATCATGATGTTATAGTCCTTAAGAGTGATAATTTTGAGATATTACACTACTTGTCTTTGGAGAATATTTAATTATATTTAAAGATACTCTTTAATTTAAATCCTTGTATTTATAGTTAAATATTAGTGACATAATATTAAAATTAGTTGCCTAAATCTTAACTTGATTGTCATTTTAAAAGGAGCCCTTATGACAATTGGATAATTTCCCAAAGTTATATGTCAATAATGTCCTTAATTCGTATTTGAATTTTGGTATAAATATTAATGGCACAGTAATTATTTTTAATTAGTTTGCTAAGCCTTGGTAATATGTAACTAATCAATATTAATTATTAATTATATTTAATTTACATAAACTTTATTCTAATCCATAATTAATTTTATTCTTATTTTTGTTTATAACTAAATTATTTTTTGGTTTTTTGTTTGAATTTATGTAATTATTTTGATTTTTTGAATTATTTTCTAACCAGAAAAGGAAAAGAGATACTGCCATGTGTGCCATGAACAGTATCGGGACCCATTAATCAGATACATATAGAAGCAGAAAGCGGACAATGGAAGCCAAGGTATTGTAGTGCCAAAATAGAGGAACATGGGAGGTGGTGGCGCTTGGCCAAGGCCGGCTTGGTGCGGTGAGGCATCCATGACGGAGCTACGACGAGCTCAAAAATAGGTCACCAAAGGGAGCGGGAAGCTATGGAAGGCGGTGCCGTGGCTTATGGCGGAGTAGAGGGAGACGACGAAGGCTCGAGGCGGCCAGGCTTGGGGAGAAAATGAGGCGGCAGTGGCTGGGAGAGGGAGGAGCAAGATGAAGTGGAGCACGAGCATCAGGGGGAAGAGCGAAACGCACCATGGTAGTCGATGGAGGCAAAGGAGCATGGGGCGGGCTGTCCAAAATAACACATTGCGGTCCGCACTTGCTTAGACCAAATTGCCGGGGGGAGGGGAACTGTGGTGTAGGGAAGGGAAAGGCAATGCCGGAGGGACTTTCATAGCCGCAGGGAGCTTAGTGTCAAAGGTTAGTGGTGGAGCTAGACGCTAGGCCATTAATGGCGCATGGGCTTGGTATGGCTCTAGCGACGTGTTGAGGCGATGGCGAGGTGATGGTGGTGATGTCGATGAGGTTTGTTGCAGAACAGTGGTGGACCCAGGATTTTATCAAAGGGTATGCCGCACCAAAATTTTTATATGCAATTCGGTAAAACTATTTGCCAATTCGGTAAATAATTGTAAAATTTGCACCGTAATTCGGTATACAGGCACTAAATATTATGATAGGTCTTAAATTCAAGGATTAAGTTGGAAACTTGCACAAATTACAATATAAATAGTTCAAACACCATATTAATAGTCTCAAATATACATAAAAGAGACATACAATACTACTTGTCTGACTTTTTTGACCTACGCTTTCTAAAGGACATGAAAGTCTCGATTATATCATCTTCATCCATTTCAAAGAAAATATCCCGCTCAATGAATGTGACTAGACAAAACTACCAGAGGTTAACTAGCTTATGCAAGTTTATGTTAATCTGCTCAAGACAAACTCAGTTTGGACCTTGGAAGTCTTCAAAGTTAGGCGCTGACGTAAAGTTCCAGCATTATTAAATGTGAGTAGTCCTAACTAGATCAGTTGTTACTGATCAAGTCATAATAACTAAAGCATTACTACTGCAAAGACGAATTACCTCCTAGCTAATGCAAGGAATCAACCAGAAATAATAGAAGCGTAGTTATAAGAGAAAAAAAGGAACAAGTTATTTCTTACAAAGAATTGCGGCCTTTATGCGCACAAGGAGCAAAGATAAATTAAAAAAAATATTGAGTAGAATCAGAATAAAAGATATCAGAAGCAGTTCTACTAGTATGCTGAAGCTTTTTTACTTGTACCAAGCAGTGCTATAATAAAGCACTAGTAACGCACATGAATATTTTTCACCTTTTACTTCCCATGATCTCGGATTAACATAAGAGAAGGCTAAACACACTAAAAGATGCGATCTAACAATATAGGGATGAAAATAAAAGGAGAAGAAACCGCGGACGCTACAGGTGGATATATTTCTACCTCAACGATGTTGCCGACGAGATAGGGAAGCTGCTTGTTGAGCTTAATCTTCTCCTGGTTCTCCTTAATCTTATCCTTGAATGACTCCAGCTCCAGGTTCGTTCGCTGCAGCTCGTTCTGCGCGTCGCCAACAAAAAACCCCACCAATCAGACTCAGACCCAACAAAAAACCCTAACACCTACCAAAAAATTGAAATACCGCGAGATCCCTCGCTCCCGTGGAGGTAGACATCGAGGGGGATCTAGGGTTAGGAGGTCGAGGCGGCTTGCCTTGAGGACGCGGATCTCATTGTCCAGGAGGCGGGAGGCCCCGACGATGTCATCCGTGGACATGGACGCGAGTTGGTCGTCCTCCGCGTTGTGTTCTTCAGGGACCCCATCGGCGCAGGCGCGGTCAAGGACGCGGCTGCGGGGCCTGCCGGCTGCCGCCCTCACGGCGCACGTCGAGGAGCAGCATCACCTCCTGGCCTCAACGCCACCCACTTTCTCACTGGCTCACCGCTCTGCGAATTGGCTGCGGACCTGCGTGCGACGCGTTTGGCAGGCGAACCGGCGAATTTGGCGAACAGGCGAAGTTGGCTGGGCCCCAGGGTATGCCGTGGCCCACCCGGCATACCCTGCGGGTCCGCCCCTGTTGCAGAAAGTCGGAGCACACAACATGGTCGAAGGAGCACACAACATGTCAGCACCACTCATTCCTGGTTGAAAATGTTCAGCTCGCCATCTTTGATTACAATTTTGCATCCACCCTCCTTGAGTTGACCAAGACTAATGATGTTTGACCGTAGTTGAGGGATGTAGCATACCTCCGTGAGCGCCCGATGCTCTTGGTTTTTGTAATGAAACAGCACGGAGCCTTTTCCACAGATTCCACCGTTGAGCCATCACCGAATTTCACCTTGCCTTTCACGTGGTCATCCAACGAAGTGAACATGTTCTTGTCGCTAGTCATGTGGTTACTTGCACCCATGTCGAGGTACCACTTGTTGTCGCTTGAATTGACTGGCACCACCTTCTCTTCGTTGAAGTACACAGCTTGCGTTGTGTTGATGGCTATCTGAGCAAGCTCACAATGCTCAGCCATCAGCAGCACTGGTGCGCTGTCCTGCACCTGCGCCAGGTTCGTCATTTTCTTGTGCTTGTGGCGTGGCTTGCGGCAGTCCTTTGAGAAATGCCCTTAGTTGTTACAATTATAACACTTGACCTTCGTCATGTCATGGCCGCAGTAGACAGCACTGCCTCCTTGCTGTCACGGCTACCGTTGCCATGCCCACGACCATGTTGTCTGCCACGGCGTTGATCACCGCTGCCAGTTCTGTTCTTCTTGCCACTTGAAGATCCTGCGTCGTGCTCCTTCATCTAGCGTGCGAGCCACTCCTTCGTGAGGAGTAATCACCCTCCTTGGATGCCGACTTCACCCTCCAGGTCGTAGTGTTCCTCTATGACCCTGAGGTGTCCCGTCAGTTCTTCGATGGAGATTGTCTTGAGGTCGACAAGCGTCTTGATGGAGATTGCGACCTACGTGTACTGTGAGGGAACAACACGAAGGAACTTCCTCAACCCTTTCATCATCAATCTTGTCACCGAGCAAGTTAAGGTTGTTGACGAGTCCGGTGAGCCGCATCCTGAAGTTGTCGACGGTCTCTCCATCCTTGAACTTCATGGACTCGAACTCTAAGTGTAACGTTTGCGCTTTGGCTTCATGCACGCGCTCAATGCCCATGCGCATCACATTCACGGTGTCCCACGCCTGTTTTGCTGTGTCCTTGATGGAGCGAGTCACCAACATCTCGGTTAGCATGGCATGCAAGATTGCCAACAGTGCTAGCCAGTCGTCACGGTAGTCGACGATGTCTCCGGCATCTCCATGCTCGATCACCTCCGAGAGTTCTTGTGCCTACAAATTGACCCTCATCAGGAGGGACCAATCTCCGTAGTTTGTGCACGTCAGCATGGAGTAGACCACCGACCACCCGTCTCCTTCACCACATGCTGCACCATGACTACACGGCCTCTGTTGTTTCTTCCATCACCGTGTTTGTCGACGTGGGCTCTCGGTGGTGGTGACTGTGATGGAGATCTTGATTCATGCTCTGACATCGTGGTACGATCAACCACAACACTCACTTTGATACCATTTGTTGCAAAAAGTCGGAGCACACAACGTGGTCAGAAGACTTCGACCGTGAGTACTCGGAGGCTTCGACCATGAGTACTCAGAAGACTTCGACTGTGAGTACTCTAAAGACTCCAACTGTGAGTACTCGACTACAATACTCATAGAATAGTAAATTGTAGCAGTACTCGTAGAACAGTACTCTACTATAGTACTCTGCTGCAGTACTCGGTGAACAGTACTTTGACGACCATGCAGTAACTCGTACTCGAAGTGAATTATGACCACGAAGGAATGTACTCGAAATGAGTTACGACCATGAAGGAACGAGCTACAACCACGAAGGAAACACACTTGAGGTGAGCTACGACCACGAAGGAACGTACTCGAAGCGAGTGATGATCACGAAGACTCAACACTCGCGGATGGTTGGACTCGCTAGAGAATAGTGAACTCACAAGATAATAGTGTTTTTGTGCCGTCTGAAATTGGTTTGCGGCGTTTTCTCCATTGATCTTTTATACTGCGAAAAATAAATAACTGACCTGACTTACCCACATGTCCAGCTCTTTATGACGCGTCATTCCATGTCTAAGCTATTCATGACATTCATAAAGTTACAAAACACATGCACTAATACTCTTAACGCATGTACTGACTCACTTAATGCATGCACTAATGTAGTGTGACTAAGATTACTGTAACGACTGTATGTACGACATGGTTAAGTCCAACAAGGTTATGGCCATAGTAGCGGTGCACGTTGACATGGCCATCATGGTTAGCGGAGGCGGGCGCTTGGGGGGTGAGGAGGTGCAGGCATGTGAACGAACACCTGGCAGGCGCGGCTGGTGGGTGGGACGCAGCGGCAGCGCATCATGGGCGCGCATGACTTGCACGGCGAGGCGGCACGATAAGAGGACGACGTGATGCGGGCATAGGCTCACGTGAGCGCAGCGACGACATCATTCAATATTTGCGGCGCATGGGGGCACTAGTGCGATGCTGGCGGGGAGCTGGTGCGCACAACGTAGGTTAGGCCGCATGGCGGACTCGGCGAGCGCGCAGGCTAGTTGGGAGCGTGGCGAGCTGAGCCTAGCACGGGTGTGGCTGAGCCCGTGTATGGCCAGAGCTGGGGAAAGAGAGAAGAGGGAGTAGAGAGAGAAAGGAAGAAATACTGGGCTGGTGGGCCAAACCGGCTGGGGGAGAAAGAGTGAAAAAAGGAAAGAAAATGGGTCGACCCAATTCAATATTCTGATTTCATTTTGTTTTAAGTTGTATTTGCATTTGAATTTGGATTTGAATTTCAAATTTGAATTCACATTTTGACTTCAGTTTTGGAGTTTTGAACTTGAATTCCCATTTGGCTTTCTTTTGGCAACATTTGAAGAGTGCAAAATTCTAATTTCTAATGGCTAAAATTCATTTTATGATTAAATTCTTGGCTCAACTATTCAAAATTTTTAATACTATTTTCCTTTTTGTTGTTGTTATTGTTATTATTATTATTATTATTATTATTTATTGTGTATTTCTCATTGTATTATTCTGCATAGCATAAAATTCAGAAAAGCCCAAATAATCTTTCAAAAGAAATTAGAATGTTACAAGATTCATTAAAAAATTTTAAAATTTTTACATTTTCGAACATCTGATTTTCAGGATGTTACATAGCTATATTTTTAATCATAAGCAACAATACAACTTAACTTTAGATATAACTAACATACTTATTGTAGTAACTAGCCGTGAAATTGGGTGGGAAATCCGGCTGGTTAAATATGTCGTAAATTCTAAACTAAAAAACATGCAAAAATAATTATCCAAAGATCTAAAAAAAAGCACACATATACATTCGCCATAATCCAGCTGGTAGCACCGAGCGATTTGAGCTTTAATACTGCCTGACTGTGTGTGCAGGATTGTCGATCGATTGGCTGGTGTTCCTGCCATATTAGCGCGGCGACTGTTTCCAGATGGATTGCTTCCGTGGGTGGGATAGAAGAGGAAGCGCAAGCAGTGCAGGCGCAAGCACGTCACGTGGTCCCCTGGTCAGGTCAAACAGCTCCCGCACACTGGGAACGGCCGCTGGTTTTCACCACGGCCAGATGCTTGTTGGGCGTGAAAACGATAAATATCGGCTGCACCAGCTGATCACCGGAGGCGGCCATCCACGTCGAGTGATCTCTGTGTGGGGGCCACGCGGCGTTGGAAAAACTGCACTTGTTGGAAGTATGTTAAATGAGCTGAGCACACATTTCCTCTTGGTCAGTTTCATGGCTGTGAAGCGCCCTTTCAGTTTCCAGGAGTTCCTTCAGAGCCTAATTGATTTACTGGGCCTACAGAGAGTACAAGGTAAATCAACAACACCGGGAATTGAAGAGTTGTCCAGCTTTCTCAGTCGGCAGAGATACCTCCTTGTTCTCGACGACTTGTCGTGTGCCACGGAATGGGACCTGATCGTCAAGGCGTTGCCCGACAGTAAGAACGGGAGCTGTATCGTAGTCACTACAAGGGAAGAAGATGTTGCTAAACACTGTTCTCGTGTTCAAGGAAAAACATTCATGCTGGGAGCTCCGGATATTCGCGAGGCAGTTAATATCTTCTATAGCAAGGTGCGTAACTGCGAACGTTCAGACTTATAACATTTCACTGCTCTACTACTATCTCCTCTCCTGGTTTGATAACCTTCACTAAATAAATAAATGAATAGAAGGGTAAGTGCTTGTCTCGCTTCTGTTAGCATACATCGAGCTTTCATAGAGTAACCAAGTTCAGCAGAAAAAAGCTAGAACGAATAGCAGGAATTAAGGCAAGCAAAAGCGCAAGGGGGCTTTAATTTGGAACCCCAGAAAATTAGTTGAGTGACACTCCCAACATTGCAGTGCCACTCTAAACACTTTGGATTTGTTACTACAATACCATTAATGTTACCTTCAATCCTAGGTAGATTACTTAGTCATTACTTTTTTTTGGGGGGGGGGGGGGGGGGTTGGGTGATATTGTAACATACATAGACCTAACTACAGGCAAGAGGAATAAAGTTAAGATGCTGTCAGAAATACATCTTGTTTTAGAATCGTTTGGGATGTAGGAAAAAAACACTTTAATTTGAAAAACCACGGGAATGGAATATTACCCACCTTGGAATCCTACAAGAACTGAGAACATAAGAAAGTTCTAAAAGAAGTGTTTGTATGCTAGCTAGACAGATTCAAGACAAAAGGCAAAAGAAAAAAAAATCAGTTGGTCCTCATGTTTCTTTTCCTCCAACATTTCCTCCGGAATAGTCCATTTCATAGGGACGTGGAAGGAGTTTTTGGGTCAGCACTCCACAATCCACTGTTGGGATTGAATCGCACAATGAAACTACTCACTGGTTTCTCTCATTTCTCTGGATAAACACACGCAGAAAAAGAGAAATACACACAGAGAAGAAACTTTTTGAGATTGAATCACTCAATATTTATTGCCTTATGTCTTGAAAAACTTAACAGATAATACTCGACTTAAATAAGCCTCATGCACATAAGGTCGCACGACCTGTATTCCACATACCCACTAACTCCAATAAGACTTATTCTCATGCCACGACCTCATAGAATTTCTCCACGATCTATAAGACTCAGCCAACTTATTGACTCAGACTGTGACCGCTTCGTTAGGCGCTTCAACTGCTATAGTAACTTTAAGACTGCTATAGTACACTAAGACTACTATAGTAACTCTGAGACTGCTAAAGTACTTTTAAGACTGCTACAATACTCTAACTTCTTATTCGACTCGATGCTTTGACTTCTACACTTTCTAAGACCACTGTAGCTTACAACCACACTCATGCTGAGGCCCTTTGCACGTTGCAAATATTGGTGTCTCCATCCTACCACTTCTTACGACTCAGCATGCACTCCGGCTCAAGCCTCTATACTTGTACATATCACACGTATTGCCATGTGCTTCTTCTAGTGCCACACTGCTACCACCATGCAAGTACCTTTACAGGCTACAGCACAATCACTACATGCAAAAGTCTAAGGTAAACATGCAGATACAAACTTTGCCAAGATTAGTATATAACAAATTCCCCCTAATCTTGACTGACCACACTTCATGAATCTTCATAGAAGAGCTGGCTCATTATCACTCTAAACTTCACAGAGTAGCACTTTCTCCTTTTTTTTCTTTTCTCAGAGCACTCGTATGTGAAGTGACCAAACTCTTGGGAGTTATAGCACGTCATCTTGGTTTTGTTGAACTTTCTTCGACCACCACCACTGCTAGAGCCAACGAAGGAGCCATTTCCTTCTCGTTTTAACGATCGAGTCTCCCACTTAGCCTTGGTGAGAAGGAAATGCTCCTAATCTTCCTTCTCACGCTTGTGTATCCGCTCGCCTCCTCGAATGGCATGGTTTCCACATTGTAGAATTACTCAATTGCAACAACAACCAGTAAAAACTTATCAGGAACCGAATTGAGAAACTTCTTGATGAGTGTGGTATCCTCCAAGGAGGCACCAAGGCCACTGAATTTGCTCTCTAGTCACTTTCCTTCATGCGTAGAGCCTTGAATTCACTTTTCAAGGTCTGCAACCGTGCATTCTTCACTCGATTAGCACCGAGATACCTCATCTTCAAGCTCTCCCACGCCTCCTTGGCTATCTTCTTCTTGGAAACCTAGTGGAGCACATCCTCGGGAATGCCCTGAAAGATGCAAGCAAGTGCCCTGCGCCTCCATACAAGCTTCCATCTTGATCACCCAGGTGGAGTAGTTGGAGGAGGTGAGCATCGGGTACCGGAGAGAGATGCCTCCCTTCCTCATCGACCATGCCACCGTGGCCGTCGTTTGCTCGGTGGTGGACATCATATTGAAGCGAAGGTACTTGGGCATACACTGAACCGAGAACTCAGGCTCTAATACCAAATATTGGGATTGAATTTCTCAATTATTCTCTATTGGAAACCACTCACTGGTCTTTCTTGTTTCTCTGAATAAACACACGCAGAGGAAGACAAATATATATAGAGAAGAGACTCCTTGGGATTGAATCACTCAATCTGTATTGCCTCATTTCTTGAAATACTTAACAGAGAATACTCGGCTTAAATAAACCTCATGCACATAAGGTCACACGACATGTACTCCACGTATCCACTAACTCTACTAAGACCTATTCTCATGCCATGACCTCCTGAAATGTCTCCATGATCCATAAGACTCGACCAACTTATTGACTCAGACTGCGATTGCTTCATTAGGCGCTTCGACTGCTATAGTAACTTTAAGACCGCTGCAATAACTTTAAGATTGTTGTAGTAACTTTAAGACTGCTACAGTACTCTAAGACTACTACAACAACTCTGAGACTGCTACAGTACCTTTAAGACTGCTACAGTACTCTAACTTCTTATTCTGTAGTTTCTACGATCACTATAGCTTACAACCACACTCATGCTGCGGAATACATCTTATGTGGCAAGAGGAATAAAGTTAAGAGGCTGTCAGGAATACATCTTATGTGGTCCTCTAAATTTCTTGTTCTCGCGAGATCATTCATTGACAATGTGACCCTCATCAGACAACATACCAAATTATTTTTCCTATTTTAGAATCGTTTGGGATGTTGGAAAAAAAACACTTTATATGAAAAACACGGGAATGGAATTAATATTACCCACCTTGGAATCCTACAAGAACTGAGAACATAAGAAAGTTCTAAAAGAAGTGTTTGTATGCTAGCTAGACAGATTCAAGACACGAGGCAAAAGAAGAAAAAAATCAGTTGGTCCTCATGTTTATTTTCCTCCAACGTTTCCTCCGGAATAGTCCATTCCATAGGAATTTGGAAGGAGTTTTTCGGTCAGCACTCCACAATCCACATAGCATCATAGGAAAATTTCCTATAGGAATTGAGCCCTCCGAAATTCCTACACTTTTCCATCGTCCCAATTGGGGCACTAGTTTTTAGGACGCAGTGGGGGAAACAATGTGAAAGTTACAAAATATCCAAATAAGGATACTAAAAGAACTCGATTGCCTTTAGTAAGTACTAACCCAGGCCCAACCTAGGCTCAATCTTTTCGCATCTTGGGAAACTATATGTTGAAAGGTTGGATGGGTATCACGCGTGATTAATCAAATAATACTGTTGTTTGCTCGATGATGTACTGTAATGTTCATGTGATGTTGAGTTCGGTTTATCCGTATTTCCAGCTATGGAGACTAGAGAGTTTAATTATTTGGTAATTTTTTTGTGAGAATAGGTTTCTTCAGTTGACCATTACAAAGCAATACTTTGTCAATGGCATTTTGCAATGCGAAGTGATGTTTCAAGTTTCAGCCGAACAGTAGCCAGCTTTAGTAAGTAACACTAACAATCTCAAATCGCACCACACTAACAATCTCAAATCGGACCAATGACAGGTATACAAAGATGCTGAAATGAAAGTGCCACGAGAATTGGAAAATGAAGCAAAAAATATCGTCGAAAAATGCGGCAGAATTCCCTTTTCAGTTGCCACCATAGGTGCCTTCTTGTCCACCAGGCCAAAAACTACAGCAGAATGGAGGAACTGCATCCGCAATTTGAGTTCTCAGCAGAATAACTATGCAGAGGCATTGCTTGTTTCTAGCTATCGTAGTTTATCTTTCAGGCTCAGGATCTGTCTCTTGTATCTGTCCATATTTCCTGAAGGCATCAGGGGGGGACGCCTGGTGAGGCGGTGGATCGCTGAGGGTTATGCAATTGCAAGGGAGATGCCGCCAACTGCAACCGCACTAGCAGTCGGGAAGGACTACATCGCAGAGCTTATCAGGAAGGAATTGATCCAACGATCGACGAAGCCAACACAGCGCGACAAAAGGGTTGAATATTGCCATATTAATCCTCAGATTCAAAAGATGGCATTGTCAAATTCCATGGAGGAAAACCTTGTGTTTGTGGTGGACAACGACAATTGCAGCTTGACCACCACCAAACGCACCGTGCGGCACCTTGCTGTCTGCGAAGAGTGGACGAGGGCCAAGAATGAGTGGGTCAGCGCGGTGGAGTTTTCCCGGCTGCAGTCTTTGACGGTATCTGGAGAGTGGAGATCATTCTTCATCTCTGACAGCATGAGGTCACTGGGAGTACTGGATTTGGAAAGCGTTTCGGAGGGGGTGACAAACGAGGACATCAAGCAGATTGGGAAGCTTATCCACCTGAAATACCTTTCTCTGCGAGGATGTGAATCCATTTCTCGTCTCCCCGATTCACTGGGTCACCTGAGGCACCTCCAGACGCTGAATGTCAGAGACACAAGCGTAACGGCAATGCCAAGAGCCACGGTCAAGCTCCAGGCGCTACAGTATCTCCGAGGCGGTAAACTACAGAATACCGGAGATGGTAAACTGCCGCCACCGCCTTGTGGCCGGAGCGGCGTCAAAATACCGGCAGGCATTGCAGGCCTGATGGCCCTGCAAACGCTGGGAACTATTAGCTTCGAAGGTGCTTGCTGGGCAGCTGCCACGCGGCGGAACTTGTGCGCCGGCGAGGACAACATCCTAGAAGATCTCAAGGAGCTTACCAAGCTGCGCAAGCTGGGAGTGGCTGGCATCACCCGGAGGAACTGCAAGCAGCTCGAGGCCGTAGCTGCTCTCAGCCGCTTGGAATCCTTGTCTCTGTGCGCAGAAGTGGATCTAGACTTACGTGGCTGCTTGGATGATCTGCCCTCAAGTCCCTCAACCCTACCCAACCTCGAGAGGCTCAAGCTGCACGGCGCGCTGGAGCGGTTACCGGATTTTGTCGGTCAGCTGGTGGGGCTCCAAAAGTTGACTCTCTCGTCCACCCAGCTGAGACACACTTCCATATCAGATCTCGGCAGTCTACGGAATCTGTCGACTCTATGCCTCATGGAGCAGTCGTATATTGACACAGAACTCTGCTTTGATGAAGACAATTTCCCAAGCCTGACGATGCTGCAGCTCACTCGGTTAGAAAAAGTCGAGAAAGTGCTGTTTAAGGATGGAACGATGCGTAAGCTTGAGCTGCTGTACCTGTACGCTGTCGGTGCCTCGGAGACGTCAACATGTAGTGGTTTATATTATCTTCCGCGCCTGACTGAAGTCTCGGTGACCAAGTGCAAGCCGAAGATGGGCCAATTTGTGCGGCGTCAACTTGAAATGCATCAACGCCCACCCGCTTTGGAAGTGGACGGGAAAAAACATGACTTAGGCAGTAAACCACAGTGCTGCAAGAATACCGAAACCGCCCATAACATAATGTAGAAATCACTGTAACGATGCCCGCAACTGTCCGACCTCCTAATATTGCACGTCAGGCGTGAACAAGGCACATCTCCATACGCTTGCCATTCTGAAACTGGAATGCCATTTTTTGATGTATAATTATTTGTATTGTTCTGGTTAATTCCTTTGTCTTGTTTTGCTTTCCACTAACTCCATGATCTGCTTGTGTTGGAGATTAGTTTATTCATTTTCTTAAGATGGCAAAGTCGATTTGCATTTGACCAAATGAGAGATGCTAGCTTCTTGTTCGTGCAGTATTTTGCTTCACTTCTAAGTTCCTTAGTAGTACTAAATTTCTTGATTTGCAAGTCAAAATGGATCGATAAACTTAGTCGGTTTAAGATAAGTATACAAGTATTATACTGCTAGGTCCATTGTATAAAGCCGGTTCATGCATGTAGACATACATGCATACACAAGAATAACTATTACTTGAGTAGTAAGAATGCAAGCTATATTAGTTATCTACTGTAAGTCGGTTTGGCCAATGACGGCTGTAATGCCTATAAAATATGGCAGCCCAAGCAGTCATGTATGGGTCCATCAAGTTAGTGAATACAAGTACATGAAGTACGAGCTACGTGCTGCACTAGTGCTAATTTGCTTCTTTGAGCGAATAGATCGATCCTAACAACTCGTATCAGAGCTAGTTCATTTACGGTTCTAACAATTAGTATCAGAACGCTATATTTAGAGTCGGGCGTAGCAAAATAGTGTGATGTGTCCGTGTTGCTTTTTTGTAGTCTAGATTATGGTTTCAAGTCCGAGCGTCGGTATGACACAGTCAATGGTGCCCATATTCTCAAAGAGAGAATTACGGCATGTGAAAGATTAAGGGGTGTTTGGTTCCGGGCCGTTGCTAGCCATGCAGGCTGTAGCGCCGCCAAAGAGTGTGGTGAAGAAAAAGGCCGCCACAAGTGTAGGGTACTTTTGCACGAAAATAAACTAACAGATTATGTGGCTGCCTCAGCTTATTCAGGAGCCAAACAACAGCCAATTTCTCTGTGGCAGCCACAAATGTGGCGTGGCAAAGTTTGGCCAGGAACCAAACACCCCCTAAGATGCATATAGTGGCGGACCCAGGATTTTAGTATGCCACACCAAAAGATTTCACAGCAACGAATCTGCTGATAGACGGGCTCGTTTACAATGGATAACCCCATCTGCATGTCCGTTCGCTTGTAGCAAGCCTGCTGAAATCCACGAGACACATGGTGTCCTAATGAAATCTAGCCCAACCAAAAGAGAATCCAGCAAGGCCCAACTCTGCAGTGCAGCTCCCAAACATTCTACTTAGCCATTTCTGCTGCATCATCTGATTTTTGCATGTCGGATTGGCAGAAGTATACTTATCTCTGTTGTTTTTCGGTCAGTGGTCTCTTTCTGGACGATACTGTTGATGTTCTGAGATGCATTCAGAGAGCACTGCTGTGCGTCCAAGGAAACCCGGAGGACCGGCCTACTATGTCGGATGTTCTTCTCATGCTAAGCTGTGAGAGCATGATCCTACCTGACCCTAGATGTGCAGGCAATGGAGACAGGCAGGATAGGAGTGGAGGCAAAAATAGAACGTCAAATGTCAGAAAACAGGTTAGTGTACCTCGTTTGGGTGTCACAGAGTTTGCAAGCCCTGGAGATGAAAGATCATCCTATTTCAGCTGCCACTCCAGTAGGATCGACGAAGAAGCATCATCGCCTGAACAACAGCCTGCTATTGCCATTGATTCCTTTTTCGCTTGTCGTCGTGTTGTTGTATGTTCAGTTTGCGTACAATTTGTGCTTGTAAAACTCTCTCATTTAGTCCTTGGCAGTTTGTTGTTCCCCTCTGGTATTCTTGATTGTAGCTTCAATTGAAGATTTTGCGAATTAATTTGCTCTCAGTTTCAGGGTCTTTCTGTATTTTGTCTTGTTGGCACTGGTACAGTAAAAATAATTAGTACTAGTATTATTTTGCCGGAAGCCAAGTTGAGTAGTTGTTTAGCCATTCAAGCTTCTGTGACCAGTCAACAGGAAGCTATTTTGCGAGGCAACAAGGAACATTGGATTATTTTACGATGAAACTGATGAGCTTCTCCTGTCAGGATTAACTGTGATTACGATGAAGCAGAGGGCTAAGCTTAAGCACCTGGCACGACGAAGAGCACCACGACGGTGCGGTCCTCCCTGACGTCGACGAGGACAACCGGCTCCGGATCTTGTAAAGAGAAAGCCCAGTTTGGCGCGGGCCACTACCTTTATCCTCAGCTTCCGACATGTACAGAATTACAACATTAAGGAATAAGATTAGATGAACTAGACTCGATTACATAGGCATGCAAACTAACAAACCATACATAATTGCAGACTCGAGCACAATACAGTTTCTAATATGATGAATGAATGGACGGATGGATATTATCCAATCTAAATTCAAGTTTCTAATATGATGAATGAATGGATGGATGGATCGAGGCAGCGCGTGCGGCAGGCGAACTGCCAGCAGGCGTGCGCCGGTACTGAGTTCGGCTGCCGGCTGGGCCCCAGGGCTTGTGGGTTCGCCCCTGGATGCATCCTTATAGCCTAAATAGTGCAGGAGCTTGCGTAAGATACTAGCGAATCCCCCCCCCCATAAACTATTAAACTCCATGGGCTAGGGAATCCCAGTTGGCTTCAGCTGCCATCTATAGATTAAATTATAGTGTTAGTAATTTTTCAAATATTAATGAAAGGTAGAGTAATATAGATCTAAGAAGGATACGAAAAGGAGTAGTATACTATATTTTCAAATTTATTTTTATAAGCTTTTCAAATATTGTTATCCTATACCCATTCTAGTACTGTTCTAAGGCTTTTACCCTACAGTCGTATGCTCTGATACCAGCTCTGTCAGACCCGGATTTTTCAATCCAGAATCTACTGTGTTTACTGCACTATTCCCTGGATCAGTAGATAGTGCACACAGGTACATTGCTGAATCATTTCATACATCACTTGAACATTAATAATATTACAGAATTAAAATACACCACATCGGGTGAGAGTTTACAAAAGGGGCCGACTAGGCCGAATGTTATCATTACAAGTAAGCAGCGGAGAATGAAAGCAAAAGTGGAACCACAACCACAGGCAAACGACTGATGGGTAATGTGTGCGTTATATATTACCGAGACTCCAACAATATATGAGCACACAATGCCTTAGGTCCACTTGCCTAGGCTCAAGAAAAGCGTAGGCTACGCCCTAGTTTCTTTCGTTGCTTCTCCCTTCAGCTGCAGGAGTGTCTTCATGGGCATAGTGGTCCTGCGTCTCTGTTTTGGGTAATGCGAGTGTGAGCACAAACCACCGTGTTCCGCGAGCCAATACAGAATGCAAGTACATAGTATGCATGGCTTATCAAAGGAAAGGTTCGGTTTATTTTATTTGCCATAAATTACTTTCGAAATACAATACATAGAAATTTCCTGAGACCTAGCAGTTTGAATCAAAACATAAGGTGTGAAAGAATGCAATAGTAATAGTGTCGTAGGGGTGGCCCCCACCTAAGCCCAGCAGGCCTGTTAGGAGGTTATAAAAACCAGAGTAACATGTGTGATGACATAAGTGCCCCTAATGGGGATGTATGGGTGTAAGGGCATAACTGTAAAAGTATACCCCATATGAATATATATATCAAGATGAGGGGGAGGGAGAGACAGAACACTCCTACCTCTCCACTACCATATCTCTCTCTGTTTGGTCTGTAGCCACAACAGTTGGCGCCGTCCGTGGGGAGGACGAGGACAAGCCTGAAGACCGAAGGAAAAAGATGGCACCGAAAAAAGCTTCACCAGCGGCGGCGAAGGGAAAGAAGACGGCTGGGTCGGAGAAGCGCGCGAACACCAGGGCCTCGGCATCGGCCGCCGAAGGAGTTGGCGGCGGCGTACGCGCCGTGGTCGCGGGCATCGACGCTCGCGCTGCAATGACCGACCCCGCCAGCGCCGCTACAACGACATCCAACCCCGCCGCTGGCACTGCAACGACAGCCCCCGCCACCCTCACCGGTAGCGCGGATCAGACGGCCGGGAGTAGCCGCAACGAACCATCCGGCGGATCTGGAGATCGGGAGGCGATGGTCCCTGCACCGACCCGTCCGCTGGGCGTTCCGGCGGCCCAACGGCACCTGCGGTGGAAAGCGCCCTACTAGCAGCCCTCAACGCGTTCCAGCGGGAACTAGGGGACCTTCGCGGAGCCGTCCGAGATATACAAGAGACTCGGAGCCAGCAGGTCGCGCCAGTAATCGCGCCCGAGCCCACGCCAGAGAAGGCGGACAGCCGCGAAGCCCCCACGTCTAGCCGCGTCCCGCTGAGGCGCGTAGATCCGGAATCCCCGCTTTCGGCGGGGCTGCAGCAGGCGGCGGGGCCCGAAGACTTCAAGTTCCCTAGCATCGCCGACCCGTACAAAGGCGACACGGATCCTCGCGAGTTCGTGCGCGTGTACGAAATTGCGATCGAGGCCGCGGGCGAGACGACACCACGAAGGCGAAGGGACTCCCCCTCGCACTGCACGGAGTGGCGCTCTCTTGGTTTTTCACCATAGAGCCGGGCTCCATCTACGCGTGGGAGCAGCTTCGCGACCGCCTTCATAGCAACTTCCAAGGACACTATGTCGAGCGAAGCGATGCGGACCAACTCGTCGCTGTGAAGCAAAGACCCTCGGAGACGCTCCGGGGCTACTTCAAGCGCTTCGCCAAGATTCGATGCCAGGTAAACGATATTAATGAAACCACAGTCGTTAATGCAGCCATACAGGGCCTTCGCCCGGGCCCGATGGCTGAGTACAACGCGCGGAGGCCAATCAAGACAGTCGCCAAGCTCTTCGACAAAATGGACAAGTATGCGCGGGCGGAGGAGGATGCGCGAAGACGCAGCACTACCGCCCTCGGCCTCGCCCATGAGGAGCGCCCCCCGCGCGAAGTCGGGGCGGGTGGTCCCTCCTCGAAGCCGGGCCGCAGCCGAGAGCCCCGAGGAGGCCCTCCCCGAGGCAGTGAGGCCGGGGTACAGGAAGGCTCTTCAAGGAGCCGGCCTAAACCTCGGCGCCGCCAGCGTCGGTCGTAGGCAGCCCATCATGTCCTCGACACCGAGAGCGCCCGCCAAGGACCCGACCCCCCCCTCACGGAGGGGAGGCCGGGGATCGGAAGGCGGACTGGATTACGGCGGCCAACCCCACGCAGAGCAAGAGCTCCTGCACTATGGCAAGTGGTGCGAGGTACACGGCTACGGCGATCATTACACAAGGGCATGCACCGCGGTGATGGAGCTGCGGAGGGTGACGGCCGGATCTCGGGCTCCGCCTCCTCGGCCCCCCGCCGGAGCCCACGTGGGGCACCCAACGGATAGCCCCATACGAGCCACCGCAATGGAGGGCGCGCAGCATCGCACCGTCAGCGTCATCATCGGAGGCTCCTCTTCAAAAGCCCCCGGGGAGCAGCCGCA
Source organism: Dendrocalamus latiflorus (assembly GCA_017311315.1). Taxonomy (NCBI): domain Eukaryota; kingdom Viridiplantae; phylum Streptophyta; class Magnoliopsida; order Poales; family Poaceae; genus Dendrocalamus; species Dendrocalamus latiflorus. The sequence goes on from CM029674.1 coordinate 18,097,059, forward strand.
ACTGTGGATGCTGCCCCGCAACATCACCTTCGACTTGAACGACGCCAGGGGCGTGGAGTACCCTCACCAAGACCCTCTAGTCATCCAGGCCCACATAGCACGCTGTGATGTCAGGCGCGTCCTTGTCGACGGGGGAAGCTCCGCGAATATCTTGTTCGCAGAGGCCCTCGACCGCATGGCGATCCCCCGAAGCCGGCTAGAGCAGCCAGGGGCTCCACTTCAAGGCTTCGGGGGTCAACCGCTGCAGGCCTTGGGGCACGTGTCCCTTCCTGTCACTTTCCGTCAGGAGGGCAACAAAGGTAACATCCGGACCGAGCATGTCACCTTCGATGTTGTAGATATCCCGCACCCCTACAACGCCATACTGGGGCGACCCGCCATCAACTCTTTCGAGGCAATCCCGCACCACGCGTTTTTGTGTGTGAAGCTCCCGGGCCCGGAGGGTGTTATCACCGTTTTCGGCGACCAGGACCTGGCCAGACGTGCCGAAGGCGGCAGCCGCGTTCTGCATCGCCCAGTGCATGCCCTCTCCGGTGCGCTCGGTGATGGGCCCTCCGCCCCCGGGTGGACGCCCAAGCCTCGGCCCGAAGGCGGAGTCAAGAAGGTGCCGCTCCAGGCGGAGGGGCAGTTTGTGTCCATTGGCGAGGGGCTCCCACCGGGGGTCGAACGGGATCTGCTCCGAGTGCTTCAGAATAACGTTGACATCTTCGCATGGTCCCCGGAGGACATCAAGGGCGTAGACCGAGCAGTAATCGAGCATCGCTTGGCGGTCCGCCCCGACGCCAAGCCAGTCAAGCAAAGGCTTCGGCGTATGTCGATGGATCGGCAGCAGGCGGCCAAAGCAGAGGTGGCGAAGCTTCTTCGCGCCGGGGTCATCCGCGAACCCCGACAAGGCAGCAAGCGGGGCCTGGCGCATGTGCATCGACTTCACAGCACTCAACAAGGCGTGCCCGAAGGACAATTACCCCTTGCCGCGCATCGATCAGCTGGTCGACGCCACTGCTGGGTGCGAACTCATGAGTTTTCTGGACGCCTATTCTGGCTACCACCAGGTATACATGGCCGAAGACGACGAGGAGAAGACCAGTTTCATCACACCACTTGGGACGTTCTGCTTCGTCAGAATGCCCTTTGGCTTGAAGAACGCAGGCGCTACCTTCACCCGCCTCGTCGCCATTGCCCTGGCCGCCTAGCTCGGGAGGAACGTCGAAGCCTATGTCGATGACGTGGTGGTCAAAACTCGGCAGCTTGCTCTGCACGGCCGGGACCTCCAGGAGACCTTCGACAACCTCCGGAAGGCGGGTATCAAGCTCAACCCCGACAAATGTGTCTTCGGGGTGCAGGCGGGCAAACTCCTAGGTTTCCTCGTGTCCGGGCGGGGCATCCAGGCGAACCCCGACAAAGTAGACGCCATCCTGGGTATGGAGCCGCCCAAGACAACGAGGGAGGTCCAGAGGCTGGCGGGCCGCATGGCAGCATTAAGCCGCTTCCTATCCAGGGCGGCGGAGCGGGGCCTGCCGTTTTTCAAGACACTCCGCGGGTGCGATGGATTTCGTTGGGACGGAGACTGCGCGAAGGCCTTCAACGGGCTCAAGCAGCACCTGGCAAGCCTCCCCACTCTGGTCGCCCCAGCACCAGAGGCTCCCCTCCTGCTCTATCTGGCCGCGTCAGCCACCGCGGTCAGCGCCGTCCTCGTCTTGGAAGAAGGCGCCATGCAGCGGCCCGTCTACTTTGTCTCCGAAGCCCTCCAAGGCGCCAAGACAAGATACACGGAGCTTGAGAAGCTCGCCTACGCGCTGGTCATGGCCTCCAGGAAGCTTCGGCATTATTTTCTGGCCCACCCGATCACAGTGCCTTCCTCATTCCGCCTGGCAGAGATGCTACACAACAAGGAGTCCACAGGGCGCATCGGCAAATGGGCTGCCGAGCTCGCTCCCTTCTCCTTGACGTATGCCTCCCGAACGGCAATCAAATCCCAAGTCCTGGCGGATTTTCTCGCTGAATGGACCCCGCCGGCCCAACCTGTCCAGACGCACGATGATCCCGTCTGGACGCTTACAATCGACGGAGCTTACAGCGTCGCCGGCGCGGGCGTCGGGGCAGTGACCGTCACGCCCGAAGGACAGCGTTTGCTATACTCGGCGCGCCTTGCCTTCCCCGCCACCAACAACACGGCCGAATACGAGGCACTGCTCTTCGGCCTGGCGAAGCTCAAGGCAGTCGGCGCAAGACGGGTGTTGGTCCGCACCGACTCGCGCTTGGTGGCTGGCCATGTGGACAAGTCATATCAAGCCAAGGACCCTGAGTTGGCCAAGTACCCCGCGGCGGTAAGGGCGAGGGAAAGGCACTTTTTGGGTGTCACCGTCAAGGCCATCCCCCGCGCGGAGAATGAGCAGGCCGACGCCCTCGCTAAGGCGGCCAGCCAGCAACTGCCCCCCCCGAGGGGGCGTTTTACGAGATCTTAGCACAGGCGGCCATCGCGCAGGACAACCGGGACGCGGCACTCGTCCACCGCATTGATCGGCCAGGAGATTGGCGAGAGCCCATCTTCAATTTCTTGCAAGGCATCACCGAGCCGGAGGACCCTGCCGAGCTTCGGCGCTTGCAGCATCGCGCACGGTCCTTCCTGGTGTTCGAAGGGATACTCTACAAGAGAGGGGTTTGCGCACCGCTCCTGCGCTGCCTCTCGACTAAGGGGGGACAGGAGCTCCTGGCGGAGATCCACGCGGGTGTGTGCGTATCCCACCTGGCACCAAGGTCGTTAGTCGGCAAGGCGTTCAGGCAAGGCTTCTACTGGCCAACTGCCATCACCGACGCCCAGGACCTCGTCCATCGGTGCCAAGGGTGCCAGTGGATGGCCCGCATCATCCGCAGGCCCCCGACGAGCCTCAACCCCATTCCCCCGGTGTGGCCACTGGCACGCTGGGGCCTTGATATAGTAGGACCACTTGCCCGAGCTCCAGGGGACCTCCGGTTCGTGGTAGTCGCGCTGGAGTATTTCTCCAGATGGCCGGAAGCGGTGGCCCTGGCCAAAGTAACTTCTGCGGCCATACAGCGCTTCCTATGGCAAAACATCATATGTCGCTTCGGTGTGCCCCGGGAGCTCACGGTTGACAATGGCCTGCAGTTCAACGCCACCCTCTTCAAAGGCTATTGCGACAACATGGGCATCACACTCCGATTCGCCTCGGTAGGGCATCCCCAGTCCAACGGGGCGGTCGAACGGGCGAATGGCGCCATCTCCGCCGCCATCAAAAAGCGCCTGGTCGGGTTGCCAAAGGGCACGTGGCCAAGCGAGCTTCATAGCGTTCTATGGTCGCTTCGCACAACGGTAACGCGCCCGACGGGATTCACGCCGTTCAAGCTCCTTTTCGGTGACGAGGCGGTGACGCCCGAGGAAATCAAGGCCGGCTCGCGGAGGGTCCTCGTCCAAGCACCCGAAGAGGAGCGCCGCGTGTCCTTGGATCTCCTCGACGGGATACGGGCAGATGCAGCCCACCATGTCGAGAAGTATGCGCGGCAGACAATGCGTACTCGGGACCGCTCCATATGCCCGCGAGGGTTCAAGCCTGGCGATCTCGTTCTCAGAGTGGCACTCCAGGCGGAGACCGTTGGCAAGCTGGAGTCCAAGTGGGAACGCCCGTACATCGTGACGGAGGCATTGCCGAAGGGGGCGTACCGCCTCGCCACGCTCGAAGGACAAGCCCTCTGGCACACATGGAACGCAGACAGGTTGCGGCGGTACTACGCCTAGAAGCAGGACAGCAAGCGTAGAGCCACCAGCCCTTTGTTATGCGATGCTCGCCCGCGCAAACGGGAGTTCAATAAAGGTTGCTGTTCCCAAAGCATCCCCTGTCCGCGCGGAGCTTAACAGAGTCCACGGACTATAAATAAGACGTAGCGTTGAGCCTAGCTCCGCACGCGACAGTCCACGGACTATAAATAAGACGTAGCGTCGAGCCTAGCTCCGCACGCGACAGTCTCCGGACTATAAAGTAAGACGTAGCGTCGAGATCCGCCTCCGCACGCACTAGTCCACGGACTATAAATAATACGTAGCGTCGAGCCTAGCTCCGCACGCGACAGTCTCTGGACTATAAAGTAAGATGTAGCGTCGAGATCCGCCTCCGCACGCACTAGTCCACGGACTATAAATAAGACGTAGCGTCGAGCCTAGCTCCGCACGCGACAGTCTACGGACTATAAATAAGACGTAGCGTCGAGCCCAGCTCCGCACGCACTAGTCTACGGACTTTAAATAAGACGTAGCGTCGAGCCTAGCTCCGCACGCGACAGTCTACGGACTATAAATAAGACGTAGCGTCGAGCCCAGCTCCGCACGCACTAGTCCACGGACTTTAAATAAGATGTAGCGTCGAGCCTAGCTCCGCACGCGACAGTCTACGGACTATAAATAAGACGTAGCGTCGAGCCCAGCTCCGCACGCACTAGTCCACGGACTTTAAATAAGACGTAGCGTCGAGCCTAGCTCCGCACGCACCAGTCCACGAACATTAAATAAGACGTAGCGTCGAGGTCCGCCTCCGCACGCACTCTACGGAGTATAAATAAGACGCAGCGGGGGGACGCCTCCGCGCGCACTCTACGGAGTATAAATAAGGCGTAGCGTTGAGCTTAGCTTCCGCACGCACCAGTCTACGGACTTTAAATAAGACGTAGCGTCGAGGTCCGCCTCCGCACGCGCGAGTCTCCGGACTATAAAGGAAGTCGTAGCGTTGAGCTCCGCCTCCGCACGCACCAGTCCACGGACTTTAAATAAGACGTAGCGACGAGGTCCGCCTCCGCACGCGCGAGTCTCCGGACTATAAAGGAAGTCGTAGCGTTGAGGTCCGCCTCCGCACGCACCAGTCCACGGACTTTAAATAAGACATAGCGACGAGGTCCGCCTCCGCACGCGCGAGTCTCCGGACTATAAAGGAAGTCGTAGCGTTGAGGTCCGCCTCCGCACGCACGTAGCGTTGAGGTCCGTCTTCGCACGCACCAGTCCACGGACTTTAAATAAGACGTAGCATCGAGGTCCGCCTCCGCACGCGCGAGTCTCCGGACTATAAAGGAAGTCATAGCATTGAGGTCCGCCTCCGCACGCACCAGTCCACGGACTTTAAATAAGACGTAGCGACGAGGTCCGCCTCCGCACGCGCGAGTCTCCGGACTATAAAGGAAGTCGTAGCGTTGAGGTCCGCCTCCGCACGCACCAGTCCACGGACTTTAAATAAGACGTAGCGACGAGGTCCGCCTCCGCACGCGCGAGTCTCCGGACTATAAAGGAAGTCGTAGCGTCGAGGTTCGCCTCCGCACGCGCCACTCCACGGAGTATAAACGAGATGCGCAGACCTGCCCTCCGCGTTCGGCGACAGGTAACACCAAGCATAAGGTATTACTTGGTTCCATTATAAAAGCAAAGGGGTTACATGGTTACAAGCGTAAGAACCAGTACATCATCCCCCTGCCCTACCCGACCAACCGCTCAGCCTTGGCGCGGCGCGGACGAACCCGTGCCGTCGTCGCCGCGGCGCTGAAGGACCCCTTCAAGCTACTGGAGGAGGTCCCCCTCCCCATGCAGCGTCTGCTGCACGGCGACCCTCGCTGCATCTTCCCCGAAGCGGCCCCAGATCCGTTGATGGAAGTTCTGCAGGCTAGGCCCGATGGAGCGGATGGCGTCCGACATAACCTCTGCTCGGCCGGGAGGATCCAGTTGAGGATTCGCTAGCTCATGGGTATGCCTACACCCACGAGTGTGAAGCAGGGCGAGGGCGAAGCACGCACCAACATAGCTGCAGTGCTCGCCAAAGGTTCTGGCGCCACGAAGAGCAACGCCGGCCCCCTCCTCGATCAGCCCGAGCGTCTCCGACAGGGCCTCCGGCCTGTGCGTAGTGTCCGGCACTCGGACGCACATATCTCGGAGGGCCTGGTTCAGAGACTCCATGGCCCGCCATGCCGACATGGACGCATTTTCCAAGACGAGGCGGTTCTCGGCAGCAGACTCCGCCAGCTGGGCATTCTCCCCTTCTAGGACGGCGATCTGCTGCACGAAGGCGGCGCGCTCCTCAGCCGCGGCGCGCCGAGCTTCCGTGGCCTCGAGTTGTGCGACCGCCATGGCACCCTCCAGCGCGCGACATTCCTCATCCTTCGCGGCGAGAGCAGTGTTTGCTTCACGAAGGCTGGCTTCCAGAGCCCTCCGCTCCCGAACGCGGGCCTCGTCAAAGGACCGGCTGAGGGCAAGCGTCTGGCAAACACAACAAATCAGCAGGCGTCCAGCAGTACCTTACAAAGCTAAAGCGCACATGCTTACCCTCATCTCGGAGGCCTGTAGCGCGAGCGCTAGGAGTTCCCCCTCACATGACGACAACATCTCCCGGTTGAGGCCGTTGTCGGCACGCTCTGCGGCTGCGGTAAGGTCGCAAAATATCTCCAGGCGAGGGAGGAAGTCCGAGCGAGCGAGCCCCGGCCCCAACGCGCCAGGATTTACCGAGGCCACGGCCACGTCAGCAATGGCGGACACCTGCGGGGCACCCTGCACAAGGCTTCCGACTTCACGCATACCTCCGCTGCTCGATCCTTCGCCACGTCCGGGAGACTTCGTCTCGTCTGATGTTGGCAGAATGAGCGAGCAGATCGGAGAAAGTCTCGCGAAGTCAAGTGAAGAAAGGGACTCACGCCTACCTCCTGCGCCCTCGTCGCGGTAGGAAGTGGCGCCGGTTCGACCACCCAGGGGGAGGTGGGCGCCTCGACGGTCGGGGAGAAGGTCTTCTCGGCCGCGCCAGACGCCGTAATCCCACGGCAAGGCCCCGCAACGGCGTATCGACCCCTCGCTGGCGGCGGGGACAGAGTCCGAGGGCGTTTCGCCTGCGGTGGCACAGGCGATTCTTCCACGGCAGCACCAGCTCCGGTTACCGTCGCCCCCACGGTTTCCTCTGTAGGGGGCGCGCCCTCGTCGGCCGCTACGGTTGATAACGCACCTTCAACCGTGGTTCCTCGCCAGGAACGACGCCACCCCCCGGGTTGACGAGTTCCAACTCAATGGTGGCCGCGAGCCCGAGCACGGGCTCGTGGGCATCGGCAGAAGGTGCCGGGGGATCCGAGGCGGTGCACCCCTCCGAAGCAGTATGGTCAGGCCCACCGCCGGTCGCACGCCTCGTCTCAACTGCGCTACCCGCCGGGGGGGGGGGGGGGCCGCCGGGTCGCATACGGCAGCCGGGGAACGGGCCCGGCGTCGCGAGGATAACGCCCCCGTAGGGCTATCACCGTCCCGAGCGCCCGGAGTCTCGGCGGGAAGCTCTTCCGGCACCGCGCGCTCCGGCACGGTAATGTCCACAGCCTCGCAGGTGCGGTTTACCCGCCCTTGCTTAGCCGCCTTGACTGCGGCCTCGCGAGCCTGGTGCTCCTTAAGCGTGTACGGGCCGAGGAGCGCCGCAACCGCGCGCTCCGCATCTTCTAGCCGAGCCACTGCGCAGGAGATCACGTCAGTCAGGCGGAAGCCAAACAGATACAATGGCGCGCGTAAAGCGTGCTGGGTGACTTACAAGGAGCGGAGGGCGGAAGCAGGCGAGATACGGATGGATCGAACCCGTCCTCGCGGGGGCCGTTCTGTCCAACATACTTCCCCCGGGAGGAGAGTGGCGCCGCCCCATACATCGTGAACTCCTCGGCTAAGTCGCGCAGGCTCATTCGACGGGCGACACCGACAAGACTCTGTAGCTTTCGCGTGTCCTCAATCTCCGCCTTCAGACTCGGCGTACTGTTAAACGAGATCGGCCCACCCCGGCACTGCATTCTGCTCTTGTCGGTCACGGTGTAGTAGAACCACCACCGAGTCCAGCCGGACGCCCATTGCCCCGACGAGGTCGGCACAGGGAACAACGTCGCGCATGACGCCCAGAGCACGAAGTCCACACCGCCGAAGTTGGACACTGCCCCGTCAACCTTTCTGGGTCGACAGTGTGCGTCGTGCAGTGTGGCGAATAAGCTCGCGCTGGGATGCCACCCTTCTGTCCGCATCGCCCACGTGAAGACAGCTAGGCGGAGTATCGCGTGGGGCGTCAACTGGGCTAGCTCCAAATTGTAGGCCCGCAGGACTTCGCCCACGAACAACATGGAGGGCATCCGAAGGCCGGCATCGAAGAACGCGACGAAAACAATCGCCTCCATGGCCCTGGGCTTCGGCTTCGTCTCGTCCCGGCGGGGTAGGCGAGCCCCATTGCGATCCACGATCTTCCCCTCGCCCACGAGCTGCTGCAGCGTCCCTTCAGTCACGCGGCTCTTCCCCAGCACACGGGAGCAGCAGCCTCCCGAGTGCTCCGTGGCGTTCCACCACTTGTTGGCGCGCGAGCTCCCCCGCGACACCAGTCTGTACTCCTTGGAAGGATGGGACACCTCGCCCTGGCTAGGCAAGGAACCGCTGCGGGGATGGTAGGTGGCGTCGTCATGGCTAGCCATCGCTCTTCGTGACAAGGGAAGAAGAAGCAGGGAAAGGAGCAACTGGCGTGACAGTTAGCACAGGCGGAAGCAAAGCGGCAGATCAAGAAGCCAATCAAAGAAAGGGTGCCTCCACCTCAACACTAGCACCTTATAAAGGTCGCTCGCCTGTCATATGGCTCAACGCACAGACAGATCAAATTCGCAGCGATTCGGCTGCCCAAGATTTGGAAAGAAGAACCGCCGGGGCCTAGAGGGCCGTGCCGGGTAGGTGGTCAAGCAGCGCACAACGCCTCCACGCCTTCAACACGTGTCCAACTTCTCGGGGGACGAAGCGAACGGCCGCGGTCACGCAACCGCTCACATCCCATGACGCACCAGTCGTGAGTCGCCACGTGTCCCACCTGCAGAATGGCAGATTGCACGACGCGACAGCCTGACTTCTGCCAGGCCAGGCGTCGGCGTGATTCCAGCCGCCATTAAAAGCGCACTACCAGACTGCAAGGTCGCAACAGCCCCGGAGCGCAACCATACCGGAGCCAAGCTCCAATCTCAGCGCGGGGACGGAGCGCGCGCGTCTACTTCGAGCTAGGCGCCAGCCTCCGCTGCCACCCGTTCGAAGGGTAGGGGACGGAGCGCGCGCGTCTCGGCTTCGACTTAGGCCCCAGCCTCCGCTGCCACCCGTTCGAAGGGTAGGGGACGGAGCACGCGCGTCTCCGCTTCGACTTAGGCGCCAGCCTCCGCTGCCACCCGTTCGAAGGGTAGGGGACGGAGCGCGCGCGTCTACTTCGGGCAAGGCGCCAGCCTCCGCTGCCACCCGTTCGAAGGGTAGGGGACGGAGCGCGCGCGTCTACTTCGACTTAGGCGCCAGCCTCCACTGCCACCCGTTCGAAGGGTAGGGGACGGAGCGCGCGCGTCTATTTCGAGCTAGGCGCCAGCCTCCACTGCCACCCGTTCGAAGGGTAGGGGACGGAGCGCGCGCGTCTCGGCTTCGACTTAGGCGCCAGCCTCCGCTGCCACCCGTTCGAAGGGTAGGGGACGGAGCGCGCGCGTCTACTTCGAGCAAGGCGCCAGCCTCCGCTGCCACTCGTTCGAAGGGTAGGGGACGGAGCGCGCGCATCTCGGCTTCGACTTAGGCGCCAGCCTCCGCTGCCACCCGTTCGAAGGGTAGGGGACGGAGTGCGCGCGTCTACTTCGAGCAAGGCGCCAGCCTCCGCTGCCACCCGTTCGAAGGGTAGGGGACGGAGCGCGCGCGTCTACTTCGAGTTAGGCGCCAGCCTCCGCTGCCACCCGTTCGAAGGGTAGGGGACGGAGCGCGCGCGTCTCGGCTTCGACTTAGGCGCCAGCCTCCGCTGCCACCCGTTCGATGGGTAGGGGACGGAGTGCGCGCGTCTCGGCTTCGACTTAGGCGCCAGCCTCCGCTGCCACCCGTTCGAAGGGTAGGGGACGGAGCGCGCGCGTCTACTTCGGGCAAGGCGCCAGCCTCCGCTGCCACCCGTTCGAAGGGTAGGGGACGGAGCGTGCGCGTCTACTTCGAGTTAGGCGCCAGCCTCCGCTGCCACCCGTTCGAAGGGTAGGGGACGGAGCGCGCGCGTCTACTTTGACTTAGGCGCCAGCCTCCGCTGCCACCCGTTTGAAGAGTAGAGGACGGAACGCGCGCGTCTGCTGCAACAAGGCACTTTCCATCCCAGACCTCAGGCTCCCCAGCCACAAGCTTGGAGAAATTCACAGGCCGCATGGGACGGAGGGGGCCAAAGGACTCGGCGGCATGGCTTCGGCCCTGTGAAGCCCTTCACCATGAGAGGCTCCTGTCGTAGGGGTGGCCCCCACCTAAGCCCAGCAGGCCTGTTAGGAGGTTATAAGAACCAGAGTAACATGTGTAATGACATAAGTGCCCCTAATGGGGATGTATGGGTGTAAGGGCATAACTGTAAAAGTATACCCCATATGAATATATATATCAAGATGAGGGGGAGGGAGAGACAGAACACTCCTACCTCTCCACTGCCATCTCTCTCTCTCTGTTTGGTCTGTAGCCACAACAAATAGTGATCCAGATTTCATCCACCGTTACATGGCCTCTGCACCATATGCATAATCCTTCAGCGTTATAACCGCTTAACCTATCACTGGGGCGACACCCAGGGCAACACAAATAAGGGCCTTTCTCTGCCATCCACTTTACCAATTCCACCCACAAAGATTTTGAAACAGAACTATATCTAGTTAAGTTCCCATGTCCGCCCTTGACCGTGGGTACGGCTATTCGAATAGTTTTTTACTCTATAGAGTTTGCACACTTTACCCACAAGAGATAAATCTACTCGTTGCCCCACATGATTCCTTAGCCATGCGGTTGAGTAGACTATCACAGGATTGTTACAATGTATAGTCCTACTGTGGTTACGCCCGCTAAGGTCTATCTTCCGTAGAATGCGCACATCCCTCGGGAAGGGTCCCTCGTGAGCCATCACGGGCAAAGGCGGGGATGAGACCATCCATCCCTTTGCTCGTGGTCATACCTTCACGTAACCACCTTAGAGCCACACAAATTAGTAAACCCTGCCTACACTTTGCCAGCTTGTGGTTGTACTGTTGTACATTGGGAGATCATCACAAGATTCGGTCCTTAGGGTTACCTGGGCAGTTCTACCACTAACCACTTTGTGCTTCCACTGCACCACACACAAACACCCTCGAACCATCCGCCCAGATAATTAAGTAGTTTGAGGTTTTTGGGCGCATAAAATATCCATAACCAAATGTACCAGTCAATTCCACCATGACTGCCCAAACCAACTTCTCATGATTCAAAGTGATGCTTTGGGGCATTTTGGTGCCCCGAATATCTAAGCAGTACTAAGCTTGGCATATAGATATAGACTTATTTTTGAAAGGTTACCATTATAAATTTTTGCTATGGTGACAAGGCTCAGATATTCAGCTATTTCCAAAGGAGGTATAATACTAGCAAGTTGATTAAGGGTATATAACTAGAATCTTCAAACAAAACATATATTTGTATATGAAATAACAGCATGCAATTTGATAATTTAAACAAAACTAGATTTGCAGAAAATGTAGGTTCAACATGATCAAAGTATTGACTCGCCTTGGTCACAGTGATCTGGTTCTTGATTTTCTAGAGCTTCTAGAGTGGCTGCCTCGGCCTCTTCCTCTTGAGCCTCGTACGCTATTTTATTCGTGCACAAAAATTTGGATAAAAGAAAATAAGCAAATCAACAAAGCATCACCAGAAATTCAAATGAACTCTAAAAATCATGGTTCAGTTCCATTGGATTGATCTTGAATTTAGATAAATTTAGAAATTTGTTTCACTCAATTGGGGTTAAAATGAATAAGTTATGCTCATTTAAAGTTCTCAGTCCAGTTTAACTCCAAAAATTATGAAATTTCAGACAGGTGGGCCCCACTGCATATTTTACATTTTATCCTTTTCTTTTATCTTTTTATTCTCTGGCCTATGACAGATAGGGCCCACAAGGTAGTGAACCCATTGCGCTCGGTTATTGACCAGTGGGACCCCTCTGTCAGTGGCCACAGGTGCTATTGGCCACTGACAGGTGGGACCCTGGGGCCCAGTTGTCAGTAGGCCCACAGACCGACGGTGGCTGACAAGCGGGACCCAGCTATCAGCGCGTCAAATCAAAAGAAAGGCTCAACCTCAGCGTGCGGAGCCGAGGGCTCGAACGCGCGCCGAGGGAGCCGGGGGGAGGAAAGAGCAACGCTGCTAGCCAGGGGAACCGCTCAGTGTTTCTTACCCATATAGGGGGCTTTTACCTTTTGAACCAGTCGGCAGCGGGGGTCGGACAGAGGAGGTCGGAGGCGGCGGTGGTCTGCGGTGCCGACGGCGAGTGGTGGTCGGGGAGGGTCAGACGACGGGCAAAATGCGATGCCGGGGTTGCGGTGATGCTGGTGGTGGTGACGACGGAGGCTGAGGTGCGCCGGAGCTAGGTCAACGGCGTGCGGTGGCGGCGGCTCGGGGAGGCGCTCGGTGACGGTGACCTACAGGCAGTGAAGAGCTCGGGCGAGGCCGGGGTCGTCTTCGTGGTGAGCCGCAGATGGTTCAGGAGCAAGGAATTGGATTTTTGTGGCCAGGATCAATAGATTGGTGGTCGCCGGAGTTGGGGAAGGAGGTGGACTTCGCCAGCGATTGAGAGGGTTTTAGTTCAATTGTTTTTGATGAGAGGTTGAGGTGAGCGTGGCGAAGCGTTTGGGAGTTGCTTCGGGTTTTATAGGCGATGGGGTGAGGCTGGCCGCTGGCGAGGCCGTGCGGCACGCTAGCGATGTCAGGCGGTGGTGGCAGAGCCGGGGATTCGGCATGATGCCCCTAGGTCGTGCGCGTGCGAAGGGGCAGGGAGTCTATTGCTGCGGGTGTGAAGAGGCCGGGCAGAGAGGGGCAAGAAAAGGAGGGTGCTGCAGTGAGGGTGGGGGACGACCCGGCGCAATTGGGGACGGCAGCAACGGCAGGCGGCGCTGTCAGCGGTGGCAGCGGGCTGCAGAGCCTGGCAGCGCGATTCGGGTGGCCGTGTCGCGCGGCTTTTGACCGGAGCAGCGCGGAGGAAAGGGGGTCCGGGCACGCGGGGGAGAGACGGAGGAAGAAGAAGCTGCGCGCGGGGGGTCGGGCCCGCTGGCCAGGGAGAGGAGGCGCAGGTAGAGGTGGGGCTCGCGCGTCAGATGCTGAGATGGAGGGAGTGGGCTGGGCCGGCGGAACACACGCGGGGGAAGGCTGGGCCGCAATGGGCCATTTCGGCCGAAGTGAGGGAGAGGTGGGGTTGGGCCGGGGCGATGGCCGGCCTGGCTTCATCTTTTCCCCTTTTTTTGTTTGATTTCTTTTTTTCCTTTTTCCTTTTATCCTGTTTTTTTTTATTACCTTTTTCTCACCAAATTTTGTATTTATATTTTTGGCACTACATTTGTAGGTGCAGAATTTAACATGTCCATATAGACTCCGTGCAGCCTAGCTACATACAGCTAGCCGAGTCCTTGGCGGATGGCTGGCCTGGTTAGCAGCCACAGTATAGCTGGGGATCAGCAGTTCTTAGCGCCACATACCGAGGCTTGTGTGACGCCTCGCAGCGTACCGCGGCCAGCGAGCCGGTCCTAGCCGCCTGCTACCTTCTCCTTCAGTTGTTGTCATGGGAACACTTCCCCGTTGGCAGGCCTTCCTTTGGTCGTGTTGTGCACCCTTATGACCTCATCTCGCAGTTGTACGGCCTCGATGATGGCGACGACCCCGTTAATGCGCCCACAATGGGTACACGTTGGATGCATGGTCAGTTGAGGTGGGCCAGGGAGAGACCGAGACGTGCGTACACGGATTTCCACCAGAGGTTCGAGCTTCTGCCGTTTGGCGACGTAGTCTGGTGGCCATAGTCTCAACGGTTCATTGCGAACACGGCCCCCCACGGGTTGTCATCTCAATGCGAGCAGGATCACAGGTACTGGATGACGACCTGCCACTTGGTGTTCGCGCACTGCGTCGAGCCATACAGCCCACACCGAGTCATGAGACAGTTCGGGCTGTACCAGCAGGTCCCTCCCATGCTAGGACGCCCTCTTGCGGATATCACCCACCGGTATGTCACTACACCCCAAATTTAATTATTGCATTAGTCTCAATGTGACTATCCTACTAATTGTGTAATGTCTCAATGAACTTGCAGGCAATCGAGGAGAGGGCGAGCGACAGAAGACTGGAGAGCCACACAGCGGACATGGACAGACATGTGGCGTGACCATGCGGATACGATGGTTGTGGATGAGACACGGCCGGATGACCCCGCGACGTATAGGGCATACCTTGAGTGGTACGCTTCACGCACCCGCAGTAGGCTTACAGGGGAGCCGCCACATCCTCCACTTCAGGCTGTTCACGAGGCCGCTATACAGGAAGGTCCAGACCGTCATCTAGCGGCACGGGTCGACCAGGCGGTACGAGATTACTATGTCATTACGCAGTGCATGATTACATTTGAAATGACTGTTTGTTTCACTGCAGGTGGACCGGCTACATCATATCGAGGACGAGGCTGATGATGCTATACGACGTAGGAAGTCAAATACCGAATCTCGGTGGGTAGGTTATATGCGCACCATCATCGATGACGCAAGGGGTGCGATACGGTCCTTGAGTTGTGGTCACCACCGAGATGACGTTGTTGCTACACGCGGTGGCGGACGTGGCCAGGGACCACCACCTCCCTCAGCACCACCATCAGCACGGCCATCGACGTCGCGTCCATCCCAGTCCGAGATTCGGCCCAGCTACGCTCGCTCGGCCTCCACGCGCTTCGGACCGGCGGTTCGACAATTGCCAAATATTTTTGATCGGCTTATTTACCATTTATGTCTAACCACATGTTCGTCCTGCAGCAATTGCGACAGGATAGCACGCTGCTACGGAGGGCGACGTCATCACGGAGGGCGACGGAGGAGCCACCGCGCTCTCCAGGCCGACGGGGGCCCTCTCCAGGCCGACGGGGGCCCACTCCAGAGAGCGACCCTGACTCGCCGTCCCAAACAGAGGGGGCGATGCCCTCGTACACCCCTACCGTGCAGTCCAACCTAGCCGACCGGGACAGGTGGTTTGGGCAGACGTATCAAGGCTTGACATCGCAGGAGTACATGCGCGACTACCCATCGACATCCGTTGTTCAGGGTACCCAGGTAAATGCCTTGTGATATTAGTACTTGTTATGAACAATTTTTGTACTTTCCATTGCCTAATTCAGATGTACCATCTAAGCAGGACATAGACACCTCCTCGGAGTTCCTGAGCTCTATGATTTTTGGCCAGCCGTCGCAACACTCCACAGAGTTGTACCCTCCACCACCGCCTCGGGCGCAGCCGTCGCACTACGATCTTCGCGATGCACCACGCTCCCCTAGTAGGTTCACCTTCTCAGAGGATCATATGCGCCGTACGAGGCGGCGACGAGGAGATGATGAATGAATTTTTTAATTGTGCTTTTGTAATTTTCGTGATGTTTTTCAAGCGCTTGATGGTTTGATGTTCAACGATGGTTTCCTGTATAAAAAGGGTTGCTCTTAGTTCTTTGATTTACTAGGGCATACATCCAACAGAGAGATGAGAACACGGGACAACCCACATAATAAGAAGGCATCAGTCAATGACAACACGAAACAACACATACATTGCACATACCTAAAATGTAGCAAGTAGTACAACCACCAACACACCAACGAACACAACAACTAAAATACAACACAACCGTACATAAAACATTACCAAAAGAGCTTGACGACAACATAGCATAAAACATTGCCAACATACACGAGGAGAACGTCCAGCACTACAACTTGAGGATAACAATAAACACAAGAAACAAAATAGCACACAACATTAAATTTATCTTCCACTCTAGTCTGTCGAAACGATGCCGCATCCCGACGGGGTCGCAACCCCCCACGACAACTCTCTCACGGTGAACAATGTCTGTCCTATTTCCCATTTCATCCTCCCACACCCAGAATCGGCAACCACCAGCAGCTTCCTGCGATTCCATGACAAGACAATTTTTAAACATACCACCACAATTTGAATGAACCCGAAACAATCTGACTCACCGAGTGATGGGGGCACTTGTAGTAGTGTCGCCCAGGATTCGCGGCCGTCTGTGATGTCCTACGTCTAACCACCGTGTTGCAATTTGGGCACATCACCGTGGGTGCCCATGAAGACGTGCTGAGCTGACTCATTGCCTAGTCTGGGGGAGTGAGCACGAAAGAAAACTACAAAGATTACGAACAACTAACTCAGGAGGTGACTGATAACATGGCAAGGGAGTATGTGAGGGATGGCTCCGTTTTATAGGCTGTGTGATAACAAGGCAAGGGACTAGGTGAGGAATGGCTCCCTTTTATAGCCTGTGGGGGGGCAGCCTCACGCACAAAGACCACAGAATAAGAAGGCATCAGGCAATGACAGCACGAACTAGCACATACATTGGACGTACACAAAATATTGAAAGAGAACACAAGTCTGGACCCCACACCATGCTCAGTGCGGAGACAAAACATGCCAGCTTTGCGCAGTGACCTCATAAAAAGGGGCAGCCTTGCTCAGTGACATGACAAAAGAGGGCAGCTTTGCTGGGTTACATGACAAAACGGGCCAGCTTTGCCCAGTGACATGACAAAACGGAGCATCTTTGCCCACTGACTTCACAAAACGGGCCGGCTTTCCGCAGTGACATGACAAAAGAGGCCATCTTTCTGCAGTGACATGACAAAAGAGGACAGCTTTGCCCAGTGGGATGACAAAACAGGGTATCTTTGCTCAGTATTGCATTTTTTTGTGGCTTGTGATAACAACTCCACGAAGATAACAACCAATCCATCACATGCTTAACAACGTTGCACTTTACATCGTTACGGAAAGAGGCCACAGAACATGAAGGTCCCAGAAAATGAAGGCGTCACACACTTACAACACGAAACAACACATACATTGCACATACAGAATTTATGGAAAGTAGTACACCCAACATTTTAATTCAACGCATACATGAACTAAAATACGACACAACCATAACCCTCATTACCTACATGCCAAACGAGCCTCGTGGCACCCACATGGAGAATTGCTGAGGGGGCCGCCTCGGACGTGGCTGGCCGTCGTGGTAGTGGCATGCACATATGCAGCTCGGGTTCGCGCAGCAACATGTGGGATCATAAGAGCTTCCTATATTCACGACCTCCTCGTTGCCCCTCTCGCGTTGCATCTGTTCGCGGAGGTCGTTGTTCTCCTCAGTGAGACTCTCCATTCGGTACTCCAAGTCCCATATTCGAGCCCATAATGTATCCACATAACGATCAATATACCGTTCATGAGGAGGGTCGATCCAGCGGGAGAAGTCGCATTTTGCCATCTGCAAAAAAAAGGACGGTAAACTTCGCGGGTCCATAAGCAATACAAAAATGTAATATTACTAAATTGTACCCCGGAGCGTGAGCATCGGAAGAAATGTTGCCCGCCATCGTTCGGGGAATCCAAGATCTGGACGACTGCGTACTCATTGTGTCTGCATTTCGGCCACGCTGGTTGAGCACGCCGACTTGGTATCAATCGGTACTGTGGACCGAACATATCCCTCCTTTCTAAGGGAATGTCGTCCTTCGGTGACCCAAATCCCACTGGCCCCTCGGCTTCCGACATGGTTTGTTCAAGCACGAAAGACAGGGTACTTCTTTGTTCGACTGAACAATGTGCTGGGACCCCAACCGTGCTACTTATACCAAACGAGACAACTTGCTGCATTCACCTCAAACGAATAAAAGGACAGTTCTTCGCACAGACGTGACATAACGGGGCATCTTTGCTCTGAGAGATTACAGAACAGGTCTGCTTTCACAGTGAAATGACAAAAGAGGCAAGCTTTGCTCAGTGACATGACAACACAGTGCAGCTTTTCGCAGTGACATGACAAAACGAGGCAGCTTTGCTCAAAGAGATGACAGAGGACAGCTTTGCGCAACGACGGGACAAAAGAGGGATGTTTTTTGCACATACATGACAAAAGCGTCAGCTGTGCTCAATGAGAGGTCGCTTTGCTTTGCGCAGTGATATGATAAAACGGGGCAGCTTTGCTCAGTGACATGCCAAAACGGGGCAGCTTTGCTCAGTGAGATGATAAAAGATGCTAGCTTTGGGCAGTGACATGACAAAACGGGGCAGCTTTGCTCAGTGGGATGCCAAAAGATGCCAGCTTTGGGCAGTGACATTAGTAAAGAGAGCAGCTGTGCTCAGTCAAATGACAAAAAGAGGTCAGCTTTGCTCAGTGAGATGACAAAACAGGGCAGCTTTGCTCAGAGACATGACAAATCGGGGCAGCTTTGCTCAGTGAGATGACAAAAGATGCCAGCTTTGCGCAGTGACATGATAAAACGGGGCAGCTTTGCTCAGAGACATGACAAATCGGGGCAGCTTTGCTCAGTGAGATGACAAAACATGCCAGCTTTGCGCAGTGACATGACGAAACGGCGCAGCTTTGCTCAGTGGGATGACAAAAGATGCCAGCTTTGGGCAGTGACATTACTAAAGAGGGCAGCTGTGCTCAATGACATGACAACAAGAGGTCAGCTTTGCTCTGTGATATGACAAAACAGGGCAGCTTTGCTCATAGACATTACAAAACGGGGCCTTTTTCAGTGATATCGCAGCACTCCCATCTTTACTCACTGCTACGACCACGCGGACCAGCTTTACACGTACGAGTACAGACAAAACGGCCCCTATAAATTGGTATGCATTCCATTTCCCAGCGAACATTGCACATCCAAATCCCATACTACATCGCGCTTCCCTCACCCAACCGGGATGGACAAAGGCAAGAAGAAGTAATGGGACAAGATGGTGAAGGATTGGGAGGAGACCCGTGACATAGCACGGTCAGTTGCGGCCCGCGATGCCGCCCGCGATGAGAAAATAAGGGCTATACAGGCCCGGGTAGAACAAGCCCATCGTGCTACGATGAAAGGTCCCCCCAAAGAGCGCCCGCGTAGCAACAACCCTATCCCGGACGTCCCCACCGAGCGTTCGCCACAACTACCACCTGAGGGGGAGACACCTCCCCTTTGTTGGTGCGGGGACGTGTGCAAGTTTTTCAAGTCTAAGGACCGCATCAACCTAGGTATGCGTTACTGGGGTTGCGCAAACTACTCCAGTGACTACCCCAACCGCCGTTTTGACACCGCAACCTATCGGCAGCCGGTAACGACCACATGCACCATTTTCCCCTACCTTTTCTCCTTCACAGCACGACTAACAATATCTCCCATGTATTTACAGTCTCCGGAGCCCCTGTGTGGCTACCGCAAATGGATCGATCTTGAGATCCACCCTGAGGACCAATGGACACTCGACTTCGAGGAGTGGAATGTCACACGGGACAAGGAGTTGCTGGAGGAGGAGCGCCGCAAGCACGAGCACACCCTGCGTATACAGCGCGAGACGCAAGCTCATCTTGAAGCGTGCACGCGTAGGGAGCGGGAGGCTCGCGAGAGGGAGCGCGAGAGAAAGAGGGAAATTGCGGCTAAGGCAAAAGAGGCCGCGGAGGAGTTCAACGCCGAGCGGGCAAGGAAGGGAAAGTGGCCCCGGTCCACACAGTAGGTCGTACGAGCAGTTGGGTGGGTTAGTCGCATATCATGCTATATGTTATGCATGTAATTAAAATCTACGCGGCATGTTACTCCCAACTGTATTATGAAGTTTAATATCTCGTATTTTCGCATTCCATGATTCACGTAGCACCTCATTTAACAATATTAACATAGCGGTCCTCACCGTACACGAATTCTCACTAACCTTCGAAATATCACTTACCACTTTATGTATCGACCGTTCTACGGTCAATCGTTCCTAAAAAAAATTTACCAAATTGTTTTATGCATCTACAACTTACAATGAACATAAATTTTTATTACAACTTTATCTGATTTTTACCCAGTTTATAACTGCAAAATTGCCAAAACTTAAAACAATCACAGAGATTGCAAACCCTAAAAACAGCCCAAACCATAAAATTCACTTACTACTGTATGCATCGATATTTCTACGCTCAATCCTTCGGCAAAAAAATTTAGCATAATTTTTTTTGCATGTACAACTTGCAATGAACATAAACTCTTATTACGACTTCATCAGATTCGTTCCCAGATTACAACTACAAAATTATCAAACCTTGCAAAAACCACGGGAATTTCAAACCCTAACAGCAGCCCAAACCCTAACGATCCCCGTCTACAGTGTGAACGCGCGCTCGGGAGGGGATTCGTGCGGTCGGGCGGGCGGACACGTGCTCGGGAGGCGAATCGCGCGGTCGGGGCGTGCAGACGCGCGGTCGGGAAGCTAGACGCGCGCTCGGGCGGGCGTCGCGCGGTCAGCGCAATGGATCGTGCGGTCGGGAGATCGATCGTGCGCTCGGGCGACGGATCCCGCGGTCGGAGCGGAGCCACGCCGGTCGTGCGGTCTGGTACCGCACGACCGGCCCACGTGTCGGCGTCCGGTGATCTCGCGCTCAACAGGGGTCCAAAAGCGGAATAATTTTCGTTCGGGGGCCAAAACGGGAAATTTGTGTGCACAGGGATCCAACAGTGTCCAAAATTCCTATCTCGCGTCGTCCCGAATTCGGCGATGATGCGTCGAACAAAGCACCGCTGGAATTTTTATTCCTCCGATCCCTCGGCCAGAGCACTTGTTTCCACTGGAATTTTTTCAACTCGGTCACGCTCACGTATACATGTATGCATGCCAATCATCTGATCAAACTCCACTACATGCGAGCGATTTTTTTCTCTTCAGTACACACGGCCGTTGCTCGCTTCTTCTATCCCCGCCATGCGTGAGCACATCTATCCATCAGCACCATCAACGTATACATGCATGCAAGCGAGCTATGAGTTATCCATCAACCAATTTACTACGTACCGGCCGCCGCTCTATATTTTTTTCGCCAGCCACGGCGCCGCACACCCGTATATCCTTTTATACAATCTCCTATAACACCTATTCAATCTCTACTCAAACCCTAATACAACTTGTTCAACTAAGCCTAAGCCTTTTTTTCTCAACCAAGTTTTCGGCTCACTACTTTTCAAGGGACCTGAAACCCTTCATAATATGGGTTTTCCAAAATTTCAACTCAGCACGTGTCGAAGCCTACAGGACCGCACCTCCCGTAGCTTCTCCATGCATCATCCACCTTTGATCTCTATGTGCTCCAGCGTGAGCCCAACCACTTCGTGACATCCTCGACCGCCTAGACCTCAAATTTCCCCCTCCTAGTCCCGGTTTTCCTCGTCACCGACCATGATCGTCTCCACGCCCAACCTGCACATGCAAAGACCAAAAATAAATTCTTTTTCAGCATAAAAAGAAGCAAATGATGTGTTCTTGAATTCAGTTCCATTATCACTTCTAATTGCTCTAAGTGCTCTTGGATGATCATTAGTAAGTCTAAGAATAAGTTCTCTAAAATAACCAAAAGCTTCGTCCTTAGATGCCATAAAATAGACCCAATAGTATCTAGAGTAATCATTAACAATAACAAGAACATACCATTTTCCTCCTGCAGACTGAACCCTAGAAGGACCTATAGTGTCTATGTGCAACAATTGACCCGGAGCATCAGTCATAACAAGTGTGAGCGGAGGATGTGACGATGAAACCATTTTACCATGCCGACAAGGTGAACAAACTAAATCCATCGATTTTTCAATTTTAAGACTAGGTATTCCTCTAACAAGATGCATATTACTGAGTCAAGAAAGATGATCAAAATTAATATGTCCTAGCCTACGGTGCCAGTGAAATAAGTCCTTAGAATCAGATGAAACAAGACATCTAAGATCAGAAGATGATGAATAAAAGAAGTCACCCTTTAAAATGCAGCATGAATGCTTTTTAAAGCTCACCTCAAGATTATTATCTAACAAATAGACCTCATTGGCTAGCTTTTGGGGTGAGAAGGCCTTATGATCCTACAAGTGGTATCAAAACTCAGTTCTAACATCTCTGGTCCAATGGACACTAGTTGTGAACGTCTGATAGACTAGACCCTGAGAGACCGTCGGTGTACGGTGAAGGGACCTTGAGGGACCATCGGTATACGGTGAAAGGGTGGTGAACGGCAGAGGGACATTAATATGTGAAGGGAGAGATTGTTGGAATAGTCTTATATTGATTATGGAAGAGCAATGGATCTAACTTAAAAGTGGAAGAGTCTCTCGCCTCATTGGCTAGCTTTTGGGGTGAGAAGACCCTTACGATGCTACATGTATATTTCAGATGTTTGTAGAAGTTATGGGACAAGTAGAGCTAACTGGATTGAGAAGCGCAATGGTGGGTACAGCTGGGGTAACTGGCCTATCAGCCGAGCAACGAAAAAACTTACAATAGCGATGGAACTTGTGGCTAGTCCATCATATTTGAAACAACCCGAAAAATCCAAAAAGGATTTGGATTCCTTGAGTTTTGATTTTATTCGATCCTTAGCTCTTTCCAGTGCCTTCTCCATCCCCCTAGCGACCTCTCTCGCCGCTCCTACCATGCACCAAAGCAGCCACGACCAAATTCACTCACCGCCACCCCTGTTCTCTCTCCACTCTCACGGCTGACCTGGCACCACGTACTCAAGCAACCGCCTTACCTTTTTGCCCAAGGGATGCAGAACCCAACGCACCATCTCACCTTGCTGACTTCCTCACCGCCAAGACCGAGCCTCCCCGAAGCTTCTCGCCCCTCCCCTACTCATGAAAGAATTCGATATCGAACCACCTAGCCTTGGCGCCCAGATAGCCCTGGACACACCCAATTCATCTCGTCGGCTGTAACACTATCGCCATCGTCGGAGACCTCCAAAGTAAGCCCGATTTCTAATTCTTTGCACCCAGTTGATTTCATTTCAATTGCTTACTCCCGTAGCTCCCTCATAACCCTATGAACACGATCAAAGCACCGCCACGGCTAGCCAAGCCCGATAGCTCCTCAGCCACCTTCTCTTCCGTCGGTCAAAATCACCCCGCCGTGGGTGCGCCACCACAAGCTACCCTAGCCCGTACCGACCATACCATCAACACCTCCTCACCCCAAGGATGCTCAAACACCAATGCTCTTGTCCCCTTAAATCTTGAAGCTCATTGTTGCCATTAAAACCTGCCACAAAGACACCTCGCCGCCAGCGAAGTTCCAGCCATCCCCGATCACAACCAAGGCCAAAAATGGATTCCCTTTAGTCCTAAGAACCCACCCATAACCTCGGATTCCATCGCCAATCACCACAGGTCCACCAATCGCCGGCGCCATTTTTCTTGATTACTGCAGCGTCACGTGGAAGAAGAAAAACAGTGTCAGGCTAGGCCAAACACTGTTCATTTTAGCTTTCACTATAGCAATCCTACCCGTCATGAACAATGATAGGCCCAGCATGAACAGTAAAAATCCGTGATGAATAGTAAGTACCCATTACTGTTCATCCTTGCCCGAAAATACAAAATATATCCATTTCATCTGTTTCGATCCCATCTACCCTATTCTCAGCTCCATTTCTCCATAACAGACACCAATAAAATCTTAGCCCTCCTAAACACCATATCAAATCAAAAAATCCAATTCCGTCCAAAGCCTCTGCTGTTCGCCAAAACCTATATACTCGCTATGATCATTTTGAGCCATAAAGTCCATTCTCAACTCTACTTAGCCTAAATACGCTCTAACGAAACCTTAACCTATCCAGATATCATTCCGAACTTGTGTCTGATACCGTGTCAGCCATCACTATTCACCAAAACCCCAAAAATACATATGTACCTATTTTGATTGTCTTGAGCCCATCCAAGCCATTCCAACTCTATTTCATTGACTTAGACTCCGATAAAATTTCAAACCATCTAGATGACATTCCAACCCAAAACCCAACACCATCCATACCCATAGTCATTTGCAGAAACCAATATAACACCTATATATTTCTTCGACCGTCTCAAACCCCATCTAACCTAATTCCAACTCCGTTCAGCCAAATTAAGCACCACCTAAACCTCGACCACCCGTACCTATCTTCTTTGTCTTTTGGTTATTTTATTGTATTTTGTTACCATCTTGCATTCTGCAAAGTAGGAACTCATTTATATTCGTTTTTCGTGCTAGTATTCGGACCACATGAGTTGGTCAACAAGAAGAGCTACAAGAACAATTCAAGAAGTCAAATGTCCAACCTGAAGACGACAGAAACTATAGACAAAGAGGCAGGTCACATGTCTTAGATCATATCGAACCTACATTTCTTTAATTATTTAATTATTAGTACTTTCATTATGATATTTGCGAAGTGCTATTTCTTGTACAGCTAATGTCCTACCACCCAAAAAGGCCTTGTTTAATTTGATAGCCATATTCACCTTGACAAGACTTAGTAATATTAAATGTATTATTTAAGTAGCCATGGTAGACCAGGAATGTAGGATCGGAAATGGCAATAGAGGGGGGTGAATGGTGCCTTCAAAAATCGCCCCAAGTATCCACGCAAATTTCCTTCTCTGATAGCTACAGAAGCTATGAAGGAGAAGAGTGAAAGCTCACTGGAAGATAAAGAACCCAACAGAAAATAATACTAGAGAGCATGGCAGTCCAGAGAAACTGGCCGGTCAGACCGTAATGGTGGGAGCAGTCTGACCGCCGTTCTACCCCAGGTCGGACCGCCCGAGAGCCGCCGGTCTGACCGCCGGTGAGAGGCCGGTCGGACCGCTAGGGTTAGCGGCCTGACCGCCGGCTGAGGTGCGATCTAACTGCCATGGGTAATGCGGTCTGATCGGGCATAACTCCAGCGAAGGCAAACAGCCGAGCAGAAAAACTGAGTTTTGTCAAAACAGAAAATACTCAAGGAAGAAATTAAAACAAAGAGAAGAGAAGACAATTGCAGAGCTTCTCAGGTCAATTCCTCTGAGCTACAACCTAAACAACACAGATGCGTTAGGAAACAAGAGAAGAGATCAAAATAGCAAGGAACCATAACTTTGACAGAAATCTGAAAACTTGAGCAGAGAGTAAGACTGATTTCCAAATTTCTTTCCATTCTTGAATCCTTTGCTCATGAGACTTTGAATCTCAGAAGGAAATGGTCTCATAACATGAGAGCACAAATCTAAAGCCATCTTTTGAAGGGAAATCAAGAGCATTAACCATGCTCTTCCTCCAAACCATAGACAGGGGTGAAACAGAGGAATACATCGGCAAGCAAATTCTTGGAAAGACTATAGCTAAAGAAGGTTTGCTCTCGGGAATGGCTAGCCAAATGGCTTTGAGGTATTTCCCAGTGTAGAGCAACTCATTTTGCAGCTCCTCAAATAGAAATCAAATCAAAGGCACAGGAGCAAAGAACAACAGCTAGAGCAAAAGACAAACACAGAGAGGAAGACACCAGACCATCTCAAACAAAGAACATCTCAGATTGATACAAGGAGATGAATGATTACAAGAAGTGTTCTACAGCCATTCCACTACAGCCCCATACGCAATTGGGATAACAAGATGTGTCGCCAACTCACTACATCTCTTGCCCTAAGATCTCACAACGCAGAGAAGAAGGAACACCACTCTACTGCTTGAGCTATCCTGCACTGCCAACTCCCAATAACTAAATAGAGGAGCTCACATTCTCAAATAGCAAATCAAAAATTGCAGTCCAGAATGCACTCCCAACACCTCACACAAAGCAAGGAGCCAAAACAACCAGGATTGGAGGGAAACCAAACATGCCTTCTCCAAACCCTAAACCCTCTCTTCCACTAACGGGTCTCCAACCCGTTATCTTCAACTAAAACCACTTCCATTTTGTAGCCTTGCACATTTTACCAAAATGCCCCTGCCGCACCTTCCTGGAAGCTTCCTCTTCTCTCGCTGTCGACGCCTCGCAACCACTTCGAGTCCTTGTCATCTTCGTCATGTCCCGACCGCTTTGACCTCAGCACCGCCCGTGCCTAGTCCGGTCATCCCATGCCTCGCCACAACTCCACCTCAAAGTCCTGCAGCCATCACAGACAAGAAACTATCATATACCACCGCTCGAAATAGCATAACCAACACTAGCATCAGAAAAAGGTACTCAAACATGAAATACCCAAATCGACCGATCAAAAAAAAAAGAACAAGCGTCCCAAACACGTCCGACCGCGTTCGACCAAGTCCAACCGTACTAGACTGCACCATGCACCGACTTGGCGCGAACCAACCAAATCAAACTCAAACTTTCCAGAACACGAGTCAATTACTCATCACAAACATGGGGAAACCTACACATGGTCTCTCAATCTCCCCCTTGATGAGTATATTGACAAACACAGAAAAAGAATAAAGTTGAGTTTGTTTTGAAAATCATACATGGTCTAAAAGAAAGATAATGAAGCTTATGACCATGTTGACAAAAGGAGCAAAGACAGAAAGAGCAAGTTTTCCTCAAAATCTCCAGAAATTTGCTTTTTCTCCAATATTCTTCCCCTTTTGGCAATAAAATCATCAAGATATAAGGAGGAAAATAGATCATGATATGGATGAGATGGCTGAAAATTATTGATTCCAAGCATTTGGAGCCATGAAGATTATCCAGAATGATCATTTGAGTATTACACTAAGCCATAACACATATGAATGCCATCAAGATCATGACAAGATATGTATAGACAAGCTAAACCAAATAAGTCACAATCTAAAAATTAGTTGAATTGCTTAGCATGTTAAGGTATTCAAGATTATAGTCTAGCTAAAGGTATCCAAAGATGATGCAAGCCATGTCAATAATCTAAGTGGAACCAAGAAGCTAGTATTGAATCATTCAGAGTGCTACAAGTTCAAGAATGAATCACTTGTTCAAGTACTTGGTCTTTTTGTGTAATTAAGCAAATTTAGCACAATTGACATATTTTTCCTTTTAGAAGCTCATGGTTGTTTCCAACCCAAAATTTTGTTTAGTTATGTGCTAGATCTCAAGTCTTATGCGACCACTCTAAGCTAGAAGCTTAAGAAGATGATCTTAGTCATCCAAAACTCTCCCTGAGTTCATGCCTAGTGCAATGGCAAGCAGTCTCATGAGAAAGAATTGGTGAGATCAGTTCTTTCGCACAAAAGAGATCTTTTTGCTTTTACTGAATTTAGTTCAAGAACAAGAAGGTAATAATAACTCATGCGTCATAAAAGAACTAGCATAGCTCAATCTAAAGCTCAATAAAGATTCAAGACTCAACTCAACCTATTTGACATGACATGAATCATAAAAGGATAACTAAGGACAGACTAGTCTCAAGAGCTAACTTGACATGATTTAATTCAAGTTGTACATTTTTAATCAACTTATCATGGCAAAAACTAGACTACACATATAAAGTCATGATAACTCTAGCAAGTAAGCACATATCAGGGCAAGATGTAATGCATTGTAAACATGTCATAAAAGGATAATAATCAAGGCTTCATGTAGTTATATTATAATGCAGAATGCTGAAATGTAAGAAAATCCAGCTTCCCTTAATATGTGATGCACTTTTAGTTCAAGTTGAGTTATGTCAGCATTAAGATCTAGAAATTCCCAAATGAACTCCTCCTGAACCAAAGCAATAAAAACGAGAAGCCGGCAAGAAAATCAGAAAAGGCAGTCCTTAAAGCATAGATAAGAAATAAAGGGTACTATGGCTCAGACTGACTCTCATCTACCCCATATGACACTAGGACTATCAGCTAGTCTTCTAACACACTAAGGAGCAAACATGTTCCCTGTCTACCCAAGGGTGGCCCAACCCTTGCTAGAATCTATAAGAAGTGAGTGAGCTCAACCTAGTGAGAAGAGAAACAGCTAATAAGCAGCATCCTAGAATCACAAGATGAGAGGAAGAGGTCTAAGCAACTAGACTAGAGAAACACTCTAATCTATGCTAGGAGGACTAACCCAAATGCACCCATATGAATGCAACAAATAGAGAACAGGAGCATATAAACAAGATAAAGCATAAAGCACAAAGCTCCCCCTCACAACAATCCATAAGGACAGACCACCCCAAGATCTCCCCGCAAGGCTGAAAACCTAGAGCTATCCAAAGGCTTGGTAAAGATATCGGCCAACTGGTGGTCACTCTCCACAAACTGGAGCACTATGTCTATTGGACCGAAATGGCGACAGAGGGGGGGGGGTGAATGTCGACTCTCAAAATTTCCCCCAAAAAGAATGGCCTCAAATCTTCTCTCCGATAGTTATGAAAACTATGAAGAGGGATTCAAATGCTCTCTGGAGACCTAAGCATACAGAGGAAAACACAGGAGACACAAATAACAGAGACAACAGGAGTTAACAACAATCGTAAAAAAAATGTTGCAAAAACCCTCATGCCGGTCTGACCGCCATGGGCTGGGCGGTTAGACGGCCGAGTGGCCGCCGGTCAAACCGCTCCATGAAAGCCGGTCAGACCGCCGGCGTCCAACCGGTCAGACCGCTAGTCTGAAGCCGGTCAGACCACTCGTCGGGATTCAGACAGCAGAGGGGTCATTTTCAGACAACAAGAATCAAAGCTTCACTTAACTGGGAATTTTGGAGGCTTCTCTCTGAGATTTCCAGTCCAGAACTAAAAGACTACTACCTAAATAACATGCAGAGCCTAGAAGGCCGAGAATTTCACCATAAAACAGAGGGAATTGAGATTTGGGGCAAAAACTGAAAATTACAGAGAGCAACTACAAAAACTCAAATTCCCGTTTTGTCTTTGATCATTTGGCCATGAAACTTTCGGGATAGCTAATTAATAGCCTCTAGACTTTTCATGCCAAGTTTCAAGCCATCTCAAAGAGGGAAACAAGATTTGCACCAAACCCTAGAAAAGAAACTTGAAGTCTCAAGAACAGTGAAAACCCAAAAACATGATTCTTGCAAAATTGATCAAATTGCTCTTGGAACTAGATGACCAAAGGGTCTAAAAATGCAATTCCATCATAGAGCAACCTATTTTGCCACTCCCCAGCAAGAATCAAGCAAAAACACAAAAAGTCAAAAATCTTACATAGAAGGCATCGAAGGAAAATAAACAACAGAGAGCTTGAGACTCAATCAAACTCAACCAAAGCCATCTCATATTGATATTGAGGATCATAGAGATGTCCCCATACGCATTCAAAGGAGTGATTACAAGGTGGCTCAACTCATCCTCTCCCTCTCCATCTCAAGAACACATGAACACTACATGCTAGAAGAGGAGCACACACACAGAGAGAAGCTACGAAGGAGACACACACACAGCCAAGCCCCTCTGCCTCTCCTGCTCTCAACTACTAAAGCCTCACCAACTAAAGTCTAAAGCCAAAACAAACTCTCCAAAGCTCATTTTGACTAAAGCAACACTCTACCAACCTGTAACATCCCAAAATTTCGTTCTCTGAAAAATTTAATTTCAAATTAATTAATTTAAAGTATTTGAACTTTATTTGGATTTATCTAAATTTTATTTCAAAATCTAAATCAAATTTAATCCTCAACCTCTTTACTCGGCCATCACGTGTCGTTCCTTGATTCAATCCATCCTCACCCCGGTTTAATCTCAGCCACCTGCGTTCACTTACCCCTTCGTTTTAATCCGGTGGCCCTGATTTCTCTTTCACCTCGTGGCATTCGTCCGACCGTCCACTTCTTCCTCCTTTCTCTTCCCTCTCGCCGACAGCCCAATCCCACCTGTCAGTGAATAAAACTCTTTTCCTGTTGAAAAATAATTCGACCAGAAAATCAAAATCTCTGCTGACGTCACCCTAACATCATAAATTACTTTTCCATAGAACTATAATTCCTCTGAAAATCATTTCCCTTGATGATGCCATAATCGGATTTTTCAGTTCAAAAATAATTCCAGAAAATCAGTTTATTCTTTTTCTCTCC
Organism: Dendrocalamus latiflorus; assembly: GCA_017311315.1. Taxonomy (NCBI): domain Eukaryota; kingdom Viridiplantae; phylum Streptophyta; class Magnoliopsida; order Poales; family Poaceae; genus Dendrocalamus; species Dendrocalamus latiflorus. The sequence goes on from CM029674.1 coordinate 18,126,941, forward strand.
TTTTAAACTACCAAAATATCGTATTTCTTCATTTTAACTCCGAATGAGCCCATTCAAATTTCTAAACTCATCAAAAATTCCAATCTATCCATTTCTATCCTCTTTTCAAATTTTTGGAATTTTCGAATTTATTTGAATTAAATTAAAGCTTAGAAAGTAAAAATATTTTAAATGGCTAAAATATACCTCAAATAAATCCGAAATTATTTTATTTAGTCTTTTCGTTTTCCAAGGATTTTTATAGAATTTTTCTGAATTTTTCAAATTTATTTTATTTTTTTTTCTAAAACAAATATTATTTTATTATTATTTTGTCTCTCCTCACTATTCATCATCTTGCACCGTTCGAAAGATTCTCCAGAGAGCAGCACGCGCGAGCGCCATGACCCATTCTTCAAGCTTCAATAACTTTTGAATTTCTCAACGGTTTTTAGTGAAATAAATTGCATTAATAGCCTCTAGACTTTTCATGCCAAGTTTCAAGCCATCTCAAAGAGGGAAACAAGATTTGCACCAAACCCTAGAAAAGAAACTTGAAGTCTCAAGAACAGTGAAAACCCAAAAACATGATTCTTGCAAAATTGATCAAATTGCTCTTGGAACTAGATGACCAAAGGGTCTAAAAATGCAATTCCATCATAGAGCAACCTATTTTGCCACTCCCCAGCAAGAATCAAGCAAAAACACAAAAAGTCAAAAATCTTACATAGAAGGCATCGAAGGAAAATAAACAACAGAGAGCTTGAGACTCAATCAAACTCAACCAAAGCCATCTCATATTGATATTGAGGATCATAGAGATGTCCCCATACGCATTCAAAGGAGTGATTACAAGGTGGCTCAACTCATCCTCTCCCTCTCCATCTCAAGAACACATGAACACTACATGCTAGAAGAGGAGCACACACACACAGAGAAGCTACGAAGGAGACACACACACAGCCAAGCCCCTCTGCCTCTCCTGCTCTCAACTACTAAAGCCTCACCAACTAAAGTCTAAAGCCAAAACAAACTCTCCAAAGCTCATTTTGACTAAAGCAACACTCTACCAACCTCTCAAACCCTAGAATCCATTGGAGTGCATGAGATCCATAAGGAGACATCCCCTCCTTATATAGGACTAGGCTAATGGGTCTCCAACCCGTTACGCCCACCAACTCGAACGGAACCCGCTTCCACGTATGCAGCTTTGCGTTTTTACCGAAACGCCCCTCCTGCACCTTCCGGGAAGCTTCCGCGTTCCTTGTTGTCCAAACCTTGCAACCACCTCGAGTCTCCGCCGTCTTCGACACATCTCGACCGTTCTGACCTTAGCGCCACCTGCGCCTAGTCCGGTCACCCCGTGTCTCGCCACGACTTCGCCTCGATGTCCTGCAGCCAACACAGACAAGAAACACATCACATAGCACCGCTCGATACATGAAAGCACAAATAGCATCAATAAAACCACATTAAGCATAAAAATGCCAAACGACCAATCGGGAAGACGAATATGCAATTAGACTGTCTAACCAAACCTGACTGCGCCAAATGCCGACCTGGCACAAAACACTCAACTCAAACTCAATCTTTGGAACAAACTCGTCAATTACTCATCATAAGCATGTGGTCACCTCCACATGGTCTCTCAATCTCCCCCTTGATGAGTACATTGACAAACCCCGAAAAAGCACAAAGTTGAGTTTGAAAAGAGACAAGAGTCAAACATGGTCCAAGAGAAATCAAAGAAGCTATGACCATGTCAACGAAGGAACACTAGAGCTACAAAACAAAGAGCAAATTGTTCTCCAAAGCTCAAGAAAGTTCCCAAATGGTTTTTTTGCTATTCTCCCCCTTTTGGCAATAAAAACATCAAGGATGCAAAAGAGAGAATAAAGTCACAAGAATGGATGAAATGACTGAAGTTTGTTTATTTTAAGCATTTAGAGCCATGAAGATTATCCAAAATGACCATATGAGGAATACACCAAGCCATAACGCATAAGCATGCTATTAAGATCATGACAAGACATGTATAATCAAGCTAAGCTAAAAAGTCACAATCTGAAATTTAGAGCAATTTCTTAGCATATGAAGTCATTCATGATTCTAGTCTAGCTAAAGGTATCCAAGGATGATGCAAGCCATATCAATAGTCTAAGTGGAACCAAGAAGCTAGTATTGAGTCAAAATAGAGTGCTACAAGTTCAAAAATGACTCATTTGTTCAAGTACTTTAGTCCTTTTGTAATTAAGCAAATTGAGCACAAATGATATATTTTTCTTTTGAAACCTCATGATTGTTTTCAACCAGATTTTTGTTCAGTCATGTGCTAGATCTCAAGCCTTATGCGATCATTCCAAGCAAGAAGCTTAAGGAGATGATCTTGGTCATCCAAAACTCCCTCTGAGTTCATGCCAAGTGCAATGGCAAGCCGTCTCATGAGAAAGAATTGGTGAGATTAGTTCTTTCGCACAAAAGAGATCATTTTGCTTTCTTAGAAGATTGTACGAACTCATGGTTCATCAAGAGACTATCATAGCTCAATCTAAGGCTCAACAAAGATTCAAGACTCAACTCAGCCTATTTGACATGGCATGAAGCATAAAAGGATAACTAAAGATAGAATAGGTTCAAATGTTACCATGACAGGAGATAATTCAAGTTGTGCAGTTTTAAGCAATCTATCATGGCAAAGACTAGACTACACATATGAAGTCATGATCCATCTAGCAAGTAAGCACAAGTCATGGCAAGGTGTAATGCATTGTAAAATATGTTATAAGGGAATAATAATCAAGGCTCCAAGTAGTTATATTACAATGCAACATGAAATGCAGAAAATCCAGCTCCCCCTCAATATGAGATGCAACTTTTAGTTCAAGTTGAGTTATGTCAGTATTAAGCTCTAGAAGCTCCCAAATGAACTCCCCCTGAACCAAAGAAATAAAATTGAGAAGCTGACAAGAAAACCCGAAAGGGCAGTCCTTAAAGCATAGATAAGATATAGAGAATACTATAGCTCAGACTGACTCTCATCTACCCCATATGACTCTAGGACTATCAACTGCCCATCTAACATACTAGGGAGCAAACACGTACCCTGTCTACCCGAGGGTGGCCCAACCCTCGCTAGAACCTATAAGAAGTGAGTAAGCTCAACCTAGTGAGAAGAGAGACATCTAACAAGCAGCATCCTAGAATCACAAGATAAGAGTAAAAGTCTAAACAACTAGACGATAGAAGCACTCTAATCTATGCTAGGAGGACTAACCCAAATGCACCCAAAATGCAATGTAACAGAAAGGAGTAAGAGCATAATCAATATAGTAAAGCACAAAACTCCCCCTCACAACAGTCCATAAGGACAAAGATATCAGCCAACTGGTGGTCACTCTCCACAAACTGGAGCACTATATCACCCTTTTCCACATGGTCTCGAAGAAAGTGAAAGCGAATATCAATATGCTTGGTCCGAGAGTGCTGCACTGGGTTTTTAGCAAAGTTAATTGCAGAAGTGTTATCACAAAAGAGTGGAACACTATCTATGACTAACCCAAAGTCCCGCAGAGTCGAGGCCATCCAAAGCACTTGGCTGCAGCAACTAGCAGCAGCAACGTACTCGGCCTCTGCGGTGGACTGTGCAACACCGGATTGCTTCCTCGAAGACCAAGAAATGAGAGAAGTGCCAATGAATTGGCAGGTGCCAGAAGTGCTCTTCCTATCTATCCTACAGTCAGCAAAGTCTGCATCCGAGTAGGCTCTCAAGGAAAGACAGGAAGAGGAAGAGTACTAGATACCATAGTCAATGGTAGCTCGAAGGTACCGAAGAATGCGCTTCACCGCCTGGCGGTGAGATACGCGAGGAGAAGCCTGAAACTGAGCACAAAGACACACAGCAAAGTGTATGTCGGGTCTCCAGGCAGTGAGGTACAAGAGGGAGCCGATCATACTGCGATACTCCTTCTGATCAACTGGCTTGCCGTCCTCATCTGGGTCGAGTGAAGCTGAAGTAGCCATCGGAGTGGAAACTGACTTACCATCACTCATATCGAAGCGCTTCAGGAGGTCTTGAGTGTACTTGGCCTGATGCAAGAAAGTACCCTCCCGAGTCTACTTGATTTGGAAGCCAAGGAAGAAGCTCAACTCGCCCATCATGCTCATCTCAAACTCCGAGCTCATGAGATCGAAAAACTGGGAAACGAGAGCATGCGAGGAGCCGCCAAAGATGATGTCATCCACATAAACCTGGACGAGCAGAAGATCGGTGCCATACCGGCGGATGAACAAGGTCTTGTCTACTTTACCCATCTCAAAACCATGACTCAACAAGTAGGACTTAAGCCTCTCATACCAAGCTCTAGGGGCATGCTTAAGTCCGTACAAAGCCTTGGAAAGCTTGTAGACATGGTTTGGGTATTTGGAGTTCTCGAAACCTGGAGGCTGTCTCACATAGACTTCTTCCTCAAAGCCATTGAGGAAGGCACTCTTGACATCCATCTGGTAAAGCTTGAAACCCATAGAAGCAGCAAAGGCAAGCAGGATTCTAATGGCCTCAAGTCTCGCTACAGGGGCAAAGGTCTCCTCGAAATCTAGACCCTCAACCTGGGAAAAGCCCTGAGCTACCAGTCTAGCCTTGTTTCGAATGACAACCCCATCCTCACTCTGCTTGTTCTTGAACACCCACTTAGTCCCAATGACATTGTGACCTCGAGGGGGCTCAACAAGCGACCAGACCTTATTTCTCTCAAAATTCTCTAGCTCCTCATGCATGGCATTGACCCAAGACTCGTCATAGAGAGCATGACACACATCCTTGGGCTCGAAGGAGTCAACAAAGGCAGAATGGAGACAGAAATGTGACATGCCAGACTTCGAGCGAGTGACTCGCTCAAAGAGCTCTCCAATAATCTGCTCGGAAGGATGGTCTTTCTGGATATGTCGAGGTGGTCCAGGATGAGATGAAGAAGTGGCCTCTACCTCATGAGCTGATGAGATAGGAATAGAGCCACTAGCTCCAGAAGAAGCAGAAGGTATGGGCTGATCGCCTCGAGGTGCAGTGAAAGAAGACACCTCAAGGGGTGGATGAGGGACTGGATCGGGTAGACAACCCTCATCTCCATCATCCTCATCATCCACAAAGATAGGTTCGGACAGCTCTAAAGAACCTGAGATATCGGGCCTAGTCCCCGGACTGGCCTCGTCGAAGGTCACCTCACAGGTCTCTACCAACTTACTAGACTCGCAGTTCCAAACCCTATAAGCCCGCGAAGAAGTCAAGTAGTCTAGAAAGATCCCATCACAAGGACGTGACTCGAACTTATCTAGGTTCCCGGACTTCAAAATAAAGCACTTGCATCCAAACACACGAAAGTGAGATACACTGGGCTTTCGCCCATATCTCAACTCATAAGAAGTGTGGTGCAAGTCTGCCCGAAGAAAAACTCTGTTCGAAACATGACACGCGGTCGCAATAGCCTCAGCCCAAAACTTCCTAGGTGTAGAATACTCATCGAGCATCGTCCTGGCCATCTCGACCAAGGTACGGTTCTTCCTCTCCACGACGCCATTCTACTGTGGGACGTGCGGAGAAGAGAACTGGTGCTCTACACCTGTCTCATCGCAAAACCTCTCAAAGTAGGAATTCTTGAACTCCGTGCCATTGTCACTACGGATCGCTCGCAAGGCACCCGGAAGCTCAACAGAAAGCCTACGGAAAAGACCTCAGAAATGTGTAAGCGTCTCATCCTTCGAGGCCAAGAAAAACACCCAAGAGTACCTCGAGAAGTCATCGACCACGACAAGAACATACCACTTCCCTCCCGCTGACTGCACTCGAGCTGGTCCAACTGTGTCCATGTGGAGAAGCTGTCCCGGTGCATCGGTCATGGTCACTGTGACCGGAGGATGAGAAGCAGCAACCATCTTGCCGTGCCGGCAAGAAGCACAAACTAGATCTTTGACCATCTTGAGTTTCGGCAGACCACGAATGAGATCGTGGCCGCTGACTTGGGTCAAATGGTCAAATCCAATATGACCAAGTCTCCTATGCCAGAAGGAAAGGTCACGGGACTCCGAAGCAACTAAACACCGGATATGATCACCAGAAGACTCAGAAAAATCAGCACGAAAGATCCTCCCAAAACGAGAAATCCCGCAAACCAGACTACCCGAAGAATCAAGAATTTTGCAATTGTTTTTCTTAAAGCTCACCTCGAAACCGTCATCGGTAAGCTGAGAGACTGAAAGCAAATTATACTGCAGCTTACTAACCAAGGCAACATCTTTCAAAATGAAAGAATCATTAACACGCATTGTACCTTTGGCGATGATGCGCCCAGATGAAGCATCTCCGAAGGTGATCGTCTCATCACCTGGAGCACGGGTAAGGGAAGAAAATCAACGGGAGTCTCCGGTCATGTGTCGTGAACACCCGGAGTCTACAAGCCAAACCTTTCCCTTCCCTGCCCGGCGAACCTGAGTCAAACAGAGAGTAAAGTCTCAGTACTGGGGTAAATCAAGAGTGATTTTGGCACCCAATACTGAGTAACACATCGAGCAGATGAAGTAGTCAAACACGACTGACCTCTATCTACCCTACGCTCTCTGTCACTCAAAGAAGCAGTCGGTCTGTGTGTAAACCTGAAGCTGTTGTTGGGCTTGACTGCTACAGAGGAGCGAGTCGAGACACCAGCAACATGCTGATCACGCTGCGGGTAGCCATCTCGACGAGGAAAATGAGATCTACCCTCAGAACGGCGGAAGTCACGACCAAAGGGAGCATGAGGACGAAAACCAGAAAACTCGAAAAAAACCAAGTCCTCGATGCTTCCCAAACCCATCAACAGGAGCAAACCTAGACCTCGTGTTGGTCTTAGGTGCACTCAAGGTCTGGGGCAAACCCTGAATACGCCTAAGAGACTCAACACGGTCTCTACGCGCGATCTTGGCGCGCCTGAAGCATCGATCAATCAAATGCCCATCCTTCTGACAGAAGGTGCAGTGATACTTCACCTTCTGAGAGGTAGAAGTAGCACGATCAGGCTTCGCCTTCTGAGAGGCCGAAGCAACAGGTGGAGTCACCTTGCTGTCAGAGATCCCGTGGACAAAGCCCGCTGACTTGAATTGGACTTTCTCGGTCCTGGGCTTGATCTCGATCACACCTGCAGCTATGGGTCTAAGCACGGCAGGTGGATGCTTCCTCACATCCTCAAGAAAATCATATCCTAGACCCTGATTGAATCTGCAAATCTTAGATTGGTCTAGAATAAGATTAAGCTTCTTCTTGCCTCCTACAATCTCTCGAGAGTGTTCATAAGGTACTGACACTCCCGAAAGAGAGAGGTGCAAGAAGAGCAGGGAGAAGAAGAGACAGCAGGAGGTAAGGGAGCAGATGAAGAACCAATAGCAGAAGAGTGAATGGCTTGTGCACGCACAGTCGACTCGGAAGGGACAGTCCTACTGCTAGCAGTTTGGTTCACGTCGCTAAGCGTCTCAACCTTACCCTTGGGCTTCTCCCCCTCAGCAGCACACACATTACAAGCAAAAAGTGGCTTCTGTAGAAGGTCCTTAGCCAGTTTCACATATTTCTCATTCAATGCAATCAAATCAGATTTTAGTTTGTTACAATTAATGCATGATGAGCTAACAGGGTCCTTAGAAGCATGTTGAGCCAATCTGTTGTTATCATCAACTAATTCTTGAAACTGTTTGGAGACAGATTCAAGTTCAGCAGTAAGCTTGGGACAATTCACACATGAGGCAATAGGCTCAAGTAGAAAAGCTTGTAATTCAGCAATTTTGTGATCTGCTCGTTTTAGGTTCATCTTCAGATTATTGCAATTTTCACAAGTCTCGGGCAGATCGAGCAACATGGTATAAAGACCTCTAAACGTATTGTCCTTATCCTCACACGAGGTGCAAGAAATAGTCTCAACAATAGTAGATGTAGGAGGAACTACCCTACTCATCTCAAGTTCAGCAAGAAGAGTAATATTCTCCACCTTAATCATGTCGAGCTCAGAGGACACACTATCATGCAAAGTCCTTAGCTTCTCCATGTCATCCAGCAAAGCAAAGCATACATCACAATCATCACGGGAGGGAGCAGATCTAAGTGAAGTAAGCTCCCGTGATAATCTATCTACTTCCTTCTCCAACTCGCCACACCTAGCTCTAGATCTAGCATGAAATCTACCTAGCTTAAGAAAAGCATCATTAAGCTGGTCGTAGGTGGGGGATACCTCATCGGAGTCGGAGTACAGCTCGCTGTCGCTCAGTTCGCCCTCAAGGGCCATGAAGCACATGCCGGAGAAGTCGTCGCCGTCCTTGGATTCTTGATCACCCGTCCCGTCGTCGTCGCTCCACCCCTCCACCTCGCTGAGATCGAGGTCGTCGAAGGCGGTGAGGACGCGATGGAACAGCTTCTTGGCTTTGCCAAGGTCGCGGAACTTCTTCTTGCCTTGGGTGTGAGCAGGAGGCTTCTTGTTGCGGTTCTTGTCGATGTAGTCGTTCTTGCTCACACCGCCGTAGTCGTATTTTCCCTTCCCCAGCTTGGGGCGGTTTGCTCGAATGTGGTTGGGGCCACCACACTCGAAGCAAATCACAGGTCCTCCTCTCTTCCCATCCCTCCTCCTCTTGTAAGCATGGGAAAATCTCCGAGCTAGGAGGGCTAACTGCTCATCCGCAAGCTGCTCTAACCGATCATCAGTTATGTCGCAGAGAGCAGCAAGGGAGAATCCACAAGTCGACTCGGAAGAAGGTCCAGAAGTGGGATCGGTGACTAAAGCCATCGACTGCGATTTCGACCTACGAGAGACTATGTCAATTTCATGAGTCTTGAGGCGTGAATACAACGCATGAAGAGTCAAAGTCGAGAGGTCGGTAGTGTCCTTGATGGTAGTCACCTTCATATCCCAAACTCGCAGGTCCAAAACAGCGAGCATCTGTCGAGTATTGTCCAAGTCGGGGTATGTGAGACCGACTGCTCGGAGGTCGCAAAACACTCATCCAAGGACTCACTAGCGAGCATTTCAATCTTGTTGTAATCTCGCTTGTATTGGTCCTGTCGTACCGTCTTGATTTGGGTGGTGCTCTCATGGTAAGCATTGAGGGTCACCCAAATGTCGTAGGCCGACGCAAGATGAGAAATGCGATCAAATTCGCTTCTGCTGAGACCTTGGGTTATGACGTTGCTCGCCTTAGCATTCGTCTCAACATCGGGCATGTTTGCCACATTGATGTTCTCATCGGTAGGAACAACATATCGCATTCTGACCTTCCTTCAGATAGCATAGCCCTGAGCCTGAATGTAGGTCTCCATCCGACTCTTCCAGAAGAGCTTGGTGGAATACTTGTCCGTTGCCATAGCTCACAGATCGGTTAAGATCTATCGAAAAGAGCTAACCAGCTCTGATACCAATTGTAGGAATGGAAATGGAAATAGAGGGGGGTGAATGGTGCCTTCAAAAATCGCCCCAAGTATCCACGCAAATTTCCTTCTCCGATAGCTACGGAAGCTATGAAGGAGGAGAGTGAAAGCTGACTGGAAGATAAAGAACCCAACAGAAAATAATACTAGAGAGCATGGCAGTCCAGAGAAATTGGGCCGGTCAGACCGCAATGGTTGGAGCGGTCTGACCGCCGTTCTACCCCCGGTCGGACCGCCCGAGAGCCGCCGGTCTGACCACCGGTGAGAGGCCGGTCAGACCGCTAGGGTTGGCGGCCTGACCGCCATGGGCAATGCGGTCTGACCGGGCATAACTCCAGTGAAGGCAAACAGCCGAGCAGAAAAACTGAGTTTTGTCAGAACAGAAAATACTCAAGGAAGAAACTAAAACAAAGAGAAGAGAAGACAATTGCAGAGCTTCTGAGGTCAATTCCTCTGAGCTACAACCTAAACAGCACAGAGGCCTCAGGAAACAAGAGAAGAGATCAAAATAGCAAGGAACCATAACTTTGACAGAAATCTGAAAACTTGAGCAGAGAGTAAGACTGATTTCCAAATTTCTTTCCATTCTTGAATCCTTTGGTCATGAGACTTTGAATCTCAGAAGGAAATGGTCTCATAACATGAGAGCACAAATCTAAAGCCATCTTTTGAAGAGAAATCAAGAGCATCAACCATGCTCTGCCTCCAAACCCTAGACAGGGGTGAAACAGAGGAATACATCGGCAAGCAAATTCTTGGAAAGACTACAGCTAAAGAAGGTTTGCTCTCGGGAATGGCTAGCCAAATGGCTTTGAGGTATTTCCCAGTTCAGAGCAACTCATTTTGCAGCCCCTCAAACAGAAATCAAATCAAAGACCACAGGAGCAAAGAACAACAGCCAGAGCAACAGACAAACACAGAGAGGAAGACATCAGACCATCTCAAACAAAGAACATCTCAGATTGATACAAGGAGATGAATGATTACAAGAAGTGTTCTATAGCCATTCCACTACAGCCCCATACGCAATTGGGATAATAAGAGGTGTCAGCCAACTCACTACATCTCTTGCCCTGAGATCTCACACACGCAAAGAAGAAGGAACACCACTCTACTGCTTAAGCTATCCTGCACTGCTAACTCCCAATAACTAAATAGAGGAGCTCACATCCTCAAATAGCAAATCAAGAATTGCAGTCCAGAATGCACTCCCAACACCTCACACAAAGCAAAGAGCCAAAACAACCAGGTTTAGAGGGAAATCAAACATGCCTCCTGCAAACCCTAAACCCTCTCTTCCACTAACGAGTCTCCAACCCGTTATCTTCAACTGAAACCACTTCCATTTTGCAGCCTTGTGTATTTTACCGAAATGCCCCTGCCGCACCTTCCTGGAAGCTTCCTCTTCTCTCGCTATCGACGCCTCGCAACCACTTCGAGTCCTCGTCGTCTTCGGCATCTCCCTACCGCTTTGACCTCAACACCGCCCGTGCCTAGTCCGGTCATCCCATGCCTCGCCACGACTCCACCTCAAAGTCCTGCAACCATCACAAACAAGAAACCATCACATATCACCGCTCGAAGCAGCATAACCAACATTAGCATCAGAAAAAGGTACTCAAACATGAAATACCCAAATCGACTGATCGAGAAAAAGAACAAGCGTCCTAAACACATTCAACCGCGTTCGACCAAGTCCAACCGTACTAGACTGCACCATGCACCGACTTGGCGCGAACCAACCAAATCAAACTCAAATTTTCTAGAACACGAGTCAATTACTCATCACAAACATAGGGACACCTCCACATGGTCTCTCAAGGAATTCATAACTTTTCTACTACTAAGAGACTCATTTTGCTGGTAGAATTTCAAAAGTGGCTCTAGGATAAGGAGGTATCACGGGAAGCCATGAGTTGGGCGTGTCCCATGACCTTATCCTAGGGTGGAGGCTTGGACCGGAATGGTGGCAGAGTGGATGGGCACTCAAATATGGGTTTGTGGTTGGAGGTTGCCTCAGTGAAAACTAAGGACTATAACCTTATGCCAAGTAAAGAACATAGTGATCACCCAACCACAAGCGTTGATTCATCAAACCTGGTCTAGTAGTTGCTTAAGTTCAATTGAATATCTACAAAGGATAGGGGGAGACAAGGGAGAGTTTGTATGGGACGTTAACCATACAATGGTATGGCCGCATCAAATCGAGCGAGGCCGTGAGCCACTCGAGTTTGTTGGGAACAAGAACCTACTGGGTAGAGGCTATATAAAGAATTGAGTAGTAAAAAGTCTTGTTTTCTTAACTCTGTCGTGGGATATGATGTTTTTCCCAAAGTATGGATATGACTTTTGCTCCTTGGTCCGAGACTATTCCCTCTAAAATTTCATGTAGTACTACGACTTTGGTTAGGTTTAGTTGTTCTAACTTTATCTTTTGATAGGTTTGCTTTAACTGATATGGAATGTACTACTTTAGTCAATCAGTCTATGATCATCCATAGCCTCATATCCTTTTTATGTCTTTGGAAGTCCTGTAATAAAATCCATTCCAAAGTCCTCCCATTTCTCATTTCCACTCCAGGACTGGTTATGACTATAGCAATCCTGGTAGATTTTGATGATCTTCCTTTATTTTCTGGCACATGTCACAGTGTATTATATATTATGGGATTCCTTTCTTCATATTACTTCACTAGATTCCTTTCCTCAGATCTTGATATATCTTTTTATTCTTCCAGGATGTATAGAGAACTGTGAAAAGTGAGCTTCCCTTAGAATCATATCCTTTAATTCCTATTTATTCAGTTTACAAAAGCGACCGTAAAATCCCAAGATTTTTTTGCTCATCTTCAATGAATTCTGTCGAATTCTTGTTGTCGTAATTGAGATGAACACTTTTGAGATAGTGACCACATCGTGATATGCCTTTTGACTTAATGCCATCTACTATGACATTATCGTTTCTTAGGTGACATTGAAGATCTATATTACAATCCTTGATTAAGTCCAACCATCTTCATTGTCACGGATTTAGTTGCTACTTCTGAGTTATGAGTAGGGTAATTCCCTTCATGTGGCCGTAACTTGTCTTGATGTATATGTTACGACCCTTCTATCTTGCATCAATACACATTCTATTCCTGTGTTAAAGTATTACAGTAAACTTAAAATCCTTCTTATGGTTAGTATTAAAACTGGGACTATGATCAATCTAGTCTTCAACTCTTGAAAACTTTCTTGTTTTACTTGAGTTTCTACATGCTTACTTTTACTGTACCTGTATATCATCCTTGTGTATGTCAGATTATGACATGTCATGCTATCTCCTTTAATCATTCTTTAGAATAGATCTTTCTTCCTAACTTTCAGACTCCCGTCGATGGTTGATACGTCATTGGCGCCTATCTTTTTGTCTGCATCACTGCCTTTTCCTTAGATAAGAACTCCATTGGACATTAGCCACGATAGAGTCCATCCTGTTTGCAAGGAAAATATGTTGCTTGGTTGCCCTTGTATATTCAAATATCTCTTCTTCCGTCCAAAGCGCTCGGTCGACTATAGTTCATAGGTCCGAAAACTCATAATCCATAGCTACAACGCAACACTTCATACTTGGTCGTAGGTCTTTTATAAGTACTCCCATCTTTTGAGTTTTGCAACATCTTCCTGAGTGTACTGAGATACATGACGAAATTGTTGCAAATACTCTAGGATAATCCTCTCTCTCTCTCTCTTTGTCATGGATTAAGAAATTCTTTATATTTTTTATGACAACCTTAGAAGAAATGTGGGGTGTACGAAATTTCTTCACAAATTCTTCCCACGTAGTATTTTCTTTAGATGAGTCCACAAATAGTATCCCACCAAGTAACTACTGGTCCTCAAGGCTGGTATATAGCAAAAAGAACTGTCTCCTTGCTCATACACTGGAGAGTATCTATTCTCTCGATCTCTTGTAACCAATTATCTACACTCAATGGTTCTGTTGCGGATGAGAATTTAGGTGGCCCAGTCTTTGAAAAGGTTTTAAATTTGAATGTAGTTGCATTTGACGTTAACATTGATTCTTCTAGTGACATTCTTGCAGTAAATTATCCCAATATCCTTGCGGCTTTTCCTAGTATCTTGGCTTGTCCTTGTTCACATTCAATCTGGTTTCTTCCTATGGTAACTAGGACTTCCATCATATTGGGTTGCTTTTTCCTGAGTTCCTTTCTTCATTTGTCAGATCTTTGATTTGTTAAAGGCATCCTATTTAATGGTAATCGAGACCTAGGAATCAATTTTGTAACATTTTTGGGCTTAGCAAGGGAAAGTAAGATTGAAATAAAGAAGAGAGCAAGAAGGTAGGAGAGAAAATGAAGTGATATTAAATGATTTTTCTAATTGCTTTTCTAACACACTTATCCAAAATTTCCCACACATTTGCAAGGATAATCCAACATTTTCCAATCTTCAACATCCACTAATGGACTAATTTACTTCCATACTACTTCTATATATAGGCTTAGAATCCAATGGCCTCATAAATTTTGGCTTCTACTTCTTGTTATCTATCCTAACCTTTCTTTATTGCTTAGCCATAACATCATTGCTATCTAAAATTCCAAATAAATATTACCATTTATCTGATCCACTGAACATATAGTTCTTATTATATCATTTCTAACTTTATTAATCAAATCATGGTTATCCAAATTCCACATAAATTACAACTTCAATCATGACTATATAAATCCAACCTCATATCTGTTATAATCCAGTATTCTCATTTTAAATCTACCAATATCATTTGTATCAAAATTTTCCTAAAAATCCAATTCTTTCTGTCATTGATTCATAGTTTGTTTCTCAAGTAATCAACTAAGCTTCTTACTATCTACTTCTAAATTAATTCACCATTATAAACATCCACCGAGAATAATATAATTGATCAAGGTTGTAATCCAATAATCACTATTAAACATCCACCAAAAATGATATCATTTATCGAGCCTAAAATCAAATAATTATTATTACATTTCCTATTTCTCCAAAACTCAACTTATTCATCTATATAGTTAATCCAATCCATCAAATTCCATTGATTTATCCTTTCAAACACATTACCATTTTTTTTCTAATAATGAACATGAATCTACCGATACCTTTGTCTATTCATTATCTCTTATGTAAATTCCTAATGGGTTTATTTACTTCCATCACTTATGACTACCATAGGTGTAATTCAATTTATTTATTGCAATCAGAAATTTGCATTTAATTTCTTCTGAGATTCAGAGTCTAATATGTAAGGGAAAGATAAGAACAGAGGAACATAGGTAAGAATTGAGACGAAATAGGGCAGAAGCGGAAAACTTTCAACAAAATCTTTATTTAAAATCAAGAATTAGTTTTGCACAAATTGCTTATATAGCAGCCTAACTGGCTAATAGTGCAATTTGGCTATTAATACAATCAGAAAACTTCATCTAATTGAATGGCTTTCTCCATTGCATCAAGGAGATCAAGCGGGTATTGTTTGCTAACTACTCGAGCAGTGACCTTATAACTTTTCAAAAGGAAAAGCTTCGACCAGGGTATTTGTACTGTTCTTCTTAACACCATCCTTAATACTTCTTCAACTAGGGTTAGTTTTCGTTCCATTGGGTCTATACTTATAGCACAAGGTTAGTCTAAACTGCTACTCGAATTTTTTAGACTGACGAAATCAAAAAAAATTAATGTACGTCTAAGAGAGATAAGATAGAAATAGCACTAATACTTATGGTTTTCGAAATTCTTTTGTATTTGAAAATTGGGTTTTTATAAAACTCGTATTCTTATCATAACTAAATCTATACCTAGGGTTACTATCTACAGTCAAGCCTGCTCTGATACCACTCTATAACGCCCCCGTTTTGGGAACAGGAAATCATTACTTTCCGTAACAACCCAAAAGTTCAGTTACGGATAGAAGAAGCATCATGCCTGCTTACGAATATTTCAAAAGTTAGTTTGATCAAAATAAAGGCTTAATAATCAACTTTAGAAATTTTAATGGGCATCTAAGCCCTAAACTTAACTTACAATCAGAAGAACCAAAGAAAACTCCCACAGGAACGCTTGAGTGCGGTCATAACCCTAGCACGAATACTTGTAACATCCTTCCTTCTTCTGATCTCTGTGTTGGTAGAAAATGAAGCAAGACTGAGTACAATCAACCGCACTTAACAAGTCAAATGGGAAAATGCTATAGAGCTACTTGCTGGGATTTCCAAGGGATAGGTATAGTGGTTTTATTAAAGTATTTATGGATGCAGTTTTATTTGTAAACATTTTTAAACACAAAAGAACCATAACTTCTTAAAGAGTTGGGATTTCAAATCTTGATTACTAGACTTCAACATTTCCAAATCATTTTTAAATCTACTTATGCTTTGTTTTTGGATTCATCCATTTAAACACAGCTTCATTTACCGAAAGCACAACATATTTGAATACCATTTATTATTGACTCTGCAGAGCTGCCTAGCTTTAATAACCAGAGAGGACAAAGTACCGACATAAGCACCAGTTGACAAATACTACATGAAGTTCACACTGAATGATGAGTAAGACTCAAGGAAAGGATTCAAAACTGTCAAAAATTTTGTTTCTCAACCCATTCTTTAACTTGGGTGAATCTCATGGACAAGATTCTTTTAAGAGGGATAGGTTGAAACAACCTGAAAAATCCAAAAAGGATTTGGATTCCTTGAGTTTTGATTTTATTTGATCCTTAGCTGTTTCTAGTGCCTTCTCCATCCCCCTAGCGACTTCTCTCGCCGCTCCTACCATGCGCCAAAGCAGCCACGACCAAATTCACTCACCACTGCCCCTGTCCTCTCTCCACTCTCACGGTCGACCTGGCACCACCCTACTTGAGTAACAGCCGTACCTTTTGACCCGAGGGATGCAAAACCCAACGCGCCAGCTCACCCTGCCAACATCCACACCACCAAGACCGAGCCTCCCTGAAGCTTCTTGCCCCTCCCTGTTCATGCAAGAATTCGATGCGAACTGCCTTAAGACACTATAAAAAGCCCAAGCCCCTCCTTTGAGTAGCCTTGGTGCCTAGATAGCCCTAGACACCCCCAATTTATCTCGCCAGCCGTCGCACCGTCGCCATCGTCGGAGACCTTCGAAGTAAGCCTGATTTCTAATTCTTTGCACCCAGTTGATTTCATTTCAATTGCTTGCTCCTGTAGCTCCCTCATAACCCTAGGAACACGATCAAAGCATCGCCATGGCTAGCCAAGCCTGATAACTCCTCGGCCACCTTCTCTTCCACCGGTCAAAATCACCCCGCCGTGGGTGTGCCACCACAAGCTACCCCAGCCTGTACCGACCATACCATCGACACACCCTCACCTCAATGATGTTCAAACACCAATGATCTTGTCCCCTTAACCCTTGAAGCTCACTGTTGCCATTAACAACCGCCATGAAGACACCTCGCCGCCAAAAAAGTTCCGGCCATCCCCGATCACACCCAAGGCCAAAAATGGATTCCCTTTAGTCCCAGGAACCCACCCATAACCTCAGATTCCATCGCCAATCACCATAGCTCCACCAATCATTGGCACCATTTTTCTTTGTTTCACGGTTCCTGTAGCGTCACAGGGAAGAAGAAGAACAGTGTCGAGCTGGGCCGAACACTGTTCATTTCGGTTTTCAATGTAGCAATCCTACCCGTCGTGAACAGTGATAGTCCCAACATGAATAGTAAAAATCCGTGATGAATAGTAAGTACCCATTACTGTTCATCCTTGCCTGAAAATACAAAATATGTCCATTTCATCCGTTTCGATCCTGTCTACTCTATTCTCATCCCCATTTCTCTGTAACAGACATCAAAAAAATCTTAGCCCACCTAAACACCATATCAAATCCAAAAATCCAATTCCACCCAAAGCATCTACTGTTTGCCAAAACATATATACTCGCCATGATCGTTTTGAGCCATAAAGTCCATTCTCAACTCTATTTAGCCCAAATACACTCTAACGAAACCTTAACCTATCCAGATATCATTCTGAACCTGTGTCTGACACCGTGTCAGCCATCACTATTCGCCGAAACCCCAAAAATACATATGTACCTATTTTGATTGTCTTGAGCCTGTCCAGGCCATTCCAACTCCATTTCATTGACTTAGTCTCCGATAAATTTTCAAACCATCCAGATGATATTCCGACCCCAAACCCAACACCATCCATACCCATAGTCATTTGCAGAAACCCACATAACACCTATATATTTCTTCGACCGTCTCAAACCCCATCTAACATAATCCCAACTCCGCTCAGCCAAATTAAGCACCACCTAAACCCCGACCACCCGTACCTATCTTCTTTGTCTTCTAGTTATTTTATTGTATTTTGTTCCCAGCCTGCATTTTGCAAAGCAGGAAGTCATTTGTATTCGTTTTTCGCACTAGTATTCGGACCACATGAGTTGGTCAACAAGAAGAGCTACAAGAGCAATTCAAGAAGTCAAGTGTCCAACCTGAAGACAACAGAAACTATGGACAAAGTGGCAAGTCACATGTCTTAGATCATATCGAACTTACATTTATTTAATTATTTAATTATCAGTACTTTCATTATGATATTTGCGAAATGCTATTTCTTGTACAACAAATGCTTGGAATGACTTGATATTTGCTAATGTCGTACCACCCAAAAAGGTCATGTTTAATTTGATAGCCATGTTCACCTCGACAAGACTTAGTAATATTAAATGTATTATTTTAGTAGTCATGGTAGACCATAAATTCAAAACTTTTCCACTACTAAGAGACTCATTTTGCTGGTAGAATTTTAAAAGTGGCTCTAGGATAAGGAGGTATCACGGGAAGCCATGAGTTGGACGTGTCCCATGACCTTATCCTAGGGTGGAGGCTTGATCAGAATGGTGGTAGTGCGAATGGGCACTCAAATATGGGTTTGTGGTTGGAAGTTGCCTCAGTGAAAACTAAGGACTAGAATCTTATGCTAAGTAAAGAACACAGTGATCGTCCAACCACAAGCTTTGATTCGTCAAACATGGTCTAGTAGTTGCTTAAGTTCGATTGAATACCTACAAAGGGTGGGGGAGACGAGGGAGAGTTTGTATGGGAGGTGGTTAACCATACAATGGTAGGGCCACATCAAATCGAGCAAGGCCGTGGATCACTCGAGTTTGTTGGGAACAAGAACCTATTGGGTAGAGGCTATATAAAGAATTGAGCAGTGAAAAGTCTTGTTTTCTTAACTCTATCGCGGGAGTTAAGAGATCTTGTGTGTTAAGCTTGGTAGCTCTACAGAGTCAGTAATAAATGGTATTCGAATATGACGTACTTTCGGTAAATGAAGTTGTGTCTAAATGGGTGAATCCAAAAACAAAACATAAGTAGATTTAGAAATGATTTGGAAATGTTGAAGTCTGGCAATCATGTTTTGAAACCCCAACTCTTTAAGAAGTTATGATTCTTTTGTATTTAAAAATGTTTACAAATAAAACAGCATCCACAAATATTTTAATAAAACTACTATATCCTATCCCTTAGAAATCCTGGCAAGTAGCTCTATAGCATTTTCCTATGTCACTTGTTGAGTACGGTTGATTGTACTCAGTCTTGCTTCATTTTCCACCAACACAGAGATCAGAAGAAGGAAAGATGTTACAAGTATTCGTGTTAGAGTTACGACCACACTCAAGCGTTCTTGTGGGAGTTTTATTCGGTTCTTCTGATTGTAAGTTAAGTTTAGGGCTTAGATGCCCATTAAAATTTCTAAAGTTGACTGTTAGACCTTTATTTTAATCAAACTAATTTTTGAAATATTCGTAAGTAGGTATGATATTCTTCTGTCTGTAACTGAACTCCTAAACTATTACGAAAGGTAACGATGTTCCTGTTCCCAAAACAGAGGCGTTACTATATCTATGGATGAGCCAACAACCCGTTTGGATGCTCGAGCTGCAGCAATTGTCATGCGAACAGTACGGAAGACGGTGAACACCGGGCGTACTGTTGTTTGCACAATTCATCAGCCATGCATTGAGATTTTTCTATCTTTTCATGAGGTATGAATAAGCATATATAAGCCTCATGCTACCCGAACAACAAAAAAGAATTAAATAAATCTGACTTTTCTATTCATATGTGTGTTGTCTGATACAAACTCATGTAACAAAACAGTACTTAACAAAGACCTGAATCTATTACTATGCACAAAAGCATCTCATGCATTCTTTTTAGAGTAAACTTTAGAAACCTGGGGTTTTCAGAAAACATGACCATAAAGCATGTGATTTCTGAAATTTACTCTTTTTATCCTGACTGTAACAACTATAGTTCCATTTTACCAACTGCAGCTGCTACCTATGAAAATAGGAGGTAAGCTCATTTACAGTGGTGCACTAGGCCCACTATCTAGCAGTACGATTAAGTATTTTGTGGTGAGACTAATACTTGAGATGATGCTTTTGTTCTTAACATAGGGAGGAAGGTAAATACTTTGTTTTCAGGCTATTCCTGGAGTGCCTAGCATCAAGGATGGTCAAAACCCAGCTGCGTGGGTGCAAGACATAAGTTCACATGCATGGAATACACAATTGGGGTGGACCATTCAGAAATTTACCGAAATACATCCCTGTACAAGTAAGCAAATTAAGCCTTAAAGTTGTTAATTAAATGAAACACCCCCAAAAATTTCAAACCTTTTTGAAATTTTTGTAAATCTTGTTGGAATGCAATTTCTTTCCCAATTTGGCAACCCTCAATGAGATTACGCTTTCCCTTTTTGGCAAGTGCGCTTTCTTCCTCTCTCTGGCGCCGCTCGCGCGCGCCGCATCTCACCGTCGCCCTTGCCGACACTGTTGCACGCGTCGATTCCTCCTCGCACAGGATTTCGGCGCCGCTCTCCCTCACCCAACGTCATGTCCGTACCCTGGTCCCACTGGTCAGTGACCCCTCTGCTTCTCCCCTCGCACGATGCGCCGGCGACCGCGCACTCGCCGCTGCAACGCCTCGCCCCTTCTCACGGTTTCCTCTCACACGAAGTCAAGCCTTGGGCAAAGGACCGCAGAGCAGCAGCACCACCTCCCCCTCACAGCCTCTGCGCCACTCCAGTGTGTTCCCTCTCCCCGCTTAGCGTGAACCGAACGCAACCAAAGAAATATCTCCGGTGGAAACCGACCTACACAGCTTATAAAACCCCCTAGACACTGTGAAGCTCCTTTAGACACTCCCACCCCTCTCCACAAGCAACTGATTGCATCCCCATCGCCCGAGTCACCGGCAATCGCCGCCCTTGCGCCGATGAGCCCTAAAAGCAAATCGCATGATTCATTATAATTCAATTCCATTTGCTGACACCTTCTTCATTACTTCCTAGATGCATTGATGAACTCGCCCAAGGTCGAGCATCTACCTAGAAGGCCGGCAGCGGAGGTCACCGGCGGTCCAGACGACCCCACCGTGGCCAGCCTGCATGAGCTACTCTCGAGCTAAACTACTGTCCCCATTGCGTCCCCTAGGTCCCGTAGATGGTGAAACCACAATCAAAACAGCCCAAACCTCACCAGAGCCCATGGTCGCCACCATGAGAACCCCATCTTCCTGGCTGCCGGTGACCATCCCCATTCGCCCTCACCTCTCCAAAAGGCCCAAAATGGGATCTTGGACTAGGATAGCTCCCCTATGCATAGTCCTCCTTTTTCCGGGAAGCCGTGATGGCGCCGATTCAACTACGCCACCATACCTCTGCTTAGCGCGGAAGAAGACAGCTCGAGGTAGACGAAGACCCTCGTGGCTGCATCCTGACCGTCCGCGCTACCGTTGCGGTCTAACTGGGACCGTTCGCGGAGATTTCATCGAAACCGTCCGTGCCATTCATCTCACCCAATCCCAGCCAACCATAACGGCTTGTAAATCCATCCGGCCGTTCATGCTTGTTTAAATCTCAGCCACCGATCCGCCACCGCCTTTCCATCCAAGCGCCCGCACTCGCGCGATCCCCGCCGCTCGCGCCGTGTGGGTGTCGCCCAACGGGCGGACTGGTGTGCGCGCGCGCTGGGCTGCACCGCGCTCGCGTGGGGCGCAGGCTAGGCGGCCTGTTCGGCCATGCGCGCGGCTTGGCCGTGGGCCGACCGGGCCGTTTGGCCGCGTGAGAAAGCCGGCTAGGCCGCACTGTTCATCCCAGGCCGAGCCCAACGATATTTATAATATTTTAGAAAATCCAAAAAAATCAGAAAAATACCCAAAAATCCCAGAAAAATTCAAAAACCCCAAAAATCCCAAAATACACCATTTTGACCAGTTTAGCATCCTAGATTCAAATTTGACTTCCATTCTTTGAAATTCAAATTTATGTATTCAAATTCCTCCTTTTTGCCAAATTCAATTCCCATAAATTCAAATTCCACAAATCCAATATTTCTTTTCCACCAAAAATCCAATCCTAATATCCTCCCAATGTTTATTCGAGATTCTATGCAATTTACTCGTTTTTATTTAGATTATTTTTCCTAGCTTGATTAGATTCAAGTTTGGACTTATGTTGTTATTTTATGTGTTTGCGCTAGCTTCCGAAATCGCCGAGGTTGCAGTCCCGGAGGCAGAGCCAGTTGCTCAAATATACGACATAGTTGAAATTCCATATCAGCAAGGCAAGTTACATGTTTTTGATCATGTTGAATCCCATGCAGTTCCTATTATTTAATTAATATATTTTCATTATGGATAATTGTGAAATGTTAATTGCTTAAAATGAAATGTTTAGAATGGCATGCTATTTAGATAAATCCTACTACTGAAAAATGCCCTATCCTGATTGATGGCCATATTCACCTTGACAACCTTAGTAAGAATTAAAATATTGTGTAAATGTATATAAGATCATCTCATGCAACATTTTACACTACTAAGTGACTTTGGCCGTGGGCCTGTAGGATTTAAAAAGGATTGGACCTAAGGTAAAGAGGTTGTGGGAATCTGTGCGGCGGACTTAGCCCACCGCTTTACCCTAGGGTTGGACTACGGGTAGAGAGGTTGGTGGGAATTCGTGTGGCGGACTTAGCCCATCGCTTTACCCTGGAATAGGAGGCTGGTTGGTTTGGTGGTGGTGGGTGCTTTGAGCACAGGGGAAGCTGTGGTTGAATGCCTCGGGTGAAAAATATAAGGACAAGAACCTTGTGCCAAGTAAAAGACATAGTGATCACTCAAACCACATGAGTTAACTTGTCAACACTGGTTTAGTAGCTGCTTAGTTCAATTGAAACTCTACAGGATGAGATGACAGGATGCCGGGGAGTTAGGTATGCTGCGGGTACCTAACAACGATAGTGTTCACTTAAACGGCAAAGAGAAGTTTATGTTTAATATTTGGCCGTGACTGAGTGATGCTACCGGGTAGAGCCTATATAGAGAATTGAGCAGTGAAACGACCTGGCTTTCTTAACTCTATCACAGGAGTTAAGGGATTGTGTGCGTAAAGTTGAGCAACTCTACAAAGTGAAATAATGGTATTCTCGAATACGCCGTGCTTCCGGTTAACGAAGCCGTGTTAATTGGGTGATTCCAAGAACAAGGCATAAGTAGGGTTTATGATGATGTTAATCTGGTAAATGATGAACTTTATCTGTTAACAAAACCCCCTGATCTTAAGGAGCAAATGTTTTAAATTTTATTGGTTTGCAAATAAAACTGCATCTACGCAATGTAATAAAACCAGTATATTCCCATCCATTGAATATCCTTGCAAATAGTAAATTAGGGTTTACCCCTGTAACTTGCTGGGTACGGTTGTACTAATTACTTGCTAAACACAAATAACAGAAGGTCAAGGTTGGCAAGAAGAGCCTGTAGAAGTTGAAGCTCCCGAAGAACCAATCTATTCTGACGAGGATTGGTCTTAGGTTTTAGCTTACGCTCAGGCCGTTTGGATCCTTTTGTAATGTATTGTGGTTTGTGGGCTTATGCGCTCGCTGTGTAAAACAAGAATAACCTTATATTGTAATAAAGTTGGATCTTTTGTTGTAAGCTGGTACTATTGTGATGATCACTCGTATTTACGAACGTCGTAACTGTTCATCTTGTACGGTTACGAAGTTCCGTACCGTTCCCAGAAATGGGGGCGTTACATTAAATAAATTGTTTATTCACTTCAAATTCAGAATGAAAATGAACGTAGAATATTTCACTGGATTATGTCCGTATTCGGAGGGAGAACATGGCTCTAGTTGATAAGCTACGAAAACCAAAAACAAACCAGGAAGATCTACACTTTCCATCTAGATATTGGCCAAAATTTAAGGCACAGTGCATGGCAAGTCTGTTATGTCTGTTATGATCTATGATCCCGATGAGTTTCGGCATCAAGCGCACGAACATTGCGTAACACTGCAGTGTGCATGAACAGTGCATGGCACTGTAGCACGCTGCACAGTATTCGTGAGGTAGTGTAGTGCCGCTGTCTATTTGAATGGTTCGATAGCATTGACATCATATCGCGAATTAGGAATATAATAATTATTTTCCTTATTATTTAGGTTTATTCCCTTTTAAGTTTATTCCATGTATTAGAGATAAGTTTCCTATTATTAAGATTAGTTTCCTTAATATAGAGATAAATTTCTTAGGGGTCAAGTTTAGCGATCCCCATAAAAAAGACAACATTATATCGCTATCATTAATCAATGAATAAACAGAACTCCTAGTCTACCCTTTCTTCTAAAATCAAGTCTCAGAGTCTCTCTACTATGTCAAAAGCCTTACCGGTGGCTAGATGAGGGCGAGCGCCCTATCCTCGGTCCTTAGATCCGTACCCAACTACCGACCACAACATTTGGTATCAGTGCCAACTGCTGCTCCGCCATCCATGACAAGTAGCAGGGGTTTCGATCCCATGAAAGCCCAAGCTTAATGATTGCACTACATAGGGCTTCCGATCTTCGATGGCAAGGAAGACCCATGATCTTGATTGAATCGCTTTGAGAAATTCTTCAAGGAGCAGCGTATAATGGAGAAAGATAAGAAGTGGTTGGCATTGCACCACCTAACAAGGAATGCCAGCCTTTGGTATCAGCACTTGGAGTGTGTGCTCGGGGTGCAACCATGGCGAAATTTTGTTAAATACATCAACCTCTGTTTTGCCACCACCATCGCGCCATCTCCACCCACACTTCAAGTCTCCACCAAGCCAACTACAATGACTTCTGATGCTGAGTTATCCTTCGCCGAGATCTGTGCCCACTTGATGGCCTTGATAAAAGAATTCATAGCTAAGATGGAGGAGAAGGCACAATATGTTGCTACGATTTCTGAGTCACTATCGCCGCTAGTTGTGACCATGTCCAAGATGGAGGAGCAGCAAGAGGCAACGCCTGCCATTGCAATGGCGACGCTGCCATCACCATCCCCATCGTCGTTTGTCCTATTATCTCCTTAACCAACAATGACTCATCTTCAGGCTTCACTTTACTTGGTTGCACCTTTGGTGCCTTCGCGGAGAAGAAAGGTTGTCGTTGTCCAGTGGTGGTCTTTTCCACGCAGCCGGTCAACGTCGTGCCTTCAAAGATGCGAAGCACAATGGCTATCATGTGGGGGCTCAACGATGTTGTTGCATCTCTCCCGCAACTGTTACATCCCAAGGTGAAAAGGATGCCATTGCCCTACGCTGATTGCCCTTGCCGCCGGTGACTCCTGCAACCTCAGCCAAGACTAGAGGGTTGTTGTCCATGCTATTGTACATTAGGGCTTCATTGATTTATCTTTCGCACCATGCGACGTCGTCATTGTGCCCTTTCATCGATATGGAGACACAAAGGTCTTAGTTCGTGGCCGCCACCTGATAACTCAAGGATAAGCTGTCTCGCCACAAGGTGTCCAATACTATGGTCTATGATTCTAGTGAGGCCACATGAACAGTACCGTTGGTATTACAACGACTGTTTAGGGGATGAAATATTACACATATCTTCGTATTAGGAAAGTTAGATGCATATGTTCATATTAGAAATAATTACATGCATATCTTTATTTTTAGATAGTACGAATATGATCTTGTCTTTAGTTAATTGGTTGTATTAAATTATGCTAGTTCTTATATTATTAGGGTCTAACCTCATCTATATAAAGAAAGGAGATGCACCATTTATAATTAAACAATGAATAATTGAACAAGTCTTTAGACTCTTTCTTCTTCTAAAGTCAGGTCTCAGAGCCTCTCTACCACGTCAGGGAAGAGCCCTGCCGGTGGCTAGATAGGGGTCGAAAGGATGCTATTGCTACCCCTTGCCGAATGCCCTTGCCACCAATGACTACTGCAATGTAAACTAACGCTGGAGGATTGCTATCCTCATTGTTGTTCACGGGGCTTCGCAAATCTTCTACCATACGACACGACGTCATCATCGTGCCCTCTCATCGATATGGGGTTACGAAGGACTTCAACTATAGCCGCCACTTGACAGCTCGAGGATGAGCTGTCTCATCGTGAGGGGTGTAATGTTATAGTCTATGATCCCGGTGAGATACGACAACAAGCTTGTGAACAGTGTACGACACTGTAGCACATGTGAACAGTATTCATGCAGTACTGTAGTGTCGTTGTCTATTTGGATGGTTGAATAGCATTGACAGCATATCACGGAATAAGAATATAATAATTAGTTTCCTTAGTATTTAGATTTATTTCCTTTTAAATTTATTCGGTGTAGTAGAGATAATTTTTCTATTATTAGAATTAGTTTTCTTAATATAGAGATATGTTTCTTAGGAGTCAAATTTAACCATCCCTATAAAAAGAAAGTATTGAATCGTTATCATTAAGCAATGAATAAAGAAAGTTCCTAGACGGTCAAGCCTAGAGTCTCTCTACCACGTCAGAGAAGAGTCCTGCCAAGCCCTATCCTCGGTCATTAGGCCTGTACCTAACCACCGACCACAACAATATGACACGCTTCCTAAACACATTTGGTATATCAATCACATTTGGCGTTATGTTCTGGCAAATCGGTTCGACAATTTAAGTATGGGGCAGTATTAATTTCTTAAAATGGAAGGCTCACCATGTGTTAGTAACAGAGTTACCCGCTTGTTTTCTGCACAACAGCAAGGAGAAGCAAGATGTGTTCAACAGACTGGGAATTGCATACTGATCAGCACTGTTCCTAGGCCTCATGAACTGCAACACTTTGCAGCCTGTCCATTCCAACCCCTGTCCCTTGCATTCAATGAAATCAACTATTTTGTTGACATGCCTAAAGTAAACTCTACGCCTTCTCATTTCTTGAAAAAAAAAATAGCATCCCTCCTTTTTTTTTTCGTTTTGGTCTGACGAATGGAAACATTATGCTAGGAAATGACAAAGCATGGAGTAATCGAAAAGAGGCTTCAGCTATTACGAGGTGTCAGTGGTGCTTTCAGGCCAGGAGTTCTTATAGCACTGATGGGAATCACTGGTGCTGGGGGAAACAACATTACTCGATGTCTTGGCAGGAAGAAAAACAGGAGGATACATTGAAGGCACTATTAACATAGCCGGCTACCAAAATAAGCAAGAGACATTCTCAAGGATCTCCGGTTACTGCGAGCAAACTGACATTCACTCTCCTAATCTCAGTCCATGAGTCGCTGCAGTTTTCTGCATACCTTCGCTTGCCTGCAGGCTTTAGTCCCTGTCAGAGAGATGTAAGCTATTTATTGCCAAATTTGTGTCTTCATAATGACCAGCACTCAGGTCTCAAAAAAAAAACAGAACTCAGCATCCCAGCTTGTGGGACAGGCTCACAATATTTGTTTTTACACATATTTTAGATGTTTGTAGAAGTTATGGGACTAGTAGAGATAACTGGATTGAGAAGCGCAATGGTGGGCACTGCTGGGTAACTGGCCTACCAGCCAAGCAACGAAAAAGACTTACAATAGCGGTGGAACTTGTGGCTAGCTCAACTATCATATTCATGGATGAGCCAACAACCGGTTTGGATGCTCCTGCTGCAGCAATTGTCATGCGAACAGTAGGAAGACGGTGACCACCAGGCATACTGTTGTTTTCAAAATTCATCAGCAAAGCATTGAGACTTTCGAATCTTTTGATGAGGTATGAATATGCATATATAAGCCTCATGCTACCCGAACAACCAAAAAAGAATTAAATAAATCTGAATTTTCTATTCATATAGGCATGTGTCTTGTCTCATACGAACTCATGAAACAAAACATTACTTAACAAAGACCTGAATCTATTACTGTGCACAAAAGCTACTCATGCATTCTTTTTAGAGTAAATTTTAGAAACCTGGGGTTTTCAGAAAATATGACCATAAAGCATGTGATTTCGGAAATTTACTCCTCTTTTTATCCTGACCAACAACTATAGTTCCAATTTACCAATTGCAGCTGCTACTTATGAAAAGAGGTCAGCTCATTTACGGGTGGTGCAGTTTGTTACTCGCTGGAGTCTTGCTGTTGGTGATAGCAAGATCCTTACTCTCATCGAGAGGATGACACTTGGGGATGAGGCAATTTTCTCTTGTTTATTTCTCACACAATGCCATACCAACCTGAGGGGTTGGAGATACATATTTATAGGCTGCTAGTCAGCCAAGCATATGCCAAGATGCTATCCTAGACTAGTCCAAGATGCTGTCCTAAAGCTAGTCTAAGATGCTAAAGCAAAAAGCTGCTAAAGCAAAAAGCGAGTCCTAGATGCTAAAGCAAAAGCAAGTCCTAGATGCTAAAGCAAAAACAAGTCCTAGATGCTAAAGCAAAAACCAAAAGCACCATGTACACCATGTGCAGACAACACAAAGACTTATCTATCATTCTCCCCCTAAGTCTTGTGCGTCGTCTTGTGGGAGAGTTGAACCATCCTGATCTTGGAGAAGAGCTCAAGGAACTTGATCCTTCCAAGAGGCTTGGTGAGCAGATCCGCAAGCTGATCCGTGGTGTTGATGTAGCTTGCTTTGATGCTTCCTTCATCCAAGCAGCCTCGGATGAAATGGTACTTCACCCGGATGTGCTTGCTCCGTTCATGGAAAACGGGGTTCTTTGCCAGGGCTAGAGCGGACTTGCTGTCCACCCTGAGCTCCACTGCTTCAGTGTCCCTGCCGAGGAGATCACCAAGCAGTCGAGCGAGCCAGAGTGCCTGAGTCGAAGCGGTGGAAGCCGCTATGTACTCGGCCTCACAGCTGGACAGGGCCACCACCTGCTGCTTGATTGACTGCCAGTGAACGAGGCACTTGCCGAGGAAGAAGAGAATCCCGCTTGTGCTCTTGCTGGTGTCGATGTCGCCCGCGTGGTCACTGTCGCTGTACCCGACGAAGTGTGCCGCGCTAGGACACCTTGGGTAATGGAGGCCGTGGTCAAGGGTCCCCGCAACGTAGCGGATGATCCTCTTCACAACCTGCTGATGCTCCGTCGTCGGTCGTTGCATGAACCGACTAACGTAGCCGACGGAGAATGCCAAGTCCGGTCGTGTGTGGGCGAGGTAGCGAAGGCTCTCCACAAGACGCCGGTACTGCGTAGCGTCCACCTCCTCCGTCGTGCTGTCGCGGCTCAGCTTCAGCCTCTCCTCCATCGGAGTGAGAGCTGGGTTGCAGTCGGTGAGCCCAGCTAGCTCAACGACGCGCTTGGCGTAGGCGGTCTGTCGAAGCGTGATCCCGGAATCATCCTGGTGCACCTCGATCCCTAACTAGAAGGAGAGGGGCCCCAGGTCACTCATCTGGAAGGTGGCCTTCATCTCTTCCTTGAATGCCGCCACCTCCGCATCCTTGGTGCCGGTGATCACCAAGTCGTCGACGTAGACACCCACCAGCAGGGCATTTTCTCCACTGCCCCGCCGGTAGATGGCCGCCTCGTGCGGACTTTGCTCGAAGCCCATCCCTTTCAGCGTGGAGTCCAACTTGGCGTTCCACGCCCTCGGTGCCTGTCGCAAGCCATAGAGGGCCTTGCGCAGGCGGAGCACCTTGCCCTCCTTGCCGGGGATCGCAAATCCCGGCGGCTGATGCACGTAGACCTCCTCCTTCAAGTCGCCGTTAAGAAATGCCGACTTGACATCCATGTGATGAATACGCCAGCCTTCCTGGGCAGCTAGCGTAAGGAGGAGTTGCACGGACTCCATCCGTGCGACGGGTGTGAAGGCGTCATCGAAGTCGACCCCCTCCTGCTGCACGAAGCCTCGTGCCACCAAGCGAGCCTTGTGCTTGACGATGGCGCCGGCTTCATCCCGCTTCAGCTTGAACACCCACTTAAGGGTGATCGCGCGGTGACCGGCAGGAAGATCCGCCAGCTCCCACGTCCGGTTCCGCTCGACGGCGTCCATCTCCTGCTTCATCGCGACACACCACGCCGCGTCTCCCTCCGCCTCAGCGAAGGAGCGGGGCTCGCCGTCGCCGCATGCCAAGTGCAGCTCCGCCTCGCAGTCGCGCTGCGCCAGTCCAGGGACGGGCAGCTCGCCGAGGATGTTGTCCATGGTACGATAGCGCAGAGGCTCGTCGTCGTGGTAGGCGTCGACGCGGTCCTCGTCGTGGGACAGCGGAGTAGCGAACTCCACCATGCGCTGCTCGTCGTGGACCGAAACTGTTGGGGCCGATCCCGGTGGTGTGGCTGCCGGTGCAGGAGAGTGGTGAGCCGGTGGTGAAGAGTGGGGCGTAGCCGGTGCCGAAGCTGGTGGAGCACTCGCCGGAGCTGGTGGCGAGCAAGGTGTCGAGGTGGACGAGCTCGGTGAAGATGAGCTGCTAGCTCCCCCGGCTCTCTCGAAGTGGACGTAGTCGACAACAAAGTCCCTGAGAGTCGAAGTCGAACCGTCGTCCACCGCCTTGTCCCACGTCCAGCCTCGCCCTTTGTCGAACACAGCGTCACGCGAGATGCGGACGCGCTGTGTGACAGGGTCGAGGATGCGGTAGGCCTTCGAGCCCTCCGTGTAGCCGATGAACACTCCCGGAGTGCTCCTGTCGTCGAGCTTGCCGATGTGGCCAAGCTCCTTGGCGAACGCGAGGGAGCCGAAGACCCGCAAGTGGGAGACCGCCGGCTTGCGCCCATACCAAGCCTTGTACGGCGTCCTGCCGTCGAGTGCCTTGGTAGGCGAGCGGTTGAGGATGTAGACGGCTGTCACCACTGCCTCTCCCCAGAGGACAGCCGGCATCCCCCTCTGCTTGAGGAGGGCCCGAGCCATCCCCACAACCGTCTGGTTGCGCCGCTCGACGACGCCGTTTTGCTGCGGGCTGTACGGCGCGGAGTAGTGGCGCTGAATGCCCTCATCAGCGCAGTACGACGCGAATTCAGCCGCCGTGAATTCGCCGCCGTTGTCTGTGCGCAGCACGCGCAACTTGCGGCCGCACTCCGCCTCCGCAGCAGCCTGCGCGCGCCTGATGGCGTCCGCAGCCTCTCCCTTGCTGCCGAGGACCATCACCCACATGTAGCGGGAGAGGTCGTCAACGAGCAGCAGGAAGTAGCGTCGTCCTCCCGGTGTGGCCGGTGTCACCGGGCCACACAAGTCCCCGTGCACGAGCTCGAGCCTCTCCTTGGCTCGGAAACTCGCCTGCTGGGGAAAGGGGAGTCGCCTCTGCTTCGTCATCACGCAGACGTCGTAGAACTGCTCCACATGGTCAAGGCACGGCTGGCCTCGCACCATTTCCGTGGCACTGAGCCGCTTCAGGGCCTCGAAGTGAAGGTGCCCAAAGCGCTCGTGCCACTGCCACGCCTCGTCGTCCTGACGAGCAGCGAGACAGAGGGGTTGTGCCACCTGCATGTGAAGGATGTAGAGTCGATTTGCGCCTCTGGTTACCTTGGCAAGAAGGCGACGGCGAAGATCCCAAATCCGCAGCACCCCGTGCTCGATCTCGACACGCGAGCCGTTCTCATCCAGCTGTCCCAAGCTGATGATGGAGTTCCGCAGATCGGGGATGTAGTAGACGTCGGTGAGCAGCCTGTGCTCACCAGACACGGTGGTGAAGATGACGGAGCCGACGCCCTTGATTTCCACGCCGGAGGCGTCCCCAAACTTGACGGAGCCTCGGACGCTAGAGTCAAACTCGGCGAAGAACTCCCGTCGACCGGTCATGTGATGGGTGGCGCCGGTGTCGAGGCACCACCCGTCAGTCTTGTCGTTGCCGGAGCCGTAGCCGAGGAGGGCGTGTGCTTTTGGCTCGTCAAGGTGGAGGAGAGCCACTGCGGCCGGTGCCGCTGGAGGTAGTTCGATGCTCGCATGAGCAATGAACAGAGCCGGCTGCTCCTCCTCCTCTGCCTGCGCGACGTGGGCCTGGCCGCGTCGTGGCTGTCGACAATCCCTGGCCCAATGACCAAGCTTGCCGCAGTTGTGGCAAGAGTCGTCTCGTGCCGGCTTTTGCTTGCCAGCAGCGCCGCCCTGGGCGCCTCCACGGTCATCACCCTCGGCACGTCCTCGCGCCCCTGCCTGGGCGTCTTTGCGCGGCTTGCCGCGCTTGCCACGCTTGTGGCCGCCTGTCGTGGAAGAAGGCTCCCCCTTCTTCCTGTCACCTTGGCCGGCAGCCCACTGCTCCCGAGTGAGGAGGAGCTTCCCGCCAATAGTGACGGGTCCCGAGAGGCGCTGTGGCTCATCGCTGTCAACGACCTTGAGGCGACCCAGCGCCTCCTCGATCGTCATCGTGGAGAGGTCCAGCAGAGACTCGATCGAGCGAGCCATCTGCTTGTACTTCTCGGGGACGCAGCGGAAGAGCTTCTCCACAGCTCTCTCTTCGCCGTAGGTGTCGTCACCGAACTGCACCAACTTCTGCAACAGAGTGTTGAGACGGAGAGCAAAGTCATCAACGTCCTCACCTGGCTTGAAGGCCAGGTTCTCCCACTCCGTGCGTAGTGCAGCGATGGCGTCCCAAGCCTCTTTGACAGTCCGCTTGTTGGTAAGCGAGAACGGCATCTCGGGCGGGACTGCAGCGATGAGAGCATCCAGCGCCCGTCGATCCTGGTCGTAGTTGACGTCGTCGTACCGGACTGCATCCCACATATGCCGCACCTGGAGCTTTACCCTCATCACCGCAGCCCACTCGACGTAGTTGGTCTTGGTGAGGGTAGGCCACCCGCCGCCGGGGCCGACGTCCCTGACGACAGCCTGGTACTCGTGGTGACCACGGTACCGAACCGGGGAGAGAGAGCCGCGTCGCCTGTGAGGGCCGCGCTCTCCGTCGACCCGTACGCCGCCGCCGTACGCGCCTCCTCCAGGAGCGTCACCGGCGCGTGCGCGCCTGTCTGGGCTGCCGCCGCGCTCGTGGGCGTGCGCGGCTGCCCACTGCGCCGCTCGCCCTCGCGCTGCCTCCCTTTCCAGCGGCTCAAGATCCGCGTCGGCGCTGTCATCAGCAGAGATGGAGCTGCTGTTGCTGCCGCGCAGAACCTTGACCTCCGCTGCTGCCGCACGCGCTGCATCTGCCGCCGCCGCCGCTTCCACCTCCGCTCTGGCTGCTGCCAGCTCTGCCGCTACCAGCCTTGACGCCCTTTCCGCCGCCGCAGTGGTCTCCGCCGCCGCTCGCTCGCGCTGCTCTGCCGCGGCGAGCTCGGCCGTCTGCTGACACCGCGTGCTCGAGGCGACCGAGCGCTGAGACTGCCCTGCGGACATGGCGCGCTACTGGGGGGTGTTGCGTGGAGAGAGGGCTGCTTCTGACGAGTTGCTGCCCGTCTCCGGAGAGGAGTGAGCGGGGACAGCCGGAGCTGCTGCTGCTACCGGCTGGGGCAGCTGCGAGGCCGGAGAAGGAGATGAGCAGGAGATGCTCAGGCTACAGGATAGTATGGCTCTGATACCACTTGTTACTCGCTGGAGTCTTGCTGTTGGTGATAGCAAGATCCTTACTCTCATCGAGAGGATGACACTTGGGGATGAGGCAATTTTCTCTTGTTTATTTCTCACACAATGCCATACCAACCTGAGGGGTTGGAGATACATATTTATAGGCTGCTAGTCAGCCAAGCATATGCCAAGATGTTATCCTAGACTAGTCCAAGATGCTGTCCTAAAGCTAGTCTAAGATGCTAAAGCAAAAAGCTGCTAAAGCAAAAAGCGAGTCCTAAATGCTAAAGCAAAAGCAAGTCCTAGATGCTAAAGCAAAAGCAAGTCCTAGATGCTAAAGTAAAAACAAGTCCTAGATGCTAAAGCAAAAACCAAAAGCACCATGTACACCATGTGCAGACAACACAAAGACTTATCTATCACAGTTGGTCCACTATCTAGCAGTCTGATTAAGTATTTTGACATGTTGAGACTAATGCTTGAGATGATGTTTTTATTCTTAAGGTAGGGAGGAAGGTTAAATACTTTCTTTTCAGGATATTCCTGGAGTGTCTAGTATCAAGGATGGTAAAAACCCAGCTGCGTGGGTGCTAGACATTAGTTCACATGACATGGAATACACAATTGGGGTGGACTATTCAGAAATTTACCAAAACTCATCCCTGTACAAGCTAAATACAGCCTTAAAGTTGTTAATTAAATAAACTGTTTATTCACTTCAAATTCAGAATGAAAATGAACGTAGAGTATTTCACTGGATTATGTCTGTATTCATAGGGAGAACATGGCTCTAGTTGATGAGCTAAGAAAACCGAAAACAAGCCAGGAAGATCTACACTTTCCATCTAGATATTGACCAAACTTTAAGCCACAGAGCATGGCATGTCTATGGAAGCAACACTGCTCTTTCTGGATAAATCCAGAAATGAATGTCGCACACTTCCTAAACACATTTAGTATATCAATCACATTTGGCATTGTGTTCCGGCAAATAGGGTCGACAATGTAAGTGTGGATAAGGGCTTGGCAGTATTAATTTCTTAAAATGGAAGGCTCACCATGTGTTAGTAAGAGAGTTACCTGCTTGTTTTCTGCACAACAGCAAAGAGGAGCAAGATGTGTTCAACATACTGGGAATTGCATACAGATCAGCACTGTTCCTAGGCCTTATGAACTGCAGCACTTTGCAGCCTGTCGTGGCGAAGGAAAAGGTTGTCTTCTACCATGAAATAGCTTCTGGCATGTACTCCTCCATGGCTTATGTTGTTGCTCAGGTAAGCATACAGATCAAGCTACCATGATGTGAAAGACAAATGACTTAGACCCTGTTCTTTTCAGCTTCTAAAAACTGCTTTTCGGCTTTTCTACAGTAACTAGCTTTTAAACGGATCATTTTTTTTCAAGATAGGATCTACTAGTCAATTGTAGTACATACTTTACTGACTTCATTTATATCGGCAAAAATTGTACGTGAGTTTCTGTTATTCTGTAATCTCTCGTACAAACAGCCCAAAAGCCACAAGCCACAGCCAAAAGCCACAAGCTACAGCCAAAAAGAACAGGCCCTTAAGCTGGCACGAGGAGGGAACATATATATTGATCCATATCAGATTTCCTTGTGCAGATAGCAGTTGAAATACCTTACATGCTTATCCAAGTGTTAATTTTCTCAGCAATTGTTTACCCAATGGTTGGGTCCCAACTGACCGCCACAAAATTCTTCTGGTTCATCCTATACATGATACTGAGCTTCACAGACAACACGCTCTATGGGATGATGGCTGTTGCACTTACACCCAACGCAGAGATAGCCGCCGGCCTATCCTTCCTCATCTTCATGGTACGGAATGTCTTCTCTGGATTCATCTTGTCAAAAAGGAAAATATATTTTTTCTCTTATCCAACCCCTCTCCTTAATATGCATACTTGGCCTCCATATATTATGCACTATCATTCACCTCTCTAGATGATGCCGGTGTGGTGGAGGTGGATGTGCTGGGCAGACCCAGCGATGTGGACCGTCTACGGGCTTGTGTTCTCGCAGCTTGGTGACCGCGTTGAGTTGATCTGTGTCCCAGGCCAGCCGGACCAGCCAGTGAGGGAGTTCTTGGAGGAATACCTAGGCCTGCAAGACAACTACTCCCCCCTGGTCACAGCCCTACACATCGCACTCAGTGCACTCTTCAGCATTGTATTCTGCATCAGTATCAAGTACATGAGGTTCCAAAGAAGGTAGAAGTGTGAACAAAATAAAAAAGATAGAACAATAGAATTGAATATGGGGGGTTCATTGCAAGTGTGTATTGTATAAGTTAGTGCCCCCAAATGCAATTGCAGAAACGTTTTACATCTCAAACAAGCGTAGGCGCCAACAGTAAACAATAATTCTACAAGAATAAGCAAGACGATAGTCAGCAAATCTAGTATCTATACAGAGATTTTTATGCTCTTGAAATGAACTTGTTGTGGACGCTTTTGTCGGGAAAACTTATACCCGCCGCAAGAAGTCCAATCCAGCGCCCACAACATGAGTTGGCAAGTTTGTTAAGTCTTTTATTATGCAGTTTAGTTGGGAAGATAAGAGGCATAAAAGGAAAGATAAGAGTAATTGTAGGGATGAGTTAGCCGCTATGGCTATATATATGTAATCTTTTGAGAATTAGAGGGGGAGAAGAGTTTTGAGATCAAACCTCCGAGGGAGGAGATCGGACTCATCCCGTATTGGTATCTAGGGTTTCCAGATCAATAAAGCCAAGTTCCCAGCCATAACATCTTTGGTATCAGACTTCTGATCCTGCGCCTACCTTCTGATCTTGCACCTGCCTTCTGATCTTGCGCCCGATCATGGGCAACTCCCTCACCGCCGCCGATTTCCGGGATTCCATGGAGAAGATCTTCGCAGAGTTCACCTCCATCAAGTCGGAGATCACCACCCTCAAGGGCGACCAGAGTCGCCTTTCTGTCGCCATCAACCACCTGCAGTCCGACAAGATAGAGGCGGAGGGCTCTGACCGCGGCGGCAAGAAGGAGGTCCCTTCCATGGAGCCGCCAGCTTTTCCCCACCAGGCCGCTCACAAACTTCGCTTTCCCCGCTATGATGGAGCGACGGATCCGGTGGTCTGGCTCCATAAGGCGGAACAATTCTTCCGTCAGCAGCGCACACCATCAGAGGAGAAAGTTTGGATCGCCTCTTTCTACATGGAAGACGCAGCCCAAGATTGGTACTATCGCCTGGAGCAGAACCGCGGCGCGCCAACCTGGCCGGAGTTCGTCGAGCGAGTGCAGCGGCGTTTCGGGCCTCCCTTGCGCAGCAACGCCCTCGGCGCACTCATGAAGCTCCGCCGCAGCGGCACCGTGGAGGAGTATCAGGCCAAATTTTTGCCTCTGTTGGCCCGGTGCAAGAACATCACGGAGGAGCAACAGATTGATATCTTCACCGCTGGCCTCCGCAACCCTCTCCAGACCGATGTGGAGCTTCAGTGTCCGGCGACCCTCGACGATGCCATGGGTCTCGCGCGCGCCTTCGAACGTCGCTTGGACATGGACAACGACGACGACGACATCAGCGCCGCACGCGTGCCTCCTCGCCTTACACCGACGCAGCGCCAGGCATCAACGGCGGCACCCACGCCGCGCACACCGATTCCGGCCGCTCGGGCGCCGATTTACACTCCGCTGGCCCCAACGAAGGCTGCACCGCCGGCGGGCACTCGCTTCAAGAGGCTTATTCCGCAGGAAATGTCCCAGCGCAGGGCGGACGGACTCTGTTTCAACTGCCCGGAGAAATTCACCAGGGACCATCACAAAACTTGCTCGATGAAGGGCCTGTACTTGATGGAGTTGGCTGATGATGCTCCGGTCGATGGCGCGGGGGCCGATGACTCGTTTTCCGACACCGGCGTCGAAATTTCCCTCCATGCTCTCACTGGCATCGCCACAGCAGCCACCATGCATCTGCCGGTCATTCTCGGTCCAGGGCGGCTGCGTGCCTTGGTGGACTCCGGCTCCACTCATTCTTTTGTGGCGGCATCCACAGCGCGCCGCCTTGGCCTGGAACCGGAGCCGCGACCCGGCCTGACAATGGGCGTCGCCAACGGCGACCGTGTCCCATCTGCTGGCATCTGCAAGCAGGTGGCCGTGACCATCGGCGGGGAGCAATTCTGCCTCGACCTCTACGTCATTCCCCTCGATGACTACGAGCTGGCCCTCGGATGCCAGTGGCTCAGGACGCTGGGACCCATCCTTTGGGATTTTGAGCGCCAATCTATGGCATTCTGGCGCGGCGCTCATCGCGTTAAGTGGCATGGCCTGGATGGCCCGACCGCGCCCCAGCTCCACGCCATGGAGCGCCTGGACTTACTGTCTCTGCTTCTGGCCGAGTTTTCCGACATCTTCGCGGAACCAACCAGACTACCACCTACACGTCACCTGGATCATCGCATCACACTGCTACCCGGTACTCCACCAATCGCCGTACGGCCTTACCGTTACCCCCAGCTGCTCAAGGACGAAATCGAGAAACAGTGCGACGACATGTTGACCCAAGGCATCATCAGGCCGACCACATCGGCGTTCTCCTCTCCCGTCCTCCTGGTGCGCAAGAAGGACGAGAGCTGGCGCTTCTGCGTCGACTACCGCGCACTCAACGCCAAGACTGTGCGCGACGTCTTTCCCATTCCGGTTGTCGACGAGCTCCTCGACGAGCTTAAGGGCGCCACCTTCTTCACCAAGCTGGACCTCCGCAGTGGGTATCATCAGGTTCGCATGCACCCAGATGACATCGACAAGACGGCGTTCCGCACACATCATGGCCACTTCGAGTTCGTCGTGATGCCTTTCGGCCTCTCCAACGCACCCTCCACATTCCAGGCTTTAATGAACGAGGTCCTTCGGCCTTTCCTTCGCCGTTCGGTACTCGTTTTTTTCGATGACATTTTGATTTACAGTTCAACCTGGTCGGACCACTTGCGTCATGTGCGCGCGGTATTCACCACCCTCCGCGCTCACAAGCTTGTCCTCAAACGCTCCAAGTGCTCCTTCGCCGAGCGTTCGGTGGCGTATCTGGGGCATGTCATTTCGGGGGCCGACGTGTCCATGGACCCGACCAAGGTGGAGGCCGTCCAACAATGGCCCCAACCTCGGACTATCAAGGCGCTACGGGGGTTCCTCGGCCTCACGGGCTACTATCGCCGTTTCATCAGCAACTATGGCGCTATCGCCACTCCTTTGACAGCGCTCCTCAAGAAAGACGCGTTCTGCTGGTCACAGGCAGCCTCCGACGCTTTCACGGCATTAAAGGCCGCCTTGACATCCGGCCCTGCTCTTCAACTTCCAGATTTCTCCAAGGGATTCACCGTCGACTGCGACGCCTCCGGCTCTGGGTTCGGCGCCGTCCTCCATCAGGGCGCCGGTCCCATCGCTTTCTTCAGTCGGGCCATTGCACCGCAGCATGCCAAATTGGCAGCTTATGAGCGTGAGCTCATAGGCCTGGTAAAGGCGGTGCGTCACTGGCGTCCTTACTTGTGGGGGCGCTCCTTCACCGTGCGCACGGACCATTTCGCCCTCAAGTACCTCCTCGACCAACGGCTCTCCACCATTCCGCAGCATACGTGGGTAAGTCGCCTCTTTGGGTATGACTTTTCGGTGGAGTTCCGGCCAGGGCGCTTGAACACGGCCGCAGACACGTTGTCGCGCCGAGACGAGGAGACCACAGCTATCTCTACATGCGCCATCTCTCAACCTGACTTGGAGCTGTTCGACGATTTTCGGCGGGAGGCCGCACACTTGCCGGAGCTCCTGGCCAAACGCGCCGAGGTGGAACAAGGAGTAGCCGGCGCTTCCTGGACCGTGGTCGACGGTTTCGTTCTCCACCGTGGCCGCATCTACGTACCCGATTCGTCGACATTATGGCCACAGATTCTGGCCACGGCCCATGGCACCGGGCACGAAGGTGTCCAGAAGACGCTTCATCGACTGCGGGCATCTTTCTATAACCCCCACGCCAATCGGCTTGTCCGTGACTTTGTGCAGGGCTGTACTATCTGCCAACAGAACAAAACCGAACATCTTCATCCAGCTGGGCTCCTCCAACCGCTTGAGGTTCCGCGTTCCGTTTGGGCAGACATCGCCATGGACTTCGTTGAAGGTTTTCCCAAGGTTGGCGGCAAATCAGTGGTGCTCACCGTGGTGGATCGTTTCTCCAAATACGCCCACTTCATCGCCCTCGGACATCCCTACACGGCAACTTCAGTGGCACGCATCTTCTTTGACCACATAGTCCGACTCCATGGCATACCTTGCTCTATCGTCAGCGACCGCGACCCCGTCTTCACCAGCACATTCTACAAGAATAAGCAAGACGATAGTGAGCAACTCTAGTATCTATACAGAGATTTTTATGCTCTTGAAATGAACTTGTTGTGGACGCTTTTGTCGGGAAAACTTATACCCGCCGCAAGAAGTCCAATCCAGCGCCCACAACATGAGTTGGCAAGTTTGTTAAGTCTTTTATTATGCAGTTTAGTTGGGAAGATAAGAGGCATAAAAGGAAAGATAAGAGTAATTGTAGGGATGAGTTAGCCGCTATGGCTATATATATGTAATCTTTTGAGAATTAGAGGGGGAGACGAGTTTTGAGATCAAACCTCCGAGGGAGGAGATCGGACTCATCCCGTATTGGTATCTAGGGTTTCCAGATCAATAAAGCCAAGTTCCCAGCCATAACATCTTAACTACAATGTCTCAAGAGCCGATTGGAAAAATGGGCACCAGTTAGAACTTTTGT
Source organism: Dendrocalamus latiflorus (assembly GCA_017311315.1). NCBI lineage: Eukaryota > Viridiplantae > Streptophyta > Magnoliopsida > Poales > Poaceae > Dendrocalamus > Dendrocalamus latiflorus. The sequence continues at coordinate 18,166,899 of CM029674.1, forward strand.
AAGAACTAACCAGTCCCAAACATTCAGGAGGTAGGACTGCAAAGAACCGATTAATGTATGAACTAGATGGCATGCCACTGCCCGACTAAAGATTTATCAAATGGGGAAGCAGTCTCTGTGGCCAGCAAACTGGATCTAAGTTTCAGCTTGACAATACATATGAAACAAAAATGGTTTCTCTAATGAACTTTTTGAGAAATTTTGACAAAGTCAAGCTATTTTTCCACTGCTAACTAATAACCAACGAATCAAAAAGTATATTTGCAGTGACACTTATAACTAGAAAAGCTTGCATAGTTCCCTACATCCAAACAGGCCAGTTGCTTCGATGCCCCAATTATGTTGCAGTCCTGTCCAGCGAAAAGCTTCAACACGATTGAGATAAGGATTTAATCACTCGACCGAACTATCTGCGCTAACAATCTCTGGTAAAATTCAGATCTCTTCATGTCCGCGTTGTAACATGAACAACCCGAATAAGGTTGCAAGACAACGAATTCACCAAATGCGTTCCGTCCTCCTAAAACTAATCATTTCCGCAGCAAACGGACTCGCCAATGGATTCCCAGGCGAACCCACCAAAAAAAATCCAATTAATATTTCGGAACAGCATCGCTGAACTGAGCAACCCCAGACAGAAGGGGGCCCTTGACAAGACAAGAAACAGCAGTGGAGTCCATTACCTCTGGGAATGGAACAAGGGAGACGGCCGAAGATACAGTGCCATATGCCGTGACCCATGAGGACATGGTGGATGGGGAAACCCCGTCACCTTCACTGGGTAAGGAAGGAGACCACGGCCGTATCCGACGAGCGGCGGCGGCATCATAGGAGGATGTCTCCCTGACTCCCTCGTCCTGCCCGGCTAGTTCGCGCAGGCTGTCTTCCATAACTTCCTCATACCAAATCCAATTGAGGCGGGCGATCCCATACCTGAAATCTTAGCTCTCCATGGAGATTTCCATTTGAGGTTAATTATCGAAGTGCCCAAAACATCATCCAAAGATCTGGATTATTTCTGTGGCTTCACCTAACCGGCATGAAAACAAATATAAATAGATTCCATTTGTTGTTGTTCTTCATCGTTGGAAGTCCCAAAATATAAATCTAATCGGCATGAAAACTAATAATATATGGTTTCATAATGAGTTATGCAGTATTACGAGGTTTATGCAAAAGTGGTGTATAAAACGTGTATGGAACAGCATAAATAAGGTATTTTATATTAAAAAAGGTAATTAATCCTATGCGTTTTCGATGCATCACAGACTGCTCGAGCTCTACACAACATACTATCTAAAAAATAGTAACCGCTATACACATATCGGTCATACTGTAGAGGTTGGCTTGACCGTGGCCATATTGCTAGTCAAACCACTAACCACTTAGCCTGGTTCCACTTTACTAGAACCGTAGATGCCCAGTTGTCTGATTGTTCATGCAAACCGGTCCTCTGGATTTTCAAACTTTGCAACTCCACATGGTTATCAAATATACATCATAAGCTATGAGGTGACCTCCACATGGTTTCATAATAATAGAAAAATACATATATCTTATCCCTACTATATTGTTGTCTAGTGGACAGTATTCTAAATAGCTACCTATATAGCTCCGTTACAAATTTTTGAGACCACAAAAACCACGCTATGCTCCCAAAATGCCACAAACTTATCTACAGCTCGTTATAGCTTTTTGAGACCTCAAAACCCCGCTATGCCCCCAAAATGCCGCAAACTTGTCTACGCTACAAAATAGGCCGCTATTATCGCTATAACTTATAGTTTGAACTTGTAATAGCTGCAACTATATGCTACATCTTAAATTTTTTTTTCATTTCTTGTCTGATATACTCATGTTTACAATATGATTGTACTAATACCCAGTGGCGGACCTAGGAATTTGAGGATAGGTGTTCGAAGTTATAAAAATATTGTTCAGTAAAAAACATAAAGGTCCATAATAGCAATAGTTAAAATACAATTGTTCGTACTAGAGATAACATCTTAAATAATATATAGAAAATACAAAATAAATAGAAAAATATTTTCATCAAATCAGGTGCAGTACTAATACTCTCAATTCAGGTATATATTTGCCTACCACTAAATAGTAGTGCAGCACTAATACTCTCATCAAATCAGATGCAATTACTGACTTGGGCAAGTTGATTTAGGAAGCCAATAAAAATAGTTTATATTAGCATCCCTGGACAACGAGAAAGGCCAAGAATGGGAAAACAAACTTGTGATCCCAACCAGCAGTTGTTGTATTCTTGTTATCTGGACGAATAGCTGTACCTGCTATACCCAGCCGCTCAAGTTCTATTTCTTTTCTAAGAGTAAACGTACCCTGTAATCATAAGAAAAAAATGCCAGTACATCAATACAGCATGATCTATTAAGAAATTCGAAAGTCATGGTTAACAAATGCAATTGCAAGCATTGCGGAGGAACAAAAACAGTACATTGTCCCATGATGAACTGATGATGATGTTTGTGATGAACTGCAGAATATTTTGATTATTGTCACTAGAAAGAGCAAAAACTGTAGAAAATTTTAACCAATTAAAAAACTCTATATGTGGAGCTCCCTCCCTGCTTGTGATATGAAGAGATTCAGCAATCACAGAGTAGATGACATGCTAACTGTGTCAAGCTATTGAATCTGAATTAATATGAGGTAGATCAAGAGATGCTTGACTTTCCTAGATCAAGAGATGCTTGATTTTCCTTAGTAAATATCAGTTATCACACAGATATAATGCTCCAAATCTAGGCCTGCATCTGAGTACAAAAAACTGATAAACACAGATATAATGCTCCAGATCAGAGAGCCAGAGGAGGATTGGCTACCCGAGCTTCGGTGATTTGGAGACTACTACTTCCCCCTGATGGCCTGATGTATGTGGATCTGCTGGCTGCTGCTGCACATGAGAAATTGCGATTGGAGTTTGGAGAACTGAGAGAGAGAGAGAGAGAGAGAGAGAGAGAGAGAGAGAGAGAGAGAGAGAGAGAGAGAGAGAGGAACTCACATCAAAATGGCCGAGGCGGTCCAGCCTCCATGCGGAGCCGCGGAGGCATAGAGGCGCGCTCGTGCTCACGCGGAGTCGCGGAGCCGGAGGTGAGGCGGCTGCCGCCTGCCGGAGCTGGAACCCGGTGCTGAACGCTAGTCGGCTCGTCGCGGCGCCGCCGGTCGCCCGCCGTCTGGTGAGTGGTGAGCACTGAGCAGGTCCGCAGGGAATAGACGAGGTCACGAGGAGTGCAGTGGAGTTACCAGCATTGCAGCAAAGGGAATTGAGGATTGGGGGGCACGGCTGGGCCGAACAGCGCAACGACGCAAAGGCGCAAATGGGCCAGGTCCAGCCGGCCAGGCCGCGAGGCCAGTTCGGCTTTGGGGTTGTGGGTATGAATTCAGTTAAACACCTATAAACCATTAGATTTGCCTCTAAAGTCTCGTTTGGCAGAGCTCTAACTCTAAAAAATCTGTAGATTTTCTAGAACTGGTCATCTGTAGCTCTAAGAAATCCTGGATCTAGAGTTGCAGGCATGTTAAGTGCATTTACATGACTCATTTCATTTATATTATATATTAAATAAAAATATTTAGATCACTTTAATTTAGTCAACAAACTACAGATCCAACATGGATCTCGGAGCTAGAGCTGTGCCAAACGAGTACCTAGTTTTAAAATAAATTCTTGTCAATTAAAATAGGGATGATATAGGAGATCAATTGACCACTCAATATCAAGTGATTTTTGACCAAATATTAGGATTATGATATTATTGCAATTCAATCCCTAAGCTTATTATTATCATATTTATGTTTTGATAGCATTTTTTAGTGTTAGACAACACTAAATAATATTTATGAAATACTTCTATATTAATATAAAAAGCATCAGTTTGATTAAACCATTTGTCACCAAACCACGTTAATACCCTCCTCTCCTGATGGTTAGATCAACATAATCCAATGACTAACATTGTAAGTTGGTCCTGCTATTTGAATATCTACACCATTTATTCAGTTCATCCAATGTCCACGATTGCAAGTTGGTCCTATCAATCCGGCTACCTCGCGCGTTCGCCTGCCTGGGCACCAATGCCTCATGCCGTGCCCCCCGCCCTAGCAATCACGCCCCCGCATCACGCCCGTAATCTATCAGCGCCGCCCCAATGCCCCTCGCTCCTGCTCTGCCTCCTGCTCCACCACTCCGCCCCACCCCCATGCTCCATCGCTCTGCGCCGCTCCGTCCCCGCGCCGCCGCTCCTCCCCCATCCACTCCCGCCTGGCCCCCTGCTCCACCGCTTCATCCCCCTCCGCCCCCTGCCACCACCCTTCAATCCTGTGCCACCCCTTGCTCCGCCGCACCACCGCACTCCGCGCCCCGCCCTACTCAGCTCCTGCGATGCCACTCCACCCCCTCTAGTCTGTGCCTGTGTCCCATCCTTCAGTCCAACGATGCCTGTCAAGCAGTCCACCGCCGACCTCACCCTCCAGCCCGACGTCGCCCGTGACCCACTACGCCGGCACAACACATCCATGCCTCGACTAACACAAGGTCTATGATGTCCCTCCCCCATCTTCTTGAATTTAGTTGATTGTGGGAAATAAGCTCCATGATCATTATATCATAACATCTTATTGCTTTAGCATATAATTACGTGCTATGTAATGTTTTGGGTTCTTAATGATCAGTGTTGTTGTTGATGTCCAGATGAACATGGTACTTTGACCACGACGTCTCGACCACGGCTCTTACCACAACTCCGATCGTACTGCTCACACAAAGCCGATCCTATTAATCTTTGACCACGCAGGTCTTCCGAGCACCGATCAGGTATTGTAGCCTACAACTACCGATCAGTTATTGTAGCTTACGACTATCAACCGGTTTGTTGTAGCTTTACGACTGGTTAATGTAGCTTTACAACCGGTTTACTATAACTACGACCACAAACACTTATTTGACCAAGTCTATGACCACACACAGACCTGACCAAGTTGACTCCTTATGACTTTGAGTCCTTCGACCATGGCACCTCGACCATGACATTTCGACCATGATATTTCGACCACGGTGTCTCAACCATGGCTCTATGACCACAGCGTCTCGACAACGACATTCGACCAGGCGTCTCGACCACGGCTCTTGCCGCAATTTCAGTCATACCGCTCACACAAAGCTGGTACTACCGATCTTCAACCACGCAGCTCTTCTGAGCACCGGCCACGTACTGTAGCTTATGACTACTGACCAGTTACTATAGCTTACGACTACCTACCAGTTACTGTAGCTACGACTATCGACTTATTCACTGTAGCTGCGACCACACATACAGACCTGATCAAGTTAACTCCTTACGACTTCGAGTCCTTCGATCATGGCGTCTCGACCACGGTGTCTTGACCATGGCTCTTCGATCATGGCACTTCGACCACAATGTCTCGACCAAGGCTCTTACCACAACTCCGATCGTATCGTTCACACAAAGCCGGTACTACCGGTCTTCGACCACGGAGGCCTTCCGAGAACCAATCAAATATTGTAGCTTATGGCTACCAACTAGTTACTATAGCTTACGACTATCGACCGGTTACTATACCTACGACTATCGACCTGCGACTGTCAACTGGTTCACTATAGCTGCAAAATAATTTACGGGGTTTAGAAATGATGCCCTTGGATAATGAGCCTTCTGAATGCTGGTGGGTTGGGTTGGGTCAGTGGTTCGGGTGGGTTAGCTAGGTTAGATTGTGATGTTGGTGAGCTGTGAAATGAATATACTAATCTTTCACCAATGGAAGAAGATGATGGCTTGACCAATGGGACAATGACCGAATCAGTGATAGGAAGCAGATCTCAACATAGGAAACAAATCTCAGTACATTTAGTATGGCCTTTCCATTCCGTACGCTCCTTTTCCATAAGATTATTTCCATTTAGCTGGCATGAAAAGAAAATCTTAGCATAGGAAGCAGATCGAGGAGGTTAATGCCGAGATCCTCATAATCTCATGTGCGCATGCAAATCTCGGCTTGTTTCCATACAGAACATTTCCATACATGCCTTTCCCATACACTAAACATTTAGCATGTCTTGTTTCCATATGAAACAGTCGGCATGGAATAGAATGTTTAGTAACGTAATGAATGGTGAGATTATAAAATGGAATATTCCCATACAAAATGTTAATTTTCTTATATTTTCACACACTAAACATTTAGTATTGTTTTCATGGAGAATGTTAATTTCCTTATAGTGCCTTGACCTACATAAGGGCAGAATATTAGTATTATTTCGGTCGCTCGGTAATTTTGAATTACCGATCGACCTTCCTTGCTTAATTGATTTTGGTTTTTAGAATTAATTAATTACTCCATATTAATTGGTGACGCATGCAAATGGAAACATACGAAAAGAAAATAGCGTATGAGCCTTCAATAGCAAATGGAAACATAAGGATTTGCTCTTCCCATTCCATACGCGCATTCCATTCCATACGAAAAGCAAATGGAAACATACGGAAAGCAAATATGTGCATTCCATACAGAATGCAAGATTTTTTTCATAATCTGTGCAACCTCCTGGCTATAAGTACCATGTGTCCAATGGCATATGACCCATATCGTGCAACCTCTTAATTTCTTGGTTCAGTTGGCCATACCATCCTGCACACTTCTTGGTTCAAGCTTTTCATTTAAAGTTGATTTTATCTACACACCTCTTACTGCCAACGTACTGTTGTATGTTCATTTTTCTTCCTATTCATTGAAAATTCATTACTGTTTTACTTGAATTTCAAAATATACATTATTTCCTACATAGATTTATACAATGCCATTCCGGACTGTTAACACTTTCTCTGAAGCCTTCAACAGCTCTATGGGCTCAATCATCAGTATGCTATTCTTTTCATTTGTTTTATGTGCATCAGCAATTATATGCAAACTACTATTTTCACACATCAACTTTGTTTCTTCAAAAAGATATCACCACTGTAATCATAAATCTGGGCCCTAGGGACTACAAAATTGATTATCCACTAGGTGTTAGGGAGTTAGCCCTAATGGATACGAGGTATGCAGTGCTCCATTTACACGCGTAACATAAAATGAAATTTAAAATTGATTATATGCCTCACAACAAAAAATGCATTTTCCTAAATTATATATGACTAATTGTATGTAGAAATCAAATTGGGTTCATACGTGTTTACGAGGATGTTGCAGCGATATATACGTGAGATCTGATTGCGTCCGAGCTTAGGAGATACATTTTGATCGCCACCGAGGTGGATCATGCCTTCAGTAAGACAATTAAATCTTTATATTTTTTGTACAGCCTTCTGTAAATATCTAAACATACAATGACATATTACATGTAACAATATATTCATATTATGACATTGTTACATAACAGATAGTCTCGCCACCACAAAGGACTCAAATATGATCATTACAGACTATAGCAATTTTGGTGCGCTCAATGGTATAATATGTTCATTCTCTCATATTCGACCTCACAAATATAAAATTATTAGGTTCAACATTTATCTTTTTATTACTATGCTGTATGCAGATGTCATATATATGTTACACCCCGATCCAAGCACTCATTATTATGTCAAGAATACTTTATTTTTTAGGAAAGATAAGATCAAATCAAAGAAATTATCTAACAACAACATAGACGTACAATTTTATACAATCAAAACTCATGACTATTAATATATAATTAATATTTCTTTATGTAGTTTTCACATGGACACTTCCTGGTAAAAGTAAAAATAGCTGCACACGATAGCTTCCGTACGTGATAGCAAGCGTAGCTGCTACAACATTTTTTTGACCTTGCTATGAAAGACGTGAAAATCCCGATGTAATACCTCGCTAGTGGGTCCCACCAGTCAACCTTTTTAAGCTTAATCCAAATGGATTATTATTTGGTATTAGGTAATAATTTTGGCAGGAGACACTACTACAGAAAAGGACATCACAGACAGTTCAAAAACGTCATCACAGACGGTTTTCAGAACCGTCTGAATTTATGGGTCAGTGATAATCGAAGGTTATCACAGACGGTTCGACAATCGTCTGTGATATATCAATATCACAGACGGTTTTTAACTGAAAACCGTCTGTGATAGCTGATTATCACAGACGGTTTCTAACTAAAAACCGTCTGTGATATTGACATCTCACAGACGGTTTTTATTTACAAATCGTCTGTGATATGTCACCTATCACAGACGGTTTGTAATTAAAAACCGTCTGTGATGTTCTTTTCTACCCCTAAATCTAATTCTGTTTATTGGCTAGCCTCAGGAAATGCTAGCCATGCCCTCTGAAACAAGTATATGTATACATACAATTCACATCTCAATTCATTTGACAAACATAAAACATCTAATTCACATCACATTTCATTCATAGACATAAGACATCCATTTCGCAAATGAATTAATTGAAATGAAATAAAATATCCATTAACAAATTCACAATTACAGAGTGATAAGAGCAATAAAAAATCATTCTGCGCAGTGGAACTCTCCATCTGATCTTATGATTTTAGTCCACAAAAACCAAACTAACTCTTCTCGAATTTTTGCAAAGTCCGGCTGTGTCAATGCAGATGTAGAGATGGGCACAGCCTGTCGATAGGAATATCAACGCGCGTACATATAAAACCTGACATGTATGAAATAAATATGGAAAGATTGACAAACCTTAGAATTGGTGAGTGTTTCAGCCACACACTCTCGGTACCATCTAAACAGTGCGTACAAACTTTGGCACCTTTTGTACTATGGCCCGATAGGTTACCAAGGACAGGATAATCATTTATGGTGCAGAACAATAAGGAGCGCAGAGTAAAGTTCTCTCGTTTGTATGCATCCCATACCTGTACCCCTTCATTCCACAGTACTTTTAGATCTTCCACCAACGGTGCTAGGAACACATCAATATCATTCCCAGGTTGTTTTGGCCCTTGGATAAGTATCGACAGTAAAATATACTTTCGCTTCATACACAACCAAGGAGGAAGGTTATAGATGCAGAGAGTCACGGACCATGTGCTATGTCGGCTGCTCATGCTACTGAAAGGATTCATTCCATCTGTACTCAGTCCAAACCTTATATTCCTTGGTTTTGCACTGAAGTCTGCAAAACTCCTATCGATGTTTCTCCACTGCGCAGAATCAACAAGGTGTCTTAGCATTCCATGCTTCTTGCGCTCCTCCGAGTGCCAATGCAGCAGTTTTACCTCCTTTGAATTTGCAAAAAACCTTTTCAAACGGGGAATTATAGGAAAATACCATGCCACCTTAGCAGGAGGTCCTTTCTTCGCCTCTGTTCCCTCGCCATCATCTGATTGATTGTTACATTTGTATCGGGATGCGTTGCACACCGGACATACATGCATGTTTGCATACTCTTTACGGTAGAGGATACAGTCGTTCGGACATGCATGTATTCTTTCTACTTCCATTCCCAACGGACAAAAAACCTTCTTGGCTTTATACGTGGTTTTAGGCAACTCATTTCCCTCCGGAAGCATGTCTGCTAAAAGACCTAGCAGCGCCGTGGAACTCTTGTCGGACCAACCGTTGCTTGCCTTCAATTTCAACAGTTCAAGCACGACCGACAATCTCGTGCACTTGCAGCACGTGAACAAAGGTTTCTCCGAGTCCTCCATCAAGCCCCGGAATTTAACATACTCTCTCTCATCATAATCCTTTTCTACATCGCGAAGCATCTGATCCAGATTATCATCATGCAACCTAACCGAATCCGAACCACAATCGACATCATCCGGCGGCATGTCATTCACTTCACCGGCGATGTCATCCGGCGGCATATCATTCACTTCACCGGCGATGTCATCCGGTGGCATTTGATCATTGACTTCGCCATAACTGGTCCAACACATATAACCCTTTTTGAAACCCCTCCGAATCAAGTGCGCTTCAATTTGCCCTCGGTTCTTAAACATCTTTAAATTCTCGCAGTCAGTGCATGGACAGTACATATATTCCACCTCCTTATTCAACATATCCTCCTTGACAGCTCTTGTAAAAGCAGACATGCCATTAATGTACTCTTCACTCACACGGCTCGTGGCATACATACAGCTTCGATCCTACGTTACGTACATATATAACAACCTAGTATTAAAAATTAAATTAACTAATTATTACTACATATATACCGGTCAAATGTATTATATTGAGGCTTAATTTGCTGCCTCAATTCATATTATAAACACAACAGCTATTATATAACCAACAATTTTGCAAACCATCTTCAATTAATAACACTCACCAATTACTTAGATCTAAATTGTAATGCATGCAAAGAAAAAAATAAAATTCATTACTAACCATATCTAGAGTAACCAGGAAAGTATAAATCTTCAAAGCTCAATATCTGCCTCCTCCCACCAAATTAACTGGCCTGAAATCGCCAAGCTTGCATCCTGAGCGAAAGAGTAAAGCACCAGCTAGATCTGGATCGAAATGAAGACAGATGCGGTCTGAGCAGCGCAATAAATGCCTACTTCCACTATCACAGACGATTTTTTGTTCAAAACCGTCTGTGATAACCAGCTTATCATAGACGGTTTTGTATTAAAAACCGTCTGTGATAATCTGGGATTATCACAGACGGTTTTTAATACAGACCGTCTGTGATACTAAATTATCACAGACGGTTCATTGTTGAGAACCGTTTGTGATACTCGTTTTCCCCGACGCCGTCAACACAGACGGTGTCCAAATTAAAACCGTCTGTGTTAGTGTTGGTCACAGACGGTTTTGTCAAACCGTCTGCGATTAGCCGTCTAGTATTAGGCTTTCTGTAGTAGTGAGAGTAATTAGAAAAGAAGAGAATTGGTTAATTTCCATTATTTGTTCTGACTGGCTCCACTACTACAGAAAGCCTAATACTAGACGGCAAATCACAGACGGTTTGACAAAACCGTCTGTGACCGACACTAACACAGACGGTTTTAATTTGGACACCGTCTGTGTTGATAGCGTCGGAGAAAACGAGTATCACAGGTGGTTCTTATCGTTGAACCGTCTGTGATATTCCAGTATGACAGATGGTTCGTATTAAAAACCGTCTGTGATAGCCAGTCACCCTCCAAGACCCCGAAAATCGGCCATCCTTGGACCTAAACCCGCGTCGCAAGTTTTTGGTGTCTGTTTGTGCCTTTTTTCTTGGTTTTACTTTCAAAATTTGGATTTTGCTTCAACTGCAAAGTTGTAGATCTCATCGAAACCTTTCAAATGAGTATATATAAGCCATATAAAACTTTGCTATTTTATCTTTTCAGACTAGTTATTTATATTGCATCGGTATATAAAATTTTGTGTTCTAGTTCACAGACGGTTCTAGCTATAGAACCGTCTGTAATATTCATTCATCACAGACGGTTCTATATATAGAACCATCTGTGATAATCTGACCGCTGGGCCCGTCGATCCTCCTCAACCCAATCCTAGCCAATAGAAATCCACCAATCCTCACCCCACGGATCGTAGCTCCGCCTCTCCGTTCCCGCGCCAAAAATTCCGAACTCCCGCCTCTCCCTCCCTCTCCCTCCCCTATAAATATAACCAAAAACCACCCTCCTTGCTAGTCTTGTCTTCATTGCTGTCCTTCTCCTTGCTGGTCTCCTCTTCCTAGCTGTTCTCCTCCTTGCTGTCCTCCTCCTCTTTGTAGACGACGCACAAGTCTACGGGAGGCAAGACACCGCAGAAGCAACTAGTTCGTACCAACCGTGCAAACGCTCAATCAACGCCGACGATGGTGGACGTCAAAGACATCTACCTCATGCGTTGCATCAGAGGCAAGAAGGCATAGAGGATCTTTGCTTTTTCTTTGTTCTTGTTGTGTAACCTGCGAGTTGTTTTAGGATATTGTAATGGTAGGCTCTAATCTTAATAAAAATGGATATTTTATGTTTGTGAAATGAATTGATATGTGAATTGAGATGTGAATTGGATGTATACATGTACATGTTGATCTGCTTGTTTCAGAGGGCATGGCTAGCATTTCTTGAGGCTAGCCAATAAACAGAAATAGATTTAGGAGTAGAAGGGAATATCACAGACGGTTTTTAACTAAAAACCGTCTGTGATATATAGTTATCACAGACGGTTTTAAGTTAAAAACCGTCTGTGATGACCTCGTATTATCACTGACCCATAAATTCAGACGGTTCACAAAACCGTCTGTGATGACGTTTTTGAACCGTCTGTGATGGCTTTTTCTGTAGTAGTGCTCCTTTCTCCTTCTTTTCCTTTTTCTTTCTCTCTATTTAATTTAATTCGAACTTGATTGCAAGTCTTTTAAAGCTGACTACTCACCATGTCTGATGTGTTCTTTTTAGTTTTATCTTATGCCTTTTAGACTATTTATGAGAGAATATAAAGTAATAGAAACTTACGTATGGTTTTGACCGATATAAATGAAATCGCTATAATATATACTATAATCAACTTGTAGACCTCGTCTTAAAAAGATATTTCGTTTAAAAGCTAGTTACCGTATAAATGCTAAAAAATAGTTTTTAAAAGCTTAAATGAATAAACCCGTCAACAAGTTTGCACGCCGTCTGGATGTCAGGCTGTCAGCTCAGCAGGTTCCATTAGGAAACTACAAAACGGAAGTTGTGCTAGGGTGCAAATGATTGCAAGCTCAGGATCAATCAAGCTTATAGGCCGGAACTGCTGAATAACTACCGTTCGGAGCCTTCTGGAGATCCAGAAGGGGGACACTAAATTTGGCCCAATTGGTTTATGTGTATTTCTTCGAACAAATAATTAGAACAGTTTTTCTGTTGTTACTTCAAAATGGTTTATCGAGGTAAACATTTTAAAATGGACAAATATTTACGCTAAGACAAAAACTATAAATCACAGCTATAACCTATGAGTCGGAGCCAAAAAATTCACCCTCTTTTCTCATCCGAGATTAAATTGGACAAGCAAAGAATGGACAAGTTTCGATAGCTGTTGGGCATGACAAGCAGGGGGAACGGGATTGCGCAGGAAAGCACGGAGGATTAGAGCTCTTTTGGAGGAAAGGCGTAAATGTGGACTTACACAACTTGCCTGGGTACCACGTTAACGTAGAGATGAAGGAACAAGATGGTTTTTAATGGAGGTTTATTGGGATGTACGGGAGGCACATGCAGATCAGGAGGAGATAACCTTGAGTCTCATGAGCGCTTCAGAACCAAATGAACTTGCCATGGATTTGTGCGGGAGATTTCGACGAAATCCTCTTCACGTGGCGTAACAACTGCTATCGAGTGGATCGCTAGGCTATGCACTCGGCCACGGACTTTGGTCTCTGTCATGGCCCAAGAAAGTATGGAATTGTGACGTTACGGCCTCATTTGTTTGAACATTTTCCTCGGTTTAAAAGCTAAAAAAGTTAAAATCCAAATAGGGATGTGGCTTTGTAACCAGGCTTTTGAAAAGCCTAAGCCATTCTATATATAACTATAAACCAAAAGCTAGCTCAGGAGTGCTTTTTCTGGCTTTTGTGGGTTAGAAATATCCCTTTGCCACTAGATTTTGAAGAAATTACTGGCACATCTTCCCTCCCCACCTGCATTCCTCCGCAAATACCAGCGGCGGCCTACTTGTCCGTGACCTCTTCTAGCCAGCTACTCCTCCCATCACCCACCACCGCCAATGCTGCAGGCCTCCTCCTCATCCTTAGGGCCACTGATGCTATGGGCCTCCTCCCCCGCTATTTTTATCCAGGTTCTCATCCAAGCCCGACGTAGTTCCAAGTACCATTGCCACATTGGATTGTGTTTTCTGAATTGTGATATGAAAATACTTCACAAATTGGCATTGTTTTGCACAAGAGAAGAGGGCCACAGGGGAGGGAGGTGTGGTCAGCCAAGGAGTGAAAACTCTAGTTCATGTGGCTACTTATGTTGTTCCTCCTTTGCGCAATGGAAACAAGGCAGCAACACTTGGAACTAGAGGCACGGATGGATGGGGGGGGGGGGAGTAAGAGTGCCATGCCAAACCCTAGTGTTGCATGAGGTTCGCGGGCTATGTGGAGGCACAAGGGGATGAGTGCATGGAGGTGACCGCATGAATGAGGTGTGCGCGACGCATGGGAAGCACAGGAGGTCACATGAGTCACGTGGAGTGCGTGGAGACGAGGCACTTGGGTCGTGGGTGCTTGGGGCGTGTGAAACAGCGCGAGGAGGTGGGCTGCGCAAATTCCTCATGTGAAACAAGAATTCTGTTTGTGGTTGGCGTGGGGACAAGTCCAAGTTGGATGTCACATGCTTGTCGTGTGGAGAAAGAAAGAGGTGCGTTGTATGGAGTCTAGATTTCGTGTGCCTATTGTATGCACTACTACAGAAAGCCTAATACTAGACGGCCAATCACAGACGGTTTTGTCAAACCGTCTGTGATTGACACTAATACAGACGGTTTTAATTTGGACACCGTCTGTGTTAGTGGTCGAGTATCACAGACGGTCCTTACCGATGAACCGTCTGTGATACTTTAGTATCACAGACAGTTTTTTGTTAAAAACTGTCTGTGATAATCTGGAATTATCACAGACGGTTTTTAATACAAAACCGTCTGTGTTGTGTAAATGTTCACAGACGGTTTTTGACAAGAATCGTCTGTGATGTCCCTTTGTCTGTCATATTCTGTTCATGATCAGAGGTTAATATATAAGTACACATTGCTTCTAATAACTTAACTTCAGAACTACTGAGACAAGAGATCATAAATTAAAGGCAAATTTATTAATTTCAATTAGAGGCAAATTTATTACAAAAGTCGCACAGGTAAAGAGTTTCCCAGATTGTAATCTTTTGGGCTTCGTACGCTTCTTCTTCGACTTTGGGACTTGGAGAATCAGCCGCTGACTTCTCGAACGCCGCTAAGATTGTCCTTGTCCTCAGCACTTCCTCCTCCAGCCTGGGCAAAGAATCAGTAGCATAGCCCATAATGTCGTAGAGGATAGCATGAAAAGATTCCTCAGAATCTGCCATTTCTGCTTGATTGGCAAGGTTATCCATCAGTCTCTCCAATGCGTGTAGAGCTTCTTCCGCTTTGCGCACATTGTGGAGAAGAACCAGGGTAAGGGCTGTTTCCCTTTCTTGAGCGGCAGCGAGACGCCTCCGTCGACGGCGGATGATCAGGTCGAGCTGACGGATGCAAGAAAGTCGGGGAAGGAGAGCAAGGCGTGTGCGGAGAAGCTGCTCCAGATACAAATTGCTGGCCGCCTGTGTAAGGTTCCGGCCGAACAATTCTTGATGAACACATGAGAGGAAGAAGATGATCACAAGAATAGTAGAAGCCATATTGTACGTACGTAGAAAAGACCTGGATTAGGCGCGCATATTTAACCTTTAGCACAGACGGTTCGTATACCCAAACATTAATGATATAGACGCTTCGTATAACGATCGAGAGATGTTAATTAGACGATCGAAACACGAAACGTTCTGACGTAAAGCTTATGATAGACGGTTTTTTATAAAAAACCGTCTGTGATAAGATTTATCACAGACGGTTTTTAAACTTAGAACCGTCTGTGATATTGATATCACAGACGGTTCTACGTCTAGAACCGTCTGTAATAAGCCTCCCTATAAATACCCTCTGGTTAGGGTTTTCCCCGTATGCTGCAGTTATATTCTATATCTAAATCCTGATCTGTCTCGTCGCCGCTGCCTCCCCGAGCCCTCGCCGGCCGCCTCCCCGAGCCCTCGCCGGCCGCCTCCCCGACGCATAAGCAGTAAGGTACCCTTGTCAGGCCTTTATGTATTACTGCTGTTTGCTTTGGCCACAAAACTGTACTATATGGTATTGTTGA
The DNA here is from genome assembly GCA_017311315.1 of Dendrocalamus latiflorus. Taxonomy (NCBI): domain Eukaryota; kingdom Viridiplantae; phylum Streptophyta; class Magnoliopsida; order Poales; family Poaceae; genus Dendrocalamus; species Dendrocalamus latiflorus. Next base: position 18,182,781 of record CM029674.1, read on the forward strand.
ACTATTGTATTATATTGCTTATGGACTGTATGGTATTGTTGAAATGTATGGTATAATGGTGGATTGTTCATACTGTTGGTATTATAATGGTGAAATGTATGGTATACTATTGTATTATATCACTTTAGGTGTTGTTACTCCAATAATGATTTTTACACAAGTGTGTTTAGCCTACATGTGGAGTAATCCAAACACTTGCCATAATTTTTTGCCACACTTTTGTGGCAGTGAACCAAACAATAGCCACAAAGTTTTTGCCACACCTTAGTTATCAACCAAACACCTTTTTTTGCCACAAATTTGGCTAGCCACAAGTGTGGCAAATTCTTAAGTTGAGGCATGGCAAATTGTGGCCTCCAACCAAACATACCCTATATGCCACATAGACCTTCAAAGGGCATGAAGCAAGTGATACACTCTAGTGTATCCGGTTCAATGAACCTGATACACTAGTTTGTGTCATTTGCTTCATAGAACTTTGTTTAGAGACCTTGTAGTAATAATATATGCCACATAGACCTTCAAAGGGCATGAAGCAAGTAACACATTTTAGTGTATCCGGTTCAATGAACCTGATACACTAGTTTGTGTCATTTGCTTCATAGAACTTTGTTTAGAGACCTTGTAGTAATAATATATGCCACATAGACCTTCAAAGGGCATGAAGCAAGTAACACATTCTAGTGATCCGGTTCAATGAACCTGATACACTAGTTTGTGTCATTTGCTTCATAGAACTTTGTTTAGAGACCTTGTAGTAATAACATCATCGCTTGATCTGCTTGTTTCAGAGGGCATGGCTAGCATTACCTGAGGCTAGCCAATAAACAGGAATAGTTTTAGGGGTAGGAAAGAATATCACATACGGTTTTTAGTTAAAAACCGTCGATTATCACTGACCCATAAATTCAGACGGTTCACAAAACCGTCTGTGATGACATTTTTGAACCGTCTGTGATGACCTTTTCTATAGTAGTGATGGGAGCCAGAGATTGAGCCAAGGGATGTGTGGAGATGAGGTTGAGCTGGGGAAGGAACTATATGTTGTGTGAAGCTAGAAGGAAATTCACCCCCATGGGAAGCCAGAAGTAGTGGCGGAGCCAGGATAATTGGAAGCCTAGGCGGTCTTAACCATAGGCAATAAGCGTGAACAAGTCGATATATATGTGACAAAAGCAAAGTTGATAACCACAATAGTTGTAAACTAAAAACATGATCTAGTACACATGTGAATTGGATAGATGAAAAGATAAACAGATACGACAAGAAATACCTTGCTACAACACTACCAATCACACACCCAAAAGAGAATCTGCAAAATAAACACATGTAGTTTAGTGTATCGTATAACATTGTAATGTATTCACATTGAAAAAAATGAAACATACCACAAATATGCTAATTATGCTTACGAGGCAAATTCATTTTCTGAGTCATATTGCAATTTAAACCCAATGGTCAAAAGCATGTCTCACATTTTCATTCTTATCTTTATACTAATCTATCGTGTCTAAAAGTTACCCTTGCTTGAAGAAGTAGAAGATTTGTCATGATCACAAAAAGTCGTGCCTTGTGCTATAAGAAATATTGCACACTCTAGAGAAGAAGTCAAACAAATTTTATATAGTTCTCCAGCTTCCTGACTTACACTAGATAACACACTTGACACACTTTGTCTTTGATTTTTAAAATCATCATAATGCTTGACACACTTGTTGTGGGCAGTATTTACACCACCAATATGCTCAGGAAATGCTTTATACCTATGCTTCCAATCACTAAACCCTGCTTTACATCACAAGTAAAGTGTTCTACCCTTTCTTGTTGCTTAAAGAGGAAGCAATAGAAACAATATGTTGCATCTTGGGACTTGCTATATTCTATCCAATCAAACTTCTTATACCATGTTTTGCGAAAAGGCTCTTGTATTTTTGTAGGAAATTTCACAATAGGTTGGGTTGGACCCTTCAATATGTATGCCCTCCTAACTTGGTATTAAATTTCAGGGGTATACTCATCAATTTGTTTTCTAAGACCAACTTTAGGGTTTGGGTTGTTGCGCACTCTGGTCGCCTCCTTGCCAACAACGCTGACGACCTTGTCTCCCTCCAGATCTGGATCTACATCTCTACTGAACCGCCCCTTTAGCTCTTCTTTTGTTTCCTTTTGCTTTTTGTCTGTTTTTTGAATAATTGGTTGAAAACAAAAGAATGCAATGCATTGTTGTTAATTGGTTCTTGGTTTTGAGGTTCACGAATGGACTTTTTTCTTAAAAAAGTAAAATAAGCCTCCATGTTTGTTCTCAAGACCTAGAAATCTAATGTATTATTAAGATAAAGACAAAAGAAGCCACAACGTTTGGCTCTCAAGCCTTAGAAAATTATTTGGAGGAAAAAGAGAAAGGTTTATAATGTCGATTACAGTAGGTTTAGATTACAACAGTTGAGATTTAGTCCATATAAGCGGCCTATAAAAATTAAAATATCATGTGCCAAAATAATAGTAGAGTCCTATTTGCATACTAAGCTAAAGGATGTCTAATACAAATACAAGAAACCTGTTCAAGCGAAATATTTTCCAATGACCTCATGGCGGAAGCTTAGGACGAGGCCAGATAGCATGACGAGGCGCTCACAAGTCGACATGACTATGTCCACGCCAAATAGCTCAAGACAACAGTAGTTTTGGGTAGAAAGGTGGTGACAGGGCTATGCATTGAATTTCAATGTTAGTTGTTTATAGCAATTTAGTTTCTTGGTATAGATCGGCAATGGTTTACCAACTGAGTTCATGAAGAATATATACAAAATTGGAGATTGTATATCCACCAAAGTTGTCCAAGCAGCAAGCAATTTTTTAAATTCTGAGTCCAACAATAAAAAGTGGCAAAAGGCCTGTGATGATGTATAATGCTAAACCGAGGAGATGAGCAGCGACAATAGGATGGTGAAGTGTTCGTGGTCCGGAACAAGTGCATCAGACATAAATTAGTCATTTTGGAAGCTGTGCTACTCTGGGTTTTCAAACCCGGTTTCAATTTTTTAACAGTGTCCAATAATATTGATAATAAAAAACTTGCAAGAAATTTTGGCCAAAAATTCCAAACCAGGATTTATTTAAAAAAACAGCCGATAATCGGTTGAATATCGACCGATATTCTGAAGCACATGCATGTACATTCATATAACATCCATGACAAAATCAGTTGCAACCTAAATAAGTAGAGTCTTTGAGATGAATACAATCTACTATTAGTGCTAGTGATGGAATATCCTTTGTTTTCAAAGCAACACGAATAGCAGCAACCAAGCTTCGAGCAAAGCTTCATTAGTTGATACAAAACAAAGCCACATAAGCAACATCGGCCAACTTGCTACTACTAATTACATCAAAATCATATGATTCATATCCATACCTGTAGTTGTTGCCACTGCTAATCCTCCCTTAGGTGTACCACTATCGGCCCTGTTGTCGCCCTGGCCTGATCTGCTACCCAGGGGCGAATTTAGGTAGGTGCATGGGGGTGTAGCTGCACCCCAAATGTTTTGGCAAAAAAACTAGTACATGATATGTATATTATGTGTATATACACATACATGGGCTAAATACTCAATATTTGCACCCACTTGGGTTAAATTGTAATACCCTGATCGTCGATACGGCGTAAGATTTTAAAACAATCGCGGAGTCGCCGGTTTTTCGGCAAAACGCGGGAAGGGAAAAGTAAAAATTGTAGAACAGTATAAAATAAATAAAATAAATTAAAAATTAAATAAAAACCTCTAAGTGGGCTGCCTGGTGAGTGGGCCGACCACCTTGGGGCCGGAGGCCCAAGGGGTGGCTGCACCCCCTCCCACTTAACCCTAGGGCTTCCCCCTCCTCCCCCTTTTCCCCACACACAGCCTCCACCCCCCTTTCCCACCCTCTTGGGCGCAGCCCCCCTCCCTGGTTGGTGCCCCCACCTCCCCCACAAGTGCTGCTGCCATTGGAGCCAAGAAGGAAGGAGAAGAAGGAGAGGAGAAGGAAGAAGAAGAGAAGAAGAGAAGAAGAGGAGGGAAGAAGAGGGGTGATTCCTCATCTAGGTAATTTTTCCCCATCCCAAACCCTCTGATTTTCGAAATAATTAGGGTTCTTGGCACGGATTTTGAAGGTAGTTAATAGATTAATTGCCCGATTAGAGATTAGTTGCTGTCTGCCTGTAGATTGATTCGCGCAGCGCGTCTGTTCGCGAGGTTTTGACCTAGTAAACGAATTTTCCTGCGGACTCTCCCAAAAGGGAAGTTGTAGAGGACTTCCAGACGCATCTCCTATATTTGTTTGGGAATTTTCTGCCGTGGGATCTGGGAGTTACAGGGTCGGGAATACTGCTGTTCGTCAGGCGAGCAGATTGATACAGACCGACGGTAATCTGTGAATTTGAGGTAGTAAAAGATTTTTATGGTCATGGCTGTAATTGAGAAAGTTGTAGATAATTTGGATATCTAGCGGCTGTATAAAATTCAGATTTCTTAGACCCCTGTACTGTTTCTGGGACGCAATTGAATACCGCTGTCCAATCTGCCATAACAGAGTTCTTCCTCTGTTTTGGGCATTAAATTACACGTAGCTGTGATCAAAATAAAATATGTGTTCTACATGAAAAATGTAGGTTTTTAAGTGATGAATCCAGAGAGGTATGGTTTGCTGTATTTGGATCAATATTTTTAAAGTTACAAAAATGTTAAGCAGCGCTGCTGCAGAGGGTAATTTGCTGAAGTGTTGAGCGGAGAGGAGTTAGTGCGGGTTCGGGGTTCTAGCGACGTCTTTAATTATTTATGTCGTGTTTGTATGCTGTGGCTTTGTGCTGAGAGATGCCTTTTGGACAGGTGGTCTTGTCCCTGAGCGCTCTTGATTTTACTTCGGTTCGTCGGATTGAGGCAAGTAAACGTAGCGGTGGTTGCTACCGTTTAACTTGTTATTCCTTCTACTTTCAGTTTACATTATTATTATAATTTGATACATTATGCCATGATTGCATGAAATCTTAATTGTGGAGATGGTAGCAAGTATAATGATGGTTTAAATTTTGTAGCATGGATTGTTGATGTTTGTTGGTGTGTAGATGTTTGATCCATGTTATGATAATTTGTGGTCTTGATGATGTTAATGATATGTGGATATTGTTTTATGGTCGATTGCAAGTGAAAGAGTTCATGAGAATTTCTGATGCATAATGTTGTGAATGCACGTTTTATTTGTTAAGACATTCACATTTGTGCATCATGTGATTTATTGAAGTCTTGGTCACGAGATGACCAAGCGTCGAGGTCCCCGTCATGTTGATGACGTGACGGGCTAAAGGTCCCCATACTTGTGGAGTATGGGCAATTGGTCCCTGAACCAGATGGTACAGGCATGGGTGTGCATCGACGGAATTCACACTTTGCATTACCGGTAAAATGCAGAAGAGAAAGAGATAAAGAGATTTTTGACCATCTTGCATAGCATGAAAGCATTCATATGCATTGCATTGTGAAAAGATTCATTTGCATGCATATGCAATATATGGTGGTGAAGTTATTTTGTGGAATATTCAACTTCATAGTTGCAATGTGGAATTGGCTCATGTGAGCTAATTGTGGTATGAGGATTGTGGTTGTGGTCGTGGAATGCGATTCCTTCCTTGTGTATGGTAACGGTTGTGATGGTGGCATGAGATTCTTTTCTCTTGTAGTAATTGATGATATCAATTGTGGATGTGGGAAATAATAAAGTATTGAAGTAAGACATACATATGTTTTATTGCTTTTGGTAGTGGTAGTGGTCGAGGATTTTAAAGTGGTCAAACAAGATTTATTTGCTAAATGCTTTACCGTCATTGATGGTGATTTGAGGTTGATGATTAATCTATTGTGGATTGTAGAAGACTAAATGTTTTCTCTTGCATCTAATCGTGGATAGAATGATTGTATGCATATGCCAATTAAATCTGGAATTGAAGAGGTATGGATACAGAAGTTGTGGTGGTTTAATAATTGTAGACATGAATTATGGTTGTAGTTGTATGGAATTATAAATGATGATGTATAATTGTTTGTAGTTTGAATAGCCTGTTAGACAGTTTGCTTGCTGAGATTTTATCTCACCCTTGTTTCCCCCTCTCTACAGGTGGACTTTGAGCATGCATGGGAAGGGTAGAGTGGCACCACACTAATGCACTTGGATCCTAGTTTAATGCTGTAATAAAGTTGAAAGGATTCTAGACCTTTGCATAGCTTTGTTTACATTATCTTAATAATGTTAAATTTTGTGAACTATGTTATAGATTGAAATGTTGGAGGATGTTCCAAATATTGAATTGTCATCACTATCCTGTTATTCCTTAGTTGTTTATGCTTCCGCTCATACTATCTGGTTTAGTAATTGTTCAAGTTTAATTTATCTTGTAAATTGGCTAGTTGTAGAGCAGGTTTAGTAGCATCCCAGGGTAATGTGGATCTTGGGGGTGTTACAGTTGGTATCAGAGCGGGCGTTAGGTCCGTGGTAATTAAATTATTAAATTGACACACTGGTGCACAGTAGGATGGGATGGGTCAAGCATTGCACTTATGCTTTTGACATGTTGTATTGATGATTTACATTATGAGATAATCTTGTATGAATATGATTTGCTCTTATGACTGTTATGAGTGAGAATTGTCAATGATATGATGTAGAGATTGTATTTGCTGTCTTGGCATTTGCCAGATTATTACCACTATTCATAGTATGTGGTTAACGATGTAGTTACCTCGGGTAACTTAGTTGCGGATGTTGTGAGTGAGTTTATTTAGAAAAATTGATATCTTCCTTGAGTTGATTTTGGCCAATTCTTTGTCTATTGCAGTTAATGATTTTCTCTGGAGTTTGTGGTTCATTGCAGTTGAGGGTTTGCAATTGGTCTCTATCTGTTCGTTGAAGCAATTATTGTTTCTTTTCGGACTATTGAGACACTTTTGCTGCTTGTGAACATTGTTGATTTGTAAGGATAGTCCCTTCGTGGGAGTTTTGGTCTTGTTGTGAATTATGACTCATTGGTTCGCTTGGTATTTTTATTAATGAAAGTTTTGTGTTGCAACTCATTAATATGTTAAAACCTTGGATCTACATATTTCACTTAGATTATTTCGAGTGTTGAAGTTTAATTCCTCTCCTTTCTGAAAGAGAGTGTTAAAACCATTTGTGGTGTTTTGCTATGCTTAAGTGGAAGGTGGTAATCATATAAACTAATTAACAATGTATGAATTATCGAGTTGAGATGTTAGCGTGGTGCATAATTAATTTCAACTAGCATCCTCGGAAGTGTAGTTGATTAATGTGATATTGCCTTGTAACAGTTTCTAGAAGAACTATGATTAAGAATATGTCTATTCATGAATGGAACTCATGGGGTTATTAAGGAGTGTGCAAAAAGAATTGGAATGATTATTATGATTGTTTAAATTTCTATCATGTTGGATAAATTGAATTATTTTTGGTCTTTAGCAATTAATCTGACCGTTTGGAATGATTATGTAAGGAGGTGTTGGGAATATTGTCTTGGTAATATTAACCTTTAACCTGTCCTTTATTTAGATACTTTATGAGCATATATAATTGCTAGATTCATCTATCTTTCACCATGTTAAATTGTTGAAACATGTATAAAGAAATAGATGAAAGTTGATGTATTGACTTGTAGAATCTTGCCTTACAAAGCTGGTATTATTGAAGTTTAAAGTTATTTCGTTCTAATTTCTGAATGAAAGGTGAGATACTGAATCTATGCTCATGATTGTTTTATGATTGTAAAACGGAGTTAGGATCATGAATGTTGTTATGATAAAATAATAATCAATTATTGCTTGTAATGACCAGAGTACAATCAATTTGTGCTAAATTAGAGTTGAGCATCAATAAGAATTGAATATATGGAATCTAATAAGAGATTCATACTAGCATGTTTGTGAGCTTGTCATGTTCTAGTATCATCTTGTTTAAAAGCTTTGATTTAATATGGTGGCTTATGCACTAGGATTTCCTAGATTAAGTAGTCGCAATCTTATTCAGAAAATGGAAACATGACGAAGTGATTTCTTATGTTTTTTTTGGAAAAGTTTATGAAGGGATTTGTGGATATGATGATGCTTGTTAAGAATGTATTATTCTGATGTTAGCATGATGGTCAGTATGTGGTTGTGATGATAATGTTGAACGTTTCTTAAATAAAAGAATTTGATAACTTCCATGATACTACTTAAATCAAAAGTTTTGAGATTTGTGTATGCAATCTTTTTGATCTCATGACTTATGTGGCAGCTGAAATTGTTTGAGCAAAGTGACGCGGTGAGAGTTTTTATTAGTTCTTAAGGGATTAATGTGTTGTGGTCTTTAAATCACTTTTGTTAGAATTGTCAAGGTAATACCGTAATCAAAGAAAGTTGTTCTCTTTGTTAAAAGAAAAAGTGCGGTAAAAGTATTGGAGGTTGAAGTCATGTTATGCAATTTTTTTAGGTGTGTTTGACTTCTTAAGTTCGCCGCATAAGAACTTCTTGAACTCAAATGGCAATATTTTTCCGCCGTCTAAGAGTTTCTTGAGCTCAAATGGCAATACTGTATTCTTATTGGTTGAGATTTGGTATTTTCTTCTTGAGGGGCATGTGCCTTCAACCGTGATCTTATCTTTTGCTATCCAAGATTGTTGCTATTTCTTTTGGTCTTGCGCTTATTGCGGATGGTAACATCATCCTCTGTGCCGAAATTTATTTCTTTTTGCCTCTTCTAAGAAAGGGGTAATCAATTTGGGTTGCAAAGTCCTTTAAGAGGTGTATGGCATCTAGTTGGTGTGTTGGGCAATGATTTGGAAATCCTTGGTTCAAGGAAGTTAAATTTCCAAAGGGAATGGATTGAGAAATTATTAATAACTCGAGCAGTAATATGCTCTCTTGATTCTTGTTTAAACTTTGTGTTTATGGCAGAGGTCATCTGCAAATTGAGTTGTTATATGTTGTTGTGTATTCTTTTCCAGTTAGGAAAAGAAAATGATTGTTTTGGTCTGTCGAGTGATTTTCACTCTTGACTTGTGCAGTGTTGATTCTCCAAATGTCTTTTTGGAGAGTGTGAATGGTTTTGTTGTGAATCCTTTGTTTTGGATTGTGGTCCTCTAAAGGAAGATTGTTTGCTAGTATGTTGCTTGGGAATCCTTTATTCCTCTTTTGGTTGGGTTTCTTTTGCGAAGTTATTGTTCGTGCTTCGAGTAATGTTATGAGTGGAATCTGTGGTTAAATTCTTTAAAAGGGATACAATGTATTATCCCGATTATAATAAATAGAGGAAAAATGTTTTAGGAAGGAGGATGGTATTAGATAGTGGCTTGATAATTTTGCGAGAACGACAGGATCTGTTGGCCGCTCAGGGCCGACAAAAGAGTTGCGGGTGCTCGGCATTGACCGGCGCGTGTCGTGGACTCGTCGGAGTTGGACATGAGGAAGAGAGTCACCAGGTATGCGGAGGCCCTCTTGACGAATCCGTCCGAGCGGGAGGTGACGTGGGAGCTTGAAGTTCAAATGTAGAAGGAGGACCCAAGTTCTTCGAGGCGGGTGAGAACCTGTAGTTGTTGTTCTCGTGGGTTCAGGAGCGAGATTCGAGGACGAATCCTTTTTAGGTGGGGAGAATGTAATACCCTGATCGTCGATACGGCGTAAGATTTTAAAACAATCGCGGAGTCGCCGGTTTTTCGGCAAAACGCGGGAAGGGAAAAGTAAAAATTGTAGAACAGTATAAAATAAATAAAATAAATTAAAAATTAAATAAAAACCTCTAAGTGGGCTGCCTGGTGAGTGGGCCGACCACCTTGGGGCCGGAGGCCCAAGGGGTGGCTGCACCCCCTCCCACTTAACCCTAGGGCTCCCCCTCCTCCCCCTTTTCCCCACACACAGCCTCCACCCCCCTTTCCCACCCTCTTGGGCGCAGCCCCCCTCCCTGGTTGGTGCCCCCACCTCCCCCACAAGTGCTGCTGCCATTGGAGCCAAGAAGAAAGGAGAAGAAGGAGAGGAGAAGGAAGAAGAAGAGAAGAAGAGAAGAAGAGGAGGGAAGAAGAGGGGTGATTCCTCATCTAGGTAATTTTTTCCCATCCCAAACCCTCTGATTTTCGAAATAATTAGGGTTCTTGGCACGGATTTTGAAGGTAGTTAATAGATTAATTGCCCGATTAGAGATTAGTTGCTGTCTGCCTGTAGATTGATTCGCGCAGCGCGTCTGTTCGCGAGGTTTTGACCTAGTAAACGAATTTTCCTGCGGACTCTCACAAAAGGGAAGTTGTAGAGGACTTCCAGACGCATCTCCTATATTTGTTTGGGAATTTTCTGCCGTGGGATCTGGGAGTTACAGGGTCGGGAATACTGCTGTTCGTCAGGCGAGCAGATTGATACAGACCGACGGTAATCTGTGAATTTGAGGTAGTAAAAGATTTTTATGGTCATGGCTGTAATTGAGAAAGTTGTAGATAATTTGGATATCTAGCGGCTGTATAAAATTCAGATTTCTTAGACCCCTGTACTGTTTCTGGGACGCAATTGAATACCGCTGTCCAATCTGCCATAACAGAGTTCTTCCTCTGTTTTGGGCATTAAATTACACGTAGCTGTGATCAAAATAAAATATGTGTTCTACATGAAAAATGTAGGTTTTTAAGTGATGAATCCAGAGAGGTATGGTTTGCTGTATTTGGATCAATATTTTTAAAGTTACAAAAATGTTAAGCAGCGCTGCTGCAGAGGGTAATTTGCTGAAGTGTTGAGCGGAGAGGAGTTAGTGCGGGTTCGGGGTTCTAGCGACGTCTTTAATTATTTATGTCGTGTTTGTATGCTGTGGCTTTGTGCTGAGAGATGCCTTTTGGACAGGTGGTCTTGTCCCTGAGCGCTCTTGATTTTACTTCGGTTCGTCGGATTGAGGCAAGTAAACGTAGCGGTGGTTGCTACCGTTTAACTTGTTATTCCTTCTACTTTCAGTTTACATTATTATTATAATTTGATACATTATGCCATGATTGCATGAAATCTTAATTGTGGAGATGGTAGCAAGTATAATGATGGTTTAAATTTTGTAGCATGGATTGTTGATGTTTGTTGGTGTGTAGATGTTTGATCCATGTTATGATAATTTGTGGTCTTGATGATGTTAATGATATGTGGATATTGTTTATGGTCGATTGCAAGTGAAAGAGTTCATGAGAATTTCTGATGCATAGATGTTGTGAATGCACGTTTTATTTGTTAAGACATTCACATTTGTGCATCATGTTGATTTATTGAAGTCTTGGTCACGAGATGACCAAGCGTCGAGGTCCCCGTCATGTTGATGACGTGACGGGCTAAAGGTCCCCATACTTGTGGAGTATGGGCAATTGGTCCCTGTACCAGATGGTACAGGCATGGGTGTGCATCGACGGATGCACACTTTGCATTACCGGTAAAATGCAGAAGAGAAAGAGATAAAGAGATTTTTGACCATCTTGCATAGCATGAAAGCATTCATATGCATTGCATTGTGAAAAGATTCATTTGCATGCATATGCAATATATGGTGGTGAAGTTATTTTGTGGAATATTCAACTTCATAGTTGCAATGTGGAATTGGCTCATGTGAGCTAATTGTGGTATGAGGATTGTGGTTGTGGTCGTGGAATGCGATTCCTTCCTTGTGTATGGTAACGGTTGTGATGGTGGCATGAGATTCTTTTCTCTTGTAGTAATTGATGATATCAATTGTGGATGTGGGAAATAATAAAGTATTGAAGTAAGACATACATATGTTTTATTGCTTTTGGTAGTGGTAGTGGTCGAGGATTTAAAGTGGTCAAACAAGATTTATTTGCTAAATGCTTTACCGTCATTGATGGTGATTTGAGGTTGATGATTAATCTATTGTGGATTGTAGAAGACTAAATGTTTTCTCTTGCATCTAATCGTGGATAGAATGATTGTATGCATATGCCAATTAAATCTGGAATTGAAGAGGTATGGATACAGAAGTTGTGGTGGTTTAATAATTGTAGACATGAATTATGGTTGTAGTTGTATGGAATTATAAATGATGATGTATAATTGTTTGTAGTTTGAATAGCCTGTTAGACAGTTTGCTTGCTGAGATTTTATCTCACCCTTGTTTCCCCCTCTCTACAGGTGGACTTTGAGCATGCATGGGAAGGGTAGAGTGGCACCACACTAATGCACTTGGATCCTAGTTTAATGCTGTAATAAAGTTGAAAGGATTCTAGACCTTTGCATAGCTTTGTTTACATTATCTTAATAATGTTAAATTTTGTGAACTATGTTATAGATTGAAATGTTGGAGGATGTTCCAAATATTGAATTGTCATCACTATCCTGTTATTCCTTAGTTGTTTATGCTTCCGCTCATACTATCTGGTTTAGTAATTGTTCAAGTTTAATTTATCTTGTAAATTGGCTAGTTGTAGAGCAGGTTTAGTAGCATCCCAGGGTAATGTGGATCTTGGGGGTGTTACAGTTGGTATCAGAGCGGGCGTTAGGTCCGTGGTAATTAAATTATTAAATTGACACACTGGTGCACAGTAGGATGGGATGGGTCAAGCATTGCACTTATGCTTTTGACATGTTGTATTGATGATTTACATTATGAGATAATCTTGTATGAATATGATTTGCTCTTATGACTGTTATGAGTGAGAATTGTCAATGATATGATGTAGAGATTGTATTTGCTGTCTTGGCATTTGCCAGATTATTACCACTATTCATAGTATGTGGTTAACGATGTAGTTACCTCGGGTAACTTAGTTGCGGATGTTGTGAGTGAGTTTATTTAGAAAAATTGATATCTTCCTTGAGTTGATTTTGGCCAATTCTTTGTCTATTGCAGTTAATGATTTTCTCTGGAGTTTGTGGTTCATTGCAGTTGAGGGTTTGCAATTGGTCTCTATCTGTTCGTTGAAGCAATTATTGTTTCTTTTCGGACTATTGAGACACTTTTGCTGCTTGTGAACATTGTTGATTTGTAAGGATAGTCCCTTCGTGGGAGTTTTGGTCTTGTTGTGAATTATGACTCATTGGTTCGCTTGGTATTTTTATTAATGAAAGTTTTGTGTTGCAACTCATTAATATGTTAAAACCTTGGATCTACATATTTCACTTAGATTATTTCGAGTGTTGAAGTTTAATTCCTCTCCTTTCTGAAAGAGAGTGTTAAAACCATTTGTGGTGTTTTGCTATGCTTAAGTGGAAGGTGGTAATCATATAAACTAATTAACAATGTATGAATTATCGAGTTGAGATGTTAGCGTGGTGCATAATTAATTTCAACTAGCATCCTCGGAAGTGTAGTTGATTAATGTGATATTGCCTTGTAACAGTTTCTAGAAGAACTATGATTAAGAATATGTCTATTCATGAATGGAACTCATGGGGTTATTAAGGAGTGTGCAAAAAGAATTGGAATGATTATTATGATTGTTTAAATTTCTATCATGTTGGATAAATTGAATTATTTTTTGGTCTTTAGCAATTAATCTGACCGTTTGGAATGATTATGTAAGGAGGTGTTGGGAATATTGTCTTGGTAATATTAACCTTTAACCTGTCCTTTATTTAGATACTTTATGAGCATGTATAATTGCTAGATTCATCTATCTTTCACCATGTTAAATTGTTGAAACATGTATAAAGAAATAGATGAAAGTTGATGTATTGACTTGTAGAATCTTGCCTTACAAAGCTGGTATTATTGAAGTTTAAAGTTATTTCGTTCTAATTTCTGAATGAAAGGTGAGATACTGAATCTATGCTCATGATTGTTTTATGATTGTAAAACGGAGTTAGGATCATGAATGTTGTTATGATAAAATAATAATCAATTATTGCTTGTAATGACCAGAGTACAATCAATTTGTGCTAAATTAGAGTTGAGCATCAATAAGAATTGAATATATGGAATCTAATAAGAGATTCATACTAGCATGTTTGTGAGCTTGTCATGTTCTAGTATCATCTTGTTTAAAAGCTTTGATTTAATATGGTGGCTTATGCACTAGGATTTCCTAGATTAAGTAGTCGCAATCTTATTCAGAAAATGGAAACATGACGAAGTGATTTCTTATGTTTTTTTTGGAAAAGTTTATGAAGGGATTTGTGGATATGATGATGCTTGTTAAGAATGTATTATTCTGATGTTAGCATGATGGTCAGTATGTGGTTGTGATGATAATGTTGAACGTTTCTTAAATAAAAGAATTTGATAACTTCCATGATACTACTTAAATCAAAAGTTTTGAGATTTGTGTATGCAATCTTTTTGATCTCATGACTTATGTGGCAGCTGAAATTGTTTGAGCAAAGTGACGCGGTGAGAGTTTTTATTAGTTCTTAAGGGATTAATGTGTTGTGGTCTTTAAATCACTTTTGTTAGAATTGTCAAGGTAATACCGTAATCAAAGAAAGTTGTTCTCTTTGTTAAAAGAAAAAGTGCGGTAAAAGTATTGGAGGTTGAAGTCATGTTATGCAATTTTTTTAGGTGTGTTTGACTTCTTAAGTTCGCCGCATAAGAACTTCTTGAACTCAAATGGCAATATTTTTCCGCCGTCTAAGAGTTTCTTGAGCTCAAATGGCAATACTGTATTCTTATTGGTTGAGATTTGGTATTTTCTTCTTGAGGGGCATGTGCCTTCAACCGTGATCTTATCTTTTGCTATCCAAGATTGTTGCTATTTCTTTTGGTCTTGCGCTTATTGCGGATGGTAACATCATCCTCTGTGCCGAAATTTATTTCTTTTTGCCTCTTCTAAGAAAGGGGTAATCAATTTGGGTTGCAAAGTCCTTTAAGAGGTGTATGGCATCTAGTTGGTGTGTTGGGCAATGATTTGGAAATCCTTGGTTCAAGGAAGTTAAATTTCCAAAGGGAATGGATTGAGAAATTATTAATAACTCGAGCAGTAATATGCTCTCTTGATTCTTGTTTAAACTTTGTGTTTATGGCAGAGGTCATCTGCAAATTGAGTTGTTATATGTTGTTGTGTATTCTTTTCCAGTTAGGAAAAGAAAATGATTGTTTTGGTCTGTCGAGTGATTTTCACTCTTGACTTGTGCAGTGTTGATTCTCCAAATGTCTTTTTGGAGAGTGTGAATGGTTTTGTTGTGAATCCTTTGTTTTGGATTGTGGTCCTCTAAAGGAAGATTGTTTGCTAGTATGTTGCTTGGGAATCCTTTATTCCTCTTTTGGTTGGGTTTCTTTTGCGAAGTTATTGTTCGTGCTTCGAGTAATGTTATGAGTGGAATCTGTGGTTAAATTCTTTAAAAGGGATACAATGTATTATCCCGATTATAATAAATAGAGGAAAAATGTTTTAGGAAGGAGGATGGTATTAGATAGTGGCTTGATAATTTTGCGAGAACGACAGGATCTGTTGGCCGCTCAGGGCCGACAAAAGAGTTGCGGGTGCTCGGCATTGACCGGCGCGTGTCGTGGACTCGTCGGAGTTGGACATGAGGAAGAGAGTCACCAGGTATGCGGAGGCCCTCTTGACGAATCCGTCCGAGCGGGAGGTGACGTGGGAGCTTGAAGTTCAAATGTAGAAGGAGGACCCAAGTTCTTCGAGGCGGGTGAGAACCTGTAGTTGTTGTTCTCGTGGGTTCAGGAGCGAGATTCGAGGACGAATCCTTTTTAGGTGGGGAGAATGTAATACCCTGATCGTCGATACGGCGTAAGATTTTAAAACAATCGCGGAGTCGCCGGTTTTTCGGCAAAACGCGGGAAGGGAAAAGTAAAAATTGTAGAACAGTATAAAATAAATAAAATAAATTAAAAATTAAATAAAAACCTCTAAGTGGGCTGCCTGGTGAGTGGGCCGACCACCTTGGGGCCGGAGGCCCAAGGGGTGGCTGCACCCCCTCCCACTTAACCCTAGGGCTCCCCCTCCTCCCCCTTTTCCCCACACACAGCCTCCACCCCCCTTTCCCACCCTCTTGGGCGCAGCCCCCCTCCCTGGTTGGTGCCCCCACCTCCCCCACAAGTGCTGCTGCCATTGGAGCCAAGAAGGAAGGAGAAGAAGGAGAGGAGAAGGAAGAAGAAGAGAAGAAGAGAAGAAGAGGAGGGAAGAAGAGGGGTGATTCCTCATCTAGGTAATTTTTCCCCATCCCAAACCCTCTGATTTTCGAAATAATTAGGGTTCTTGGCACGGATTTTGAAGGTAGTTAATAGATTAATTGCCCGATTAGAGATTAGTTGCTGTCTGCCTGTAGATTGATTCGCGCAGCGCGTCTGTTCGCGAGGTTTTGACCTAGTAAACGAATTTTCCTGCGGACTCTCCCAAAAGGGAAGTTGTAGAGGACTTCCAGACGCATCTCCTATATTTGTTTGGGAATTTTCTGCCGTGGGATCTGGGAGTTACAGGGTCGGGAATACTGCTGTTCGTCAGGCGAGCAGATTGATACAGACCGACGGTAATCTGTGAATTTGAGGTAGTAAAAGATTTTTATGGTCATGGCTGTAATTGAGAAAGTTGTAGATAATTTGGATATCTAGCGGCTGTATAAAATTCAGATTTCTTAGACCCCTGTACTGTTTCTGGGACGCAATTGAATACCGCTGTCCAATCTGCCATAACAGAGTTCTTCCTCTGTTTTGGGCATTAAATTACACGTAGCTGTGATCAAAATAAAATATGTGTTCTACATGAAAAATGTAGGTTTTTAAGTGATGAATCCAGAGAGGTATGGTTTGCTGTATTTGGATCAATATTTTTAAAGTTACAAAAATGTTAAGCAGCGCTGCTGCAGAGGGTAATTTGCTGAAGTGTTGAGCGGAGAGGAGTTAGTGCGGGTTCGGGGTTCTAGCGACGTCTTTAATTATTTATGTCGTGTTTGTATGCTGTGGCTTTGTGCTGAGAGATGCCTTTTGGACAGGTGGTCTTGTCCCTGAGCGCTCTTGATTTTACTTCGGTTCGTCGGATTGAGGCAAGTAAACGTAGCGGTGGTTGCTACCGTTTAACTTGTTATTCCTTCTACTTTCAGTTTACATTATTATTATAATTTGATACATTATGCCATGATTGCATGAAATCTTAATTGTGGAGATGGTAGCAAGTATAATGATGGTTTAAATTTTGTAGCATGGATTGTTGATGTTTGTTGGTGTGTAGATGTTTGATCCATGTTATGATAATTTGTGGTCTTGATGATGTTAATGATATGTGGATATTGTTTATGGTCGATTGCAAGTGAAAGAGTTCATGAGAATTTCTGATGCATAGATGTTGTGAATGCACGTTTTATTTGTTAAGACATTCACATTTGTGCATCATGTTGATTTATTGAAGTCTTGGTCACGAGATGACCAAGCGTCGAGGTCCCCGTCATGTTGATGACGTGACGGGCTAAAGGTCCCCATACTTGTGGAGTATGGGCAATTGGTCCCTGTACCAGATGGTACAGGCATGGGTGTGCATCGACGGATGCACACTTTGCATTACCGGTAAAATGCAGAAGAGAAAGAGATAAAGAGATTTTTGACCATCTTGCATAGCATGAAAGCATTCATATGCATTGCATTGTGAAAAGATTCATTTGCATGCATATGCAATATATGGTGGTGAAGTTATTTTGTGGAATATTCAACTTCATAGTTGCAATGTGGAATTGGCTCATGTGAGCTAATTGTGGTATGAGGATTGTGGTTGTGGTCGTGGAATGCGATTCCTTCCTTGTGTATGGTAACGGTTGTGATGGTGGCATGAGATTCTTTTCTCTTGTAGTAATTGATGATATCAATTGTGGATGTGGGAAATAATAAAGTATTGAAGTAAGACATACATATGTTTTATTGCTTTTGGTAGTGGTAGTGGTCGAGGATTTAAAGTGGTCAAACAAGATTTATTTGCTAAATGCTTTACCGTCATTGATGGTGATTTGAGGTTGATGATTAATCTATTGTGGATTGTAGAAGACTAAATGTTTTCTCTTGCATCTAATCGTGGATAGAATGATTGTATGCATATGCCAATTAAATCTGGAATTGAAGAGGTATGGATACAGAAGTTGTGGTGGTTTAATAATTGTAGACATGAATTATGGTTGTAGTTGTATGGAATTATAAATGATGATGTATAATTGTTTGTAGTTTGAATAGCCTGTTAGACAGTTTGCTTGCTGAGATTTTATCTCACCCTTGTTTCCCCCTCTCTACAGGTGGACTTTGAGCATGCATGGGAAGGGTAGAGTGGCACCACACTAATGCACTTGGATCCTAGTTTAATGCTGTAATAAAGTTGAAAGGATTCTAGACCTTTGCATAGCTTTGTTTACATTATCTTAATAATGTTAAATTTTGTGAACTATGTTATAGATTGAAATGTTGGAGGATGTTCCAAATATTGAATTGTCATCACTATCCTGTTATTCCTTAGTTGTTTATGCTTCCGCTCATACTATCTGGTTTAGTAATTGTTCAAGTTTAATTTATCTTGTAAATTGGCTAGTTGTAGAGCAGGTTTAGTAGCATCCCAGGGTAATGTGGATCTTGGGGGTGTTACATAAATACTTAACATTTGCTACCGCATAGACTAAACTATTTGTGATTTTGGTTGTACTCCAAACAATATTATGTATTTATACACATACATGAGCGAAATACTAAACATTTGCACCCCATATGGGTTAAATACTCAACATTTGCAACCGCATAGGCTGAAATATTTGTGATTTCGGTTTAATCCAAACAATATATGTAACGGAATTGCTATACATCATGTGAATGAAAATTTTTGTGCAAATCATTTGAATTTCTTACCTTGTGATTTGCTTGGACATTAGTGCTCTGACTGGCCAGGTCTTCTCCAGCACGATGAGGTTTGCCAGATTAGGGCTCGGATTCATCACGTTAGGGTTGGGGGTTCACCATAGCCTAGATTTAGAGGGAGGCTAGGGCAGCGAGTGGACCGGCAGTAGGTGGCGGCGGCGCAGTGAGGGCATGGGCTTGGTGGCCGGCGGTGGGTAGGGTCGGCAATTGCCTTGGGAGGCGGCAGCGATGAGGAAGGAGGTCATGGGGCGGGCCTCATCGGCGTCGGGGGTGATGCTAATGAGGCGGCCAAGCGGCGGCTTGTTAGGTGGAGGCGGGTGTGGGTGGAGCCTGGGCAGCGGTGCATAGGAAGTTGGGAGTAGGTAGCTAGGGTTTAATGATTGATCTGGTTTTTAAGGATTAGGGGGAATCAGTGGATCGTTGAATGAGCATTGGACAGCCAAAAATTCAAATGATTTTTTATCCCCAAATCATTCACATAATGGATAGACAGATCCTATATGTAATTTGTTACGTTGGAACAAATAAACTTTTGTGCTATGTACTTTGAACTATCATGTTCGCATCCCCATAGCCGGAATCCTAAATCTGCCACTGTTGCCATCGCCGTCCTAGCCTCTGTCTCCTCCGCCTCAGTCGGCATCAATGTCCTGGCTTCTCCCTCCACCATCCCAGTCGTCATCGTCACGTTTCCCATCACTATCCCAGCTAACATCCTGCCCCGAAACTCTGCCACCTTCAGCGCCCTCCATATGCCGATTGTTCCCCAATAATCTCTTCAAACTTGAGAGGTAGAGATTGGGGAGGAAGAGAAGAGGAGGTGAAGAGTAGAGAAGCAACTGAATGCAACACATAGGCACCATAACCGTCAGGGGAGAAGAATGTGATCTTGCGCCTATGTGGCTTAGGGCAAACAACGAGGAGGATGAATGGGCCAGAAGAGGATGAATGGGCCGTTCTGGGCCAGTCTTCAATTCAAATCAACCTAAAATTATTTGGGTGGCACCTATTTTTATCAGTAGGCACTGATAAAACCGATAGTACCGATAATCGACTGATTTTTGGCCAGTAATCAGAACTCACTGCTACTCCAGCTTAGGCTTTGCGAAGCTTCATACAATAAAGTTGGAGGAGTTGAGTAACAAAACAATCTTTCCGACAATGTTCTACTATTCAGGGTCTGCCATAGTACGCCGACCTCAAGGTCGGTGGGGACTAGGCTGCCATGGAGATGAGGGTGGATGGGCGAGACCAGGGCAGAAAAGAGAGAAGGTAGAGGATGGCGAGGTTATGCCGTTGTTGCCCCTATAACCACCATGCTTGTGGCTGATGGCCGGCCGCCTTATCACACTACTGATGCCGATGTCACCAAATTTAAGGCCGAGGACCCGGTGAACCATGACCCTGAATGGTCATGAAGCTCGCTAGAGAGAGACACCACTGCCGCCCGCCGCCGCTGGACAGGATCTGCGATGATGAATAGCTGGTCACGTAATTGCTTGACATGGGAGAAATAAACAGGTGCATGTAGCATAGCAAACTACATAACTATATACATTAAAGCTTTGTGAACATAGGGCCTGTTTGGTTGCCTGCATGCATGTGACTCGTACCAGCGCATGCAGGGAGATGGTGTTTGGTTGGCTGCATGGAGGAGAGAGCCTGCATGAGCTGATGCAAAAAAACAACTGGAGCCAGGCTGAGGAGGAACGTGGCTGAGGAGCTTCCCACCTCAGCCTGGCCACGCTCATGCAGCTGCATCAGTCCATGCAGGCAACCAAATAGCCCCATAGATGTCAAACTTATACTCCGGGTGTGTGTATCTCGTGATATGAAACTGTATCTCAACCGTTCAGTTGGTCTAGAAACAAGCCATTTTCTTCTGGGAAAAGGAATGCGTCATGTCACTCGAAGCACACCTTGACCGTGGGACATTAGCACTGCTAACCATCATTGCTAGCTTTCATGGGGCCAGGCACTAGCAACGTAAGCTAGCTTCCAATGATTGGGTGGATGAAAAATAAAAAAGAATCTTCATCGCCCGATCAGATAGTTCACACTACAAGTTAATTATTCCCGTGTTATTTTCTAATGACGTTATTAAGTTTACGGTCTCTGTTTTATGTGACTAGCTTCGACAATTATCTTTTATAGCCATATATTAGTATAAATTAGTAATCATAATATTATGAAATTGTTCTATCATTGACAAAACAAGTGATACAGTTTCATATCACCAATCTCGGGAATTTTAAACACATCGACTGTCAAAGTTTAGAAATTTTGATCGCACATATTCTAAAACAAAACGTCAGGTAAAAAAAAAATTCGGAGAGTACAATCGTATATATATGTCCGGGCAACAAAAAACATAGGATACCAACAACAAGAACCGTCCAATGTCTGTAGTTGAATACACACAGAGAGTTGTTGGTCCGCCGTATTCCTGCCGGTGTGGCATACGAATCTACCTGCATTGGATATGCACAAACAACCCCCCAAAAGAAACACATTTCGCACATACAGTGCTAGCACTACAACACAACCAACTTGCTAGGGCACCTATAAATGCCCTAGAATGTGTGTAAATGCCGCGGAAGGTATTTTTACCGGCGTTTACCAAACGACCACATAAGTGCCGTCGGCAAAGGTTTTTCCCGGCGTTTATAGAAACCTTGGCGTTTAGGAAATGCCGCCATATAAAAATCTAAACCGGCGTTTACAAACGCCCCGGAATAGTCTACCCCGGCGTTTACAAATGCCCTTCCAGAGTAATCTACCCCGGCGTTTACAAACGCCCTTCCAGAGTAATCTACCCCGGCGTTTACAAACGCCCTTCCAGAATAATCTACCCCGGCATTTACAAACACCCCAATTGATATTATCTGTGGCGTTTACAGATGCCCCAAAAGGAGGATAAGCTGGCATCTGCAATTGCATGCCCTCATTTCGGTTTTTTCTACGGCATTTATACCCCTATTGCTCTAGCTACGACGGCGGTTACAAATTACCAAACTAAATTAATAAAAAATATTTTTAACAGTCTGCCATCTATAAATACCTTCTTTCACAGTTTGTACATATATGCTTCACTAGTAGTAGACAACACACAGTAACATCATAGATTTTAATTCCATAATTATCGCTATAACTGATAGAATCACATTGTTCAACAAAAAGTCAATGGCAGCTAAAATTTACAAGCAGCACTTCCATATCAGCCGACAGATTACATTGTTCAGCAAAAGACGGCATCACATATATAGAATTGTAGAACAGGAGTGCGATAACTTATGTTCAACAAAATATTCATAGTTTGAACATCACAGGATCCTATTTGCTTTTAAACGCTGCACAAAAGGTCTTGATAAATAACTAGTTAACACCATCATATCTTTTCCAGCCTGCAATCAAGTGAACACAATATATGAGAGCTAGTGCTGAAATAGGAAAAACTAGCTAAGTCTAAGTACACTGCACACATGTTTATGGGGAAAAGAACAATCCTGTTACTTCAAGCATCGCAAGGAAATATATATATATTGGTGTTAACTTAATACATTCCAGAATATATTTTTTTGTTGCAATCAAATAAGTTGACAGTCCACAATGCATACCTAGCCCACAATGCATTGCAAGATATTAGCTAGACCACAGTTGTTCCAAAAGCCAAAAGGACTTGTTATTTTGACTCCCAATTGATGAAATGTAGGAATGGGCTTCAGAGCATTGTTCTGCGCATTACCGGGCTCCTGAATTATGGGAGTGCCCAAACCATGCTAACATTGATGAGAGGACAGATATATGGTCTTAGGATGCACTCTTTATGCTATGATGTAAGATTGTCTTATGCAGATTCTTTATGATTTCATACATGGCCTCACCACTTTAAGTTAATCTTTTCTAAGTCTAAAGGATTGTTTTTATAAAATACTGTTGTAGTTATATAAAAAATGCCACCATGTATGAGAAACCTTTCTTTATGGTATTGTGTCAAAATATGTGCTCAAGTATCTTATTCTGCCTAACTTGCTCATACACCACCTATTGCCCTATGATGATCAAGTATAATGAGGCCCCCATGGAAGGATACCTTAAGATTTTTATACATCCTTGTATAATACATTTCTGTCAAGTAGTCATAATATTTTCTTGGCTTACCATTTTTGCAAGCTACAGCATCAATTTGAACAATAAGATGCTAATGCTAATTGATTAGGCAATGCGCTAAAGATATTAGTTGTATGAAAAAGATAAATAATTATTTGTCAAATCGGTTTATGTCATGTATAACATATGACTAGTGACAGTTTATCAACAACATTGGAAGCAAATCCACATGAAAGAACACAGCACACACCCAGAAGGATTTCAAATGACAGCCATTCTGATTTTGCATTAAGCAAGTGTAGCAAAATGTAAACCAGAAAATGTTCTACTCCCAAACCAAATCAGGTAACAAGTAGGAACTGGACAGAATCCTTTCCATAATCCTTTCAAGCCCATAATTAGAGAATTGAAAAATAAGTTAAGGACAAAGAATTTCATTGAATCTTGCATTAACATTATGAGTGCCATCACACATTAATGAGAACCATGAATATGCTATTGTAGTTGGACAATCTAACCCAAGTAGCAGCAATGAGTAGCCCATTCCAAGAGACAATACAGTCCAGCAAAAAGATCAAACAGCAGCATATTAGGCTTAGACGGGAGGCTGAGAAGCTATTCGGCCTTCAGATCTGTAGCTAGTCATGATCATACCACAACTAGCATTATATGCTTAACTAAACATCATCTACAGAGAAAAAGAATCTGTAGTACTAAGACCTACGGGTAGTCACAAACTCATAAATATAAGTCGTGTAACTCCCTTCTGCCACAATTTCATTGCAAACTAAAGATGTATTGCAGCAAACCAACTCAATGTGATCTTATGAAATTAAGAGTAAATCATATCCACAATTATGCATTTCAAATATATATGAAATGGAGAGAAATGAGCTTCGGTGAGAATACAATAACATTTTCAGGTAGTTGATGCCCTATTTCTACAAGCTTCATCAAGCTGGCATACTTACAAGTAGTTGAAATAAAATAGCAGAAATCAACAGTTAATAGTAGCTGAAATAAAGTACCTTACATTTTTGCACAACTAGTCTTAGCAATAACTCTATGTCTTGGTACAGAAATCTGAAAGTGTGAGAAGCAAAGAACAAAACAGCAATTAGGGTAGTTACAACATTTTTAATAAACAGGAAATAATCTTTCTATCTCATACCCAAAGAACGCTTCATGAGATTTAGAGGTGATCCATCACGTTCTAGAACCTATGATTTCAACAAGAGAAATATCAAGTCAGTTATCACAACTTGGAGATAAAATGATAGGGTGGATCTCAAGTACATACACTATGATGTGGCCAAGCGATGCAAAGACCAATAGCAGCGCCTAGCTTGCTGGCCTTGCGTAGTGGTCGAGGGAGTAAGACATTCTTGTCAATGACAACATCAATAAGAACCTCGTAAAAGGCCCCTAAGGCTAATCCATCGACACCTAATGCTGTCTTTTCGGTGCATTGGAGTCTTCCGTGTGCTACTATATTGGAGCCACCAAGGTTACGCAATGCAACTTCTCTACCAGCCTAGAAATATCAAGAATCAAGGGGCTACATGATTTGGACCCATAAACTAGTTGTAAGTAAACTCTAAGTTATTCTCATGTGGAAGTTGGTCATACCACTTTTTGGTGCTTTCTTGCTAAAACCTTGTTGGTTCTTGATGGGAGTACACCATCTATCCGATTTTCAGAAGAAGATGATTCTAGTAGCCTTCCTCTTCCACTACTTGTATCCTTTTGTAGATTAGATTCAAGCTGATATCAAATTGCATACACAAAATTAAAAGTCAGAAATGTAATATGAATGCACAATATTTAGAATTGAACAACTATATTTATGCTCACCTGCACGTTAGGTTGGGTTATTTCCCTAGCTTGTTCTCTGTTTGCACTATTACTAGCTCCATGTAAGCTTAATAAGATGCTTTTAAGGTCTTCATACTGCTTGTCTTGCCTCTCTTTGTATGCTTCAAATCGTTTCTCGGAACATTCCTTGTATGCTACAAATTGCCTGTCAGTATTTGCCACCATGGATCTAAGTTGTGCATTTTCTTCTTCAACCTGCTTTAGTGCAGCTACAGCCTTTGAAAGAGTTATTGCCTTGGAACCCCCCAGGTAACAATCCCATGCCACGCACTCTTCCTTTCCTATCTTGTGGGAGCACATCGTCATACAAATCACCATCATCTATTGATTTGAAGCGAAGGGTTTCATCTTCTGCAAACCTTTTTTCAATCTCATCCTGGGATTTAAATGAAATATATGCAAAGATTACAAGCTTTGAAGTGAACTATGGTAAAGTTAAATATAAAATCTAGAAAAGGAACATAAACATACTATCTTCTCTTTGCAAGCAACACTAATAGCTTCTCCATTTTTCTTCTTATGTGTAGCAAGATAGCTTTCCGCTCTACAAGGTTCACGACCAAGTAATCTCTCCTAGAACAATATGACAGAAATCAGGAAATGTCATTTCCACATTGACTTAATAACCAATATATATAGCACAAGTTAGTACGCACCAGTCCATTATTCACTACAGCAAAGCTTTGTGATCCACAAGTATGAAGGGCATTTTCTTGTGTTGCACGAATTCCAGCATTCCTTTTTGCTTTAGTCTACAATATAATTCATCCTTAGAATTGTATGCATCTATATACCAAATTTAGAATAGGCTTTTTAGAATATTGAGACCTTTGTTTCTTCCTTTGACCAATGTTCAACCAGCCACTTCCAATCTGGTGGAGGGATCCTATCGCCACATCCATTGGCAATATTCTCCTCTGCTGAAATTTCTTCCTTGTAGTATTTCTTCTTCAAAGTATTTTTGAAATCCCGCCACTTCTTTCCAGCAGATGCTAGCACCCATTCTTCACATATTGGATCTATGTCAAAAAATTGCTGCAAAGCAAATGAAATGTTTCAATAGATACCACCAAGAACATATAAAAAAAGGATCTCATGTCTGCACATAAGTAATAAAATGCTACACAAAGGAAAAATTATTACCGTGACTGTTTTCCAAATTATATCTTTTCCTGGAACAACTCTCCAATCCTTTTGCGTTAGTGTTATGTGTCCTCCCTTTACTAGAGTGGCAATGAAGTTAGTAAAATTGCTGGTTTTCACTCCACAGGGCTGCCCATATTTATTAACCTTCACATGAATCTTGACTTCTTTATCCCCATGCCAAATAGAACTCATTTTTGTTGGCCCCCTAACCTTCTTTTCTTTGGCTGAGACCATGTAGCATAACCAGGGAAGTGTAAAGACCTTAAATTACACAATAATATTGTAATAGCACTTAACAATTAAATAAGACATACCACAAGACTTCCTTTGCACAAGTTCATAACAGACCTCAACTTGCTCATTAGGTTCATCAGAAAGGCCATCAAGGTCATTGACATAATCATCGTCGTCATCATGAACCATTTCAGCCTCATCATTTGCAACATAATTAGGATCTGTCTCTTCATCATCTATTTCAGCTAGAATTGTTCTCTACATAGTAAAACTTAAAAATTAACGTGTCTATGTAAATGCCGAAATCAAGTTTTATAAAAAAATTACCTTTCTTCCCTTCTTTTGTTGCTCAGGAGCAATACCAACTTGTGTAGCAATACCTTTCTTCCCATGTAGCACATTTTGTGCTTTAATCTGAATGAGCAGGTTCCAAGGTAACAACTAGCACAGCCTACCTCCCCATTTGTCTTTCTTCCGGACAAATATGCATTACCAGGGTAGTCACTAATTGTCGCAGTAAGTGCAGCACGTAGCTGAAACCACTCTGAACAGGATACATCAAATGTTCTAACGCCTACATGCCATAGCTCTAGAAGTTCATCAATTAGTGGTTGCAAGTAAACATCAATATTATTTCCAGGAGAGGATGGACCAGCAATGAGTAGAGATAGAATGAAATTTGACTGCTTCATGCACTCCCATGGAGGGACATTGTATGGAATCAAAACAACAGGCCATGTGCTGTGAGCAACACTTAATGTACGAAATGGGATGAAACCATCAGTTGCCAAAGCAAATCTAATGTTACGACATTCTGAACTAAACTCTGGGAACCGAAAGTCGAAATCCTTCCATGCAGTAGAATCTGCTGAATGTCGTAATAAACCATCCTTGGTACGCCCTTCGCTATGCCATCTATGGCTGGCTGCTGTTTTGGATGACATTAACCTCCTTTGAAGCCTTCTTTTCAAAGGAAAATGGCGAAGAACATTCATAGGAACTCTATGGACATGCTTCCCATCAATTCCTACCTTCTCTGATTTCCACCTTGGAGCCTTACATGTTGGGCAAGAAGTACAATTGGCATATTCTTTCCTAAAGAGTACGCAATGATTTATGCAAGCATCAATGTTATCATAGCCAAGGCCAACATCCCTAACAAACTTTCTAGCCTCATGGTAGTTTTTTGGTAAATTTTCACCAGCTGGTAGTGCTTCCTTTAAGTGTAAAATAAGTTCATCAAATCAAGCATTACTCATATTCCACAAGTTTTTTATGTTAAGGAGTCGAACAATAAACTGTAGTTTGGAGTACTTTTCACAACCTAGATACAATTGTTGACTAGCTTCATTAGCTAACTTATAGTATATCGCAGCATCTACATCATTCTCTTGCTCGTCATCACTAGCAGTCACATCTATGTTGACATCATCAAAAAATCCAATACCTTCTTTTAGCATATCATTTATTTCGTCATCTTTGTCATTTTGAACTGATGGAGTTGAACTAACAGCTGCTGAATTGTTCCAGCTTTCACCATGATAAATCCATGTATTATACCCAGGCATAAATCCATCACAGATTAAGTGGCACTACTAGATTCCGACCCTTTAGCCACGAAACGCATCGCAACAACACTACATTAGTTGCAATAGGTATGTACTATTGCAACGTTTTGCCAAAATCGTGGCGATATGTGCACAGTATTGCCTCTAAAATAGTGCGTTGTGATAGTCATTGAATTCGTTGTAATAAGGTGGCTTTATTGCCACCATTTAGAAAATGGTTGCGAATAGTATGACTTTATTGCCACGGTTGTCTTGCGTTGTGATAATATTGATTTTCGTTGCAATAGTTAGGAGGTATTGCCACCTTATAGAATTTCGTTGCGAGTGGGTGACAATATTGCCACAATTTTATTGCGTTGTCATAGTCATCAATTGCGTTGCAAAAGGTTCCTATACAATGCGTATGAAATGAGTTTGTATTGCCACGAAATAAATTTGTTGCTTATATGATGATTGTTCATGGCAATAATTTGTTATTGCAACGCTTTGTTTTCGTGGGCCTAACTGCTCAACGCAAGGGCCGAATTGGTGTGGAGGAATTATATTATCTATAGTTATTAATTGGTAGAGGAGATAAAAAATTGAAAAGTGACAACTAAAACGCAGTTGAGGAGGTCTCACTTGAAACAGGAGAGGATAAAAATTAGAATAGAAAAAATAAAAACAAAAACCATGGGGTGTACACCGAGGCAAGTTTTTCACCTGGAGATCAGTAAACATGAGAGCTACGTAGTGCCACGACACACCTCCAGGAAGGATAATGGCGCCCGAAGGCGTCATTGATGTCGAAACCGGTAAGAACACTGGCAAGGCTTTCGCTAGCACCTCCACAGCACCCCCACGCACTACCCACACACAAAATAGACAGCCACCAACACTTCGGGGCTCCACACCCTCCTCCTTCGCGTGGGTCTCGCCAGCTCGGGAACCCGCCGCAGCACCGCCAAGGGACGCCAGATCCGACCACCAAGCCGCCGGATCCGCCGCCGACGAGGAAAGCTACCGCAAGAGAGCTCGCGACCAAAACACTGCTCCCCACCGACCCGAGCTAGGGAAGAGAGAAAAGCCCCGCCGCCGTCCTCCTTGCGTCCACCGGCGACCGGTTGCGCGCTCCGGCGACGGCGAGATGATTGCCTACTTGATACTGGGAGATGTCACGCTAGCTAGCATCAATAGTACTGAGTCTGACTGTGTTTGGTCTATGCACGTGTCCCCATACGTCCAGTGTCGGGTAGCAGTTTGCTCCGGCACCATATGCCCATGTACTAGTGTGAAATATTCTTTTATTGGACCATTGTACATTGACAGTACGTTTGTCAAGAGAGAGACGCGTGTCACCAAATGATACGGGCGGCGCTCAAGCTTAGACTGCTTCCATGTGTTTCTACTACGTATTGCTTCGATCATCTCTAGACACACATACATACACCCAAAAATATGCATTCAGATGTGCTAGCTCTTTCCAATTTCCACGCAAGGTTTCTTCATCCCAAACACATCGAGTTTTGCCATCTAGATCTCGGAAATTTGCAAGTGCTAATTAGGAATCACCAATTCAAGAGGTCCACTCTTCAAAGCTGGCCTCCTATCTCTTCTTGTCTTGTAGTTTTAACAAGTCAACCAAGACCTTAAACCACTCACATTACGCGCCCAAAGCAGCTAGACATGTAGTATCCGTGCACGTATATAGAATACAGATACAACACCCGAAACTCACGCACGCACACACACTGCCATGTTTGACAGAGAGCCGCAGCGCATATACGTAGTTATAATTTATAATACACATAGCATTTGTACTAATCATAACCATTACATTGCAGGGTTCAATCTTCAAAGTCATCCTCTGAATATCATTAGACCCTAAGAACTACATATAATATTACTGCTACTGCTAAGTAGTAGTATATATCAGCTAAGCTTGACATTACAGTCAACAAAGCCATGGGAGCTCTGACACCGACACACGCGCTGAGGCAATTGACTAGCTAGGAACAACGAGTCTTTAACTCCTTTAGCTTAGTAAACTACAAGCACATATATATAGGCATATAGCTAGCTGATGCCAAGGCATCTAATTGATTAAGCGGCATGTATACATAATTAATCTCTCTGCTGGCTATTTGACCAGTCAAGCAAGCTCCTGGTTCTTCTCCACCACCCTCACCTCCTTCGCCAATCTCAGTACGCACGCCTGCATTACCATATACATCCACAGCTGATAAGAGATAATGCACTGAACTCATACACAAATACACATTCAGAATGGATGGATGTTTCATGTATGTGTACGTGTAACATCACCTGAGCATCGGTTATCTCCACGGCGAAGCCGTCGACGATGGCGAGGGAGGACTTCTTCCGGTAGGTGTCCGGCTGGAGGAGCTTGGCAAGCAGCTTGTCGTGCTTGTCGCTCAGGTACGCGTCCAGCGTCGCCGACCCCTCCTTCGACCTGCAGAACGCAGCCAAGAAACAAAACCGCATAAATCACGTAGAATCGAAGATGGTAGCTAGGCTAGCTACTGATGATCAGTGGGAGTGTTATGTTGTCTCTGTACGTATAGTTACAGTCTTACAGACCGATCAGCTCTTATTCGCTCGTACACAGGGTCAAAGTTCATGAACACGAAGTACACCTCCTGCTGCGGCTTCGCCATTGCTCTAGCTCGGCACCTCTTCTTCTTTTTCGTGCTCTCCTATGGGAGAAGAGGATATACACGCGGCTAATTTCTCCACAAAGGTATAGCAGTACTAGAGAGTAGTGAGCCTAAGGAGCAAGTGCTAGCTCTTGGGTTGGTTGGTTCCATATCATTGCAATGGGCCGCTATTTATAGCCGGTGGAGAGGAGATAGGACTCGTGAGCGTGTATGCAGTTGCAGAGCCAAGATTTTAATGATAGAGATGTGAACTTAAAATACACCCGCTCTAACACAAATTCAAATATAACAAATTACATATTCACACTACAACCAACATCATAAAATATTTTTAGAAAATTACAACTTGATACAGCGTTCCTTCATGCATAGAAAGCGATTGATGATAGCATTATCACTAACTTATAGAAAAAACTCACGCTCAATGTATGTAACTAAACAATCATTCAAGTATTGTTCATCCATATTATTTCTTAGCTTGTTATTCACAAGATTTATTGCCGAAAATACCCTCTCTACACTTGCATACCTCCAATTTGTCTTTGTAGAAAATCATGTTAATGTTTGTTTGAGCCTCAGCAATTCAAGGCAAAATACTATTTGTCCTGCTTTCTCTATTTGAGCATGGAGTTGAAGAAGAAGATATCTTCTGTGCCTTTTTAGCTTTAGCAGAATGAGCACTCCATAAAGAGGCTAGATCTTTATTCTTCTTCATATTTTAGTTCTATATAATAATAATATTTCAATAAAAAACTATCATTCCCTTTCTTGTACTCATACTGATTACCGAAGGAAAGAAAATTAGAATATCTAGTTATCTGTGACAACATTGCAAATGAATCAAGTTGACCAACAGACCAATAGAACATTAGAACAAATCTATACTTGCCGCTTGCGAGCTCAAACTAAAAGGAAAACAACTAGAGGGACTAGAGGAAAACCCTGATCTAAAAGCCCAGAAGCACTGATTGTATCCCCTTTATCACCTTCTGCATTATGTGTATGGGACGAACTAGACATATTTACACAGTCATCCATACATGTTGTAGGTGGGAAGTTCTTTCCAGACAAGTGTGTGCGGGTCTGGTGCATAGAGCGCGATGGTAAGTTGAGGGAGGGCAAGGACCTGCTTGACGATGAGGGAGCCGGCATCGGAGAGGACGATAAAGATGAAGTTGAGGTTGCTATTTCCGTCAGCAGTCCAGTCCCTTAAGGACCCTAGTTCCGTTTCAGAGTTGGGGTTGGGATTGCAGTCCAGATCGGACTCTCCCCTGTAAATCACCTCATATATATTGTCGGATTGCAGTTGGGGTTGGGAATCAAGAAGCAATAAAGAATCTATTGTCTCACCTTTGCTTCCTTGCCGTTCTCCTGCTGGCGACTCGTCAAGCCGACGGTCCAGGCCACCGCCGGGAGCAGGGGCGACCGCGAGCTTCCCACCAGTACGCCCTGCGATCCCGGGGACCTGACAAGTAAACCCCAAGGAGAAAGGTAAGGATCGTAGGGCTCCTGCGGCTGCTACCACGGGGGAGGGAGGGGAGGCGGGCTGGAGGCACGGGGGAGGCGGAGGGAGTGGAGGCCGAGGGAGGAGATGGGGGGAGGCGGAGGGAGGGGAGCAGGCGAGGGCGGCGCGGCGGCGGAGGAGGGAGGGGAGGAGCGACGGAGAGATGAGGTGAGGGCGGAGTGGCGAGAGAGGAGGCGCACGGGTTCGGTGGGGGAGGCCGACGGCGGTGGCGGAGGAGGGAGGGGAGGAGGCGGAGGAGGGGTGGGGGAGGAGGAGGCGACGGGGGAGGAGGCGGCGGAGGAGGGGTGGGGGAGGAGGAGGCGGCGGGGGAGGAGGCGCACGGGTTCGGTGGGGGAGGCCGGCGGCGGTGGCGGAGGAGGGAGGGGAGGAGGCGGAGGAGGGGTGGGGGAGGAGGAGGCGGCGGGGGAGGAGGCGCACGGGTTGGGTGCGGGGAGGCAGGCGGCGGCGAAATCAGAGGGGAGGAGAGCCCGGGTTCGGGAGAGGTGGTGGTTGGGGGGGGGCGGTTCGGGAGGGGAACGCGGCTTCTGTCCCCTGCGCCCTGTTACCTCCGTGTCCCCTCAATCTTGACGCCCGCCAGATGATCCAACAGCCCACATCATATTTTCACAATTTACTTATTTTACCTATTTTTCACCCGAAATTTAATAATAAAAATAGGTTAATCCATCATAAATAATTTAAAAAATACAGGAAAAAATAAATTTTTATTGAACCTAGTTTTCTAATCTATTATATATTAATTGTGTATGTTGTGGTCTTGCAGGTAGTGTTAATTTGGCCAGATTGGTTTTAATTTGCTATACTTTGATTGATAATCATTGGAAGCATGTCACATGATGGGAGCAGTTGGATGCGGATGGATAAGTCAACATCTGAGTGGCAAAAAGGATTCAAGAAATTTATTGAAACTACTTTTGGAGGCACATCTAAAGGTTTAACTGCACCATGTCCTTGTTCAAGGTGTCGTTGCATGTCCTATAGATTACAATATGAGGTTCAAAGACATTTGCTAGTTAGAGGGTTTGATGAAAGTTTCATTCAAGAGCAAGGTAATGGTGAAGCTTTGGCTGACGATGACAACAAAGATGAAGGAGATTGCAATGAAGGTGCAACAGGTGATGGGGCTTCTGTCAATGATCTAGTTTCTTCAATAATCAGTGGTGCTATTCGTGGCGACATCATCGGTTCTAATATTGAAGAGCCAAATGAACAAGCAAAGAAATTCTTTAAATTATTAAATGAGGCACAGAAGGAATTGTATCCAAGTTGCAAGGAGGCAACTAAGGTTTCTTTCATTGTCAGGCTATTTCAGATTAAATGCATGTATGGTCTCAGTAACAGTTCCTTGGAGTCCATACTTCATCTGTTCTCGCTTGTGCTCCCTGAAGGACATTGTATCCCCAACAACTTGGAAAAAGTGCAAAAGGTTGTTCGAGATCTTGGGCTAGACTACCAGAAGATACATGCATGTGAGAATGATTGTGTGTTATTCCGAGGTGATTATGCTAAGATGGATACGTGTCCAATATGTGGTGAGTCTAGGTGGAAAACGGCCGATTCCGTTGGAAATGATGAGGCTAGTGGCACTGATGGAGCAAAAAAGCGTTCTCCACGTAAAATCCTAAGATATTTCCCACTTATTCCTCGGCTTCAAAGATTGTATATGAATGGGACCACATCATCATATATGCGATGGCATAAGGAAGGATTGGTCCGTGATGGGAAAATGCGTCACCCTGCAGACTCATTGGCATGGAAGCATGTGGATGACAAGTATAAGGATTTTGCATTGGATCCTCGCAATGTTAGGTTGGGCCTTGCATCTGATGGCTTCAATCCATTTGGGATGTTGAATGTTACATACACTACATGGCCTGTGATCATAATCCCTTATAACTTGCCTCCTTGGTTGTGTTTGAAACAACCATATTGGATGATGTCGATGTTGATACCAGGGCCGAAATCTCCAGGAATGAACATTGATGTATATATGCAGCCCCTTATCGATGAGCTAAAGGATCTTTGGGAAAAGGGTGTTGAAACATGGGATGCAAAGCTGAAGAAAAATTTTACTATGCGTGCACTTCTACTTTGGACAATTAATGACTTTCCTGCATATGCAATGCTATCTGGATGGAGCACTAAAGGAAAGTTTGCATGTCCATACTGCCACAAGGATACTGACTACTTATGGCTGAAATTCGGGTCCAAGCATTGCTACATGGGACATCGCCGTTTTTTGCCTTCGAACCACAGGTGGCGCAGGAACAAGATCAGCTTCAACAACAAGGTGGAAAATAGGGAGGCTCCAGTGCCACTGACTGGTCAGCAAGTGATGGAACAGTATGAGAGTTTCGAGCAAGTGACCTTCGGGAAGGCAACAAGAAAGAGGAAGCAGCGTGAAGAAGAAACTAGATGGCACAATTGGAGGAAGAAGAGTATTTTTTTTGAACTGCCTTACTGGAGCTCATTGCTTATAAGGCATAATTTGGATGTGATGCACATTGAGAAAAACATATGTGAGAGCATATTGGGGACTTTGCTCGACATAAAATATAAATCTAAGGAAAGTGAGAAGGCTCGGCTAGACATGCAACATCTAGGGATAAGGAAGGATCAACATCCTTTGCTCGAGAATGGTAAGTATACTTTGCCACCTGCTCTGTACTCTCTAGGTAATGATGAAAAGACGGTATTATGCAAATTTCTAGAAGGAGTGAAAATGCCTGATGGTTACGCCTCCAATATCAAGAAATCTGTGAATGTCACTGGGTGTAAGCTGTCTTCTCTCAAAACTCATGACTACCATGTTATCTTTCAGAAACTTTTACCCTTAGTAGTACGCAACATATTGCCACAAGATGTTGTTATCCCATTGATTGAGCTCAGTAGGTTTTTCAATGCAATATGTTCAAAGGAGCTGGATGAAAAAGAGGTTGAAAACTTGAGCACTTCGATTGGAGAGACTATTTGTCGGCTTGAGATGGTATTCCCACCAGCTTTTTTTGATATCATGATGCATTTGCCAGTTCATTTAGCTGAGGAGGCTAGACTTGGAGGGCCCGTGTGTTACAGATGGATGTATCCTATTGAGAGGTATCTACGTACGCTTAAAGGCTATGTGAGGAACAAAGCGTACCCTGAGGGTTCAATAGCCGAGGGATATCTCTCGGAGGAGTGCATGACATTTTGCTCTCGCTTCTTGGAAGACGTCGACACCAAGCTTAATCGTCCAGAGCGGCATGAAAGCGCTGCTGTGAATGAACCACCATCTGGGCTAAGCATATTTGGGAGCATTGACTATAGTAAGAAAGGATGTACTATCGAGTCTCTTTCTAGGTTGGAGTTGCATCGGATGAGGCACTACATAATTACAAACTGTGATGAGGCCATTCCATGGATTAAGTAAGTTGTACTTTAGATGTACTAAATTTCAAGTATATATTATTTTTCATGTTTTCAACTAATGGATGCCCTCTTTTTTGTTTTAATTTAGTAAGCACAAGGATGAGCTTAGAAATATGAGTGCACAGAATGTTGAAACCCGTCACAAGGAGCAATTTGTAGGCTGGTTTGAGCGTAAAGTGAGTTACTATTTTTTTTATTTATTAGTTCATTATGCTGTCACGTATTTGCCTAATAATTTTTCTTTGAACTAATTGCAGATCTCCAAACTATATGAAGAAGGAAAAACAAGTGATCTAATGTATGCCCTTTCCCGGGGACCAGACCATCGGGCTCGATTTTTCAACAGATGCTACATAAATGGATATCTGTTTCGGACGGCTGCCATAGAGAAGAACCTAACTACACAAAACAGTGGTGTTGCTGTGAAGGGCGATGACAGCACCAGCAACATGGACTGGTATGGCGTGATTAAAAAAATTATCACGCTAGATTTTGCCAACCAAAAAGAAGTCGTACTTTTTCAGTGTGACTGGTACGATGTACCTGCTGCTACTACGAAGAAAGGAAGAGGGTTCAACAGGGATCAATACGGGATCATCGATGTTGATAAGACTCGTTTTCGATATTTCAATGAGCCTTACATTTTAGGGACACAAGCTGAGCAGATTTTTTATGTGCCTTGTGCGACAAAGCCGAATTGGTGCACAGTGCTTCGCATGAAACCTAGGAATTTGTTTTCCATGCCTGATGTGGTAGGTGCAGAAAAGGAGGGAGAACCCGATGTTGAGTCGCTGGTCGTCGGACTGGAAGACATGAATGTATCCCGCCTACATGAAGACTTGACAAATTGGAAAAGGAATGACATGGAAGGGGTAAGTGTTGATGCTTCTGTCATAGATAAGGCGGTTCCTGTACCTGAACCCAATGATGAGGACTTAGACGACGATGATGAAGATGATGACACCTACATAGATGATGGAATTGTCGCACCTGTGAATTCCGTAGGACATGGAGATGATGATTTTTTTGTTTAAATTGGGAACCTTGTGCTTGTGTGGTGTGTATTGATTTGTTTTGAACCTTCATGCCCGTAAGTTCATGTACTCAAATTATAAGGAATAGAATAAATAATCATTCTGTGCATTTTTTCTAATAACACTTACTGAGTAAAGATATATATATATATATATATTTTTATTTTTATTATATTTTTAATAAACCTAAAAATTTTCCCACCTAATAATTTCCCCACAATGCGCACATCCCGCCCAAATTCCTCAGCCCATCCAAAACCATCGCGGGATAACCCTACCACGCTCCCACGCCACCCAGCCGCCTCATCCCCCACCTTCCCCGCCGCCGCCTCGTCCCCCACCTCCCCCGGCCTCTCGCCTCCGCCGCCTCCCCGTCTCCCTCCGCCTCCCTCCACCCCTCCGCCTCCCTCCGCCCCCTCGGCCCCTCCGCCCTCGCCCTCCCGGCCTCCCCCACCCCGCCAGGCGCCCGCTCCCACGGGACCCCCTCCCACGCCGCCCCGCCGCCTCATCCCCCACCTCCCCCGGCCTCTCCGCCTCCGCCGCCTCCCCGTCTCCCTCCGCCTCCCTCCGCCCCCTCGGCCCTCGCCCTCCCGGCCTCCACCACTCCGCCCGGCGCCCGCTCCCACGGGACCCCCTCCCACGCCGCCCCGCCGCCTCATCCCCCACCTCCCCCGCAGCCGCCTCGTCCCCCACCTCCCCCGGCCTCCCCGCCTCCGCCGCCTCCCCGTCTATACACCCCAAGGCCGACGCCGCGATCTATTCCGATCCCATACGTGAGAGGGAACGAGGCGTCGGTTCGGAGAAGGCCTAGGTCAACAAGACGATGGCGATGACTCCATCGGCCGCCAACGCCACCGATGGGGATTTTGCCATCACGAGGGCCGACCGACGGGTTCCACCTCGAACTTCTGGCGCTGAAGAAGACGGCACGGATGATGCTTCCCTCCCCAGGTATGAAGCCTCATCATCTTCCTAAGTAGAAAGTAGCTTGAGGAACCCTTCTAATTTAGGCAAGTAAAAATTGTCAGATGTTATTTTGAATGAGAGAAGAGCATATCACTGAAGGTTGAAAAATCCCCACTGTAATTGTAGTCTATGCAGTGAATCAAAAGCCACTACTACACATTGAGGCTTGAGCATAACAACATTGACATTCCAATATTGTCAAGAGGGGGGTTGAATTTGCCACTATATACGTAATCTTATTTACAATTAATAGAATTGGTTATTGTATAGATGATGTTTCTTTAGGGAAAAAAAGGATACTAGTTTCCTTGTGGTTACACTCTGGATCAATCGGTACAGGACCAACAAAAAATTGCTATGGTAATAAGTAACTTACGTCGCTTAATATTTTAAGTGGTTCCAGGAGACCATCTTTGTGGTTGCTTTATAAGTAGGCTCTACTGAATTTTGTTCAGATTGATCAACTGAGAATATATTTTGATCCATCTTCTAGAAATTTTGTTATGGCCAAGGAGCTGCCTGTTTTAGAAGCTGCCATCTCTACTCATGGATCTTCCAATGCACTTGAAACAAATACAATTGAGCTGGAACATGAAGTTGCAAGAAGATTCGATTCAGTGGCAGCTAATCTGGGAAAATAAATGGAGCTTATGAGTATGAATCCCTGTAAACAGTTTCTACCCCTGAGAAATAGACAATGTGTATCTAGAAAGTTTGATTCCACAATGAGTATTTAACTAAGCCCCCAATTTTCCACCTCATTCACTGCTTCAAAGATTGCGAAGGGGCCACCTGCTTGGCCTATTGAATGTATGTACATGTAAGATTGTAAATAATTCCATCCATGTAAATGCATTGTTTTTCAAATTTGGTTTAGCAATTCCCAATCTGACCTCTATGTGCAGAAATTTTGTATGAATACATAATAGCTAAACAAAAACTAGAGACCTGAGGAATTTTGTAGCAGCTAATTGACTATCCAAAAAACTATAAAGGAAGTTCAATCATTCATATAATACCTGAGCCATTACAATAGCCATCTCCATGTTGAGTGATTGCTTTACAAATAATTCATAGTTGCAAGGTTTGTAGAAAAATCCTGCAAGCCAGGTTTCATTCCAGATTCGACTGCATGTCAGGCAATGCAATATATCAAAATGCTTACAAATGAGTAACAGAAAGTTTCTCAAGGAATATGCTGAACTAGAGACCTCCTTACTGCTTAGCACTGTAAGATATTGTGCTAGCAGTCCAGCACTATCTGCTAATAGAAGCTTACTGTTCTAGATTGAAGCTTTATGACAGTCAATATAAACCTACATTAGCGTTATTTTCCCCAAGAAATATCATAAAGGATATGTTATGATGTTCAAGTTCAGCATTCTGCACTCCACCACAACAGTGATAAATTACTAGGCCAATGCCCACATGGTTTTAAAATTAAGTCCTCTATTAATTTTGTTTTGTTCGTGAAATGTCTTACTTATGCCATCCCTGATCTGTAAAATTCTCCTTTCATCCTTCACTGTTAATGGTATACTGTATGTCCTTGGTTCATGTGCGTGCTTGCTGACTGGTATACTGTGATGATATTCTTTTAGCATCGATTACTGCCTGGCGTTTATGCACAGAACACATCTGTGCCTATCTGCGAATTGTATGGTTCAGTCAGTCTTGATTATGTGATCTCTTGGATTCAAGATAATATCGTGCGCACGGCACGGGTTACTTGATCCATAAAGCGTACGTCTTTTGTGCATGCTTTTGAGCATTCATCTGTACTTGCATATCTCTTTCCTGTGTGTGCGTGGAGAAATATTTACTGGTGATGCATTCCAATTACCAAGTAACAAACGCATCATACGTTCCATATGTGTATGCTCTAATTTATTGTTTCCTTCTGATCATCTACTATTTTCCTCTTAGATTTTGCATACTGACAACTGCATTTTGACTATTTAACCTTTCTCTATGTAAACATACAGAACGAAACAAGGGTCGGGTCAGCAGTGGACTTTAGTTATTCAATGCAAGGGAGCACCACCAGAAAAAGAATTCGTCGAGTGCAATCTTGATAGGACTAATGTCTCATTTATGACATTGTTAAATTTAAAAGAACAGCTTGGATACTCAGTTAGGGACTTCTTATACTATAAGAAGCGATGTGGCAGGGCGGTAGCAACTCTGGAGCCGATCGATTATAGTCGTGATGCAGACAGAATGATAGAAAGCAATCAAGATGAAAGAGAAGTCCGATTAGTAGTGTCAAGGGAGCGAGTAAAAGACAATCAGGTGACCATAACACCCATGAAGCGAAAGAGGAGTCAACAAAATAGTGATGATCCAATTACAAATGAACAACTTGATGCATACAAGGTTTGGCTAGCGAATCTGCAAGCCGAGGAAGAACACACGGGTAAGTTATATATGTTGCTACACTAATCGCGCTGATTTTAACAGAAGTACTGAATTGGCAACTGCACTAACATATATTCATGGCTCGCAGAATTTATGGATGACTACAGGGATGAAACAATCAAAACATATAAGGAATGGTTAAGGACGAAAGGCCATCTTGATGATATATGTAATTTTCAAATCTTTCACTGAACTATGCAAGCATATTATTAGTTTTACAAACTCACATGTATTTATATGATGAGTATTATAATGTGTGCAGTATCCTTTTTGAAAGAGGACCATACCAACAATCCAGCTGGTCTTCAAGATGAGGAAAGTCAAGACAGCGGCTCAACACCACCAGAGAGGCCATCTCATGCTCGGAAAAACAAGCAACAACAAAATGGTATGCTATCATTCTGTCAATTCTATTTTCTAGGTTCAATTGGTCCTTGCTGAATGTGTACATTAAATGACATTTAAATTGCTCATAAGGAGGTGGCTCCCAACAGTGCAAGAAAGGTGTACGTGGATGCCTTAAAGGTTTAGCAGCAGCCAACAAGAGAGTGAAGAATGCATCGCAGAAACTATCAATTCAATTTTCAGCAAGGTTAGGAGGCCCCGTAGGAGAAAACTCCCGAACATTTGTGGATGAAGTGGTAATGTTTACAAGAAAGAGGGCTCCACTTATTGGAGTCAAAAAGTGGAAAGATATAAAGCAAAATGTCAAAATTACAATAGCAGAGGATTTGCTAGTAAGTTGCATCTTTTTATTTGTTGGTAACTAAGCATGTTAATTCTGTAATTACATGCGACTTCACCTTCATTTTCTGTTTCAATCCAAGCAGAGTAGGTGGGATTTTCCAAACATTGAGAATGCAACGGAAAAGATATGGGACATTGCTAAAGAGCGGTACAAAGGATGGCGATCAATATTCAGTACTACATATAAGGCATACAACACTTACGCTGAGCGAATGAAACATAAGCCTGAAGATATAGACATTGTCGAATGGCACTACTTGATAATGTATTTTGGAACTGAAAAATTCAAGGTTCGATTTTTCTCTCTGCAATTACCAATTAGTGAATGGAATTGAGATAGTAACCATTAATGTATGGACTTGTACAGTTGATGCATTAGCAATAGCAATTACAAAATATATGCAGCAACATGTGTTACAGACATATATGCTTTTTACTACCACTATTTAGGATGCATATAATTCTTATTTAGACTTGAACAATTGTTGCATAAGGCATATACGAGTTAGCTCCAGAACATCTTTGTATGTAGTAGTTAAAATAAGGCACATACATCATTTTGTATCAATAGTTGACTATTGATCAGTCACCTATTTGTTGAGTGCACTTGTAAACTGTTTTTGCAGAGGGTCAGCAGCCAAAACTCTGAAAACCGTCAAAAACAGAAGACCAAGCATCTAATGGGATCCAAACCGTTCTCCCAATGTAGCTACGAGCAGGTAATGAAAAATTAAACTTATCTGATTCTTTTCTTAAATGATCAATTGTTCACAAGGCACAATGTTTGCCATCTTAGAGAGACCCAAATACTGGAGAAGAGCCAACTGATCTGACTCTTTGGATGACTACCCACACGAAGAACGGGGAATGGTCAAACAACGCTTCTAGGGATGTCTATGTGAGTAGTAAATTTAATTTGTTCATGACTTAGTACACTTTTCAGAATTTTGTGCATAAAACTTAACTGATTTAACTTATTTTCTCTTATCACACTTAGGATGATGCAGCCTTCAAAATTACTGACCTATCAACAGAGCCAGATAAAGACTTCCTTACAGTTGAAGAGGAAAACATTGCTTTCCAATCAAGTTACAAGGAAAGCACCGGTACCAAATCATGCAAAGCTCATGGTCATGGATACATGGCGAAATATCCCACACGAAGCCAACTGTTGAAAGACAGACTCGATGAACAATCCCGTGCTTCAGCTGCAGCCCAGCGAAAAAATAATGAGCTTGAAGATGAGGTGCAAATGTTAAAGGAACAAATTGCAAATGGAGTTGCTGAAAGGGAACAAACTAGGTGAGAGATGCAAGAGGAATTGGAGAAGGAAAGGAACGCAAGAGAACAACTTAGGCAAGAGTTCCTTTCATTGCTAGCACAACAGAGAGAAGCAACATTACAGGTAATACATCTGTACATACGCATCAGCAGCTGCTGCCTGTTTGTTGTTGATGGCTTGCAGCAGTCACCTAGCCTAACAGGTCCTAATGTTTTTCCTCATGGTCCATATGTAGGCTAACCAGGGAAGTATATTGAGCACAAGGGAAAGCGAGGCTAATCCAAGTGAGGAAGACGAAAACATGACAACATTGGACAAGGCTAACCCAGATAGTACATTGAACACCACAGAAAAGACACCTGAACAAGCGGAAGAAACATTACAACAGGTAACAAAATTTGCAAATAGTTTGCTGCCATAAGGGATTTGGACTTTGTACATTCTATTGATGACCTGCTGATGTGTACCTTCCCTGAACTTCAATTGATGCATGCATGCTGAACATATTTTAATAGTAGTACACATCAGGATGCTAATATTTTTTATTCTACATTTTACATTTGCAGAATGACCCAGCAAGCATCGTGACCACACAAAAAGATGCTAGGCCACCTATTCGCATCACTCGAGCTTCTAATCTTAACCGAAGCCTCTTTCAAAATGTTGCTGTTAATAATGGTTCATTGAACTTCATTCCTCCACAACAATTGAAGAATACTGCTACAACTCGTTCGAAGAAAAGGAGGGACCATCAGGTATGAAATGAAAATGTGACTAATCTTCATCTGTCATTGTTCTTATGTCAAATATAGCATACAGTTCTAAACTACTAAAAAATTATGCCAGGTGAAGTAGGGCTACTACATATCGGTAAATGAAATTAAATAATTCTGCTGGAATCACTTGCTAAACTTGCACTATGATGTACTTAAGTATGTGCTGCTGGAATCACTTGCTAAACGCAATTGAACTAGAGAACTCATGATTGCTATTTTTAGCTGTAACTCGTATCTCTAAACTTGCATTATGATGTACTTAAGTATGTGCTGCTGGACAATACTCACATTAAGGTCTCTCTTTATTGTTCATGTTCTATCAGGATGAAACAATTTGATCAGAGCATACAGAGTCGTGGCGTCGTCAAGTCAGGAAATTCAACATGGCAAAGAAGCACGGACAAATGGAATGGAAGTGATAGTACTTTTGTTATTAGTTACAAACTTTGTAGTTTAAGTATGGAGATTGATATGTAATTCCTGCATGAGTGGTGTCACTTTTAAATTATTATGTGTTGAATTAATATATGTGTTTTTGATCCAGCTGTGTTCCTAATTTGATTATTAATTTGCAACAACAAATTATAATAAACTATCATATGCTCAATATGCTACCGCAAATTTTACCGTTGCGATAAACCTGTATGCAAAATTGGTATTTCGTTGTGATAGGCTGTTGCAACGCCGCTACTATGTTGCGATTCCACTATATGCTATGAACAATGTTCGTTGCTATAGGATCTATTTGCCACAAAACATATTTCGTCGCAATAACTTTATGGCAATGAAACGCCTTCCGTGGCAATAAAACATATTGCAACGAAACACCTCCCGTGGCAATTAAACCTGCTGCAACGAAACGCCCCCTGTAGCAATATCTTGTTGCAACGAAATGCTCTCTGTGGCAATAGGGTCTATTGCCACGAACCATTTGCGTGGCAATAGAACCTATTACCACGCAATATTTTCGTGGCAAATGATACTATTGCCACGACCAAACTTCGTGGCAAAAGAAGCTATTGCCACGGAGTCAGCCGTGGCAATAGCCTATATCGCCACGACATCATTCGTTGCAACAACAAACAATTGCCACAACACATTGCATGGCAATAACCATAGCTATTGCAACGAAACCACAATCCGTTGCACAATCTTTTAAGCACGCAAGTACTTGCCACGCTTGCCAACGGAAGTGATGTGTTGCAATAGGTACATATTGCATCTATTTTGGCCCTATTGCAACGATTTCGCTCCGTTGTCCTAGACCTGAAAACTAGTAGTGTGGTCATACACAACATTTTCCTGTAACCAATACTGATTCACACATTTTCTACAAGGACAAAGGATTGTGTTGCCTCTCGCTGATTTGGAAATGGCAAATTCAATGAAATTCTTAAGACCGCTTTCATACTCGTCTGTGTACCTATAATATCAAGTTACTACTAACAATTATAACCAGGGGAGCTAGAGTAAATAATCTTTTAACTTTTCAGCTTTGAGTTGAAATCTAATTACCTAGGTGAAAGCATCCAATGTTTGTCCATGTTTCCTAATCATTGGCACCAATTTATTAGTTCTCCCAAGATGCACATGGATGCATGGAATTCACAAACATATAAAAAAGTTTCAGCTTGCAGCTAACCTGAAAAGAGAGTAAGGAGACAATAGCAACCAGGCACAGG
Source organism: Dendrocalamus latiflorus (assembly GCA_017311315.1). Lineage (NCBI taxonomy): Eukaryota > Viridiplantae > Streptophyta > Magnoliopsida > Poales > Poaceae > Dendrocalamus > Dendrocalamus latiflorus. Next base: position 18,227,031 of record CM029674.1, read on the forward strand.
AAGCACCAGTATGTAGCAGATGAATCACCTCGTCAACCTTTTGTCGAAGCACCTTGTCAACCTTCTGTCAAAGCAGCAAAGATGATAAAGCATAAATACTTCTCTCAGTCACAACTTGTTGGCCCAGAAAAAACAATCACTCACTCACACGGGATACAATGAACATAAAGGGAAAAAAAACACGCACAATTAGCGCTGCAACTGCTTAGCACTAGAACACACACAAATGTTGTCTTTTCCCTTGTTGTTCACTGCTCAAGAAACAAACTGATTACATGGGTATTTATAACACAAACATACCCCACGTTCTCAACTAACTAAACACAACTAATCAGCATGCAAGCTAACAGACTTGACCATTAACTCCATGACCTATTCTTCCGCCACAACCAGTGGCGGATCCAGGAATTTCAGAATGGGTATTCGAAATTATAAAAATATTGTTCAACAAAAAATATAAAGGTCCACAATAGTGAAAATTAAAGTACAATTGTTACCTTCTGCGTCTTTCCAGCTCTCTCCTATAAATATTTTAAATCTGCAGATTTCTTCATTTTTTAAAGCTCAAAGACCTACAAAATCAAACATATATTAAAGATCAAATTAGACTAACTCTAACAAGAGAGACATATAACAGCCATTCAAAATGGCATCTCTATATCTCTATACTCAATTAATTTAGAACAACCAATCTACTAGCTCACTTATAGAGATTAGAGAGATCTGGTCTATTTGCTCATTGAAGATGTACATAGCATTTCTAAAATCTAAATAACTCTGAAAGCCCATTGTATGATCATATAACATTTTCATTTTTTTTAACTTGAAACAACATTAATTCAGATGCAGCATGCTGCACATAAAAAAAGATGACAACAGGCCAAACATTGAACCTATAATCACAAGGGAAGGAAATTTCAAGAAAACAAAAAAGGCTCTATTTAAATCATAGGATATTTAGAGCAATTTCTCCATTGTCTCTCATTAAATGTTTGATTTTCTACAGGGTTTTCTTGGAGTTCCTATGTTCTAAAAAGGTCTGGAAAATTGGAGTGACCACCATATAACGGTTGTTCAAAATGACATCTCTATATCTCTATACTCATTAATTTAGAACAAGCAATCTACTAGCTCACTTATAGAGATTAGAGAAAGATCTAGTCCATTTGTTCATTAAAGATATACACAACCCTCCTTTACAGATTCCATCTTTTAATATAGGTCCCACTCGCATATATACATGACCTACTCGATAACTAAATAAAGGTTTAATCTCTATAACCTGAAAATGATGCTTCGAACATAAACACCAAAGTAACTTGATCAAGCACTTCAGAAAAATAAGAACCTTCCCTGTTATGTCAACTCACCTGCATAAAAAACAAGAGCATGCTTAGATCAGTTAGATGGCTGGCACCGTGCTAAGTGCACATTGAGAAGCCACTAATTATTCTTATTATATACATTACAATTGAAGATAACAGCTAAGTGCTCACTGCTCAAATCTGCTACATCCTATTAAAAAAAGACGGAAGAACAGTATCAATTATCAAAGGCATACACTAACACAATTTAGCATGTTGCTGAACAACTATAGATAACTGTGTTCTCACACTTTTCTATTAGGAGGGCTGACATCCTGATTCCTCATGAATGCTCACAACAAACATTTTCAGACTTCTCAATGTGCACTTAGCATGGTGCCAGCCATCTAACTGAACAGCACCATCGCCACATTTTAACAAACATTTTCAGACTTCTCAATGAACAAACATTTTAACACCACATTCAATTTGCCACAGAAGCCACATCGCGATCATTACAGGCTTTAGATCAATTAAGCAAATAACGCAGGCAGGGTAGCCAAGAACAGCACCATCTACCTAACAAATTTTACCAAAACCGCACAAAGGGACACATGCCAATAACTACCAAGCCTTGACATCCACATAAAACCAAACAAATGTGTATTTAGTTCTTGCTCCTGATTACCTCCTCAGGGGATGATGCAGTGGTGGCGGAGACAGGGGCGGCCGACCGGGGTTGAAGAAGATCCGGTGGAGATCGGCGATGGCGTTGGCGGCGACTTGTGGACCTGGAGGGGCGCCGCTTGCTGGTGGTAGCCGAAGAGCTGCGGCGTCGAGGTGGGTCAAGAGAAGCGGCGGTGCGGTGGATGGCGGTGAGAGGCAGCGTTGGCTGGTGGAGGACGAGATGGGGAAGGAGACCAAGAAGGCGGCGGCACGGGAGTAGGTGGCGCAGAGGTAGTGGGGGAGGAGGAGATGGCGAAGAGACGAAGAGGAGTGGCGGCCGGCGAGTTTGGCCCAGCCTCGCCGGCGCCGAGAGTGGAGGAGGAGGAGGAGGAAACCAGAAGGGGGCGAAGAGAGATCGAAATCGGCGGCGGCTAGGGCTTTGAGGCAGATCGATCGAATGGGCCGGATTGGCAGCACGGGAGTAGGCGGCGCAGAGGAGAGAGCGGATGAGGACGTCTGCGCCGAGGTAGTGGGGGCACAGGGGCGGCCGGAAGTGAGGTGAGTGCCGGTGCCGGTGCTGGAGAAGAAAGAGAGAGGCGGCGGAAAGAGATGGCGGCGGGGGACGCAGGGATGAAGTGGCCGCCGGCGAGTTTGGCCCGGCCTCGCCGGCGCCGAGAGTGGAGGAGGAGGAGGAGGAAACCAGAAGGGGGCGAAGGGAGATGGAAATCGGCGGCGGCTAGGGCTGCGAGGCAGATCGATCGCGAATGGGCCGGATTGGGAATTTTGCGTTTTACTCCCGCGCCACTTTTTCCACTATACCAATCCCGCGCCAAAATGACTCCTGCGCGCGTTGCTGGGGCTAAGCGCCAGGGATCATTACAAATGCCGCAAAACCTCTTTGTCGGCGTTTACAAATGCCCCTAATTATCAGATCAAACCCGGCACTTAGAAACGCCAGCAAAGACGTCTATGCTGGCATTTACGTCTGCCCTGCTATACAAACGCCCCTAAATCTCAATAAACGCCGGGTTAAATATAAACGCCGGGTTTGCTAAACGCCCTCAAATCTCGGTTGTGTTGTAGTGTAGGCTGCTTTCCATAGTTCGAAAACGGTCCAAATCGTATGCTTGTCTCTTGCTATATCCATAAAAGATGGTCCAAACACACCTGTTCATTCCCATCCTTTCGAACCTCTGGATTCTTTGGCAAAGAGACAGACACCGCTAGCAAGGCTAGCCTAGCTTGCTTGCAGATTGGGGATGGGGTTGGGTGCTCAGTATTTTTCAGTAGTTGTCCATGCATTATCAATAGTACGTATTGAGGAACACAACCACAGCGATTGGCCAGCTATTATCCTTGTATTTGTATGTATCAAGGATCACGAGGGAGCTTTGCAAAAATATTCTTTGGGCAGTATTTTGAACAGCTCTGAGCGCGAGAGAATGTTCATGCAGCTGCAAGGACCTTTTATTGTTGTGTGTGAAGATTTTATGTAAATTTGTAGGCCCCGACCCACGTACAGTTTTGTATTGACTGACTGTACGCTCTACCAATGCACAACTTTGACCATAAGATAAAAATTAAAGACTGACGATTCCATGTTATACGCCGATGCACGAAAGAAGTTCAATCGATCGACCTTAAGTTCTTAACAACTGTTCTCGTATGATGGATCACATAGCCCAAGAAAAAAGTACTGATCATACGTACCGATCAAAACTCTGAGCAAACTGTTGGTCTCTTCTTCTTGGACACACATATACATCGATCAACTGCGATTTTATACCAGTCACGTGAGATCGATCATGACCTGAACTACATACTGGGCCTGCCTCCTATATACGTACCATGAAATTAACCAGTATTAAGAAGAAAGTTAAGGTAAGGTAAAGAGCTAGAGGGAATCTCTGGTGTCTTTGAGTGATGCATGGGCGCCGACTGATCCATCGCTATCGATCATAGCTATCCATCAAGCAATCTTCTCCCGAGTCTCTGATCATCCTTAGGATCCAAACGCGGCATCGATCGCGACGCAACACATGCATACAAACACACGCAGTAAACTGCATATACATTCATCGATCCATGCATATATAGTAATTTCTACAGGAGCATATAGTGATCTACAAGTGTTTTATACACTGTAACCGGCCGCTCGCTACATGACATTGCATGTCGTCCTGGACATCGACTTATCACATGCAATCCTGCAAGAGGTTTTGTTTGCTAGTCACTACCGAAGCTAGCACATATACAATTGACACGCACTGTCATGTGTATACGTTTCCACAGTGTTCGATGCAGTCTTTTGAGTTCATATATGCACGCACAGATGCAGGCAACGGAGCTAGCTAGAATGTGGGGTACTTACCGTGGTTTTGATTTGTCCAGGCCACAGATCGATCGGCAGAGTGTGCGTAGGGTTTTTAATACAATAATGTGCTTGATCGACCAGCATATGTATAGTACTGGACCCCAATCGATGGACCGATGTACCAAGTACCAACATGCATGCAAGAAGGCATGTGTGTCAGTTGTGCATGCATCCTCTGTTCCCGATCCAAAATGTTCTGATTGCGTTTATTCCCCTACTGTACAGAATTACTGGACGATAAATACATAAAAAAAAGAAAATTTTGGAACTTGGTTGTTCTTGACATTTTTAATGTTTTCTCTTAAACATCACATCTTCTGTGATGTTACTATAAATTTGCTGTTCGTAGCCACCCTCACCCCCAGTAACTAATTAACTTATTGCATTTCAATCATGTAATACCTTTGCTACCACAATTCTAGTTATACCACGGTGCAACTTGGATGTATCTGTTAGGGTTTAAACATGCATAGAACAAACTGATAGCATGGATGCATTTCAATGCCAAATAATTCTGAGAAAAGTAGCACGACCACGAAAATTGTATTCGCCATATAAGGCATAATCATTAGTGAGAACAAACCCTAGCTACAAATCCAAGTTAATTTCAATATGCAAGGGGGTTTCCAATAGATAAAATTAAAATACTAGAATATAGGAGATGAAAACCAACGAGCTCAATGACCAAGATCAAACAAGTACGAGATTCCAGCTGGGCGGGCAGCAGCGGAGTTAAACAAAATATATACTGTTCAGTACGTAGGGACACTTTACTAAACAGGTGCACAATATTGTTGTGGGAGGGTCCTCACGCTACCTCGAGCCTATAATCATCTCAAAGTGACAGCGCCTGTTGGAGGGTCTACCTAAGCCAAGTCTCCAAACCAACCCCAGGCGAGGTATGCGAGGCTAACCCCGGAAGGGTCTGGGGCCAATCTTGGGCGAGGTATGCGAGGTCGACCCCAGAAGGGTTCGGGGTCAACCCCAGACAACGTACGCAAAACCGACCCCAGAAGGGTCCGAGACCGACCCCGGAGTCTCGAACGTGGTGGGGCCCAAACGAGGCAAATGATGTAAATACCCTTAGGAGTAGACTAACCCCCAAGAGCAATCTTGTAACTTTACTTGTCTTCCCCACTTCCTCTATAAATAGGACTGTATGTAATGGTGGAGGGCATTTTTGTCTCCATATCCGACCGGGGTGCCTCTAAGTTTATTATTCGGATCCGTACCGATGACAAATATATTATCTTTAAAAACTGTCTGTGAAATAAGTTGAGGGTAAAAATATGAAGAAAGAAAACCCATTAGAGATCTTCTCAAATTTGAAGGATATGAACATGATATGATTGCTGGGAAACTAGGGCGGCCATTTGCTTCAGAGACCAAAACCAACAAAATAAAAGTTTATAAATCAAAATCAACATTATTCTAAGACAATCTAAGGACCAGTAGGTATGTTTAACACTATGTATGAGAATGATATATATATATATATATATATATATAGAGAGAGAGAGAGAGAGAGAGAGAGAGAGAGAGAGAGACACACACACACACAAATATATATATATATATGTAACGGTGAAAGATTTGCACGTACGTAAATATATAATTAATTGTGATAGTTTCCCACCTCTTGATATGATGGTTATTTTTGAGAAATTCAATCCTTCGTACTTTCTATATATGTGATGACTAAAAACTTCTTTTTATCTATTTGTCACCTCATGGTAATCCGAATTATAATAGTGACAAATGTCTCCGTGTTACACATAACAACTTTTCCAAATTGAAGTTCCTCTATACTTTGTCTTACAAACTTACAATTGCTACATATGCTTCTTTTTCAACTTCAAAAGTGCCTCTCCTTCTCCAATGGTTGGATCCGGCTCCACGAGCAATTTTCTTTGCAAAAGCATGTGTGTAGGACGCTGAAATGGAGTACCATGGTGTCTGGACAACAAGCCTCCCTGCCTTTGGATTGCTTTTAGATGCGTGCACGTGCAATGATATATAATATATCAGGATGAAAAGTCTTAATCATAGATGAAAAGTCTCAATCATGAATGGAAAGTCTTAATCATGGACGGAAAGTCTTAATCATGGACGGAAATCTCAATCGTGGAGTCTGGGCACTATGATGCCCTTGTTATTTATACTATGTATGTATGTATGTATGTATGTATGTATGTATGTATGTATGTATGTATGTATGTATGTATGTATGTATGTATGTATGTATGTATGTATGTATGTATGTATGTATGTCAGAAGATGATGCCAAAATTGTAGAGTGAAATTCACATTTATTATAAAAAAGTAAAGTCAAAATTTTTATATGCCACTGCAAAGTTTTTGAATCCCTAATATGTTAACGACCTCTCCCTTCCATGCCATTACATTTCACAAACATTACCTTTTTTGCTATTGCTGTCAACTCCGTTAGATTTTTGTCGTCAATTTTTTTTCTCCAAAATACCTAAATTACCTATGCCTTCTTCCTCCTCCCTCCCCTTCCTCTCTATCTTTCTCTCTCTCTTCCTCTTCTCTCCCTCATCCTCAGACCTCATCCCACCAGCCTACGCCCTACGCCGTAGCCTCCCCCAGCCAGATCCAACCACCCAGTTGGCTCCTCGCCTCCCTTTCACTCCACCTCGGCAGCCTCCCACCATGGCTAGATTTGCGTTCTAGGAGTGGGCTTGGGGTACCATGCTGCCGAAGACTTGAGCTCCAGCGATCGAGTCTGGGAGGGAAGGCATGCATTGGGCATGAGATGGTCGCAGAGTGTAACATCCTGAAAATATGGATTTAAAATTTTTTAAAGCTTTTGAATTATTTTGCAATGAGTTTTATTTGAATATGGAGTTTATGGGATTTTCTTGAAAATTTTGAGGAAGGTTCCAGAAGTTGGAGGGAAAACAAACCTGTTTAAATAATAGAGAATTACAATTTTAAATGCGAATCTGAAAAGATGATTCATAAAAGGAAGGGAGAAAATTTGGTTTAAACATAAAACCCAATTTTTTTTTAATAATGGCATGAATAACTATGGAAGCAAGTGAATTAAATACCAACATTAGTTGGAAATATTTTTGTTAAGTCCAAATGTCATCAGGAACTTTTGGAAATTTTTCTGGAATTTTTGGATGTATTTTCCTATTTTTCTGAGCTTATTGGGATTTTTTGGCAATTTCTAAAAGGCTAAAATCAAAATCGGGAAAAATTCAAATTCAACCCACTCCTCTGGCCGCCACTTGGACGGCCAGGATCAGCCCACGTCGCCCCGGCCGATCCCGCCTCTCCCCTTTCCCTGCTCGCCACGTGGGCGGCCGCGATGCCCCCTTTCCCACGCCCCGGCCCATCCGCCCCACTCATCCCCCCCGACCGCCCGATCAGTCTTCCCGCCACGCGGCTTCATCCGCGTCGTCGCGCCTTCCCCTCCCCTCTCCCGCCGACCGGTGGACCCGCCCTGTCAGGGGCTTCTTCCTCCCCGGTCTCCTTTCTGCTCGGCTCAGAGCTCGCTCTCCCTGTGGTGCTCATGCGCCGGCGTCGCCCTGCCCGAGCCGTCCGATCACCCTGGTGGAGAGCCCGCGGAACCGTCGCCGCCCCTGGTTTATCGCCTCCGCCCCCGGTTTCGCCCGCGCCGCCCGCAGCTTCGCGCCATCGGCCCTGCCCCGTCGCACTCGTCGGCCACGTGGCGCAAGCCTCCTGCTGCCCAGCGCGCGCGTGCGGAGCAAAGCTGCAGAGCGGGTAAGAGTAGTCACGCGCCAGGATTTCCCGCAACTGCTCTGTCGCCGTCGCCTGACCCCGCCGCCTGCCACCGCCGCCCACCGACAAGACCACACGGCGCCGACCGTTGCCCGCGCTACCCCGTCGCCTATAAAGCCACCACGCCTCTCCATCCGCTTCGCCACGCCTTCCTCCACCTACTGTAGAGAGAAATCGAGCCCGAGCCCCTTAAATCGCCGACGAGCTTCTTCGTCCCTAACTCCGGCCACCGAGCTTCCCCGTCGACCCAAGCCACTAGAGCCAGATTCCCCGCACCCGAGCTATCTCCAGAACATCGTGACGACATCCCCGGCCTCGTCGGAGCTTCTGGTCGACCGTACCCCGCTAGCACCGAAGACCTTCCCCAAGCCGCCGCTCGACGCCGACCCATCTCCGAACCTCCTCGGCCCCTGGCGACTGCATCATTGTCTTCACTGTAGCTCGAGGAGCGCATTTCGTCTCTCCCCCGGACCTCCCCGTCATCCCCTCGCCGCCGGCCACCGTCGCCTCCGTCCACTGCTGCCCGGCCCCTCCAGCATGTATCCCTCAAAAGGGTTATCTACCCTTTATGGGTAGGCATCGCCTCCCCGCTCTCCTGGCTAGTACCGTTACTCTTCCCCCCAGCTCCCCGGCCGCGCGCGTTCGAGTTTCCGGCTCCGCAGCGCCGGGTTGAATTTTCTGCGTTTTATTTCGGGCTGACAGGTGGGCCCTACCTGTCAGCGGCTACAGCACCCGAGCGGCCCGCTGACCCTTGGGCCCCACCAGTCAGTGGCACACTGACATGCGGACCCCACAGAACAGTAGCCGGCCCACTTGTCAGAGACACGGTACCTAAGGAAATAAAATAAAAAGAAAATGAATTAAAAACTCCAGTGGGACCCACGTGTCAGAATTTTACATTTTCTGGCATTTCACTGGACAAAGAATTTTAAATAGGCATAACTTATTCATTTTAAGTCCGAATTGAGTGAAACAAATTTCTAAATTTATCTAAATTCAATATCTATCCAATGGATCTAAAACCAGAAATTTTAGAGCTCATATGAATTTTGGTGAGAATTATGGACAATTTGGGAATAATCTAGGGAATGTAGAAAATTTAATTTGGAAGTAAAATAAGGTCACATAATATTTAATATATGAATATTTAGTATGCGAGTAATTAATATAGACTAAAAAGTTAAATGTAGTCAAATGAAGACATAAATAAAATATAGTGACTCTGGTTAAATAACCACATGCAATAAAAGGTTATTTTTACCGTAATGTAAACATATATGCCCGAAACGATCGCACTCAACAAAATAATGTTCAGTAAACGCACACACCAATTCATAGGTCTAACCTAACTCATGGAACTTCCTTGATAAATACAAAAATAATAAAAAGAGATTAATAATAAAAAGGGATCAAGTTATCATGTTCTACCACCGATTTTGCCTCAAATCACCCGAATCACCCATGAGCTCAAAATAAAACTAAAATGACTTTATTCGGATTTATTTGGATCTTTTGAGTTATTTGCCTTTATTTATATTGAGTCGTTTAGCACGTAATTAGATATTGGAGTCCTGAAGACTCAAAGGATCACACAAGATCAAGAGTGAAGTGAAGAAAAAGACTAGAAGCTCAAGAGAAAGCATCGTGTGAGCTCAAGACCGCGGTAAACCGCGCCAGGCGAGTCAATACTTTGATCATGTTGAACCTGCATTTTTGCAAATTATTTTGGTTTAAATTATCAAATTGCATGCTATTATTTTATATGCAAATACATGTTAATTTAAGATTTTAGTTATATGCCCATTGTTTGCTTGATTAATATTACACCTCCTTTGGAATGCTTGAATATGTGAACCTTGTCGCCTAAGCAAAATTATAATGATAACTTTTCAAAAGTAAGTCGGTAATTATATGCCATGCTTAGTTTTGCTTAGATACTCATGGGCGCGGGAGCGCCCTAGCATCACTTTTAATCCTGAGAAAAATTGGTTGGGCAGTCATGGTGGTAATGACTGGTGTATGTTGGATATGGTTATTTTATAGTCCCCAAAACCTCAAATTGCTTATTTATCTGGGCAGATGGTTCGGGGGTATGGTGCAGGGGTGCACGAGAGTGTGGTTTGTGAAAGAACTGCCCAGATAACACTAAGGACTGAATCTTGTCATGACCTCCTATGTAAAACAGTACAACCACAAGTCTGTAAAATACAACTTGGCTTAGTAGATTTATCGACTCCCCGGACTCATCTCACCAGGAGAGGTTAGAAGTGGAATAGCAAGGGCATTAGTAGGCCAAAAGGGACACCAAGGAAAGGGTGAAGTTTTCCAGTCGTACTAGCGCTGAGGGAGGGAAGCCCGAATAACGCTAGTAACCGTGGGAAACATCCCGTGCATCGTATGGGACCCACCGCAAGTGGGAACGGCCCATAGGGTGCGATGACAAAATGGATTAGATACTTTGAAAAGTCACTATGATGGTCTGCTCAACCACACTTCTAAGGAATCGTGTGGGCAATGAGATGATTGTCTCTTGTGGTGAAAGTGTACAAACTCTGCAGAGTCAAAACTATTCGAATAGCCGTGCCCACGGTCAAGGGCGGACATGGGAACTTAACTAGATATAGTTCTATTTCAAAAACTTTGTGGGTGGCAATGAAAAAAGTGGAGGGCAGTGGAAAGCCCTGATTTGAATTGTCCTGGGTGTCGTCCTAGTGGTAAGTTAAGCGGCTATAACGCTGAAAGATGCCATATGGTGCAGATGCCATGTAACAGATGATGGAATCTGGATCGCTATTATTATTGCATTTTCTTGAACATTATGCTTTTGTTCAAAACTACTAGGTCTCAGGAAATTTCTATGTATTATATTTTTGAATAATGGTAACATTTCTCACAAATAAAACGTTACGAAGAATAAATAGAGTCATAAGAAAGGAATATGGCTGTTTATGGTAATCACATAAAGAAGTTGGTGGATTCATGATTGATCATAAGAGGGATAATGATAGTGTGGAGTCTAGGAGAAATAAATTTGGTGGAGCCCAAATGGATTTATAGACTAGATAGATGAATTATATGATTTTTAGAGTATTAGGAAATGCAAAGGTAATGGTTGGATTACAACACCGATATTTGTTATAAATTCTTGGGAGATGTTGACAATATTGGGATTGATAGGATTCGAACAATTTCTAGATGGATGAATTGAGAATTTCTGGAAAATTTGGAAATATGAAAATAACTATGGGAGATTAATCTTGATCAGTGATATTCTTGGTGGATGTATACTAGTGAATTAATTAGAGACGGACAGTTGAAAATAAGATTGTTTATTGGGAGAACAAATTATGGTTTTGGATCAATAACAAAAAGGATTGAATTATTAGGAAGTCTCGATGCGAATGATTGGTGGATTGCATAATTGATGATAATCGCTGTTTAAGAGTCATAGATAGCAATCAATATGGAAAGAGCATGATCGGTGGAATGATTAAATGATGTCATTCGCTGTTTGGAGTCCTAGACAGTAATCAATAAAGAAAGTGTATTTTGGTGGATTAAGTCAATTATGGTAGTCATTAGGAGGTGTATAGGCAGTAACAATAACACTATGATGAAATAATAACAAAGCTACTAAAAGCGATTTTTGGCAAATAAAATAACCCGAGCCTCTCCTTTGTTAAGCCATGCATACTATTTATTTGCATTCTGTGTATTGGCTCGCGGAGCACGGGGTTGGAGTGCTCACACTCGCTTTTGCGACAAAATTCAGCATCAGGAATCAAATCACCTCGCCTCAGCAACAAGATTGGACAAGCTGGCAGAAAAGATGAAGATGTCAAGGGCTAGGTTGCGAACCTCCAGTTGGCTGCCTGTGGGCATGTCCTGAAGGTCCCACCTGTGTGCTTCGTTCTTCCACTGCTGCAATTTATTGATTTCGGCCTAATCGGCCCATGAGTAAGTTTACTATTATATTTACGCTTCCGCATGATATGTACCTTGATATTCAGAACTGTAATTTGTGAGCACTATCTACTGATCCAGGGAATAGTGCGGTGGAATCACAGAAGATTCCGGATTGTAAAATCTGGGTCTGACACAGAGGCGCCCAAGTGGTGTAACGGCGCGGGCGGTAGTTTCACTCTTAGAAGAGGAGGGTGGGAGATGTCGCTAGAGATGAGGAAGACGACATGTGCGGTGGCCAGATGTTGCTAGAGAGGAGGAGAGGGTGGTAGCGGCGATAAAGGCGCTCGCCAGCGGGCCACACTGACACAAGTGAGGAAGTGGAGCAGTGGCAGTGACTAGGAGTGGTGGTGGATGAAGGGGGAGGCGTAGAGGTCAAGAAGAGAGAGGAGAGAGAGAGAGAGGAGGAGGGCCCACCGGTGCCCATTGATGCTGGTGGGGGAGTGAGAAGGCACGTGGGGGCTGGAGGTGGGAGGTGAGGTGCTTCATGGCTCTGCGCCTCCCCCTTCATCCACCACCACTCCTAGTCTTTGCATAGCTCTATTACAGCTCGACTGAACAATAGCATAAAAAGGTAGGGTTGCACAATATAGTGGCGTGTAAGGGAGAATCGTGTTTGTGATGGCAGACCATCGATTTGGAAACTTTTGTATTGACATATAAAAAATTTTCCCAAAAGTAAATGTCTTGTATACGAGTAAAAAGAGAACATGTAAAAGGCAATTTTATATAAATAAAAAGGGCACCACACATCAGTGATTTTTTAATGACGTGGTATAACTAATAAACAACTAAAGCGGCACTATTGGACACGCCAGAAAAGGGCATCGACGGTTACGGTAGAATCCCCAGGTAACTCCTTTAGCGCGCTTTTCAAGCGTATTGAAGTCACGTCGTACGTCAGTAGTACATAGCTGCTCCTGTGGCGTTGTACATATACATGGCAGTAGCTAATTTGTCATGTTGCTGTTGGATGAACGTAACATGGTACAAAAGATAACAAAAAAAATTAACCCCACATACCCGTAGGTAGCGTACCAGTTTAACTACTGGCAGCGACAGCACGTACGGAAAAAGTTGCATATATCACGGACGTACAGGCCGAATACGTACATACGTCCGGAACATAGGTCAGCCATATATATACGCACTCAATGAATTTATAAATAAAGGCCTTCTTGTATGAAAACTGCAAATCTTGTCTTTATTAATCGTCTCTAGTGCTACCACCGATTAATAAATATTTGTTAGGCATATTGGGGAGATGTTCTCTAAAAAAACAAAAGAAAATGAGAATTTACACGTCGCATTTTCGCAATATGTAATCTGTGTAACCAAATCAGCAAATTTTGCGATCACTAGTACATTACTTGCGAATTATTGTTACATCTCGCTAGCTATCCACTCCACCTAGCCAAACAAGCAAGCACAAGTCATGAACAAACTGTTGGTGATATGCCCTAGAGGCAACATGGAGATGTTGAATATATCACATACTATGCTTATGATACATTGCTTTGTTCCTTGAAATAGACATTATCATTATTGATCAATGAGTATGTGACTTATTCATGAGACTCTTAATGCCAAAATGTTGCTATTTCTAAATGATCCCTGATCATATATCATATGAGGAACAAATATGATTCAAAGATCAGCATATGTATTGATTGATGATCATGTCTCATGGATCATGGTATGGAGATACCAAATCAATAATATGGACATGTGTTAGTGAACATATGTTGGATAGACCCGCCATGAGACACTGCAGAGATTCCATGTGTCATTAGTTGGTCTCAAGTAGTGTTTATGTAGAATCGTTAGACTTGAGATCATCATGGTTCCCAACATGCGTAGTAGCCTATTTTGGGACTACTAACCACTACTCCGTAACTGGGTAGTCATAAAAGTAGTCTTCGGGTTTGCTACGAAACATGTAGTGGGATGTGAATGATCAAGATAGAATTTGCCCCTCCTTGTGGGAGAGATATCTCTGGGCCCCTCGATGTAATGGATTATGAAAGTGCATGGCCATGCCAATGTGATTGAGGAGTCAATCACAAGTTTATAATCCATCACGGAATCGAGAGAGTGATTGAGCTATTAAGAGGATGACACAGGTCTCGTCTTGAGCTTAATCTATATCGTGAGGCAAAGGGATTCGTACATGAGAACATTACAGGTTCAGCCGATATGATCTTTACGTATACTTTGGGGTTAATATGTCTTGCTAGAGGCCGCTATTAACAGGGTGACCAGAAAGACGTTTCCGGGTCGCAACCAAGTATACGTGAACCTACAGGGTCGCACACTTAACGGGTTGGAACACTAATTCGAATGTGATTCGGATGTGGGCTCAATTCGGATAGAGATCCGGATAGACTCCTATTGGGCCTCGGTCCACGAGGCCCAAGTGAGGAGGTCTATATATTTGGAGGCGGGGGCTGAGGGATGCACGCATCTGTTCCTCCCGAGCAAAACCCTAGCCGCCACCTCCCGAGCCAAACCCTAGCCGCTCGCGAGTGCTGGTACACTCGCGATCGGCGTTCCAGCCCCGGACGTGTGGATACCGGTGGAGGCGCTGCTCGTTGCGGCGTTGATCGGCATCAACAAACTACAGATTGGATCTGCTCGTGGTGTGGTTGATCGCGTGGAGGAGACGATCTGTTCGGGACGATCGGCTACTTCCACTACTACCTCGACGCGCGTGGTTGGATCGGCTTCTCCAACTCTTCTTCCGCTGCGCTGCGCGTCTAGTGGTAACGATCTATGATCCTCTCTTAGCATGATGTCCTGGTGTGCGCGGTAGAAATTTTTATTTTCTGCTATCATAGCCTACGCGCGTGCCCTCACAAACAACCATGCAAGCTTTACAACATGATGTTGTAGCGCGCTGTTAATTATATTATTTACTCTAGGTAGGCAACCGATATTTAATTAGCTTGAATTGCAGACAGGGTTTGGTATCCGCGCGATATTGTTATGACCAACTAAAACTGGGCTATATTCTATAGTTTTTTGAATTTAGGTCCACCATGGAAACATAAGAAGCTCGGAATCGGACTAACGGCGTCTATATTGTGCAACCATTTCTCTCTGTAAACAAGCGTCTCGTAAACCGAATCCAAACAAGCATCGTAATTGACACCTCACTCCCTGGCCACATCGCGCGTGAAGAAACATTCCTCCTCTTATTGAGTGCAGAAGCATGCGCTCATGCTGCAGGCACCAGCTCCCAAAACAGATGGAATATTTCCCCCAGATGCGCAGCCTGCAGGCAGCAGCTAGCCAGGCAGGAGGCAGCTGGCAGGCAAGAACGTACTACGAAAGAAAGCCCTCGATCAAAACAAGAGAAGGAAAAGCTGTAGCCTGAAAGGAGTCTAGGAAAGAGAACTCAAACAGTACGGTGGCATATATATTTACACCAACGTATATCTACGTCTCTCTCCAGCCAGATCAGCAGGCATGCATGTATGAATGCATGCACAACCTCTGAATAATTGTGGCCTCTGCTCTATCTATCCTATCGCGCGCAAACCATGCAAAACGCTTTCTTGGGATGCTACATCCATCGATGTGTATCCCCAGTACGTATGCTGCGACAGCGGCGCCCCGTGAGCTGCGGCCGCGTGCAAACTTAGCTGCAGGTGAGTGCATGCATGCAACGTATGGCTGGGTGCTGTACTTACCGCCATTTTGCTGGGTAACGTTTGCTTCTTCAGTTTCATGCACCAACTCACGCTTGATTGGGTTGATTAGGCTCCCCTCGGTTGGGCTGAAAAGCTATGGTTTATAACTGAAATTGCACTGTAATTTTACTATAGCTAAAGGTAGTTTATTTAGTGTAATTAAATTTAAAATATTTTAAAAATAGAAAAAAAATATGTTAGCTCATTACGGACAACGCAAACAAATATAGGAAAAAAGAACCGACAAAAAAGCTAAAAAAACCTAAAAGTTAAAAAAACAAACTTTATAAATAGTAAAAAACACTACTACAGAAAATGTCATCGCAGATGGTTTTGTGAACCGTCTGTATTTATGGGTCAGTGATAATCGAAGGTCATCACAGGCGGTTTTCGAACCGTCTGTGATTATCAGCTATCACAGACGGTTTTTGAGTAAAAAACCGTCTGTGATAGCTGATAATTATAGACGGTTTTGAGTTAAAAACCGTCTGTGATACTGATAATCACAGACGGTTTTGAGTTAAAAACCGTCTGTGATACTGATCATCACAGACGGTTTTTAACACAAAACCATCTGTGATATTCGCTTCAACCCCTAAATATATTTCTGTTTATTGGCTAGCCTCAGGAAATGCCGAATTTTTTCTATTTTAGCCATTTTTTTGAAAAATATTCACATTTAGACCCCTGGTAGTTTTAATTCCGTTTTTGGACCCAGGGGGTCGGAGCCGTGACCCACGGCTTCGAGGTATCACGTCTCGGCGCCGTGGTCCACGGCGCCGAGGTGGCACGCCCGCACCAGCGTGGCGGCCCGCGTGGTGCCGACGTGGCAGGCACCTCGGAGCCGTGGATCACGGCGCCGAGCTCGGAGCCGTGGATCACGGCGCCGAGCTCGGAGCCGTGGATCACGGCTCCGAGCTGTCTGCCACGTCTGCAGACACTCGGCTGTTTAGGGTTTGCACCGATCAGCCTTTTTTCGCAAAATGAATTACTAGTTGTATTTTTTATTTGGATTATTTAATTATAGTAATATTATGTAATATATATATTTATTTATTTATAGAGAGCAAAAAATACGACATATGTTTTGAAAATTCGTTATGTATTGCAGATGATACATGTTGGAAATTTTTTGTAGATTGACATAGTTTTGTAGATTATTTAATTATAGCGGGATTTAATCCCGAACCGATGCTCGGATGGAACGAGATCGATGGCGGAGCGTCGTCGTCTTCCTCCCGACCCCCGACCGTGGCGGCAGAACAGAGTTCTTCACCGGTGGTGGCGCGGCGAGGACAGGGACGCTCACAGGGGATAGCTTTTACCAAAAGGTGCGATTGTAAGTAGAGTTTCCATTTTGGCTTTTTGGGAAATGAGTGGAGAAATGGCCATGGCTGGCGGTGGGCGGAAAGGAGGTGGTGTTCGCGGTGGCGCCATTAACACCTAGAGGCTCACCGGCTAAATTGAAGGCATTTTCACCATCTACGGACTCTAAGGAGTGTACTGGAGAAGGCGATTGACCTCGGGGATAGCTCGACTGGGCTGGCCACGGTGAGGACTCTTCGGCCGACGGCGACCTCCGTTGCCCCGGGCCTAGGAAGACGCTCGAGCTCCGGCGGGTGCGCCATTGTGTTCCAGAGATAACGAGGATTATGTCAGTGCATTGAATTAGAAAATAATCGATTAAATCGGGAGAATGGCTCTAGGGCTCACCGACGCAGGAATGGCGATTGCCGGCGACTCGGGCGACGGAAGCTCGATTAACTGGAGGAGGGGATTTGTGAGGATGCCAGAAGTTGCTGGGAGGTGGAATTAGGCTCTTATAGCCAGCGCAAGGTGGGTTCCCCGGGAGATATTTCCCCGGCTGCGTTCGGCTCACGCGAAGCAGGGAGAGAGGAGATGCACTGAAGAGGTGCAGAGGCTGTGAGAGGGAGCTGGCATCTCCCCTCTGCCCCATGGTACGGTTGGTGGACTCCCCGAGAAGAGAGGTCGCGAGAAGGAGGTGAGCTGTAGCGGTGGCGGAGCTGCGCGCAGGCGCCGGTGCGCTGAGCGAGGGGAGGAGCGCAGGCGACATTGTCAAACTATGTCAATCTACAAAAAATTTCCAACATGTATCATCTGCAATACATAACGAATTTTTAAAACATATGTCATATTTTTTGCTCTCTATAAATAAATAAATATATTACATAATATTACTATAATTAAATAATCCAAATAAAAAATACAACTAGTAATTCATTTTGCGAAAAAAGGCTGATCGGTGCAAACCCTAAACAGCCGAGTGTCTGCAGACGTGGCAGGCAGCTAGGCGCCACGTGGCAGGCAGCTCGGAGCCGTGATCCACGGCTCCGAGGTGCCTGCCACGTCGGCGCCACGCGGGCCGCTACGCTGGTGCGGGCGTGCCACCTCGGCGCCGTGGACCACGGCGCCGAGACGTGATACCTCGGAGCCGTGGGTCACGGCTCCGACCCCCTGGGTCCAAAAACGGAATTAAAACTATCAGGGGTCTAAATGTGAATATTTTTCAAAAAAAAGGCTAAGATAGAAAAAATTCGGCAGGAAATGCTAGCCATGCCCTCTGAAACAAGCAGATAATCACAGACATAAAGCATATACAATTCACACATCTCATTTCATTTCAGATACATTTCACATCTCAATTCATTTCACAGACATAAAACATCCAATTGACAACGCACTTCATTTCACAAACATAAAGCATCCATTTTGCAAATCAATTCATTGAATTGAAATAAAATATCCATTAACAAATACACAATTGTAAAAGATCTACACTGCATTTGCACTTAAAATTACAATAAAAAAGCATTCTGGGTAGTGGAACTCTCCATCTGATCTTACGACTTTAGTCCACAAAAACCAAATGAACTCTCCTCGAATTTTTGCAAAATCCGGCTGTTTCAATGCAGATGTAGAGATGGGCGCAACCTGTCGATAGGAATATCAACACGTGCACATATAAAACTTGACATGTATGAAATAAATGTGGGAAGATTGACAAACCTTAGAATTGGTGATCTTGGTGGAATCGAGGAGTAGTCTCATATGGTGGCACACGTAGTATCCACACGTGTTGCCCGGCTGCTGCTGGTGGCACTGCAAAAAATAGAATGTGTTAAATCAAGTGGCATTACTACTAAGTGTTGTATATGATTAATTAATGTGTAGCTAGCGAATACCCGAAAATTGCGATCAAGTTTCAAGGGCTTGGTCTCTGTCGTCGAGCCACATGTTTGTTGAACGTATGTGGCGAACGACCTTCGTTATTCGAAAAAGTTAGATTAGTCATTCGAAAGGAAAGAAAGAGTACAATGTACAATGTACGTACCTATCGAGTATTTGGGCGATAGCTGTGTACTTGGATTTGTTCTTACTTAGAGAATCAAGATATATAGCCTTGTTCCATTTTGGTATAATTACAATTAAAATCCAATGGAAGTGCTCATTGTATGGCATAAGAACAAATTCCTTATCTTGGTGAGCCAGCAGTGCTTTTGTAATATAGTTCTCGACGAAGGATGCATCCTCGTTGATGGTATCAAT
Source organism: Dendrocalamus latiflorus (assembly GCA_017311315.1). NCBI lineage: Eukaryota > Viridiplantae > Streptophyta > Magnoliopsida > Poales > Poaceae > Dendrocalamus > Dendrocalamus latiflorus. Next base: position 18,246,368 of record CM029674.1, read on the forward strand.
GGCGACCAAGCGTGGGTCCAGGAAACCAATTGGTGATTTCGATGATCTAGCTTCGGTCAGCATGAATATATATATATACACAGAAAAGCAACAAATTGTGACATCTATTGGTAATACGTGAACAGAGACTGTGATTGTACAGACTTACAGCGTCCAGCATCGAACGAGGCGTCGAGAGCGTTGAGCGTGAAAAGTTCAAATATATCGTCAAAGGTCACCGGGAAGACACATTCGTGAGCTTCGTGCAAGAAATGTTCCGGCTTGAATTTGACAGTGATACCTGAGCGCCGTTCTGCCTCTGGCTTATTGGACTGTTCCATATACCAAGCGTGGAATCTTTGGCAACCAAGTCCTAGTTTTATGAGGTGCTCTTCCGGGAATACCATCGGCTCGCCTAGCACGAATTTGCGGGCCAATGGCAGGTACGGGATATCGTCATCACCCTTCGTCTTTGATTTGCCCTAGCCACTGCCTCGAGTGTTGGTCAACTTTATGGTAGTCGACTGTAATGGTATAGACGGTGCAAGTTGCTTTGGCGAGAATAGCACCCGTGGAGATAGCTCCGGTGCAGGTAGCTCTGCTTCGCACTGCACTTGTGGAGATAGCACCAGCGCATTTAGCTCTGGTTCGCGCTACACTTGTGGAGATAGCACCAGCGCATTTAGCTCTGGTTCGCGCTGCACTTGTGGAGATAGCACCATCGCAGGCTCTGGTCCGGCCACTGGTGAAGAAGCCTCCAGGGAGATGTCGCATTTGGGCCACTGGATGAATGTTCCAATGGCCTGCCCTAGAGTCACGATCTCGTCGTTGGGAGGCTTCGGTAGCGGGACGACCTCAAAATTGACAAGCACACCATCCACATTAACTTTTGCAAAGCCTGGCGCTAAAGCTTGACCGTGCAGCATGGCCCCGATACCAGTTGGATATGCCTGGCCCCAAGTAGCGTGCAAGGGAACGGAGGCATATCTCACTTGGAGCCTGCACTTCGTAGGCTCCTACATAACGATACAGAATTAGCTAGTCGAATAGGCCTATCAATGGAGCAAGCATTCGAGAGAGAATAATTATTACCAGGATGTCGTCCACAGAAAATCTGGCATCGGTTTGTGTCGGATTGGACGCGCAACTACTTGAACGGTTGTGCGGGCTAGCTAGCATAGGAGCGGTGGCGGCGGCCTGCTGACTTTCTGTCTGTTTCCGCACCTCATCTCTAACTACATGAGCCAGCTCACCCATTAGCTCCTCTCTAAGAGATGCCTTGATCTCTTCTCGTAGCCGTGCGTCACGCTCGGCTTTGTTTCTCTTCCTGCGCCGATACATGTCGGAGTCATCTTGGAAACCATGTTTCCAAGGAACGTAAAGGCCAAGGCCTCTCGTACGGCCCGGGTGCTCCTTGTTTCCCAGGGCTGCAGAGAGCATATCATTCTCTCTTGTTCTCTGGAATGATCCCATGGTAGTTTCAAAACTCAGCTCTTCCTGCAAGAGCACGACATGTCATTTCACTTCGTACGAAGTTGTGGAGTAATTACAAGCTACGTAGTTCGATCGATATCTTACCAGGCGCTCGGACACTTGCTGGTCTGCAGGGTTTCGAAAGGAGACGTCTCCCGATGTCGTTGTGGATGACCTTGCTCTAATCCAATTTCGAGCGCGGTCATCCGGGATATTGCTAAATGGCGGGGCGATGTCCTGCAGGGCTGCCAGTTCATTCTCCTTCATCCACTGCGGGATTTTACCCGCATACCCAGCTGTGCCAAGTATGTGGGGGTGTGCGTTTTTTGCCTGGAGGGCCTTGTGCGCCTCACTTGTACTTTTGAATTCTTTGGTCGTCTTCAAAGCCTTGAACTCTTCCTATTGTAGTTCCAGGAATGAGTATTTATGAAAGGGCGTTTCGTCTTTCTCCACGTAGTCCTTGACAAGTTTGCTCTTGAAGTTCTTCCATGCTTTGCACGCCCCTAGCAAGGCTTATCGTTGCACGGCGTCTTGGTGTTCTTTTGGGATCTCGAACGATGCCAAAATTTCTGTCCACAGCTCTCTTTTCTGAGTCGCAGGCACGTCCTTCCACGAATTGAATGTGATCTTAATTCGTTCTCGTGCAACGATTCCAATTATGCTCTTCCATGCGCTTGCTGCTTTGCGAGGAAGGAGAGGGACCCCAGATACATCGACATATGTGATGGTAAATCGGCCCTCAGGCTTCTTCGATAGCCCTCTTCCTTGGCGTCTTGATTTTGAAGCGGACGCCTCCGGCGATGGTGTTGAAGAATGCGCGGATGATATTTTGCTCAATTTGTGGGTCTATTAGAATAAGATAAGAAAGTGCAATATCTACCTATTTCGCTCAATATAGGCGATTACAATGCATATATATGTGTATATACATACATACATATACATATATAGAATTAATATCTATCTATTATTACTACAAGCATCAATAATAGAATCAATAACAGTCTAAACATGAATATGTATGACAATGTAAAAGGCATGTATCAATTAAGACTGGGAGATTGGATCATATACCCTCCCTTTAGTTGGGAAATTGAGGATTTACCCTCCACATCTCAATGACACGTGGGGTCATCATAAGTCACTGACACGTGGGCCAGGAGGGTAAATCCTCAATTTCCATCTAAATGGAGGTTATATGATCAATTACCTTATTAAGACTAGCAACAAGCTCAAGTTTTAATTGATTAATTTGTGCTATCAAATTGTGGGGTTGCACAAGATTAATCTTGGCCGTCCCGCTACTAAATCATATACTCTTCCTTGATTGGTTATGTCAAATAATGAATTCAGTCTTTTGAGCTCTAGATACAAACTCTACAATCTCAAGATCAAGATATATTTAGCATGCATATATTCAGACAGCAGTATTCATACAGATCAAGACCATACAAGTTATCTTTACCCAATAATTCAGTCTTTTAACTTGTCAAGATTAAATCCTAACAGATCAATTTAATATCTTTGCCCAATAATTCAGTCTATAACCTGAAAACTGCATGAACCGACAGCTATTAGAGCTCAAAGACCGAATGAACCAATCTCAGTATATGAATTTATCATCATCGAGCAACTGTAAATCCCACAGGCAATCTCAGTATATGAATTTATCATCATCGAGCAACTGTAAATCCCACAGGCAATCTCAGTATATGGAAGATTAACAAACTTGCATAGGGGAGGTGGCCGGCGAGGGCTCGGGGAGGCGGCGACGGGCTCGGGGGAGGCGGCGACGTGCTCGGGGGAGGCGACTGGCTCGAGGAGGCGGTGATGCCCTCGGGGAGGCGGCGACGCGGTCGGGGTAGGCGACTGTAACATCCCGAAAATTTGACATTTGAAAAAGTGGAGCTTTTGAAATGTTTTTGCAATATATTCTACTTGGAGTTGGATCTTTATGGTGTTTTCTTAAATTTTGGTTGAAATTCCAAAATTTGGAGTAAACGGAAACATACAAGTAACGAAGATTCAAAATTTTAAATGCGAATCTGAAAAGATGATCCAGTATAGGAAGAGAGAAACCTGAGTTAAAAATATAAAATCTCATTTTGAAAATAATGGCATAAATAGCAATAAAAGCGGATGAACAAAATACCAACACACATACATATATACGTATATGTGTATACACAAATTGTGCAAGAAAGAATTTACCAATAGGAAATAATATATATATATACACATATAACAGACACAATAATAATAATAATAATAATAATAAAAGCTCTCATTTAATATCTGAAAATTTAAAGCTTAAATTCTAAATGTCATGCAAAAATCAGTAATCATAAATAAGAAACAAAAATTTGAAAGTAAAATTCAGAATTCCAACTCTCAGGTTTTCCTCTCGTTTTCTCTCTATGCCTTGTGGGCCCAGCCCTTTTCTCTCTCCCCTCTCTCTTCCTCCCCTTTTTCCCTGCCAACCGAGACTCCTCCCGCCCCCTTTCTTTGCGCGTGGGCCCTCCCCGTTTCCCCCCATTTCTCTCTGCCGACCGCCCCCTCCCCCTTCCCTTCGCCCGTGCGCGCCCGCGCCGTTCTATCCCCTCTGCTGCGCTCTGCCTCTCCTCTCCGCGTGGCAGCCATGCACCAGCATCGCTCGATGTGCGCCTGCTCCCGTCTCCTCCCACCACTGTGCGCTCGTCACTCCGTGCCCACTCCCGTCAGCGCGCACGTCGCAGCCCATTCCGCCGTGCGCCTGCCCCGCCATCCCGTCGCGTCGTCCGGCCACGCCGCTTCCCACGCCCCGGCTTCGCCCCCTTTCCCGCGCGCGCGCACTCGCTATAAGAAACCTCGGACCCCCTCTAGGCCTCCTGGCGCCTCCTCCTCATTTCCCTGCTCGCCCATCGCTAGTTTGGCTGCACGCCCGCCCAGCGCCGTGAAACGCCTCCGCCGGCGCCCTGCCATTCCGGCTCTCCGACGAATCCCCGGCCAAGGTGACCGCGTCATACCGTGTCCTCGCTCCCCCCTCTACTCCCTTGCCAAGTTAATTGGATTCTCGTGCACAGGGGCTCGCGTACCGCCGTTCTTCCCCATTTCCGGCCGCCGCCGCCACCACCGGCGCCATTGCTCCCTCAAGGCTTGCCCGGCCGATTCCTCGCTCTGGGAGCATCTAGGCGAGCCCCTGAACCCCCTCCAATGGCCGGCCGACGAATTCTCCCACCGGTGCGACCTCCCCACGGTGACCTCCTTCGCACCGCCGCCGTGCACGTCACCGGCCCACCTCGACTCTCCTCCGGCCAAGCCATCACCCTTGGTGAGTTCCCTCCAGCCCCCGTAAGCTCATGCCCACCTCAATTCTACCCTCCATTCTCTCCGGCGCCGGCGCCCCGTAGCCACCTCGCCGCCGGCCACTCTGGGCTGCTGCCGCCCGCCCCGCCGCCTTTCCGAGCCGCGCTACCTTCCCCGTTAGTTTCCTCGCCTCCTCGGGATCTCATTTTACCGGCATAACCAACCTCCTCGGCCACCACCCGCCGCCGGCAACACCCGCACCCCGCGCCGCCGGCATGCTCTGTTTTGGATCCCCCTCCAGCTAACCGCTCTTTTGCATTACACCCTCCAGTAGAGTTGATAAGAACCGGCTGCCCGGTTGGTTAGCAGAGCGTATGGTAGTGCGTGGGTCCTCGGCTTGATCCTGAGTTCGATCCTCTGCCGCCGAATTAAAGCAGAGTTTTTCTTTGAATGATTTTTGCCGAGCTACAGTAAGGAGGAAAATCAGGAAAATTCGAAATAATTAATAAAAGAAAATGCTGAAATTTATTAGATGTAAATGAGCTTATTTAATATTCAGTCATGGATTAATCAATAAATGTTAATGACTAATGTGCCTTCAATCTTTATTTTAAAAGCTTATTCATTGCTCAAAGGCATAGTGAGGAATTTAGCCATAATCTTGTGTAGGATTATACTCTTATGAAATGATGGTTTAGTAAATGATGTGGAATTAACCCCTGTAAATCTAGATCCTAATCTACAGTCTTTATGCCCTAGCAACGAAGAGAATTCTTCGTCGATTATACACTCAAATTAAAATTAGAGAATGGCTTTGGAGATCTAACAAAAATTAATCAGGATGTAAATGAAACTATCTACTATTTATAACTGGACTAGCTTACGTATGCATAACTAATATGGTTTGAGCAATCATCTAGAAGGCTAATTATTAATTAAAAACAATGGTAAGGAAATATGACTATGGTTAAATATCCAAACCTAATAAGGATTACCCCCAATTCTAATGAAAACGTATATACTCCAATATTTTTCAAGCCACCATTAAACAACTCTTAGTGATATATCTTATTCAATAGCACTAATGAAATATTACCTTAATCTTTGCCTAGATAAATAAATCTAAATTAAATAAGGCTAAGCCTAATAATACCTAAAGTGTAGGTCAAATAATAATGGTGCCAGTAATTAAATCTTAATATTAGATTTGGTAAATAATAGAGTTGAGCATGGAATAACGAATTTGGACCCGTACGAATGAATCCTAATTCAACTTAAATTAAGCCTAGCTATGAATGAAGATACATAAGATATGATAATGGAATTATTAGAGATTTAATTCTAATTAATTACCATATAAGAATAAATATTGAGCCCTTGCTATTTATCTTAATCTAATTAATAAGTAAAAGCCTATATCAGAGACTATTCTAAAAACTTAATTAAGACATCCAAGTGTTATAATACCTTCGACTAAAAGATTTATAGAATAAGTACAGATCTCATCCATCAGTCCAGTTTGCCTTACCATAACCTGAGTTGCAGGGAATACATACCCAGCTAGACTCGCACTTCGATATATAGGTCTAACCTAACTCATGGAACTTCCTTGATAAATACGAAAATAATAAAAGAGGTTATTAATAAAAAGATCGAACCTCGTCTTTCTCCAATCGGCTAAGTTTGGCCACTTCTTTTCCAAAGTAAATAATCCCTGTAGATACTTACTCACTTATGATCCGTTATTATCCTAAAATTTTCCCTCACGGTAAAGCTGTTCAGATAACTCGTTCTCTCACTCAAGTCCAGCTACTGCTGTGTTTGCAACACCCTAAACCGAATCATCCTTCTATTCTCAAATCGTAATAAATGTATAAATTAAACTAAATCAGCCATTTGAATTATTCGGATTTATTTGGATCTTTTGAGTTATTTGCCTTTATTTGTATTCAGTTATTTAGCACGTAATTAAATGTCGGAGTCCTGAAGATCCAGCGGATCAAGCGAGGTCAAGCTCAAAGTGAAGATAGAGACCGAAGCTCAAGAAAGCCTTGTGCGAGCTCAAGTCCGCGGTAAACCGCGCCAGGCGAGTCAATACTTTGATCATGTTGAACCTACACTTTCTGCAAATTACTTTGTTTTAAATTATCAAATTGCATGCTGATATTTTATATGCAAATACATGTTTAATTTAATATGCTAGTTATGTGCCTATTGTTTACGTTGAATAATATTACCCCTCCTTTGGAATATTGGACTGTGTGAACCTTGTCGCCCTAGCAAAATTATAATAGTAATCTTTCGAAAATAAGTCTCTAAATATATGCCATGCTTAGTATTGTCTAGATACTCATGGGCGCGAGAGCGTCCAAGCAACACTTTTAATCCTGAGAAAAATTGGTTGGGCAGTCATGGTGGTAATGACTGATGTATGTTGGATATGGTTATTTTACATTCCCAAAAACCTCAAATTGCTTATTTATCTGGGCGGATGGTTCGGGGGTATGGTGCAGTGGTGCACGAGAGTGTGGTTTGTGGTAGAACCGCCCAGATACCACTAAGGACTGAATCTTGTCATGCCAACCCGTGTAAAACAGTACAACCACAAGTTTGTAAAATACAACTTGGCTAAGTAAACTTATCGAAATCCCGGACTCATCTCACTGGTAGTGGATTGATGGGGTTATGCTATGGCAAGGGGGCCTGAAGGGACACCAGTGGAGGGTGAAGTTTTCGCGCTTTCCTAACGTTGCGGGAAGTAGGAGCCCGAGCTGCGTTAGAGTCTGGGGAAAACATCCCGCGCACAGATGGGACCCATCGCAAATGGGCGGTCACCCATAATGTGAGATGGGAGAAAGGATTAGATATTTTGAAAAGTCACCGTGATGGTCTGCTCAACCACACTTCTAAGGAATCGTGTGGGGTAATGAGTTGATTGTCTCTTGTGGTGAAAGTGTACAAACTCTGCAGAGTCAAAACTATTCGAATAGCCGTGCCCACGGTCAAGGGCGGACATGGGAACTTAACTGGATATAGTTCTATTTAAAAATGTTTGGAAAATGGGAATGGAAAAGTGGAGGGCAGCGGAAAGCCCTGATTTGAATTGTCCTGGGTGTCGTCCCAGTGGTAAGTTAAGCGGCTATAACGTTGAATGATGTTATACGGTGTGATGCCGTATGTATGGAAAAATTATGGTGATATTAGGCATATGGTGTGATGCCATATGTATGGGAATTCATGTTAATATTCCTTGAACATTATGTTTTGTTCCAAAGCTGCTAGGTCTCAGGAAATTTTATGTATTGTATTTCGAATAGTGGCATTACTAATCTTACAACCTAAAATATGGGTGGAATAAACAGGGTTGTGGGTAAAGCAGATGGATGTTTGTAGTATGCATTTAAAGGTATTGGTGGATTCAGGTCGATCAGGAATGGGAAATGATAGTGTGCATTCTGGGAGAAATAAATTAGTGGGGTCCAGTTGAGTGGATCGGATAGATAAATGATCTAATTGAATTTTCGGGAATTTAGAGGAATAATACGAGTCTTGGATTATAATTCTTGATGAGTGATATTCTTGGTGCATATATATAATAGTGAATCGTATACTTGGTCAATGATATTCTTGGTGGAAGTATACTCAATGATTTTGGAGAATTAGGGAGTGCAAAGGTAAATTGCTGGATTACTACACTAATGATTAATATAAATTCTTGGAAGATATTAGTGATAATGGGAGTCAATAGGAGATGATCAATTACTAGAGGGATGAATTGAATTTCTGAGAAGATTGGGGGATTCATATCAATTAGTAGATTATAATCTTGGTAAATTCAATTTTCGATGGAGGTATATTTGTGGATTAGCTAGTGATAGATAATGGAAAATGAGATTGATTATTGGATTATGGTTTTGAATCAATGAGGAAAAGGATTGAATGTGAATGATATCGGTGGATTTGAAAGTAATTATGTTAGAGAATTATTAGAATTCAGAGGGGAGGAGCTGATGAATAGTAATGGCAGGATTGGATTATTAGTAATTCAAAATACAAAGTATGATCGGTGGATTAAATAAATGATGACACTTGCTGTTTGGAGTTTTAGACAGCAGTCAATAAAAAATTGCATTTTCGGTGGATTAAGTCAATTTTGGCAATAGTAGTGTGGGGTCAGGTAGCAATAATAACACTTTGATTAAATAAGAGTAATAATGCTACTGAAAGCGATTTTTGGCAAATAAAATAACCCGAGCCTCTCCTTTGTTAAGCCATGCATACTATTTATTTGCATTCTGTGTATTGGCTCGCGGAGCACGGGGTCGGAGTGCTCACGCTCACTTTTGCGACAAAATTCAGATTCAGGAATCAAATTACCTCGCCTCAGCAAGAAGATTGGACAAGCTGGCCGAGAAGATGAAGATGTCAAGGGCTAGGTCGCGAACCTCCAGTTGGCTGCCTGTGGGCATGTCCTGAAGGTCCCACCTATGTGCTTCGTTCTTCCGCTGCTGCAATTTATTGATTTCGGCCTAATCGGCCCATGAGTAAGTCTACTATTATATTTACGCTTCCGCATGATATGTATTTTGATATTCATTTATGTAACTGTGAGCACTATCTACTGATCCAGGGAATAGTGCAATGAAATCACAGAGGATTCCGGATGTTAATATCTGGGCTCTTACAGCGACGGGCTCGGGGAGGCGGCGACGCGCTCGGGGGAGGCGACGGGCTCGAGGAGGCGGTGACGCGCTCGGGGAGGAGGCGACGCGCTCGGGGAGGCGATGGGCTCGGGGAGGCGGCGACGCGCTCGGGGAGGCGACGCGCTCGAGGAGGCGGTGACATGCTCGGGGCGGCGACGGGCTCGAGGAGGCGACGACGCGGTCCGGGAGGCGGCGACGGGCTCGGGGAGGCGACGGAGGAGCGAGGAGGCGGCGAGACTTAGTAAGTGCAGGATACGCGAAAAACCCTAGACAGGGGTATATGTAGGAGGTTTATTACAGACGGTTCTATGTGTAGAACCGTCTGTGATAGTATGACTATCACAGACGGTTCTAAATGTAGAACCGTCTGTGATATCGATATCACAGACGATTCTTACGTTAGAACCGTCTGTGATAAGCCTCCCCGGACTGTAGGAATTAAGACAACACCAACCAGCTGCTGCGCATTCATACACACAACACAAATTAACTAGCTGCATTCATAGACAACACCAACCAGCATAAATGCAAATTCACATATACACAATGTATTTCTTCACACATTTTCACATATACATAAATGTAAATTCACAAATACATCACACACATGCATATTGTTATATATATATATATATATATATATATATATATATATATATGTCGTACATAACTAGTTTCGTCACGTTGTTTGACGTCGTTGACCCTTATGCCTTTCCAAAAGGAGGTAACTCGTCAAATTGATTGTATTCTTCCTCGTCCACTACATTTTCTACTCCAACAATTATCCTTTTTCCATGAATAACTACATGGCGTTTCTTATTTGCCGGGTCGGTTACATAGAAAACTTGAACAACTTGGTTGGCGAGTACGAATGGTTCGTCTTTGTACCCGACACGTTGGAGGTCCACGGTAGTGACACCGTACATGTCAACCTTCACCTGTGGGAGATGCACCCAACGACAGCGAAATAAGGGGATCTTGAAAAGCACGTAGTCGAGCTCCCAAATCTCTTCTATGAACCCATAGTATGAGTTTCTCGACCCATCAGTACTATACGCATCTATGCGGACACCGCTGTTCTGGTTAGTGCTCTTTACATCCTGAGACTGCGTATAGAATGTGTACCCATTTATGTCATATCCTTGCCATGTCACAACTGTAAATATTGGCCCTTTTGCCAACCATGTCAGCATCTCACTTGGCGAGCTCCTAGCGATTTGCTCCTTCAACCATTGGTTGAACCGACTGTTGTGTTGCCTCATGATCCAAACATCCGGCCGCTCCGGATTCTGTTGCCGAAGCACATCCTTGTGCTGGTCGACATAAGGCGCCACTTTAGTCATGTGTTGCAACACCGTGAAATGGGTTTGAGTATACGTGTCAATATCTGCAGTGATTGCTTTCCTTCCGATAGTTCCAATACCCTTCAGCCTCCCTTCATGACGAGATTGAGGCACACCTATCGGTTGAGTCTGAGCCATATAATCGACACAAAACTCAATGACCTCTTCGCTTGCATAACCTTCGACGATGCTGCCCTCCGGCCGAGATCGATTCCGTACGTACGAATTGAGAATTCCCATGAACCTCTCAAATGGGTACATGCTACGTAGGAATACGGGCTCGCACATTTTTATCTCCCACACAACGTGAACAATGAGATGGACCATGATATCGAAAAACGAAGGAGGGAAATACATTTCAAGATGACATAGAGTCATCACCACCTCGTCCTGCAGAGCATCTAGTCCTTCGGGATCGATGACATTCTGAGCAATTGTGTTAAAGAAATAACATAGCCTCATGATTGTCTCTCGGACTTTGATCGGCAAAATATTTCTAATTGCAATAGGGAGCATCTGTGTCATCAGCACGTGACAATCATGAGACTTCATGCCATTTAACTTCAAATCTTGCATCGAAACAAGTTTCTTCACGATGCCGGAGTAACCAGACGGAACTTTGACACCATGCAAGCACTGGCACAGTTCTGTTTTCTCAGCCTTGGACAGAGTGTAACACGCAGGGGGAAGGTACGTTCGTCCATTATCAGTGTGTGTCGATGCTAACTCAGGCCTAATGTCCATATCAGCCAAGTCAAGCCGTGCGTTGACGCCGTCCTTTGTTTTATCACGAATGTTCAGCAAGAGACCAATCAAGCTGTCGCATACATTCTTTTCTACGTGCATGACGTCGATGCAGTGTCGAACATCTAGGTACTCCCAATAAGGTAAGTCCCAAAATATTGATCTCTTCTTCCAGGTGTTCTTCTCATGAGCCCTCAATTTACGTCCCTTTCCGAGGACAACATCTAAATCCTTAACCATATCATAAATCTCGTGTCCCCTTAAATGCCTTGGAGCTGAACCGTCTTCCTTCTCTCCGTCAAATTGTTTCTTCATCTTGCGGTATGGGTGAGCCCTCCGAAGGAACCGGCGGTGACGCATGTAGACGGTTTTGCGTGAGTGTCTCAGCCACACATTCTCGGTACCATCTAAACAGTGAGTACAAGCTTTGGCACCTTTTGTACTATGGCCGGATAGGTTACCAAGGGCAGGATAATCATTTATGGTGTAGAACAATAAGGAGCGCAGAGTGAAGTTCTCTCGGTTGTATGCATCCCATACCTATACCTCTTCGTTCCATAGTACTTTTAGATCTTCCACCAACGGTGCTAGGAACACATCGATATCATTCCCAGGTTGTTTTGGCCCTTGGATAAGTATCAACAGTAAAATGTACTTTCGCTTCATACACAACCAAGGAGGAAGGTTATAGATGCAGAGAGTCACATGCCATGTGCTATGTCGGCTGTTCATGCTACTGAAAGGATTCATTCCATCTGTTCTCAGTCCAAACCTTATATTCCTTGGTTCTGCACCGAAGTCTGCAAAACTCCTATCGATGTTTCTCCACTGCGCGGAATCAGCAAGGTGTCTTAGCATTCCATCCTTCTTGCGCTCCTCCGAGTGCCAACGCAGCAGTTTTGCCTCCTTTGGATTTGCAAAAAACCTTTTCAAACGGGGAATTATAGGAAAATACCATGCCACCTTAGCAGGAGGTCCTTTCTTCGCCTCTGTTCCTTCACCATCATCTGATTGATTTGTACGTTTGTATCGGGATGCGTTGCACACCAGACATACATGCATGTTTGCATACTCTTTACGGTAGAGGATACAGTCGTTCGGACATGCATGTATTCTTTCTACATCCATTCCCAACGGACAAAGAACCTTCTTGGCTTTATACGTGGTTTTAGGCAACTCATTTCCCTCCGGAAACATGTCCGCTAAAAGACCTAGCAGCGCCGTGAAACTCTTGTCGGACCAACCGTTGCTTGCCTTCAATTTCAAGAGTTCAAGCACGGCCGACAACCTCGTGTACTTGCAGCACGTGTGCAAAGGTTTCTCCGAGTCCTCCATCAAGCCTCGGAATTTAACATACTCTCTCTCATCATAGTTCTCTTCTACATCGCGAAGCATCTGATCCAGATTATCATCGTGCAACCTATCCAAATCCGAACCACAATCGACATCAGCCGGCGGCATGTCATTCACTTCACCGGCGATGTCATCCGGTGGCATATCATTCACTTCACCAGCGATGTCATCCGATGGCATTTGATCATTCACTTCGCCATGACTGGTCCAACACGTATAATCCTTTTTGAAACCCCTCCGAATCAAGTGCGCTTCAATTTACCCTCGGTTCTTAAACATCTTTAAATTCTCGCAGTCAGTGCATGGACAGTACATATATTCCACCCCCTTATTCAACATATCCTCCTCGGCAGCTCTTGTAAAAGCAGACACGCCATTAATGTACTCTTCACTCACACGGCTCACGGCATACATCCAGCTTCGGTCCTACGTTACGTACATATATAACAACTTAGTATTACAAATTAAATTAACTAATTATTACTACATATATACCGGCCACATGTATTATATTGAGGCTTAATTTGCTAGCTCAATTCATATTATAAACACAACAGCTATTATATAACCAACAATTTTGCAAACCATCTTCAATTAATAACACTCACCAATTACTTATATCTAGAGCATGAAATTCATTAATTACTAACCATATCTAGAGAAAATTTGTAATGCATGCAAACAAAAAAATGAAATTCATTACTAACCATATCTAGAGCAACCAGGAAAATATAAATCTTCAAAGCTCAATATCTGCCTCCTCCCACCAAATTATGTGGCCTAAAATCGTCAAGCTTGCCTCCAGAGCGAAAGAGTAAAGCATCCAGCTAGATCTGGATCAAAATGAAGACAGATGCGGTCTGAGCAGTGCAATAAATGCCTACTGCCATTATCACAGACGGTTTTTAATAAAAAAACCGTCTGTGAATTATCACAGACTGTTTTTAATTATGAACCGTCTGTGATAACGAGCTTATCACAGACGGTTTTTAATTAAAAACCGTCTGTGATAATCTGGGATCATCATAGATGGTTTTTAATACAGACCGTCTGTGATACTAAATTATCACAGATGGTTCATAGTTAAGAACCGTCTGTGATAATCATTTTCTCCGACGCCGCCAACACAGACGGTGTTCTAGTTAAAACCGTCTGTGTTAGTGTTAGTCACAGACGGTTTCGTCAAACCGTCTGTGATTGGCCGTCTACTATTAGGCTTTCTGTAGTAGTGAAATAAGCAAAAGCTAGAGGCTCGAGATCTGTTTGGCTGCGCCCTGTAGTTTTGAAGCAGGTACGGCGCGCCCACAAGTGTCGCTGATGGTCTCAATATTTTTCCTCAGAGACTACAGGAATCAAATTCAGGATATTATCATGAACATGCATATATACATTGAATTTTATGCAAGACAAAGATGGATTGATTCGCTACTCTCGTTTCGCCTGCTCTTGGAGAAATTTGTTTCATGGCCGTTTCATGACTTTATCAATAACACCATATGTCAATCTAACTCACATATACTAACAATTAATTGGCCCATCGTCTTGACTGCTGCATCTAAAAAGGATAGGGATCTAAGATTTTGTTCTTGCCATTTTTGTAACGCCCCCATTTTTGAGAAAACGGGGTGTCGATAATCCATAACCACCCAGGAATTTAGTTGCGGACCGGACGAGTATCATGCCTGCTTACGAACATTTGAGAAGAGTTAGTTTGATTGAAATAAGACCTAACGGTCAATTTTAACAACAAAACGGGTGTACAGGCCCAAAAGTACTTATATACAGAAGAACCGCAGAAAACACCACAAGAATGCTTGAGTGCTGTCGTAACCTTAACACGAAATCTTGGTTCATATTCTTTTCTTCTGGTATCTGTTGTGGGGGAAAATTTACGTAAGGCTGAGTACCAACCACTATACTCAGCAAGTCACAAGGGTAAACCTGACTTATCTAAATACAGGAGATTCAACGGGAGAGTGTAAACTGGTTTTATTGATTTGAATGGATGCAATTTTATTTGTAAACACTTTTGAAACCAAAGACCAAATAGCTACTCCTTAATATTAGGGGGTTTCTTTCAAGGTTAATTAACCAGCTACTCAATTTAAAACATTAAGAAAACTACTTATGCCTCGTTGCTGGAATCACCCAATAGACACACTCCATTAACCAGGAGCACAGCGTATTCGAATATCATTTAGTTGACTCTGCAGAGTTGCCCAACTTTACCCACAAGCATTCTTAACCCTCATGACCGAGTTAAGGAAGCAGGTCGTTTCACTGCTCAATTCTTTATGTACACTCTACCCAATAGGTTAGGGACATGCACAATCTTGGGTATTCGCTGGCCCGCACGGAACACCGAGCCCTAGTTGTGGAGACCTATCATTGTTAAGTATGGATTGGCCATTCCACATACCAACTCCCAACATCTCACCGCCTGTAGAGTTTCAATCGAGTTGAGCAGCTACTAAACCAGGGTTGACAAGTCAACACCTGTGGTTGAGCGATCACTATGTCACTTGCTTGGCGTAAGGGTCTAATCCTTACATTTTCTACGAGGCAACCAACCAAAAACCACACTGTGCACGGCGGCACTACCACCCTTTCCACACCAGCCTCCATCCTAGGGTAAAGTGGTGGGTGAAGGCCATCTCGTGGCGCCCCACAACTTCCCTTACCCTAGATCCAAGTTTTTCCAAATCTACCGGCTCGCGGCCATAAACTTAGTAGTGTGAAATCTTGTGTGAACCAGATTGTAACTAACTATACAATAATTTAACATTACTAAGGCTGTCAAGTGAATATGGCTACAAAGTTGACATGGCATTTTTCGGTGGTGGGAATTATCAAATTAACAAGTCATGATAGGTATTTTATTTTAAGCAAATAACATTTCACAAATTATAATATTGCAAATACCATAAATAAATAATTTAAATGACATGGGATTTCAACATGATCAAAAACTTGCAATTTGCCTCTTTATCCACCTGCTGAGTATTTTCTTGTATTCTTTGAGGTCACGTCGACTGCTCAGATCCGCACACTAACGCAAAAGAACGACGCCAAATCAGTTCCTGCAATGCAAAGTCCAAGCTAGGAACCAAAGCAATAAAACTTCCCAAAGATACAAGGAGAAAGGTTTAGGTGGCTCGAATTTTAAGTGGACTGATTTTTGGCGGCGGATTAATCAAGGAATGGCGGGGATTTGATTTTATCGGGTCTTGATTTGGAGGAACGGAGGTCGAAAATGGACTCAGGGCATCGAAACAAGTGAAATGGTGTATTTTGGGGAATTTTTGGGATTTTCTGGAATTTTCTAGGATTTTCTTTGAATTTCTGGATGATGATGCCGAGCTGGATTTGGGTGTCTCGTGTGACTCTACTCCTCCCCATACTTGCACTCCAACTCTCACTACTATAAAACGAATATTTCCCCACAGTTCAAAATCGTCAGTAAAATATAAAAAGCCATCAAGTTTGCTTTTCCTGACACATAACCGTCAGGCAAATCCCCTCAAGTCTAGGTGATTAGGAAAATTCAATTTATCTAATGGTTAACCATCAAGAAAATTATTCCGAATAGGTTTTGCTATTTTGCTGATGGTTTTGTGAACCATCCATAGAAGGAATTTTGTTGATGGTATTCATCATAAAAAAAGTTAACCTGATAGTTTGTTTGCCCATCCATAAAAGGAATTTTCCTAACAGGTAATCACCATCAACAAAAATAGACTTGACAGTGTTTTGTTGTCAGCAAAATATACCAATTAGCAAACCCAAATTTTAAGAATGCTACCATAAATTACCAATTAGTTGGACACATAAACACCACATTTATATCTGATTCATATACATCCATGCACATCATATAATCCATTTAACAATACACATCGATCGACACACATAGAGGGTCTCTCTCTCTCTATGTATATATATAGTATAAATAACAGGGGCACCATGGTGCCCAGGCTCCATAAGTAAAACTTTCCATCTATGAGTGAGATTTTCCATCCATGATCAAGACTTTCCATCCGTGTTAATGATTTCCTTTCCATACTATTGTACTAGCACGCATCTAAAAGCAATCCAAAGGCAGAGAGGTTTGGTGCCCGGGCACCTTGGTGTCCCATTTCAGCGTCCTATATATATATGTGTGTGTGTGTGTATATATATATATATATATATAGGCAAAATAACGGTGCACCATGGTGCCCAAGCTCCATAATTAAAACTTTCCATCCATGATTAATACTTTCCATCCATGATTGATTCCTTTCCAAATTGATGCCTTTTTGAATTAATGAATCTAAATAGGTTTACCTAATATATTGCACTTGCACGCATCTAAAAGTAATCTAACGACAGAGAGGCTTGGTGCCCGGGCACCATGGTGTCCCATTTCAGTATCCTATATATATATATATATATATATATATATATATATATATATATATATATATATATATATATATATATATATATATATATATATATATATATATATATATATATATATATATATATATATATATATATATATATATATATATATATATATATATATATATATATATATATATATATATAAAGACATTTATGTTCAGCTATTCAGAAGAACTACAAGAGATCAACAAAGTTCATGTGGACAACTAGTTGCACCATTCCTAGGCATTGTTACTGGTAGCATGGTTGTTGCTAGGGGTGGAAAACGGTAACGAATAATTCGTTTTATCCGATATTCGTATTCGAGAATATTCGTATCCGTATTTGAGAGTATTCATATTCGCATTCGTATTCGAGAATATTCGTATCCGTATTCGTATTCGAGACTATTTGATTCGTATTCGATCCGTTTCTAGAACCTATGAAAAATGAAAAATTCGTACAAATTTTATGATTCAAAATTTGAATTTAGGCGGTTTAAAACTGGTAACCGGTCAAAAACTGGTGAAAAATCAGTAAAATCGCTAGGAATCCGTTTTATCCGATATTCGTATCCGAGAAAATCTGTATTTGAAAATATCTGTATTCGTATTCGAGAATATTCGTATCCGTATTTGAGAATATTCGAATTCGTATTCGTATTCGTTTGAAAAATATGGATTCGTATTCGTATTTGAGACTATTCGACCGTATCCGATCCGTTTCCACCCCTAGTTGTTGCCTCCATCGATGTTGCTAGTTGTCCTGATCATCATGGGTGGAACCAGTTCTAGTCCCTTGCAGCAAGGTGAATAAAATATGTAAACTTTAGATAAAAAAAAGTAAGAAACCCTCATGAATTACAATTTTGTTGCTTCAATGGTCACAATCTAATATTAAATAGCCATCCTACAATCTTGATTCTCTCAACATGGCAACATCTACTTAGCTGAAATCTTGAAATTATACATATCAGAAGTTTCTACATGCTATCCCCTATCAGAAGTTCAGAAGTAATCTCTACATTGATCATGAGAAGTTACTTTGCTGGATGAATATCTGAATCAAGGAGCTAACACTACTATAAAAGAGACTATACTAGATGGCTATATCACAAACAGTTTGTAGGGAACTGTCTGTGCTACAACTATCACAAATGGTTTATACTAACAACCGCCTACGATATTTTCATAGACGATTATTTATACAAACCATCTATGATAAAGCAAGACATCACAGACAGTTCATATTAATAACCGTCTGTGATCACAGGCGTTTATTTATAAGAACCGTCTGTGATAATGCCAGACATCATAGATGGCTTTTAGTTAGAACCGTCTATGAAACAATCATAGACAGTTTTTATTTATGACCGTCAGTGTTTTGTCCTTTGTCATATAAACTATAGAAGCTACTGATAAGCTGGAATAGATATGTGTGACCAGTCACTTTTACAAAAGACAAATTCAAATCAAATTTATTACAAAAGCCAAAAAAAGAGATTCTCATATCTTAATCTTCTACCCTTCATATGCTTCCTCTTCTACTTTGGAGTTGGAGGATCAGCGACTGAGTTCTTGAATACTGTGAAGATTGTCCTTGCCCTCTCCACTTTCTCCTCTAGTCTGGGCAAATCACTAGCGTAGCTCATAATCTCAAAGAGGATGTTATGATAAGCTCCCTCAGAATTGGCCGCTTCTGCTTGATCGACATGATTATCCATGTGTCTCTTCACTGTCGCAAGAGTTTTTTCTGCTTTGTGCACATTGAAGAGAAGAACAAGGTTGAGGGCGGTTTCCCTTTCCTGAGCGGCAAGGTGACACCTCCGTCGATGGCGGATGATGAGGTCTAACTGACAGATGGAAGCGACTCGAGGAAGGAGAGCAGGACGTGAGTAGAGGAGCTGCTCCAGACATAAGTTTTGGACACTTGTGTAAGGTTGCGACCAAACAACTCATGATGAATAGATGAGAGGAAGGAGATCAAAAGAATACTAGATGCCATTATTGAGAAATTTGGTGAAGAAGATGATCTAGGGAGAGGATAGTTTAGAAGGAATTGTACACCGCGCTCCATATAAAGCTAGAACTGTGTGGAAGTTTAAGGGGCGCATGCATCGGAATATTAATAGGCGGGTGTAGAGCACGCATTTCCAAGTGTTATCATAGATGGTTCATATACCAAACCATCTGTGATATGTGCATTATTACAGATGGTTTTTATAACAAACCATCTCTAATATGTGCATTATCATAGAGGTTTATATAAAAAACCGTCTGTGATAGTGGCGAACATCACAGACAGTTTGCATGAATAATCGTCTGTGAATTATCATAAACAATTATTAATAAAAACCATTTGTGATAGTTATTAATAAAAACCATTTGTGATAGTTTATATCATAAATGGTTATTAATAAGAACCGTCTATAATAGTTTGATATCACAGACAGTTTGTGGTGGAACCGTCTGGGATACTCTGCTCTATTAAATAGCAAGCGTATGTGACACAGATCTATCTTCATTGCACTGCATTGAAGAAGGTGGCCGGCTTTGGGGAGTTTGGTGAAAATATATCGCTTGTAGATCGATTTGTTTTTGGTGATTAGAGGTTAGTATATGCTTCTAATAACTTATATGTCTTATAATAGAGATAGATGATAGTTAGGGTTTTAATTAGATCTAGCTAGCTAGTTTAGGAAGAGATGGTCGTTTTGCTCCAATCTAAGATTGGGTCAGTACTTCTAGTATACTCCAATATATTCTTGCTCGATATTGTTTCATGAGTATGTGGCTAGCTAGCTACTTATTTTAGATATGGACAATTTATTATAAGGTGAATGACAATTATGTATGTAGTTTATAAGTAGCTAGGCCGATTAGCTATAGTAGCATTAACAATCCAATTTGACACCCATTTGTTACTTGTGTAGCGTAGATATGATGGATTGAAACTGGATGTACGTTGAGAACCATGTGAGTGAACAACACATTAATGGCATGTCTGCTTTTAGAAGAGCAGTTGAGTTGGATATGTTGAAGAAAGGGATAGAATATATGTATTATCCATACATTAATTGCGATAATTTGAAGATGTTTACCAACTCAGCGCAGATCGAAACTCACTTGATTTGAAGGGGTTTCAAAAAGGGGTATACATGTTGGACCAGTCACGGTGAAGAGAAGATTACACAGGAAGGTAATTATAACATCGTCGAAGGAGACAACGATATACCGGTTACGCACTAGCAATGAGGATAGGTCACAGGATGACAATCTAGATCAGATGCTACGTGATGCAAAAGGGAACTATAGTGAGAGAGAGTTTGATAAATTCAAGGGCTTGATGGAGGACTAAAAAAACTTTGTTTACGGGCTACAAGCTGCAATACACAAGGTTGTCATCCATTCTAGAACTGCTGAAATTGAAGGCAAGCAATGGTTGGTTCGATAAGAGTTTCATGGCATTGTTAGGTCTCCTTGTGAACATCCTTCCAGAGGAAAATGTGTTACCGAGAACCACCTACCAAGCCAAGAAGATTCTTTGTCCATTGGGAATGGAAGTAGAAAGAACACATGCATATCCAAATGATTGTATCCTTTACCGTAAAGAGTATGCAAGCTTACATATTTGTCCGGTGTGCAAAGCATCTTAATACAAGCGTAAAAATGACTTCGATGATGGGGAGGGTATCCACATGAAGCAAGGACCTCCTGCTAAGATCTTGTAGTATCTTCATGTAATTCCCCATTTAAAGTGTTTATTTGCAAATCGAAAGGATGCAAGATTGCTGCGTTGGCACTCGAAGCAGCGTAAGAAAGATGAAATGATAAGACATGCTGTTGATTCTGCCTAGTGGAGGAACATCAATAGGATGTTTATAGACTTTGGTATGGAACTGAGAAATATAAGGTTTGGGTTGAGTACAGATGAAATGAATCCTTTCGGTAACATGAGCAGCCGATATAGCAACTGGCCCATGACTCCATACATGTACAACATTCCTCCTTAGCTATGTATGAAGTGAAAGTACATTTTTTATATCACTACTTATCCAAGGGCCGAGCAACCTAGGAACAATATTAATGTATACCTAGCATCATTGGTAGAAGATCTTGTGATACTGTGGAACGAAAGGGTACATGTATAGGATGCGGACAAACAAGAGAACTTCAATCTGTGCACCATATTGTTCTGCACCATCAATGATTTTTCTACCCTTGGTAACCTGTTGGGGTTGAGTACAAAAGGAGCCAAGCTTGTCTGCACTGTTTAGATTATACCGAGAGTGTGTGGTTGAACACTGTGTACACGCATCACCGTAGGTTACTTCCAAAGTATCACTCATACTGCAAGATAAAGAAATAATTTAACAGAAAAAAAGAGGATGACTCAGTACCAAGGTCTTTTAGCAGGAAAGAGGTCTACGATATGGTCAAGGATATCGATGTTGTGTTTGAAAAGGGATGTAAGATGAGGACCCATCAGAAGAACATGTGGAAGAAGCAATCAATATTTTGGGACTTGCCTTATTGAGAGCACTTAGAAGTTTACAATTGCATCAATGTCATGAACGTAGAGAAGAATATATGTAATAGCTTGATTGGTCTCTTACTGAATATTCGTGACAAAACAAAGGATGGTGCAACGCAAGGTGTGACTTGGTTGCTATGAACATCGGGACCGAGTTAGCGTCGATAGATACTGATAAAGGCTGGATGTACCTTCCACCAGCTTGCTACAATCTGTCTAAGTCCAAGAGAACTAAACTGCGCTAGTGCTTGCATGGTATGAAAGTTCCGTCCGATCAC
Source organism: Dendrocalamus latiflorus (assembly GCA_017311315.1). NCBI lineage: Eukaryota > Viridiplantae > Streptophyta > Magnoliopsida > Poales > Poaceae > Dendrocalamus > Dendrocalamus latiflorus. The sequence goes on from CM029674.1 coordinate 18,268,487, forward strand.
TCTGCCAGCATAAAGAAACTTGTTTCCATAGAAGATTTGAAATTAATCAGTATAAAGTCCCATGATTGCCATATACTAATGACACAAATGCTTCCTATTGTAATTAGAAGTATTTTGCCCAATAAGGTTCGAGTGACAATCATGAGACTATGTTATTTCTTTAACGCAATTGCTCAGAAGGTTATCGATCCCGATGGACTAGATGCTCTGCAGACCGAGATGGTGACAACTCTATATCATCTTAAGGTATATTTTTCTCCATCATTTTTTGATATCATGGTCCATCTCATTATCCACCTTGTGAAAGAGATAAAAATATGCGGCCCCGTGTTTCTATGTCTGATGTACCCATTTGAGAGAAATATGGAAATTCTCAAATCCTATGTACACAATTGATCTCAGCCAAAGGGTAGCATCATCGAAGGTTATGCAACCGAAGAGGTCATTGATTTCTGCATCGTTTACATGGCTCAGGTCAAACTGATAGGTGTACCGCTATCTCGTCACGAGGGGAGGCTAAATGGTATCGGGACCATCGGAAGGAATGCAATAACTCTAGATCTAGATATGTATGCTCAAGCCCATTTCACGGTTTTACAACATATGACTAAAGTGACCCCGTATATTGAATAACACAAGCACATGATACACCAAGAGAATCCAGGCCAGTCAGGGATTTGGATCACGAGACAACACAACTGTCGGTTTAACGAATGGTTGAAGGTGCAATTGACTGAGAGGTCGTCAAGTGAAACACTACAATGGTTGGCAAAAGGGCCAAAATTTATAATCATGATATGGTAAGGATACGACATTAATGGATACACATTTTATGCAATAGATCAGGATAGAAAGAGCACAGTGCAGAATCCAGGTGTCTACATAGATGCATTTCATGCGCACATTAGTACCGCTGGCCAAAGCTCATACTACGGGATTGTAGAGGAGATTTGGGAGCTTGACTACGTAATTTTCAAGATCCCTCTATTTCGGTGCCATTAGGTCCAACTCCCACGGAGTGTAAAGATCGACAAGTACGGTGTCATTATTGTGGATCTTGAATGTGTACGATACAAAGGTGAACCATTCGTACTCGCGAGGCAAGTTATTCAAGTTTTTTATGTAGCTGACCCGGCAAACAAGAAGCGCCACGTAGTTCTTCATGGAAAAAAAAGGATTGTCAGAGTTGAGAATGTCGTAGATGAGGAAGAGTACAATCAATTTGACGAGTTACCTCCATTCGGAGACGGCATCAGGCTCGGCGAAGAACAAGGCGATGATGCAAGCTATATGCATGTTGATCATTGTGAAGGAATTTTTTTAAAAAGGAAATAGCCAAGTGTAATAAATGATCCCACACAGTGTGCACCTATTTGGAAATTATTGCAATGTAATCAAAATTAAGAAACTCGGTATGTAATTATGGAACTATTCTATTGTAATTGATTCAGTAACTAAGAAATAATTGCATTTATTATTATAATTACTTTTTCATATTGCATGGCTTGCATGCATTTCTTGAGGCTAGTTGAAAAATAGGGAACTATCACAGGTGATTTAGCCGAAAAAATCGTCTGTGATAATACTATCATAGACGATTCCACAATGGAATCGTCTGTGATACTATTATCATAGACGGTTCAGTAATGAGACCGTCTATGATAGTTCCACTATAAATGTACACTGCCATAGGTTTTGCACTCATTCCTCACTCACACACTCCGGTCGCTGCCTGCCTCTACTCAGTTTTGCTTCCTCGTGATGCTGCCTCTCTTTCCCAACGCCGGTCGCCTCTCACTCCCAATGCTGACTGCCTCTCCCTCCCGATGCCACCCGCCTTTCCCTCATGATGTCACCTCTCCCTCTCAACACCACCTCTGCCTCTTGACGCCGGTCGCCTCTCTCTCGACGCCGGCCGCCTCTCTCTCGCGACGCCGCCTCTCCCTTCCGACGCCGCCTCTCCCTCCTGTCACCGGCTGCCTCTCCCTCCCAATGCCTCCTCTTCTCCCGACGCCGCCTCTCCTCCCTAAGGTTTGAATCTCATTTGGTATAGACCATAGTAGCAGGATGGCCAAGATTGATTCTTGTGTAATCCTACATCTGAGAGCACTAAACTAAAATTTAAGATTTATGCTAATTTTAGTTGATTCCCTATTCTTGAGAATGCTCATTTCAGTAGTCATCATGCTTCCTACTTTATTTTATGCTTTTAATGACATAGTAGAATCACATGTTCATATGCATTTTTTGTCATTTATATATATTACTGCAAATGTGCTTTGATCATATTTAATTATGCTGGAATTAAATCTAAATATATGCATTACTACAAGAGGAGGATTTTGTGTTATTGCTACAAGATCTATTTGGAATGGCATGTTGCCCTTCCAAAGGGATCTTTTAGCAATAATATATGCCAAATATGCCAAATTAGTTTTTTCTTGTAAGATAGATGACATCTGCACAGTCATCGTCGTCGTCATCTAGGCCTAATGCTCCGAAGACTGAGGTAACTAAGCATGCAAGAGGAGTATTGAAAAGGCCAGAGGCACGAATGACCATCATGGTGGTCTCTCTGGATGGGGTCCTTCCGCAACCGAAGAAAGCAGCGGCAACATTCTAGACTACCTGTGGGATAATTGGAAGGCAAAGGGTCCTCATTACCATAGCGAGATGGAAAGATTTGGCAAAGGTTCAAAAAACTCAGTTGTGGGATGAAATAACAAAGTCATTCGAGATCCTAGCAAAAGTCCAGTGACTCGTGCAATGGAAGGCGCTCCTTGCAATGGAAAAAGCATGGAAGAACTTCAAGAGCACGCTTTTCATGCAGTACGTGGCCAAGGATCGCACGCCCTTCATGAGATATCCTTTCGTGTCGCCAGAAACATGGTTGGCCTTTGTGTAGATGAAGATGATGATCGAATTTGAACAACAAAGTGCGGTGCACAAAGCTCTCCAGGCACAAAATGCACACCCTCATAGACTCGACACTGCTGGGTACATGGGTAAAATCCCATAATGGAGGATGCAGGACGAGGTCGTAATCCGATCGGAGGCCTCCCCGCTATTTGCCTAGATCGCAAATGAGCATGCCTGAAACTGGTTAAGAGTGAGGGCATCTGATGTGGCACCAAGTAGCACTGCAACTTTGGTTAGTGCTTGCAGTTCTGTGCACAATATTCAAGAAGCTTTGAATGTCAATTCTAAGGTCTCTGATGCACACAAAACACATATTTGGAAAGCCAATGAAGTCTACTTTCCAACAAATAAAACAACACTTGATTGCAGCTTCCTACACAAGTTATGGCAATTTCATTGGATGCAGTACGAGCTGTCCGGAGAGACACGCGAGACTTGACAAACATAAAGAGTCCGAGTATTGCAATGTAAGTAAGGGTAAAATCCGACCACACCATGGCTTTCCAAAGGTTGAGAAGGATTCCTTTTCAAGTTCCAAACAGATTTGGAAGCCCCTTGAACAAGAAAAGAAAACATATAAAGATTTGAATTCAGTTCGGATTCGGTTCGGGTCAGACAGGAAGTCCAAAACAAAAACGCCCATAACTTTCACAAACGGAGTCCGATTTGGGCGTTCTTGGACTCGTTGGAAAGCTAATTCGAAGTCCCATACAATACATAAGGTGCCAGCCACGGAATCCTAATGGTCACATCGCAAATTGAGAGAGAATCTGGTGGTAGCAGTTTAGATATTTCCTTTTTAGTTCGTATTGGAGCTTGTTTCGGCCTTAGGCTAGGTTGTGCGTGAGTTTTAGTCAAGGCCGTGCATTGTGTACCAATATAAGGCTAGGGCCTTAGCCCCATTTTAACTTAGGCTATGAATTGAGAAATAGAAACCAGAAAATCACCATGGTTTGGTGGCCATTGTTGACGTGTTCTTGAAATTTCCATCGAGGAATTGCTCTTGGTGTGTTGAATTCAATTGTGGTGTTGGATTCTACTCGCTGAAAGTTTGGTTTCTCTACCCTTTGTTCACATGTTGTGGTGTGCATGGGAGAAGACTTATCTTGGAGGTGTATGCTGTTCTTGGGTTTGCAAGAACCTTAGAACAAGGAGGGCATCCAGCAAGCCGTATCATGAAAGATCAGGGCCAAAACAACGTGGTTCAGCTAGCTTGCTAGGTGGATCCGTATCATCATCAACCATATCTTCGGGTATCTCCTCTTTCAAAAACCCTACAAACGTGGAAGTGTCCCGATGCTTGGTAAGATATGGTAAAGTACAAGTTGTTAATACCTCTTGAAATTCATGGGGTCTAAAATAACATGATTGCATGTTGCAGCAAGCATTGACTATTGAATCTTCCCAATGCTCCTTAGAAGAAGGTAGGGAGAAGGATATACTATCACAGGCCCTGGGAAACAAGGAGCACCCAGGTCACACACAAGGCCTAGGGGTTTATGTACTTTGGAGGCATGAATTCCCAAATGACTTCGAGGCATATAGGAGTAGAAAGAGATCCAAGGCCTATCACAATGAACAAATAAAACAAAAGCTTTGTGCACAACTTTAGGAACAACTATCTGCATCACTTCAAGAAAAGACTACCTCACTTCAAGGAGAGATAGATTCATTGAGGGAAGAACTAAGATAAGTCCACAACCAATCGCAACCCACCCCGTTAATGTGGTACCCAGTCCCCCCTCAACATCGGAGTAGATGCACGTCCACACCAATTGCTAAATATAGCGATGCCCACTTACTTATAGATGATATCCAAGTAATGTACCTCTTGTTGGACCGAAATGGCGACAAAGGGGGGGTGAATGTCGATTTTAAAAATTACTCCCTAACGTCTCTCCTTAATGAAGCTCCTCTCCAATAGCTATGAAGAGCTATGAAGAGATCACCTTATACTCTCTGGAGACTTGAGAGCACTAAAGAAAAAACACAGCAAGCAGAGAAACCAAGGAGCCAAAACACTCACTTAAAAAACAGCAAGCAACAATGGCTGCCAAAGGGGGCCGGTCATACCACCCTCTGGCCGCCGGTCTGATCGCCCTTGAGTGGCCGGTCTGACCACCAGTGAAAGTCCGGTCAGACCGCCAGAGAGGCTCCGGTCAGACCGGCCTCCCCGAGGGCTGAAAACAGCAGCATGTTCAGAAGCCTGAAATTGCAGAAGATGTTCAGACTTTGGGAAATCTGAGAAATGGAGGATTTCTTCTTGGTCTTTTTGGTCCAGAGCACTACCAGAACCAACTAAATAGCAAAGAGGCTCTAGAAAACAAAGAAATCAACCTTAAGGACAAGAATTTCAGATTATGGTAAAAATCTGAAATCTTGCACGAACTGAGCCAAAAACCAAATTACTTCCCAACCTTTGATCCTTTGGCCACGAAACTTTGAGGATAGCTACTTAATAGCTTCTGGACTCAACATGCCAAATTTCGTGCCATCTCATGAAAGGAATCACAAAGAGCACCAAAACCCTAGAAATGATAGTAAAGAACAGAGGAAGCCAAAAGGTGAAATCTGGGATTAACTGAGATTGGCTCTTGGGAAAATCGATCAAATGATCTTGGGGCATCATCCCAACATAGAGCAACCCATTTTGCACCTCTCCGGCAAGAAACAACAAGAAAATGAAAATCTCATAAATCAACCACAGAGAGTATCGAAGGCTAAAAACAACAGAGAGCCAGAGACTTGATCAAATTCAGCCAAAACCATCTCATATTGATAATGAGGAAAGGAGATACATGATTACATAGGAGAATCAACTCACATCCTCTCCCTAAGCCTCAAGAACACACACTACATGCTTGCTTGGGAGGAACACACTCAAGAACACATCGAAGGAGACACATAACACCCTCTGTACACCTCCACCAACTCTCAACCACTAAAGCCTAAAGCCAAAACAAACTCTCAAAGCCTCTTTTGACCCTAGCAAACCCTAACTCTCTCCCGAAGCCATGAGGGGGCATGCAGCCACTCCCTCCTATTTATAGCCTTTGGCTAACGGGTCTCCACCCCGTTACGCCCGCTTAATCCAACGGAACCCGTTCCCGCTTGTGCAGCCTCGCGAAATTACCATTTCGCCCCTCCTGCACCTTCCGGGAAGCTTCCGCGTTCCTTGTCGTCCACGACTCGCAACCACATCGAATCTCCGCCATCTTCGACACATCCGACCGTTCTGACCTCAACGCCACCTGCGCCTAGTCCGGTCACCTCGTGCCTCGCCACGACTCCGCCTCGACGTCCTGCAGCCATCACAAACAAGAAACACATCAAATAGCACCGCTCGATACATGAAAGCATAATAACATCAACAATTCATACTTACGCATGATAGAGCCAAAACCTGTCAAAACATCATGATATGCAACCTAAACCCTTTGACCAGGTTTGACCAAGTCCGACCGAGTCCATTGCACCACACAACGACATGGTCCGAATCAACCAAATCAAACTCGACTTCCCTAAACCAAAGTCAATTACTCATCACACACATGGGATGACCTCCACATGGTCTCTCACCTCTCAAGAATGCTACATAGATAGACCTAGTGGATGCCTTTGCTCATCATGTATCGTTATATATGTAGGAGCCCACACCATGCATCCTTAGAGTCAGGCTTGTTGGCTCCATTCCCATTGACGCTAGGCAGGGGATGGCATATCCATGGCTGTCAGGGACGCTGGTGCACGATGCCCAACTACAGACCGATTTTGTGAAGGTCCTGGTGGACATGATTAATGATGTTTTTAGGATCGTCTCTCTTGAGAAACCCCAAATGAAGAGATTATGACATTAGGTAATGCCATCCACACATTAATCCAGTGGCCCAAGAGGGACATCGCCTCCCGTGGCTCCACCTCAAACTCTGCTTCAAAAGCCCATCGCATCGGCTCCCGTGGAGATGCCGTCAAAAATGTATCGCAAGTGAGGCGCTAAGACCCAATCGAAGAAGATTAAGGTGCCTCCCGGGCAATATAAGTTCATTCTCGATGTATCATTGGTTCCCGAATCACAATTACCCAGGCTTGGACTAGATTGCAATATTTTGCATACCTAGCACATGCAGAGGTCCAACATGAAGCCAAACCGACACAGTGGATTCACCGTGAGATACATAGAGGCACATTTCCTCCATGACTCAGGCTACTTCGTCGTGACCTTCGAAGATTTTTTCTAACTATTCAACCTCGATGAACTCGATGCCTCACTTCTACGATGCTAAACATTGTAAGTGTACTATACAATCATATTCTACATTCACAAAATACTAATAAATGTCATTACTAATTGGTTATGTATAGATCCATGATTCAACAAGTCCATCGATGGCATGAACCGGTGGGTTTCCTCGACCCACACTTGGTCTCTGAGCAATCCAACAATGATAATGCATCCTTCTTCTAAGATTACATAACGAGGGAATTGATTGCTCACAGTGGAAAGGAGTACATCATGGTACCTTTCAGCCAATGGTAAGTGCTTCACTAGTTACCATATAAATTTTATTTGTAGTACTAAATGAACTTAGGATTAATCACTATAGCAATATACATGACTAGATGTCATTGGATTCTGATCGTGATTGTACTAAAGTGGAGTAAGGTAATATACCTCGATTCCTTAGTGGCAACCACGATTTCACTCATGTGCAACAAGCAATTAACATGTAAACTCATTTCCTCCATACATAGCTCTATTGTAATCTTCTCTTCGTTTGCAATGGCCGAGGTTGACTTTTTCGAATCACGTAGGCCGTTCAGCACTTATGTTGCCTAGGGAGAGAGACACATGGAATCCAGTGCCACACTGCGACACAGGACACGATTTTTGATGCCTGCTACAATACAACAATCCTATATCACACTTCATTATAATGCCTCTAGAATTGACAATAGTTATATATGTAATTCTATTTTTATAGTGTCACCAGCAGCTACAGGGCAACGTATGTGGATTCTAAGTTTGCCGCCATATGAAGGATATTATATATATAGAATGCTGAAATGGGGCACCATAGTGCCCGGGCACCATGATTTCAAATGCATTAATTCCATCTAAATTCAGGTATATTTTTTGAAAATATCAGTTTTAGGGTATATACTCATCTATAATAATTCAAATGAAACATATAACTTTGAAAAAAAATACTTAAATTCAAAGTTTTGGACGAATTTAGATCACATACTTTGCTATAATCAGCATATACCTACAATCAAACTATCATAAAAAGGAAACTATAATTCAAAATTTAGTTCAAACTTGTTTGAACTAGTTAGTAAACTAGTTGAACTTGACATCCAAGAAATTTTAAAAATTTTCGCACACGACACATACCTATTTTAGATTATGGTGCTTGGGCACCAAGGAGCACTCGTTACTTTTACTATATATATATATATATATATATATATATGTATGTATGTATATATATATATGTATATATATGTATGTATATATATATATGTATATATATATGTGTGTGTGTGTGCGCTAATAAATTTAACTACTCCTAGCAACAGTATGTGGAATTTGATGAAAGTGCAATCGATCTTGACAAACTCGCTAAAATTTTAGGAAAGCTCTCCCAATTCTTTATAATAGAGGTCATAAACAACACTAGAGAGTTCCACCCCGACATTAGTGATTAGATGTTGAAACATTGGATACAATTGTAATCAATCAATTGTGCTTAATCAAACAATTCATTCAGTTATTTAATTCATTTGTGAGATTTGTGTAGCGATTATCATGTGCTATATATGTGATATGCTTACTTGCATTGTTTAATTCATTTATGAGATTTGTGCAATGATTGTCCTATGCTATATATATGTGATATTCTTGCTTATTTTAAGAGGGTATGGCTAGCATTTCCTGAGACTAGCCGAAAACAAAAAATAACGTAGATTTTGAAATAGCTATCACAGATGGTTTGGTGCTCCAAACCGTCTGTGATATATAGATATCATAAATGGTTTTTAAAAACAACCATCTATTATATATACAATATCACAGATGGTTAATAACAAAAACATCTGATATGTACGATATCACATACGGATATTCTGCTATCATTGACAGTTGTTAAAAACAACCGTCTGTGATATATATGATATCATAGATGGTTTTTTTTTGAAAAACCTTCTGTGATAGCGGAATATCACAAACGGTTTTTCAAAAAAACCGTCTGTGTTTTAACGTATCATAGACGGTTCAGAAACCATCTATGATAATCATCTATTATCACTAACACATAAATGCAGCTGGTTCAGAAACCATCTGTGATGACAATTTTGAATCGTCTGTGATAACACTGTCTGTAGTAGTGTAAAGCACTTCAAGAGCTACTCAGATTCACATTTGCCAAATATTGTACCTCTTGCAAAGTTGCGATTAACAGTTTTGACAAACTAATGGAACTCAACTAACAAGTTAAAGTGACCGGCCATTTTTACATTTGAAAATGTTCAATGAATTGATAGTGAAATTTTAGAACGTTTGGCAAGACCAAGACACCGACTTAGCTGAAATTAGATATTCCCAACATCTCCCAATCTTATGGATGTACACAATATTAATATATCATGATGCACTACTACATAAAAGTTCATCATGGACAGTTCAGAACCATCATCATAGACTGTTCCTTGAACTATCTGAATCAATGGGTCAGTGATAGTAGGGGTTATCACAGACGGGTTTTGAACCGTCTGCGAAAACCATATCACAAGTGGTTCAGAATTAGAACCATCTGTGAAGGTATACTATCACAGACAGTTCAAAACTAGAACCATCTTTGAAGGTATACTATTATAGATGGTTCTAAAAACAAACCGTTTGTGATGAATACATATCATAGACGATTTAGAATAAGAACTATCTGTGATAGTTCTTTCTATACCTAAAAACCTGGGTAGCATACCTAAAAATTTATAGAGGGCATGGCTCCATGCCCTCTAAAAGCAAAATGATATTTGAATTTAAATTCTAGATCTGAATTACACATAGCACTGCATACATAAGAGGACACTTACAATTTTACAAATATAAACTTCACGGTTACAAATTTAGAAAGATGCTTTCACTACAAGAAACTTCAGGTTAATGCTAGCTAGACTTACACATCCTTTATTAAACTACAATATAAAACAAGGGGTGCGGAAAAAATTTCAAGTAGCGCAAACAAAAAGGCAATGAACAACATTTTAAGCTTCTATGCCAAAATCAAAAGAATACCACACTTTTAGGATGAAACAAGCAGAAGCCCCCTACCGATGCCGACAACTAGGAATAGTGCAGATCTACCATTGCCTTCTTCCATTTCATCTTGCTTCAAGCGAAATTTCAGCTGCCCTTGAAGAACCCCTTCTCACCCTTACCGCGTACAAACGAGTTGGAGTAGTACTAGTGTTGGTTCTTCGAGTAGGGAGAAGAGATTAATAAGGGGCGAGAGGTGGGGAGGAGACCATTGCCTGTCGTTCGATGCGGAGAGAATGAATGGGTGAGATTAGGATCCTGGGGGAGATGCAACGGATCGGTGACGTGGCGGGGCGAGATGAAATTTCATATATAATTGTCATAGATACAGTAACCTATACTACCAATCTAGTCTTCCAACCAAACACCAAGACTGGCAAAAGACTAGAAACACATTCTTAGCCCTAGCTAGTCATACCTTTGCCTCGAGTATCCTATTGAAGCTTGATGATGTACATCTCTACTTTAAGTCTAGGTCATTATCTTAATATGCATTAGCCCATGATGCATCCTTCACTTGAACTCCATCAACACATGATGAGTCTTCTCTTGACTTAATAATCAACTTATGATCATCTTCTCTTGGGAATCTTGATCAACTTCTCTTTGGGATCTTGATAAACTCATGATCGTCTCTTCTTCTTAATGGTTTTCAACTCATGAAGCTATCTTCCATCCTATATGTTAACTTGATAATCTTGAATACATGAAGTTATCCAAGTCATCCTCATTTGTGGAATCTAACATATTCATCCAACTCATGAAAAAAATGTTAGTCCATAAATCAATTGCCATTAATTACTAAAACTTCACCATTAACTCATAATGGAGGGACTAGATTCTACAATCTTTTCTTTTTGATAATTCATGACAATCTGAGATAGAAAATGATTTGTGAGTATACAACATGTACACAACTATTGTATACTCTAGGATAAGCTTTCAAAGCAATTAACTCATTAGAGTGGATGTGTTTGTCTTTGAGATTAATTGCTTGCTCATCCGGTTATTATTAATCATCCACCATTAATACATAATGGAGGGACTAGATTTATAATCTTTTCCTTTTGATGATTGATGATAACCCGATTGCAATTCATTTAATTTAAATCAATCATGAATATATATGAACTACATAAATTTTATATACTCAAGGAATACGTTTTAAAGTAAATATCCTTAATATGTGTTGAAAAGGAAACATGGATCAATACCAATAAAATCATAATACATAGAGTAAACTCTCCCTAAATGTGTACATACAAAATTGTAAACATATGCATATATTCATCTTATACTTTTGGTGGAGTTCAATCTATATTTTGGATATGAGGAATGCAATAAGATATAAGAATATGATGACGAATGCATACCTTCATGCTTTTCACCTTTTCATCTGAATGAGACTTAAGCAATATAATAATTAACAAACGAGTTAGTCCCACATTTGTATTTGTCATTAATTACATCCAAATAAGACTAAGCATTATAGGCAGTCACACCAACCGAGCTACGCTCGGTCCTCGGTTCCCAACTTCTTAGGGACAAGTTGAGTAGAAGTGGTTCCTCCACACAGCAGGATTATATATATGCACACTTTGCCACAGCCTTGCATGCACTTACTACATATAAATAGGAAGATTTTTTTGTGATGAATAAATGGGAAGAATAACAATAAAAAGATTGGACAAATTTTAGAAAGGGTGCGTATAGTCATCAGCTAGATGTGATCTTGTAGGACTGAGAACAGTGACTGTGATCTTGTAGGACAAGTTGTGATCTTGTCAACACTAACAAACATCTTTTGAAGATCAAAGCACTTTACTTTAATAGCTATATGGAACTATATTAGAGACTAAGCATCCACAAGGAAAGCTTCAAGAAAAACCAAGCCAGATGAGTCTGGACATGCCCAGACAGTCTGACTATAGTGCAATGGGCAATTTGACCAGGTAGAGCGGTCTGACCTCTCTTACATGGGCAGTCTAACCTCTCGACAAAATCAGCACAATCACTAGAGAGAGAAAGTTGTACAACTTTTAAACCGTAGCTCCAAATAACTTGAAATTTAGCATGCATCTTCTCAAGAATATCAGAAAAATATTCCAATAAAAGATTAAGAAGATAAATACCAAAGTTTTGACCTTTTTTCGTTTGAAGAAAAGTTGCATTCAAACCGGGTAAAACACAAGAACTTGAATAAAGACTTGTTCGTGGGTAAATGATGGTCAAGATGACATTAGATCCACTCCCACAAATCCTAGTAAGCTTAACAATAGCAAGAACCCAAGTTAAAAGCTCTCAAGATTGAAACCCCAAAATCACCCTTTCTTGAGCCAAATCAGGCAAACTGAGGCAAACACCAAGAACTTGCTATAGGGTTGCCTAGATGGATGGGATCTAGCTCATGGAACTTTCTTAATAAATATAAAATAACAAAAGAAACTATTAAATTAAAGACCGAGCCATGATATTCTATGGTCAGCTATATCTAGCCATCTACAAAACCGAAGAAGAATGTCCCTGTAAATATTCCTTCATCGTTGATCCTTCTTTGATCTAATTTCTTGCATAGCTCTTTGTTGTTTTCCCTTTTGCCCAAACTTCGTTTGGCTTCGTCGAACATCCCACACTCACTAAACCTTATTTCATATCACGAACATAAACCTATTATGACTCAACTAGATTTATTTCAAATTTATTTGGACCATTGAAGTTCTTTGCATTTATTTGATCAATCATTTATCGCATAATTAGAAGTTGGAGTCCAAAAAAAGCAACAATTCACGTAGGATCGAAGACCTGGATAAAGATGAGGACCAAGAATTTAAGGCCATTGACTAAGAAGGCTACTACTACAGAAATGGTCATCACAGACGGTTCAAAACTGTCATCACAGATAGTTTCCAAATTGTCTAAATTTATGTGTCGGTGATAAGTTACAACACAGCCTTTTTTAATAAAACCATCTGTGAGATATCAGATATCAGAGATGGTTCTTGAACATAGCCGTCTGTGATAAGTTAGATATCATAGGCAACTAATACTAAAAATTATTTGTGATATAATAGATATCACAGATAGTTCTTAAACATAGCCATTGTGATATCTCACATATCACAGACGGCTAATACTAGAAACCGACTGTGATATAACAGATATCACGGATGATTTTTCAACATAGCATCTGTGATATCTAACATATCACAGACGGCTAATACCAAAAACCGTCTGTGATATATCATATATCACAGACGGTTTGTTGTTACAAATCGTCTGTGATAGCTATTTTAATAGCTAAATTATTTCCTATTTTTGGCTAGCCTGAGAAAATGCTAGCTATGCCCTCTGAAAATAAACAAAGAGAACACATATATAGCACACAACAATTATTACACAGATCTCACAAATGAATTAAACAACTGAAGGAAGTACAACTGAATGAATTGTTTGATTAAGCACAATTGAGTTATTATAGTTGTATCAAATGTTTGAATATCTAATCATCATCGCCGGTGTAGAACTCTCCATTATTGTGTATGACATCCCCCATCAAGAATTCAGAGAACTGTCCTCGAACTTCGGTGAGTTTGTCAAGATTGAATCTACTTTTGTCGAATTCCATGCGATGTCGCTAACAGTGTTAAAGTCATTAGCTTATATATATATTGATAATCACGAAATATTTATTAGCAGGTTGACAAATCTCTGGATCATTCGTCTTAGTGTCCATGACTTTCCGCATATAGCGGCAAATGTAGACTCCACATACGTTGCCCTATAGCTGCTGGTGGCACCGTAAAAATAGAATTACATACATAGATATTGTCAGTTCTAGAGGCACTATTACAAAGTATGATATAGCAGGGTTGTTGTGTTGTAGCGAGTACTAAAAATCGCATCCTGTGTTGCAGTGTGGTACTGGATTCCTTGTGTCTCCCTTCCTGGGCAACGTAAGCGCTAAACGACCTACATGATTTCAAAAAGTTAGCCTCGGCTATTGCAAATGAAGGAAAAACTACAATAGAGTTATATATAGAGGAAATGTGTTTACCTGTTAATTGTTTGTTGCACACGAGTGAAGTTGTGGTTGCTTCTAAATAGGGAATCAAGGTATATTACCTTTCTTCACTTTGGTACAATCACAATCAGAATCCAATAAGACCTAATCATGTGTGTCGCCATAGTGATTAATCCTAAGTTCATGTTATGTATAAAGTATAGATAAAACTTGTACGGTAACTAGTGAAGCACTTATCCCTGGTTGAAGGGTACCAGGATGTACTCCTTGTCAGTGTGAGCAAGCAATCCTATCGTTATGTATTCTTCGATGAAGGACGCGTTTGCATTGATGGATTGCTTAGAGACCAAGTGTGGGTTGAGGAACCCCCCTGGTTGTCATCATCACCGAACTCGTTGCATCATGAATCTATACATAAGCAATGAATTATGACACTTATTGATATTACGTGAATGTAGAACTTCATTGTGCAGTACACTTACAGTGTCCAGCATCGTAGAAGTGAGGCATCAAGTTCGTCGAGGTTGAAGAGTAAAAATAAGTTTTCAAAGATCATGACGATGTAGCCTGAGTCGTGGAGAAAATGCACCTCTGTATATCTCACGGTGAATCCACTTTGCTGGTTTGACTTCCTATTGGACATCTGCATGTACCAAGTATGCAAAAACCTGCAAGCCAGTCCAAGGCTAGGTAATTGCGACTCGAGGACCAACGACAGTCTGAGCTTTTACTTCTAGGATTCGAGAGATGCCTTAGTCTTCTTTGGTTGGGCCTTAGCACCTCGTATGTGATACATCTTCAACGTTGTCTCCATAGGAGCCGATGCGATGGACTTGTGAAGTGGAGTTTGAGGTGGAGTCATAGAGGGTTCTATTTCATAGGCATGGTCATGTGGAGATCACAGTACAGAAGGGTCCAAGATGATGTCCCTTTTGGGCCATTGGACGAATGTGTGGACGGTATCCCCTAATGTCATGATTTCTCCTTTTGGGAGCCTCTCCAGCGGGACGGCCCTAAAAACGTCATTAATCTTGTTCACCTAGACCTTCGTGAAACAAATCCCTAGCTAAGCATCATGCAACAATGTCCCTAGCAGGCATGGATATGCCAACCCCCGCCCAGCATCAACAGGAATGGAGCCAACAACCCTGATTCTGAGGATGCACGGTGTGGCCTCCTACATAACGATACATGATGAGATAAGGCATCCACCAGCTCTATTTATGTAGTATTCTAGATATGTACATTACATTGATGTCGTCGATAGGTAAGTGGGCGTTGTTATGTTTAGAAAGTGGTGCGAACACGTAGCTACTCCGACGTTGAGGGGGACTAGCTTGCGACTGGTTGCAGACATATCTCAGATAGCTCTAAGGACTGAATCTTGTAACCCCTTTCTAATGTAAATAGTGTAACCACAAGTCTATAATGGGTATGACCTAATTACCTAATTTGCATCGACTCAGTGCAATTACACCAAAATGGTTGAACATGAGTCATGCCACTGGATATAAGCCCCACGTGTGGCGCAAGAGGGGGCCTCTAGCATAGCTTGAAACCTTAGCAGGTGTAGCCCGTTGGAAAGATGCATTATAAAGGCCTTGTGGTGATTTTTCTTGATTCACATGCCCAAGTAAACGTGTGAAATATAACAAGTTGATTATCTCTTATGAGTAAAGTGTGCGACCTCTACAGAATGAAAATTGTTCAAACAGCTGTGCCCATGTTCATGGGCAAGCATGGGAACTCATTCGAGTTAATGCATATTTACAAAATGATCTTTGTGGTTGGGATAAAAATAGAAAGGGCAGTGGGAGACCTAACTTTGATTTCCCCTAGGTGGTTGGAACTCAGTGATTATAATGGGTGGTTGCATGGAAACCAAGAAATAACTATAGCATATAGTAGATGGAACCATGCTTTGTAAAAGATGGATAGAATCTACATTACTATTATTATTGCACACTCTTACATTATTTGAAAATATGGTTTAGTTAAAAAAGGTAGGTCATAAGAATTTTCTACATCTGTATATCAAAATAATGGTGATGTTTTTGTAAATAAAAGAACCTCAAGCCTCCATTTAACAGTCTTGTATTTATTATTACTGTGTTCTATGTGGTAGCTTGCTAAGTACCTTCGTACTCATTGTTACTCAATAACTATTATTCAATAAGTAAGAAGGAGAAAAACAAGTCCTGCAGTCTTCTGAGAGCATTAACAAGACTAGAAGACGATGAGACCAAGAATTAGGTCGCGAACTCTAGTTAGCTGTCTATGGGCATATTCTAAGGGCCTCACCCGTATGAAGTTTCCGTTTTCTCTACTGCTTTTCAATGATTTCGGCCTGATCAGCCTATATATAAGTCTATCATTATGTTTATGCTTCCGCAAAATATGTATTTGATGTTTAGTAATGTATCTGTGAGTACTATCTATTAATTTAGAGAATAGCACAGTAGAATTAAAGAGGATTCTAGATTAGCAAAATTGAGGTCTGACACATGCCCCATCGCAAACATATCAGAACCTGTTCTCCTTATAGTCACATGCCTACAGGGTTTAAGAATAATAGAGTAGATTTTACGCTGCAGCAATAGTTATATAGCCAACAAAAGATGCTACTATATGCAATGCTGATCAAATTCTGGCTTTCTGGTCTTATGCTATGTATGTGACGCGATAAATAGTTGTTGCATATGGAATGAAGCCTGCATTATTCAGTCACATGGGAACAGAGAGTTACTATCACACGTCCAGTAATACATCAGCTACAGGTCAGTGGCAGCGATCATTTGCTGGACCCTTGTGTAGGTTCTATGTTTTCAAGGTCTGTTGTATCATGTATGATTACAATGCATGTCCCATACATATGTGTTTTGGATATATATATATATATATATATATATATATATATATATATATATATATATATATATATATATATATATATATATATATATATATATATATATATATATATATATATATATATATATATATATATATATATATAGACACACACATATACATACATACATATACACATATGTATGTGTGTATATATGTATGTATGTATATGTATGTATATATATGTGTATATATATGTGTGTGTATATGTATGTATGTATGTATGTATGTATGTATGTATGTATGTATGTATGTATGTATGTATGTATGTATGTATGTATATGATTTCCTACTGGCGTATGCTTGAGCTGGAGATGTCCCCTCAAATGAAAAGGCTGGAATGTGCCAGGCTCGTTACAGTAAGAGCAATGGTATCATTTTGGACGAAGCCAGGAAAACAGTTATTACTTCAGTGTGTGGGCATGGGCTAACAAAGCGTATTGAAGGATGTAAACCGTCTCAGAACACCGTCGGCTACGTCGGTATTTTTTTTTTGGAAAGGTTTGGAATACAGCATAAACACCGTCGTGTATAAGAGAAAAATACTATATATGTACAGTAACCACGAGGAAAATCGTAAATCTTGTATTGTCATTTCTAGGGATAGAAATGAGCCCCATTCCCCATTGCCTAACATGTGAATTCCCCTGTTAGGGACAAGGATAGGGAAAGTCTTTCCTCATGGGAATAGAACCCGGTCCAAATGGATAGGACGTTCCCCACCAATGTACCTATGGGTAGGGCTGTAAACGAGCCGAGCTCGAGCGAGCTTGGCCTGCCAGGCCCGAGCTCGGTAGAAGCTCGAGCCGAGCTCGAGCCGAGCTCGAGTTGGGGTCCGAGCTTGGACCGGGGCTTGAGCTCGGCTCGGCCTAAGCTCGAGTAGGCTCGAGCTCGGCTCGTTGAAGCTCGGTAACAATTAAAATAATTTATTATGCACTATTTTTCAATAATGAGAAAATTTTAAGCTCGAGCTCGGCTCTAGTAAGCTCGATAACAGTCAAAATAATTCAAATATACACTAATTTTTAACAATAATAAAAGCTCGAGCTCGAGTTCGGCTCGAGTAAGCTCGGTAAGAATTAATATGTATTACTATTTGAGCTCGAATTGGGGCTCGCGAACTATTTGAGCTCGGCTCGGTGACGCTCGCGAGCTCGAGATCAAGCTCGAGTTCGGCTCGTTTAAAGTTCGAACCGAGCTCGAACCGAACCTAGAACGAGCCGAACTCGAGTAGCTCGCGAGCTTCGAGCTTTTTTTACAGCCCTACCTGTGGGGGACCTAATAAGCATATGACAAGTGGGCCCTTAAACATATAGGGTGGGCTCAGGTCCACTTATAGCTTTGGCCTTTCATTTTCTACACTACAGTAACTAACTTTCAAACAGTATGTCTTTTCAAGATGGGATCTATAAGTCGATTGTAATATATATTGTATAGAGTTCAGCTGTATCGGTCAAAACCACATACAACTTTTCCCTCTTCGTACTGTCTCTCGCGAACATACAGAATTCAAAAGTCATAAACCAAAAGGTACAACCACAGCCTAAAAACCCACCCATACATTGCTTAGGTACCTTCTCACAAACCTTAGATCTTAGTATTATATGATGGCGCCGTATATTTATTTGGAATTTATGATAAATTGATGGATGCTTTACTAATATAATCATTGTATTATTATTGATTATGATTAGCTGTGAAGCCGATGTGGTTCTTGTGATAAATTGATGGGAGCTGGGCCCCATGGCCCCCATCTAGTCCCCATTGGGGCCGAGGAACGGGAGGAATCACTCCCCAGTCATTGCAATGTGTGTGTGTGGGGTGTGGTTAAACAGGGCCACGAATGTTCCATGGGTCCCCACTGGGAATGTCCCATCTCCATCTTAGTCATTTCTCTTTGATTCTAGTCCCTTTGTCACTACTTTTGTGGTTCTCTCAGCATTATTTTTCTATTTGGTTCTTGATACCATGCATTCTCATGTTAATCCCTCAGTCCATTTTGACTTAGGACATCTCTAATATAATGCAGTACTATGGTTGGCATGAAGGGTGTGTCGACAACCTCATGGTCCACCTCACAGATCGGAGGGGTCTACACAAAATGGAGGCACGACTAACAGGTTTGATAAGGATCAGTTCTAAGTAATGGCTTTGTTCTTTTCAATTTCTAAAAGTTGATTTTTTTTGGTTTTTTTTTCAGTAACTAGTTTTTAAACGGAGTACCTTTTCAAAATAGGGTCTACTAGTTAATTGTAGTATATACTGTACCGACTTTATTTATATCTGCAAAAACCACACGTGAGTTTCTGTTACTGTGTAATATCTCGCACGAATAGCCCAAAAGTCACAAACCGCAGCTAAAAGGCACAAGTCGTAGCTAAAATGAATAGACCCAATAAAAAAATAATGCGGGTCCATGTCTCGGACACTGGCCTTCATCTCCGCGCTTGGTTGCATGGAGCTACTGCGGCGTCGACCTTCGCCGCAGGGAGGTCGAAAGCCATGCAGCCAGGCCACCAAAAGCTAGTGCGCCACCGGGATCCATTTCCAGGACAACCGTGATGCGAAAATCCTTCAGGACATGCCGCATCAGCGTCGCTTTGTGACGACAAGGGGCAACTCTACGGAGAGGGGTGAGAGAAAGAGGTAAGTCTTTTTGTCTTAACATATCAGCGGCGCCCCTTGCCACCAACTAAGGTAATATACATTGGAGCGAATAGCACGAAGCCATATCATCTTTTCTAAGGAAACAATATCATTGTACATGGGTGCCAATTAGTGCCCTATACTTCAGAACCGGCCATTGGAGATATCATTGGAGTTGGAACTGCCGCCAACAGGTGACTGCATGTTATTGAGCTGCCCGTCACACAAACCAAGTGCAATTCAAGAGTAGACGAACATGTGAGCCCCTGTTTGTAATACTCCCTCTTTTTTTACTCGATTATTTTGATTTGACATGGTTTCCGAGACGTGATTTTAACCGTTACTTTTTATTAAAATATATTATCAACATTTAAATGTTATAAAAATATTTTAATAACAAACCTGACGATGTATATGATTTTTATATAGTCAATTTAAATCGGTCTAAATATATTGGTGATCAAACTTTACAAAATAGGATGACGCGAATTCATCCAAGCACTCCAAGTGGATCGAGTAATTCCATAGAATACCTTTCTATGCACAGCCTTTTATTCAGAATAGCCTTTCGCGTCGTAAGAAAATGATAAGCATCTCTGAAAGCTAGAGGCTTCGTCGATGATCTCATGTTGGCCATGCTGGCCTCCTTGTGGAATCATGGCGCCCTAGGTGCGTACGTACGCTGCTGCTGGTTCAGCCGCGATCAGCACGTACGCGCACTTGCTTGCACACTCCGCTACTGGTGGGCCGACACGTCACTTGCAGGTGGGCCCCACGAGATGCGTGCTCGCATGGGTTTATGCAGTCGCATACCTAGCGTGGGTCACCAGCCAGACGCTTCTCCTGGAAGAACCAAAACGCAGCAGAATAATCACCCCTGGGACTCTTTTCAGCTCTATCATTGCCGGTGTTGAACTCTTGGGACAGTAAGCCATCAATAATGATCGATCACTTGTAGTTATCCGTTCCCATTTGGATACATTGTATGTGATGTAATGTCAAGAACCTGAATGATTTTCGTTAGGAAACTATCTAAAATGGTCACTGACATGGCTCCTGATGACGCATGCCAAGCAATGGGGCCCACTTATCAGCGATAGTTTGTACCGATCTTGAAATGTATGTGAAGCACTTTCAATGTCTTCAATATATGCTCCTGTATATTGATTGTAGCGAAGAAAAGGTGTCTTTATCATTTTGGCATGTAGAATCTTTTGGAAAGAAATTCTACGAGGACATCTTAGAGGGGTGGAGGCATCATGAACAGATTTGTGACCGAGGGTGATTAGAAAAGTCAAGCTAGCATGCATGGCCAATAGCCATTGCTCTCTCTAGCCAGTTTGTAGTGGATGGAACAAGCTAGCTAGAGATGGTAGACCATACTGCCTGTCCATCTAAAGATGAAATTTGGAATATGATGTTTGTATTTTTCTGTGAAAAGAAATGAAGAGACATATCTTTTCTAAAAACATGCATGCTTTTCTTTTCTAAAAAATAATATGGAGCCAGACATTTGGGTTTGGCTCTCCCAAAATTTTTTAAAAAAATCCCCAGTTGGCCAACTCAACGTACGGCTTGCAGGTGCAAAATGAAGAAAAGTTAAGCTTAGACTCATGTAGATGATATACTAACGTACGTCAATATTTTTTCATTACCTTTTTCTAAATAGGCATGTGCAAGAAATTATAATCATATGGGTTAATTTTGTTACCTGCTGCCACATCGTCTGACATTGCCATTTTATGCATTGATGACATATCGTCTTTCATTCTTTATGAGCAACAATCCATGTTTTACCTTTTTTCTAAACATCCTTTTGCACCTGTGCTCATCATAATGCCATGCTAAAACAAGGGAATTAATTGCTGCTTGTCCTTCAACTGTACACTCCTCGCCCTTCTCTCTGCTCTCCAGCTCCACTTCCCACAACCTATGATCTGTTGCATTAATTTTACTGTAGCGGATAGGCTAGACCCATTTTGAACTGTTCGATCAATCATCCAACGATTGTACATCTTGCTGTTGAGGTTTCTCATAGATCCTTTTATCATATTTTAGTCACTAGAAATGATCATGTTTGTTGTGGCAAATGCAAGTCGATCAAATAAATCAAGTCAAGGTCAATAAAATGTACATTTGTATTTAAAATACGAACCTTACAGTTCTATGCATTAATGTAAAACTCAAAATAATTCTAAGAACCATAAAAAGTTTCGAAGGACCATGATATTAATTGCCTTGAAGCTTATCCTGATACGTTATCTTATATTACGGATTCAAGAAAAGGAAATTAAATAATACTCATAAAAAGAAAAAGAAAAATAAATACCCGTTTACAAGAAACTAGCCCCGACAAGTAATATAGCCTTCTAAAAATAATGTAGAAATATATATCACCCATAAAATAATAGGATTAATCATTGGAGTGTCGCGCGCGCGCCACATACACCGTGGACACACTGCAGCCGCAGAGAACAATCAGGGTATTTTTCTGGAATGGTATACATTACTCCATGGAAAAGAAAGCCAGGATGTGAAGACCCATGCCACATGCCAGAATTGCGTGTGTGAGCCCCGGATCACACAGATTGCTACATGGCCTGTAAAGTTATACATGAGCCTGGTGCAAGTCTATGTGCATCGGGAAGACAGCCACCTCAGTGAACGAAGCTAAACATGTCACGGGTCACATGAGGAAATGTCTCTCTCTTTCTCTCTCCTTCCCTAGCTCCCTCCCTCCATGCCTATAATAGGTATCTCCTTGGTGCACTGCTCCTCCACTCCAACAAGTAATCTCTCCAAGCCTTCCATGGCCAACCCATACACCTTCCTTAGGCCTCACATAGAACCCTTTTTCCCCTTCCAAAGAATCCTAGTATCTCAATCCTCTCCGCCGCCGCCTCCTCCTCCCACAAAAGAAGCACTCCCTCTCCTCAGCCTTCTACCTTCAAGCCATGATCACAACAAGATCCAAGGTTATGATGGTAATCATCAACAGAAGAAGGAAGAGGAGGATGTGAACATCTCACTCCAAATTGGTCCACCTTCACCAAATCCAAATTGCGCGCTTGATCTTGCAAAGAATGTTGATTGTATTGGTACAACTGCAACATCACAAGAACAGTGTGTTGGTGTTGGTGATCACAAGCTGGAAGAGGAAGAGGAGGGAGAGGAGGATGCTAGTGACGACCTCTGCTTGGAGTACCTTGTCATTGGAAAGCTCACCAAGGGCAAGTATTGGATCCCTACCCCAGCTCAGATCCTCATTGGGCCCACACACTTTGCCTGCCCTGTGTGCTGCAAGACCTTCAGCAGATACAACAACCTGCAGGTTTGATCACAAACCAGCTAGAAGATTAATTGATGTGCTTCTCATGCTACATGGTATGCATGATCACCATAAGAACTTGAATGTGTAGCTAGAGGAATCTTGATCAGTGTATGTGTGCCTGCGATGCATGTGCAATGGGGGCCATGTACGCTGTAGTGGAGCATGGGGGGGGGGGTCGGCATAATATGGGATATCATGAGATCAGTGCTTTAGTGAGGATTTTATTGTTGAATGAAGCCTTCGAGTTCTTGGTTTTTTATAGGATTTTATTATTGGTTGATTGCACCCGCATTTCAGTATGTTCTTAAAACAACAAATTCTAGAAAGACATACGCATGCCTCTCTCTCTCTCACACACACACACACACAAGGGTACAGAAAAGGTAGTTGAACTATTTTTCAAAAGCGAATTGACTAAGGGTACTTGCACCACCGTGAGAACATCATGCAAGCGTACTTACCTAGGCATATATATATATGCACCAAAGCATCATCACAGCTTGGCTTACTCTCTTACACAATCACACAATAATAGAAGCAACATGTTCCCGTCTGTCAAAGTCTCTCTACCTACTTAATTCTCCCTTGGAAACAAAGCAGCAACCTTAACCTTGACAAAATATGTACAGATGCACATGTGGGGACACGGTTCGCAGTACCGTCGCGGCCCCGACTCGCTCCGCGGCACGCAGCCGGCGGCGATGCTCCGGCTGCCGTGCTTCTGCTGCGCCCCGGGGTGCCGGAACCACATCGACCACCCGCGGGCGCGGCCGCTCAAGGACTTCCGGACCCTGCAGACGCACTACAAGCGCAAGCACTGCACCAAGCCCTTCCTCTGCCGCAAGTGCGGCAAGGCCCTCGCCGTGCGCGGCGACTGGCGTACCCACGAGAAGAACTGCGGCCGCCGGTGGCACTGCGCCTGCGGCTCCGACTTCAAGCACAAGCGCTCGCTCAAGGACCACATCCGAGCCTTTGGCCACGGCCACGACCACGTCGAGCAGCCGCCGCCGCCGCCCACCGGCAAGATGCTGTAACGTAGCCGGCGGGGCGCCGGTGATAATTTGCTTGTGCATTATGGATAAATGCATGAAGAATTTGCGCATGCATGGTTCTCTTTCTTCCCATTCCACAGTAGCAGCTGAACTGTAATTTGTTGATTAGTATATTGTTGTTGTTGTCAATTAAGTGTATGTGCGTATTTGTCATGGTTATAGTAACTTATTTAGTTCTTTAATTCCTGGTTCTTAATTGTTAAGATCGTTGTTTATGGTTCTTTTTGTACTGATTTCTAGTAATATATATGTAGATCGACTGTCAAAGTTTAGAAATTTTGATCGCACGTATTCTAAAACAAAACGTCAGGTAAAAAAAATTCGGAGAGTACAATCGTATATATATGTCCGGGCAACAAAAAACATAGGATACCAACAACAAGAACCGTCCAATGTCTGTAGTTGAATACACACACAGAGTTGTTGGTCCGCCGTATTCCTGCCGGTGTGGCATACGAATCTACCTGCATTGGATATGCGTACAAACAACCCGCCAAAAGAAACACATTTCGCACATACAGTGCTAGGCAGCTTTCCATAGTTCGAAACCGGTCCAAATCGTATGCTTGTCTCTTGCTATATCCATAAAAGATGGTCCAAACACACCTGTCCATTCCCATCCTTTCGAACCTCTGGATTCTTTGGCAAAGAGACAGACACCGCTAGCAAGGCTAGCCAAGCTTGCTTGCAGATTGGGGATGGGGTTGGGTGCTCAGAATTTTTCAGTAGTTGTCCATGCATTATCAATAGTACGTATCGAGGAACACAACCACAGCGATTGGCCAGCTATTATCCTTGTATTTGTATGTATCATGGATCACGAGGGAGCTTGCAAAAATATTCTTTGGGCAATATTTTGAACAGCTCTGAGCGCGAGAGAATGTTCATGCAGCTGCAAGGACCTTTTATTGTTGTGTGTGAAGATTTTATGTAAATTTGTAGGCCCCGACCCACATACAGTTTTGTATTAACTGACTGTACGCTCTACCACTGCACAACTTTGACCATAAGATAAAAATTAAAGACTGACGATTCCATGTTATACGCTGATGCTCGAAAGAAGTTCAATCGATCGACCTTAAGTTCTTAACAACTGTTCTCGTATGATGGATCACATAGCCCAAGAAAAAAGTACTGATCGAACGTACCGATCAAAACTCTGAGCAAACTGTTGGTCTCTTCTTCTTGGACACACATATACATCGATCAACTGCGATTTTATACCACTCACGTGAGATCGATCATGACCTGAACTACATACTGGGCCTGCCTCCTATATACGTACCATGAAATTAACCAGTATTAAGAAGAAAGTTAAAGTAATTAAGGTAAAGAGCTAGAGGGAATATCTGGTGTCTTTGAGTGATGCATGGGCGCCCGACTGATCCATCGCTATCGATCATAGCTATCCATCAAGCAATCTTCTCCCTAGTCTCTGATCATCCTTAGGATCCAAACGCGGCATCGATCGCGACGCAACACATTCGCGCATACAAACACACGCAGTAAACTGCATATACATGCATCGATCCATGCATATATAGTAATTTCTACAGGAGCGTATAGTGATCTACAAGTGTTTTATACACTGTAACCGGCCGCTCGCTACATGACATTGCATGTCGCCCTGGACATCGACTTATCACATGCAATCCTGCAAAAGGTTTTGTTTGCTAGTCACTACCGAAGCTAGCACATATACAATTGACACGCAGTGTCATGTGTATACGTTTCCACAGTGTTCGATGCAGTCTTTTGAGTTCATATATGCACGCACAGATGCAGGCAACAGAGCTAGCTAGAATGTGGGGTACTTACCGTGGTTTTGATTTGTCCAGGACAGATCGATCGGCAGTGTGCGTAGTAGGGTTTTTAATACAATAATGTGCTTGATCGACCAGCATATGTGGACCCCAATCGATGGACCGATGTACCAAGTACCAACATGCAAGCAAGAAGCTAAGGCATGTGTTTCAGTTGTGCATGCATCCTCTGTTCCCGATCCAAAATGTTCTGATTGCGTTTATTCCCCTACTGTACAGAATTACTGGACGATAAATACATAAAAAAAGAAAATTTTGGAACTTGGTTGTTCTTGACATTTGAATGTTTTCTCTTAAACATCACATCTTCTGTGATATTACTAAAAAGGGATAGACTATTGCACAGGCGACTGAAATTTTTTTATCTTTCAGTCACCTAAAGTTGCACTTTGAATCACCTGAAGTTGCACATGTTTTTTTGGAAGGGGGCTGCAATTTTAGTTGATTGAGAGTTCAATTTCAGGTCACCTGAAGTTGCACTCTGAATCACCTAAAGTTGCAGCTGTTTTTTTTTGAGGAGGGCTGCAATTTTAGTTCATTGAGAGTGCAATTTTAGATGACTGAAACATAAAAAAATTTCAGTCACCTATACAATAGCAAAACTGTACTAAAAATTTGCCGATCGTAGCCACCCTCACCCACAGTAATTAATTAACTTATTGCATTTCAATCATGTAATACCTTTGCTACCACAATTCTAGTTATACCACTGTACTGCTGCCACATCGTCAGACATTGCCATTTTATGCATTGATGACATATCGTCTTTCATTCTTTATGAGCAACAGTCGTTTTGCACCTGTGCTCATCATAATGCCATGCTAAAACAAGGGAATTAATTGCTGCTTGTCCTTCAACTGTACACTCCTCGCCCTTCTCTCTGCTCTGCAGCTCCACTTCCCACAACCTATGATCTGTTGCATTAATCTTACTGTAGCGGATAGGCTAGACCCATTTTGAACTGTTCGATCAATCATCCAACGATTGTACATCTTGCTGTTGGGGTTTCTCATAGATCCTTTTATCATATTTTAGTCACTAGAAATGATCATGTTTGTTGTGGCAAATGCAAGTCGATCAAATAAATCAAGTCAAGGTCAATAAAATGTACATTTGTATTTAAAATACGAACCTTAGAGTTCTATGCATTAATGTAAAACTCAAAATAATTCTAAGAACCATAAAAAGTTTCGAAGGACCATGATATTAATTGCCTTGAAGCTTATCCTGATACGTTATCTTATATTACGGATTCAAGAAAAGGAAATTAAATAATACTCACAAAAAGAAAAAGAAAAATAAATACCCGTTTACAAGAAACTAGCCCCGACAAGTAATATAGCCTTCTAAAAATAATGTAGAAATATATATCACCCATAAAATAATAGGATTAATCATTGGAGTGTCGCGCGCGCGCCACATACACCGTGGACACACTGCAGCCGCAGAGAACATTCAGGGTATTTTTCTGGAATGGTATACATTACTCCATGGAAAAGAAAGCCAGGATGTGAAGACCCATGCCACATGCCAGAATTGCGTGTGTGAGCCCCGGATCACACAGATTGCTACATGGCCTGGAAAGTTATACATGAGCCTGGTGCAAGTCTATGTGCATCGGGAAGACAGCCACCTCAGTGAACGAAGCTAAACATGTCACGGGTCACATGAGGAAACGTCTCTCTCTTTCTCTCTCCTTCCCTAGCTCCCTCCCTCCATGCCTATAATAGCTATCTCCTTGGTGCACTGCTCCTCCACTCCAACAAGTAATCTCTCCAAGCCTTCCATGGCCAACCCATACACCTTCCTTAGGCCTCACATAGAACCCTTTTTCCCCTTCCAAAGAATCCTAGTCTCTCAATCCTCTCTGCCGCCACCACCTCCTCCCACAAAAGAAGCACTCCCTCTCCTCAGCCTTCTACCTTCAAGCCATGATCACAACAAGATCCAAGGTTATGATGGTAATCATCAACAGAAGAAGGAAGAGGAGGATGTGAACATCTCACTCCAAATTGGTCCACCTTCACCAAATCCAAATTGTGCGCTTGATCTTGCAAAAAATGTTGATGGTATTGGTACAACTGCAACATCACAAGATCAGTGTGTTGGTGTTGGTGATCACAAGGTGGAAGAGGAAGAGGAGGGAGAGGAGGATGCTAGTGACGACCTCTGCTTGGAGTACCTTGCCATTGGAAAGCTCACCAAGGGCAAGTATTGGATCCCTACCCCAGCTCAGATCCTCATTGGGCCCACACACTTCGCCTGCCCTGTGTGCTGCAAGACCTTCAGCAGATACAACAACCTGCAGGTTTGATCACAAACCAGCTAGAAGATTAATTGATGTGCTTCTCATGCTACATGGTATGCATGATCACCATAAGAACTTGAATGTGTAGCTAGAGGAATCTTGATCAGTGTATGTGTGCCTGCGATGCATGTGCAATGGGGGCCATGTACGTTGTAGTGGAGGATGGGGGGCTCGACATAATATGGGATATCATGAGATCAGTGCTTTAGTGTAGACTCAGCC
This sequence comes from Dendrocalamus latiflorus, assembly GCA_017311315.1. Lineage (NCBI taxonomy): Eukaryota > Viridiplantae > Streptophyta > Magnoliopsida > Poales > Poaceae > Dendrocalamus > Dendrocalamus latiflorus. The sequence continues at coordinate 18,297,037 of CM029674.1, forward strand.
TTTTGTGTGATTCAGCTAGGTTAGTTAATTTGTACTTTGTTAGTTCCCACATTTGGCCAGTACAGATGTAGTGCTTCCTTCCGTCATCATGGCCTTTGTGCTTGTTTCATATGTTTGTCATCTCGTGTGTGTATTGACGTGATCCAGGCTCAGATAGAGAGAGAGAGAGAGAGTAATAACAAATTCTCTCTCCTTCCTTGCACTATGGATCCATATGTGTACACAGCTTTCTGAAGACTGCTCCCCCAGGAAAGACTCCTTGTCGGTATGTTTGCATTCTAAACAAGGACCAAGCCATTTAGAGAAGAGATCCAATGTTGTTGCCTTGTTTTGAGTGAACACTGACCTCCTAGAATCCTAGAAGATGAGTATATTCGCAGATCGTGCAAGATCTAGCTACCATTTGCTGTTAGCCATGCTTCACTCACAGTCGTCAAATGTGCTGATCCCATTTCTTGCTTCCTGTTCTTTTTCATAAATGGATCTGGTTAGTTTGGTAGGTTGTGTTGAGCACTAGCTTGCATGCGTAATCTTTTTTAGTTGCTACTTTCTCGATGGGACAGGGAAGGATATAACTTAGCGGTAGAGTACCACCTTGACTTGGTGAAAGTCATCAGTTCGAGCCTGATTAATCAAATGAGTTTCTTTCCTGATCTGATTGTTTCTCGAGATATCACATGGTCTTTGAGATTCATTTTGGTTCATGTATGCTCATAGATCTATTCTGCTGCGCACCATATATAAAGTCTCACGATTAGGATTCCATTATCAGCTAGCTTAAATTCCATCTATATATTCTTGGTCTTAGCTAGAGAAATAAAATGTAAAGTCATGTGTCATGATGATGGCATGCAATCTTCACATAAAAATTGTGCAATTTCATGAAATGAGCTGTGAACTTAGTCACCGTAATTGTATTTGCGTCTCAAGATTAATTGAGTAGTTTTCCTTTGCAGTACTGTCCTAGGTTGAATTAAGATTTTATTGTTGAATGAAGCCTTCGAGTTCTTGGTTTTTTATAGGATTTTATTATTGGTTGATTGCACCCGCATTTCAGTATGTTCTTAAAACAACAAATTCTAGAAAGACATACGCATGCCTCTCTCTCTCACACACACACTGACACACACACACACACACAAGGGTACAAGAAAAAGGTAGTCGAACTATTTTTCAAAAGCGAATTGACTAAGGGTACTTGCACCACCGTGAGAACATCATGCAAGCGTACTTACCTAGGCATATATATATGCACCAAAGCATCATCACAGCTTGGCTTACTCTCTTACACAATCACACAATAATAGAAGCAACATGTTCCCGTCTGTCAAAGTCTCTCTACCTACTTAATTCTCCCTTGGAAACAAAGCAGCAACCTTAACCTTGACAAAATATGTACAGATGCACATGTGGGGACACGGTTCGCAGTACCGTCGCGGCCCCGACTCGCTTCGCGGCACGCAGCCGGCGGCGATGCTCCGGCTGCCGTGCTTCTGCTGCGCCCCGGGGTGCCGGAACCACATCGACCACCCGCGGGCGCGGCCGCTCAAGGACTTCCGGACCCTGCAGACGCACTACAAGCGCAAGCACTGCACCAAGCCCTTCCTCTGCCGCAAGTGCGGCAAGGCCCTCGCCGTGCGCGGCGACTGGCGTACCCACGAGAAGAACTGCGGCCGCCGGTGGCACTGCGCCTGCGGCTCCGACTTCAAGCACAAGCGCTCGCTCAAGGACCACATCCGAGCCTTTGGCCACGACCACGTCGAGCAGCCGCCGCCGCCGCCCACCGGCAAGATGCTGTAACGTAGCCGGCGGGGCGCCGGTAATAATTTGCTTGTGCATTAATGGATAAAATGCATGAAGAATTTGCGCATGCATGGTTCTCTTTCTTCCCATTCCACAGTAGCAGCTGAACTGTAATTTGTTGATTAGTATATTGTTGTTGTTGTCAATTAAGTGTATGTGCGTATTTGTCATGGTTATAGTAACTTATTTAGTTCTTTAATTCCTGGTTCTTAATTGTTAAGATCGTTGTTTATGGTTCTTTTCGTACTGATTTCTAGTAATATATATGTAGATCGACTGTCAAAGTTTAGAAATTTTGATCGCACGTATTCTAAAACAAAACGTCAGGTAAAAAAATTCGGAGAGTACAATCGTATATATACGTATTGAGGAACACAACCACAGCGATTGGCCAGCTATTATCCTTGTATTCGCATGTATCAATGATCACGAGGGAGCTTGCAAAAATATTCTTTGGGCAATATTTTGAACAGCGCTGAGCGTGAGAGAATGTTCATGCAGCTGCAAGGACCTTTTATTGTTGTGTGTGAAGATTTTATGTAAATTTGTACGCCCCGGCCCACATACAGTTTTGTATTGACTGACTGTACGCTCTAACAATGCACAACTTTGACCATAAGATAAAAATTAAAGACTGACGATTGCATGTTATACGCTGATGCACGATAGAAGTTCAATCGAACGACCTTAAGTTCTTAACAACTGTTCTCGTATGATGGATCACATAGCCCAAGAAAAAAGTACTGATCATACGTACCGATCAAAACTCTGAGCAAACTGTTGGTCTCTTCTTCTTGGACACACATATACATCGATCAACTGCGATTTGATACCACTCACGTGAGATCGATCATGACCTGAACTACATACTGGGCCTGCCTCCTATATACGTACCATGAAATTAACCAGTATTAAGAAGAAAGTTAAGGTAGGGTAAATAGCTAGAGGGAATCTCTGGTGTCTTTGAGTGATGCATGGGCGCCGACTGATCCATCGCTATCGATCATAGCTATCCATCAGGCAATCTTCTCCCGAGTCTCTGATCATCCTTAGGATCCAAACGCGGCATCGATCGCGACGCAACACATGCATACAAACACACACAGTAAACTGCATATACATGCATCGATCCATGCATATATAGTAATTTCTACAGGAGCATATAGTGATCTACAAGTGTTTTATACACTGTAACCGGCCGCTCGCTACATGACATTGCATGTCGCCCTGGACATCGACTTATCACATGCAATCCTGCAAGAGGTTTTGTTTGCTAGTCACTACCGAAGCTAGCACATATACAATTGACACCCACTGTCATGTGTATACGTTTCCACAGTGTTCGATGCAGTCTTTTGAGTTCATATATGCACGCACAGATGCAGGCAACGGAGCTAGCTAGAATGTGGGGTACTTACCGTGGTTTTGATTTGTCCAGGCCACAGATCGATCGGCAGTGTGCGTAGGGTTTTTAATACAATAATGTGCTTGATCGACCAGCATATGTATAGTACTGGACCCCAATCGATGGACCGATGTACCAAGTACCAACATGCATGCAAGAAGGAATGTGTGTCAGTTGTGCATGCATCCTCTGTTCCCGATCCAAAATGTTCTGATTGCGTTTATTCCCCTACTGTACAGAATTACTGGACGATAAATACATAAAAAAAAGAAAATTTTGGAACTTGGTTGTTCTTGACATTTTTAATGTTTTCTCTTAAACAGCACATCTTCTGTGATGTTACTATAAATTTGCTGTTCGTAGCCACCCTCACCCCCAGTAACTAATTAACTTATTGCATTTCAATCATGTAATACCTTTGCTACCACAATTCTAGTTATACCACGGTGCAACTTGGATGTATCTGTTAGGGTTTAAACATGCATAGAACAAACTGATAGCATGGATGCATTTCAATGCCAAATAATTCTGAGAAAAGTAGCACGACCACGAAAATTGTATTCGCCATGTAAGGCATAATCATTAGTGAGAACAAACCCTAGCTACAAATCCAAGTTAATTTCAATATGCAAGGGGGTTTCCAATAGATAAAATTAAAATACTAGAATATAGGAGATGAAAACCAACGAGCTCAATGACCAAGATCAAACAAGTACGAGATTCCAGCTGGGCGGGCAGCAGCAGAGTTAAACAAAATATATACTGTTCAGTACGTAGGGACACTTTACTAAACAGGTGCACAATATTGTTGTGGGAGGGTCCTCACGCTACCTCGAGCCTATAATCATCTTAAAGTGACAGCGTCTGTTGGAGGGTCTACCTAAGCCAAGTCTCCAAACCAACACCAGGCGAGGTATGTGAGGCTAACCCCGGAAGGGTCTGGGGCCAATCTTGGGCGAGGTATGCGAGGTCGACCCCAGAAGGGTTCGGGGTCAACCCCAGACAACGTACGCAAAACCGACCCCAGAAGGGTCCGAGACCGACTCCGGAGTCTCGAACGTGGTGGGGCCCAAATGAGGCAAATGATGTAAATACCCTTAGGAGTAGACTAGCCCCCCAAGAGCAATCTTGTAACTTTACTTGTCTTCCCCACTTCCTCTATAAATAGGACTGTATGTAATGGTGGAGGGCATTTTTGTCTCCATATCCGACCGGGGTGCCTCTAAGTTTATTATTCGGATCCGTACCGATGACAAATATATTATCTTTAAAAACTATCTGTGAAATAAGTTGAGGGTAAAAATATGAAGAAAGAAAACCCATTAGAGATCTTCTCAAATTTGAAGGATATGAACATGATATGATTGCTGGGAAACTAGGGCGGCCATTTGCTTCAGAGACCAAAACCAACAAAATAAAAGTTTATAAATCAAAATCAACATTATTCTAAGACAATCTAAGGACCAGTAGGTATGTTTAACACTATGTATGAGAATGATATATATATATATATATATATATATATATATATATATATATATATATATATATATATATATATATATATATATATATATATATATATATATATATATATATATAACGGTGAAAGATTTGCACGTACGTAAATATATAATTAATTGTGATAGTTTCCCACCTCTTGATATGATGGTTATTTTTGAGAAATCCAATCCTTCGTACTTTCTATATATGTGATGACTAAAAACTTCTTTTTATCTATTTGTCACCTCATGGTAATCCGAATTATAATAGTGACAAATGTCTCCGTGTTACACATAACAACTTTTCCAAATTGAAGTTCCTCTATACTTTGTCTTACAAACTTCCAAGTGCTACATATGCTTCTTTTTCAACTTCAAAAGTGCCTCTCCTTCTCCAATGGTTGGATCCGGCTCCACGAGCAATTTTCTTTGCAAAAGCATGTGTGTAGGACGCTGAAATGGAGTACCATGGTGTCTGGACAACAAGCCTCCCTGCCTTTGGATTGCTTTTAGATGCGTGCACGTGCAATGATATATAATATATCAGGATGAAAAGTCTTAATCCACTATTACAGAAAGGCTAATAGTAGACGCCAAATCACAGACGGTTTTGTGAAACCGTCTGTAATGTACAGTATTACAGACGGTTTTAATTTGAAGGCCGTCTGTGGTATTTGTGGCGGGAAAAAGGAGTATCACAGACGGTTCTTACTGATGAACCGTCTGTGATACTGGAATATCACAGACGGTTTTTATTAAAAACCGTCTGTGATAATCTGGGATTATCACAGACGGTTTTTTATTAAAAACCGTCTGTGTTGTGTCGACTATCACAGCCGGTTGTTGTTAAGAACCGTCTGGGAATGTTCACAGACGGTTTTTCACACGAACCGGCTGTGATGTCCCTTTGTCTGTCATAATCTAGATCAGAGGTTAATATATAAGTACACATTGCTTCTAATAACTTAACTACAGAACTACTGAGAGAAGAGGTCACAAATTTAAGGCAAATTTATTAATTTCAATTAGAGGCAAATTTATTACAAAAGTCGCACAGGTAAAGAGTTTCCCAAATTGTATTCTTTTGGGCTTCGTAAGCTTCTTCTTCAACTTGGGGACTTGGAGGATCAACCGCTAAATTCTCGAACGCCGTTAAGATTGCCCTTGTCCTCAGCACTTCCTCGTGCAGCCTGGGCAAATGATCAGCAGCATCCATAATGTTGTACAGGATAGCATGAAAAGATTCCTCAGAATCTGCCGTTTCTGCTTGATCGGCAAGGCTATCCATCAGTCTCTGCAATGCGTGTAGAGCTTCTTCCGCATTGCGCACATTGTGGAGAAGAACCAGGGTGAGGGCTGTTTCCCTTTCTTGAGCGGCAGCGAGACGCCTCCGTCGACGGCGGAGGATCAGGTCAAGCTGACGGATGCAAGAAAGTCGGGGAAGGAGAGCAGGGCGGGTGCGGAGAATCTGCTCCAGATGCAAATTGCTGGCCGCCTGTGTAAGGTTCCGGCCGAACAATTCGTGATGAACAGATGAGAGGAAGAAGATGATCACAAGAACAGTAGTAGAAGCCATGTTGTATTGTATATTGTATTGTACGTACGTAGAAGAGACCTGGATTAGGAGCGCATATTTAACGTTTAGCACAAACGGTTCGTATACCCAAACATTAATGATATAGACGCTTCGTATAATGATCGAGAGACGTTAATTAGACGACCGAAACACGAAGCGTTCCGGCATCGAACACGCGCGAAGCGTTCTGGTATGAAGCTTATCACAGACGGTTTTTTATAAAAAAACCGTCTGTGATAATTTATTATCACAGACGGTTTTTAGTTAAAAACAGTCTGTGATAATGACTACGGCATTTATTGCGCTGCTCAGACCGCATCGTCTTCATTTCGATCCAGATCTAGCCACTGCTGAGCACTTTTTCACTCGGGAGGAAGCTAGAGCGATTTCAGGCCAGTTAATTTGGTGGGAAGAGGCATAGATTGAGCTTTGAATTAAGATTCAGACTTTCCTGGTTGCTGTAGATATGGTTAGTAATGAAATTTATTTATTTTTAATTGCATTACAATTTAGGTGTAAGTAATCCATGAGTGGTTATTGAAGATGGTTAATTAATTTGCAAAATTGTTGGTTATATAATAGCTATTGTGTTTGTAATATGAATTGAGCTAGGAAATTAAGTCTCAATATAATAAATGTGGCCGGTATATATGTAGTTATAATTAGTTATTCTAGATTTTAATACTAAGTTGTCATATATGTACGTAACGTAGAACCGAAGTTGGATGTATGCCGCGAGCCGTGTGAGTGAAGAGTACATTAATGGTGTTTCTGCTTTTATAAGAGCCGCCGAGGAGGATATGTTGAATAAGGGGGTGGAATATATGTGCTGTCCATGCACTGACTGCGAGAATTCGAAGATGTTTTAGAACCGAGGGCAAATTGAAGCGCACTTGATTCGGAGGGGTTTCAAAAAGGATTATACGTGTTGGACCAGTCATGGCGAAGTGAATGATCATATGCCGCCGGATGACATCGCCGGTGAAGTGAATGATATGCCCCCGGATGACATCGCAGGTGAAGTGAATGACATGCCGCCGGCTGATGTCGATTGTGGCTCGGATTCGGATAGGTTGCACGATGATAATCTGGATCAGATGCTTCGCGATGTAGAAGAGAACTATGATGAGAGAGAGTATGTTAAATTCCGTGGCTTGATGGAGGACTCAGAGAAACCTTTGTACACGGGCTGCAAGTACACGAGGTTGTCGGGCGTGCTTGAACTGTTGAAATTGAAGGCAAGCAACGGTTGGTCCGACAAGAGTTTCACAGCGCTGCTAGGTCTTTTAGCGGACATGCTTCCGGAGGGAAATGAGTTGCCTAAAACCACGTATAAAGCCAAGAAGGTTCTTTGTCCGTTGGGAATGGAAGTAGAAAGAATACATGCATGCCCGAACGACTGTATCCTCTACCGTAAAGAGTATGCAAACATGCATGTATGTCCGGTGTGCAACACATCCCGATACAAACGTAACAATCAATCAGATGATGGCGAGGGAACAGAGGCGAAGAATGGACCTCCTGCTAAGGTGGCATGGTATTTTCCTATAATTCCCCGTTTGAAAAGGTTTTATGCAAATCCAAAGGAGGCAAAACTGCTGCGTTGGCACTCGGAGGAGCGCAAGAAGGATGAAATGCTAAGACACCTTGCTGATTCCGCGCAGTGGAGAAACATCGATAGGAGTTTTGCAGAGTTCGGTGCAGAACCAAGGAATATAAGGTTTGGACTGAGTACAGATGGAATGAATCCATTCAGTAGCATGAGCAGCCGACATAGCACATGGCCCGTGACTCTCTGCATCTATAACCTTCCTCCTTGGTTGTGTATGAAGCGAAAGTACATTTTGCTGTCAATACTTATCCAAGGGCCAAAACAACCTGGGAATGATATCGATGTGTTCCTAGCACCGTTGGTGGAAGATCTAAAAGTACTGTGGAACGAAGGGGTACAGGTATGGGATGCATACAAACGAGAGAACTTCACTCTGCGCTCCTTATTGTTCTGCACCATAAATGATTATCCTGCCCTTGGTAACCTATCGGGCCATAGTATAAAAGGTGCCAAAGCTTGTACTCACTGTTTAGATGGTACCGAGAGTGTGTGGCTGAGACACTCACGCAAAACCGTCTACATGCGTCACCGCCGGTTCCTTCGGAGGGCTCACCCATACCGCAAGATGAAGAAACAATTTGACGGAGAGAAGGAAGACGGTTCACCTCCAAAGCATTTAAGGGGACGCGAGGTTTATGATATGGTTAAGGATTTAGATGTTGTCCTTGGAAAGGGACGTAAATTGAGGGCTCATGAGAAGAACACCTGGAAGAAGAGATCAATATTTTGGGACTTACCTTATTGGGAGTACCTAGATGTGCGGCACTGCATCGACGTCATGCACGTAGAAAAGAATGTGTGCGACAGCTTGATTGGTCTCTTACTGAACATCCGTGATAAAACAAAGGACGGCGTCAACGCACGGCTTGACTTGGCTGATATGCACATCAGGCCTGAGTTAGCACCGACATGCACTGATAATGCACGAACGTACCTTCCCCCTGCGTGTTACACTCTGTCCAAGGCTGAGAAAACAGAACTGTGCCAGTGCTTGCATGGTGTCAAAGTTCCGTCTGGTTACTCCGGCAACGTGAAGAAAGTTGTTTCGATGCAAGATTTGAAGTTAAATGGCATGAAGTCTCATGATTGTCATGTGCTGATGACACAGATGCTCCCTATTGCAATTAGAAATATTTTGCCGATCAAAGTCCGAGAGACAATCATGAGGCTATGTTATTTCTTTAACACAATTGCTCAGAAGGTCATCGATCCCGAAGGACTAGATGCTCTGCAGGACGAGGTGGTGATGACTCTATGTCACCTTGAAATGTATTTCCCTCCTTCGTTTTTCGATATCATGGTCCATCTCATTGTTCACGTTGTGTGGGAGATAAAAATGTGCGGGCCCGTATTCCTACGTAGCATGTACCCATTTGAGAGGTTAATGGGAATTCTCAAGTCCTACGTACGGAATCGTTCTCGGCCAGAGGGCAGCATCGTCGAAGGTTATGCAAGCGAAGAGGTCATTGAGTTTTGTGTCGATTATATGGCTCAGATTCAACCGATAGGTGTCCCTCAATCTCGTCATGAGGGGAGGCTGAAGGGTCTCGGAACTATCGGAAGGAAAGCAATCACTCCAGATATGGACATGTATACTCAAGCCCATTTCACGGTGTTGCAACACATGACTGAAGTGGCGCCTTATGTGGACCAACACAAGGGTGTGCTTCGGCAACAGAATCCGGAGCGGCCGGATGTTTGGATCATGAGGCAACACAACCGTCGGTTCAACCATTGGTTGAAGGAGCAAATCGCTAGGAGCTCGCCGAGTGAGACGCTGACATGGTTGGCAAAAGGGCCGACATTTACAGTTGTGACATGGCAAGGATATGACATAAATGGGTACACATTCTATACGCAGTCTCAGGATGTCAAGAGCACTAACCAGAACAGCGGTGTCCGCATAGATGCATTCAGTACCGATGGGTCGAGAAACTCGTACTATGGCTTCATAGAAGAGATTTGGGAGCTCGACTATGTGGTTTTCAAGATCCCCTTATTTCGCTGCCGTTGGGTGCATCTCCCACAGGTGAAGGTTGACAAGTACGGTGTCACGGCCGTGGACCTCCAACGTGTCGGGTACAGAGATGAACCATTCGTACTCGCCAATCAAGTTGTTCAAGTTTTCTATGTAACCGACCCGGCAAATAAGAAATGCCATGTAGTTCTTCATGGAAAAAGGAGAATTGTCGGAGTGGAGAATGTAGTGGACGAGGAGGAATACAATCAATTTGATGAGTTACCTCCTTTTGGAAATGGCATAAGGGTCGACGATGAACAATGTGACGAAACTAGTTACGTACGCATTGATCATGATGAAGGGCTAATTTTTAAAGGAAATAAGCAAGTACAATAAGAATGTATATGTGAAAATGTGTGACAATTTTGAGATGTATATGTGAAAATGTGTGATGTAGTTAATTTTGAGATGTATATGTGGAAATGTGTGATGTAGACAATTTTGAGATGTATATGTGAAAATGTGTGATGTAGTCAATTTTGAGATGTATATGTGAAAATGTGTGATGTAGTCAATTTTGAGATGTATATGTGAAAATGTGTGATGTAGTCAATTTTGAGATGTATATGTGGAAATGTGTGATGTAGTCAATTTTGAGATGTATATGTGAAAATGTGTGATGTAGTCAATTTTGAGATGTATATGTGAAAATGTGTGATGTAGTCAATTTTGAGATGTATATGTGAAAATGTGTGATGTAGTCAATTTTGAGATGTATATGTGAAAATGTGTGATGTATTTGAGAATGACAAAATGTATCAAGAAATACACTGTGTGAATGCAGCTGGTTGGTGTTGTATATGAATGCAGCTGTTTGGTAGTTGATATGAATGCAGCTGTGTAGTTATTGGTGGTCTTAATTGCAACAGCCGGCAAAGGCTTATCACAGACGGTTCTAAATTTAGAACCGTCTGTGATAACATATCACAGACGGTTCTAAGTTTAGAACCGTCTGTGATAGTAAACTGTCACAGACGGTTCTAAGTTTAGAAACGTCTGTGATAGTAAACTATCACAGACGGTTTTTAACTCAAAAACGTCTGTGATATGTTATCACAGACGGTTCTAAGTTTAGAACCGTCTGTGATAATCGTCCTACATATACCCTCTCGCTTGGGTTTTCCGTGTGCGCTGCAGTTATTCGATTAATTCTAAATCCCGAGCCCGTCGCCTCCTCCCCCTCCGTCGCCGCCGCCTCCTCCTGCGTCGCCGCCTCCTCCTCCTCCGTCAACTCCCCGAGCCCGTCGCCTCCTCCCCCTCCGTCGCCGCCGCCTCCTCCTGCGTCGCCGCCTCCTCCTCCTCCGTCGCCTCCCCGAGCCCGTCGCCTCCTCCTCCTCCGTCGTCGTCGCCGCCTCCTCCTCCTCCTCCTCCGTCGCCGCCGCCTCCTCCTCCAGCGTCCCTAAGGTCACCAAAACCGTAAGGTCATCAAATCCCTCCCCGAGCTTCATGCTTACTGTTAGTGTTTAGGGTTGATGCTTGATGCTTCATACTGTTATGGTTAGTTGCTTAGTACATATTTAAAGTTGATTCTTCATGCTTACTGTTAGTGTTTAGGGTTGATGCTTGATGCTTCATACTGTTATGGTTAGTTGCTTAGTACATATTTAGGGTTGATGCTTCATGCTTACTGTTAGTGTTTAGGGTTGATGCTTGGTACATATTATATTGGTACATTGTTTACTGCAGTAGCTTAATTAGTTTGCTATTTGGTACATACTACATTGGTACATTGTTTACTGCAGTTGCTTAGTTTACATTGGTACATATTGCTTGTTGTGTTAGTATATAGTATATAGTATATAGTATATAGTATATAGTATATAGTATATAGTATATAGTACATAGTTTGAAATCATTTGGGTCCCCCTTCCCTCTACTCCTCTCCTCCCTTCTCCCCCTTCCCTCTACTCCTCTCCAGATCTCTTTCTAGTGTATCTGGATAAAGAAATCTTGCGATTATTGCAAAAGATACATTGACCATTTGGGTGGAAAGAAATACATTGTGTCGTCAGGCTCATGACTGCCAATTTGAAGCATAGCGTAGCATCCGAGGCACATCCAAGGCCTGCAGCTGTGTCTTGAGGAATCCCAAGAGCTGGTCTTCAGATGTGGCATTCCTCAAACTATAAATTATGAATCTTATTCTCATAACCCATCTGAATACCAGCTCTTGGCATTCCTCAAGACACAGCAGCAGGCCTCGGATGTGCCTCGGATGCTATGCTATGCTTCGAATTGGCAGTCATGCGCCTGACAAAACAGTTGATCTTTCCACCCAAATGATCCATGTATCTAGACAAAAAACAGCAAATGAAGCAAGTGACATACTATAGTGTTCCCGTTCAATGAACCGGATACACAGTTTGTGTCATTTGCTTCATAGACCTTTGTTTAGGGACTTTGCTATTTGGTTTATAGTTTTAGCAACTAAAGTAGGTGCTAGGATAGGCACTTTGTTTAGAGACCTTGTAGTAATAGTATTACAAAATTCAAGGAAATTTTAGTACAGAAGTTCAAAAAAAACAAATTCCCAGATTCTTCGGTGAGCAGCCGATATAGCCGACTTCTTCGGTGAGCGACTATGCATCTGCTTCTTCCCACTCCTTCTCTTCATCTCTGGTCTCTGGATCACGTACGCCAGTAGCGATGATTCAGTTAGGCACATCACCCCCTCTCTATGTCCATATCACCCCCTCCCTTCTCCCCCTCCCCTCTACTCCTCTCTTGTCTTGCAATTCAATATTATTACTTTCTCATCTTATCTTAATAGACCCACAAAATGAGCAACATGTCACCCGCGCATTCTTCAACATCATCGCCGGAGGCGTCCGCTCCAACATCAAGACGCCAAGGAAGAGGGCTATCAAAGAAGCCTGAGGGCCGACAGATCATCACAGCGGTGAATGCATCTGGGGTCCCTATCCTTCCTCGAAAAGCAGTAAACGCATTCCGAACCATGGTCGGAGTAGTTGCACGAGAACGAATTGAGATCACATACAATTCGTGGAAGAACGTGCCTGACACTCGGAAACGTGAGCTGTGGACCGAAATTTTGGCATCGTTCGAGTTCCCAGAAGAACACCTGGACGCTGTGCAACAACAAACCTACAAAGCGGCGTGCAAAGCATGGAAGAACTTCAAGAGCGCGCTTGTCAAGAAATACGTGGAGACGGACGAAACGCCTGTTCATACATACCCATTCCTGGAACCACAATGGGAAGAGTTCAAGGCGATGAAAACGACCGAAGATTTCAAAAGTACAAGTGTGGCGCACAAGGCCCTCCAGGCAAAAAATACACACCCTCACAGACTTGGCACAGCTGGGTATGCGGGTAAAATCGCGCAGTGGATGAAGGAGGATGAGCTGGCAGCTGCACAGGACATCGCCCCGCCGTTTTCCAATATCCCGGACGACCGCGCTCGAAATTGGATTAGAGCAAGGTCATCTACAACGACATCAGGGGACATCACCTTTCGAAACCCTTCAGACCAGCAAGTGACCGAGCGCCTGGTAAGATATCGATCGAACTACGTAGCTTGTAATTACTCCACAACTTCGTACGAATTGAAATGACATGTCGTGCTCTTGCAGGAAGAGCTGAGTTTTCAATCTACCCTGGGATCATTCCAGGGAACAAGGGAGAATGATATGCTCTCCATGGCCCTGGGAAACAAGGAGCACCCGGGCCGTACGAGAGGCCTTGGGCTTTACGTTCCTTGGAAACATGGTTTCCAAGATGACTCCGACATGTATCGGCGCAGGAAGAGAAACAAAGCCGAGCGTGACGCACAGCTACGAGAAGAGCTCAAGGCATCTCTTAAAGAGGAGATACTGGGTTCGATGGCTGATATAATCAGAGATGAGGTGCGGAAACAGACAGAAAGTCAGCAGGCCGCCACCGCCGCTCCTGTGCTAGCTAGCCCGCACAACCATCCGAGTAGCTGCGCGTCCAATCCGACGCAAACCCAGTCCAAATTTCCTGTGGACGACATCCTGGTAATAATTATTACCTCTCGAATGCTTGCTCCATTGGTAGGCCTATTCGAGTAGCTAATTTTGTATCGTTATGTAGGAGCCTACGACATGCAGGCTCCAAGTGAGATATGGCTCCATTCCCTTGTACGCTGCTTGGGGCCAGGCATATTCGTCTGGTATCGGGGCCATGGTACACGGTCAAGCTTTAGCGCCAGGCTTCGCAAAAGTTAATGTGGATGGTGTGTATGCCAATTTTGAGGTGGTCCCGCTACCGAAGCCCCCCAACGACGAGATCGTGAATCTAGGACAGGCCATTGGAACATTCATCCAGTGGCCCAAAACCGACATCTCCCTGGAGGCTTCTTCACCGGTGGCAGGACCAGAAGTGCAGTACGAACCACAGCAACTTGCACTGGTGCCATCTCCACACGGGCAGTGCGAACCACAGCTACCTGCACCGGTGCTATCTCCACGGGTGCTATTCTCGCCAGAGCAACTTGCACTGGTGCCATCTCCACACGGGCAGTGCGAACCACAGCTACCTGCACCGGTGCTATCTCCACGGGTGCTATTCTCGCCAGAGCAACTTGCACCGTCTATACCATTACAGTCGACTAGCATAAAGTCGACCCACAATCGAGGCAGTGGCCAGGGCAAATCAAAGACGAAGGATGATGACGAATTTCCGTCCATGCCATTGGCCCGCAAATTCGTGCTAGCTCAGCCGATGGTAGTCCAGGAAGAGCTCCAAAAACTAGGACTTGGTTGCCAAAGATTCCACCTTTGGTATATGGAAGTGTCCAATAAGCCAGAGGCAGAACGGCGCTCAGGTATAGCTGTCAAATTCAAGCCGGAACATTTCTTGCACGAAGCTCAGGACTGTGTCTTCACGGTGACCTTTGACGATATATTTCATCTTTTCACGCTCAACGCTCTCGACGCCTCACTCGTTCGATGCTGGACGCTGTAAGTCTGTACAATCAAAGTCTCTGTTCACGTAATACCGATATATGTCACAATTTGTTTCTTTCCTATGTTATATATAGATTCATGCTGATCGAAGCTAGATCATCGAAATCACAAATTGGTTTCCTGGACCCACGCTTGGTCGCCATTGATACCATCATCGAGAATGCATCCTTCGTCGAGGACTATATTACAAAAGCACTGCTGGCTCACCAAGATAAGGAATTTGTTCTTATGCCATACAATGAGAATTTTCATTGGATTTTAATTGTAATTATACCAAAATGGAACAAGGCTATATACCTTGATTCTCTAAGTAAGAACAAATTCAAGTACACAGCTATCGCCCGAATACTCGATAGGTACGTACATTGTACATTGTACTCTTTCTTTCCTTCCGAATAACTAATCTAACTTTTTCGAATAACGAAGGTCGTTCACCACATACGTTCAACAAACACGTGACTCGACGACAGGGGCCAAGGCCTTGAAACATGATCGCAAGTTTCGGGTATTCGCTAGCTACACATTAATTAATCATATACAACACATAGTAGTAATGCCACTTGATTTAACACATTATATTTTTTGCAGTGCCACCAGCAGGAGCCGGGCAACACATGTGGATACTACATGTGCCACCATATGAGACTACTCCTCGATTCCACCAAGATCACTAATTCTAAGGTTTGTCAATCTTCCCACATTTATTTCATACATGTCAGTTTTATATATGCGCGCGTTGATATTCCTATCGACAGGCTGCGTCCATCTCTACATCTGCATTGACACAGCCGGATTTTGCAAAAATTCGAGGAGAGCTCATTTGGTTTTTGTGGTCAAAAGTCGTAAGATCAGATGGAGAGTTCCACTGCCTAGAATGATTTTTTATTGTAATTCTAAGTGCAAATACAGTGTAGATCTTTTACAATTGTGTATTTGTTAATGGATATTTTATTTCAACTCAATGAATTGATATGCGAAATGGATGCTTTATGTTTGTGAAATGAAGTGCGTTGTCAATTGGATGTTTTATGTCTGTGAAATGAATTGAGATGTGAAATGTATCTGAAATGAAATGAGATGTGTGAGTTGTATATGTTTATGTCTGTGATTATCTGCTTGTTTCAGAGGGCATGGCTAGCATTTCCTGAGGCCAGCTATAAACAAAAATAGATTCTGCTGGGGGGGAGGAGTATCACAGACGGTTTTTCATTAAAAACCGTCTGTGATTATCCGATATCACAGACGGTTTGTCATTAAAAACCGTCTGTGATTATCCGATATCACAGACGGTTTTGTACTAAAAACCGTCTGTGATTATCCGATATCACAGACGGTTTTTTTAAAAAACCGTCTGTGATATCGGATAATCACAGACGGTTTTTAGTACAAAACCGTCTGTGATATCGGATAATCACAGACGGTTTTTAATGACAAACCGTCTGTGATATCGGATAATCACAGACGGTTTTTAGTACAAAACCGTCTGTGATATCGGATAATCACAGACGATTTTTAGTACAAAACCGTCTGTGATATCGGATAATCACAGACGGTTTTTAATGACAAACCGTCTGTGATATCGCATAATCACAGACGGTTCAAAAACCATCTGTGATAACTTGGATTATCACTGACCCATAATTTCAGACGGTTCTGAAAACCGTCTGTGATGACGTTTCTGAACCGTCTGTAATGTGGATTTCTGTAGTAGTGATCATATATAAAAAGTCTCAATCATGAATGGAAAGTCTTAATCATGGACGGAAAGTCTCAATCGTGGAGTCTGGGCACTATGATGCCCTTGTTATTTATACTATGTATGTATGTATGTATGTATGTATGTATGTATGTATGTATGTATGTATGTATGTATGTATGTATGTATGTATGTATGTATGTATGTATGTATGTATGTATGTATGTCAGAAGATGATGCCAAAATTGTAGAGTGAAATTCACATTTATTATAAAAAAGTAAAGTGAAAATTTTTATATGCCACTGCAAAGTTTTTGAATCCCTAATATGTTAACGACCTCTCCCTTCCATGCCATTACATTTCACAAACATTACCTTTTTTGC
This sequence comes from Dendrocalamus latiflorus, assembly GCA_017311315.1. Classification (NCBI taxonomy): domain Eukaryota; kingdom Viridiplantae; phylum Streptophyta; class Magnoliopsida; order Poales; family Poaceae; genus Dendrocalamus; species Dendrocalamus latiflorus. The sequence continues at coordinate 18,313,983 of CM029674.1, forward strand.
TATTGCTGTCAACTCTGTTAGATTTTTGTCGTCAATTTTTTTCTCCAAAATACCTAAATTACCTATGCCTTCGTCCTCCTCCCTCCCCTTCCTCTCTATCTTTCTCTCTCTCTTCCTCTTCTCTCCCTCATCCTCAGACCTCATCCCACCAGCCTACGCCCTACGCCGTAGCCTCCCCCAGCCAGATCCAACCACCCGGTTGGCTCCTCGCCTCCCTCTCACTCCACCTCGGCAGCCTCCCACCATGGCTAGATTTGCGTTCTAGGAGTGGGCTTGGGGTACCATGCTGCTGAAGACTTGAGCTCCAGCGATCGAGTCTGGGAGGGAAGGCATGCATTGGGCATGAGATGGTCGCAGAGTGTAACATCCTGAAAATATGGATTTAAATTTTTTTAAAGCTTTTGAATTATTTTGCAATGAGTTTTATTTGAATATGGAGTTTATGGGATTTTCTTCAAAATTTTGAGGAAGGTTCCAGAAGTTGGAGGGAAAACAAACCTGTTTAAATAATAGAGAATTACAATTTTAAATGCGAATCTGAAAAGATGATTCATAAAAGGAAGGGACAAAATTTGGTTTAAACATAAAACCCAATTTTTTTTAATAATGGCATGAATAACTATGGAAGCAAGTGAATTAAATACCAACATTAGTTGGAAATATTTTTGTTAAGTCCAAAATGTCATCAGGAACTTCTGGAAATTTTTCTGGAATTTTTGGATGTATTTTCCTATTTTTCTGAGCTTATTGGGATTTTCTGGCAATTTCTAAAAGGCTAAAATCAAAATCGGGAAAAATTCAAATTCAACCCACTCCTCTGGCCGCCACTCGGACGGCCAGGATCAGCCCACGTCGCCCCGCCCGATCCCGCCTCTCCCCTTTCCCTGCTCGCCACGTGGGCGGCCGCGATGCCCCCTTTCCCACGCCCCGGCCCATCTGGCCCATCCGCCCCACTCATCCCTCCCGACCGCCCGATCAGTCTTCCCGCCACGCGGCTTCATCCGCGTCGTCGCGCCTTCCCCTCCCCTCTCCCACCGACCGGTGGACCCGCCCTGTCAGGGGCTTCTTCCTCCCCGGTCTCCTTTCCGCTCGGCTCAGAGCTCGCTCTCCCCGTGGTGCTCATGCGCCGGCGTCGCCCTGCCCGAGCCGTCCCGTCACCCTGGTGGAGAGCCCGCGGAACCGTCGCCGTCCCTGGTTTCATCGCCTCCGCCCCCGGTTTCGCCCGCGCCGCCCGCAGCTTCGCGCCATCGGCCCTGCCCTGTCGCACTCGTCGGCCACGTGGCGCAAGCCTCCTGCTGCCCAGCGTGCGCGTGCGGAGCAAAGCTGCAGAGCGGGTAAGAGTAGTCACGCGCCAGGATTTCCCGCAGCTGCTCTGTCGCCGTCGCTTGACCCCGCCGCCTACCACCGCCGCCCACCGACAGGACCACACGGCGCCGACCGTTGCACGCGCTACCCGGTCGCCTATAAAGCCACCACGCCTCTCCATCAGCTTCGCCACGCCTTCCTCCACCTACTGTAGAGAGAAATCGAGCCCGAGCCCCTTAAATCGCCGACGAGCTTCTTCGTCCCCAACTCCGGCCACCGAGCTTCCCCGTTGACCCAAGCCACTAGAGCCAGATTCCCCGCACCCGAGCCATCTCCAGAACATCGCGACGACATCCCCGGCCTCGTCGGAGCTTCTCGTCGACCGTACCCCACCAGCACCGAAGACCTTCCCCAAGCCGCCGCCGCCGCTCGACGCCGACCCATCTCCGAACCTCCTCGGCCCCGGGCGACTGCATCATTGTCTTCACCGTAGCTCGAGGAGCGCATTTCGCCTCTCCCCCGGACCTCCCCGTCATCCCCTCGCCGCCGGCCACCGTCGCCTCCGTCCACTGCTACCCGGCCCCTCCAGCATGTATCCCTCAAAAGGGTTATCTACCCTTTATGGGTAGGCAACGCCTCCCCGCTCTCCTGGCTAGTACCGTTACTCTTCCCCCCCAGCTCCCCGGCCGCGCGCGTTCGAGTTTCCGGCTTCGCAGCGCCAGGTTGAATTTTCTGCGTTTTATTTCGGGCTGACAGGTGGGCCCTACCTGTCAGCGGCTACAGCACCCGAGCGGCCCGCTGACCCTTGGGCCCCACCAGTCAGTGGCACACTAACATGCGGACCCCACAGAACAGTAGCCGGCCCACTTGTCAGAGACACGGTACCTAAGGAAATAAAATAAAAATAAAATGAATTAAAAACTCCAGTGGGACCCACGTGTCAGAATTTTACATTTTCTGGCATTTCACTGGACTGAAAACTTTAAATAGGCATAACTTATTCATTTTAAGTCCGAATTGAGTGAAACAAATTTCTAAATTCATCTAAATTCAAGATCTATCCAATGGATCTAAAACCAGAAATTTTAGAGCTCATATGAATTTTGGTGAGAATTATGGACAATTTGGGAATAATCTAGGGAATGTAGAAAATTTAATTTGGAAGTAAAATAAGGTCACATAATATTTAATATATGAATATTTAGTATGCGAGTAATTAATATAGACTAAAAAGTTAAATGTAGTCAAATGAAGACATAAATAAAATATAGTGACTCTGGTTAAATAACCACATGCAATAAAAGGTTATTTTTACCGTAATGTAAACATATATGCCCGAAACGATCGCACTCAACAAAATAATGTTCAGTAAATGCACACACCAATTCATAGGTCTAACCTAACTCATGGAACTTCCTTGATAAATACAAAAATAATAAAAAGAGATTAATAATAAAAAGGGATCAAGTTATCATGTTCTACCACCGATTTTGCCTCAAATCACCCGAATCACCCATGAGCTCAAAATAAAACTAAAATGAGTTTATTCGGATTTATTTGGATCTTTCGAGTTATTTGCCTTTATTTGTATTGAGTCGTTTAGCACGTAATTAGATATTGGAGTCCTGAAGACTCAAAGGATCACACAAGATCAAGAGTGAAGTGAAGAAAAAGACTAGAAGCTCAAGAGAAAGCATCGTGTGAGCTCAAGACCGCGGTAAACCGCGCCAGGCAAGTCAATACTTTGATCATGTTGAACCTGCATTTTTGCAAATTACTTTGGTTTAAATTATCAAATTGCATGCTATTATTTTATATGCAAATACATGTTAATTTAAGATCACTACAAGGATTTTAACCTAAAGCCACGCCTAAGAATGGTTGCAATATGGGCATTTTGGTCGCAATATGTAACAAATGCTTCGAAGTCGGTTTCGTTGTGAGTCGTGGCATTTAAATATGTTGCAATAGGTTATTGCAACTCAATTTTGATGTGTTGCGATACTTTGACTTTCGCAACGAGCACAAAAAGCAAATGCCACGCACGATATGGTCGCAATAGGAGATATTGCAACCAATAGCATCGTTGCATTAGTAATTGTTGCCACGACACACGTTGTGGCAATAGACTATATTGCCACCAAACATTGTGTTGCAAGAACGAGCCAATATTGCAACGCCATTGCTACGTGGGAATAGAACTAATTGCCACGGACTATGTTCCATTGCAATAAAAAGTTCCGCAACGAAAATCATTTGGTGGTTATATCCGTAATTGCGACGCACAATGTTTCATTGCAATAACTTATGTTGCCACGTAAATTTTTTGGTTGCAAGTAAGTGGTATTGCAACGACACATTGGTTGTGGTTACTAAGTCTTATGGCATTGCACAACCTACGTTGCAATATTGTTTATTGTGACAAACAACAATTGATGCATTTCAGTTTATTGCGACGAGGAGATTTTCGTCGTGTACGCCTATTTCGTTCGATATTTGTATATTAATTTATTGTTGCAACATAGATACAATAGAATTAAAGAAAAAATTCAATCATCAACACACATATATGAAATCAATCCTTCAATAACTGGAAAATTATGTCTAAGCCAGAATAAATATGTTTGCAATAACAAAAATATCCTCTCAAACTACAAGTCTTGAACTATGTTTGCAATAAAAAAAGAAATTGTTCTTCATTCACTCGAAGTATTGCTTTACTTATTCATCTCATGATGTTCCATCAGCACACGCTCGCACGCATATTCCATAGTACTTTCATTATTTTGGCTCACCATGCTTTCCTGCATTTTATAAGCAGGAACATAATTAGTCAATGTACAGTAGGCAATGAAATTCGGCAATGTACAGTAGTCAATGTATAGTAGGCAATGTACAGCAGGAACATCATTCGGCAATGAAATCAAGTCAATAGTAATGCTTACAATATAGCATATATGACTCACCCACCGTTTGCAATATGCGGCACATAATTTAATTGAAATGAACAAACAAAATTCACATATAGGCATTCATACCTGTAGCTTTTTCTTTTGATTACGAGTTTTTGCAGCAGGCCTTATCTGTTGCTGTGAAGAATTTGAATCTGCTGGTTGGTCATTGTTGTCTGTTGGGAAAAGATTTCTTGTTACAGTAGTATTAGCTGTAGCCGTGGTGCGAGTAGGTGGATCAACTTCTTTTACTGTGGTCATCACGCTTGCTGGTTGAATCTGCCAACAAACAAAATAACAACACTGTGCATTATACACATGTGTACAAATGCATTTCGTATGTTGACATGCTGCATTTTTATTACCTCTTGTGCTTCATCTTCTATACATGGTGGTGTGATGTCATTCATGCCCACAGTTGCGCTATTTGGAGGCTGTGAACAGGTGGTGTTTCCTGGGTTAGCCTGCTCAATATAAAAGGCAAGCAACATTAGGGGGAAAATCGACAAAAGGCAAGCATATAATATATTTACTACCTGTAGCAGTGCAACTTGCAAACGAAGCTCTTCTCTAAGTTCCTGCATTTGTCGGATACTTTCTTCCATATCTCTTTCCCTTGCAACAACTTCATTTGCAAGTTTTTGTTTTAAATCTTCAACCTCCTCTCGGTGCTGTAGGGCTGCAGCTGAGCTACGGGCTAAATTCTCTTCTCTCTCATTCAATAGAGCCGTTCGTGTTGGATATTTCGCCATATATCCATGACCATGACATCTGTACGTTTTGGTTCCTATGGTTTCTTTGTAGTATTTCTGGAAAAGTGCATTTTCTTCTTCAACCGTAAGACATTGTTTATCTTTCGATAATTCTGCCTCAGCAATTTTGACGAGAGCATTTTCCTAAACGAAACATAATTAACACATTAGAAGGATTAAAATTAGAAGTGTTCCAAAATTTTATGAAGCATGAACCAATTATAAAGTCAGAACAATATATATATTTAGCACTCACATATACTTCCAGTGTATCTGGGTTTGACCATTGCCCGCCCTTGGTGTGAGTAACCATCCAAAGATCCAAATCAGCAGGCTCCTTACCAGTTGTCGGTCTCTCTGAGATGGCAACACATGTAGTATGAGGTATTGACTGTTGTAAAAAATAACTAGGTCAGTAAAGCTTGTCATTACCTGATCATAGCTTACTTGGGAAAATGGTTTGGATCCCATGAGATGCTGTGTCTTTTGCTTCTTACGGTTTTCAGTGTTCTTGGTGCTCTTCTTCTGTAAATGGTTTACAAATGATGTGATTAAAACACTGATTTGATCATTTGTAAAAAGAAAAGGATATTTAACCATTTTACAAACCTGGAAGCTCTCACTTCCAAAGTACTGGATCAAGTAGTACCACTCAACATTGTCTAAATCTTCAGGCTTATGTTTCATTCTTTCAGCGTCAGTGCGGTAAGCCCTGTATGTAGCACTAAATGCAGCACGCCATCCTTTGTACCTCTCCTTGGCAATGGCCCATATCTTTTCTTTAGGTTCTTCAACATTCTGTAAGTCCCAGTTAAGCTGTTCCAATGCAAAGACAAATAGAATACAAAATTTTAGCTAGTGACAACAAGACATATGGACAAAAAAGATAGTGTCATACCAGTATGTCATCTGCTATTGACATTTTGACTTTTGGATGCACACCCTTCCACGTTTTCACTCCTATAAGTGGAGCCTTTTTCCTGGTAAACGTTACCACCTCATCCACGAACGACCGACGGTTCTCACCAATGGGGCCACCCAGCCTAGGATTAAATTCGATTTTTAATTTCTGAGTCCGATTCCTAATTCTCTTGTTGGTTACTGTCAGACCTTTGAGACATCCTCTTCCACGTGTTTTGGATTTTTCTCCTATTTGAACATTAAGAAATAATGGAACATCCATGATCAGCAAAAGAGTTTTTAATATAAAATATAAAATGGAAGGAGCAGCACATACCATCTCCTAGATTTTTTGGTTTCCTAGCATGACTTGGCCTATCATTTTCCTCCCCTTCAGTTATGTCATCATCATTTGTATTTTCTTCCAATAATGATACTACAAAAAGAATGCAACCAACACATGTTAATAATTATTTTATTGTTTGCAGAACAGTAAACATGTTTAAATGAGTAAAGATATTTAATTACGCATGTGTTGACGACGGCCTGTATGCCTTAGCCATTCCTTGTATGTTTCGATTGTTTCATCCCTGAAGGCATCCCTTAAATCTGCGAGTGATGATGATTATACAATACCACTTATCAGAGCAAACTTTGTTATAACAATTTGCATGAGTGAATCATCGAACAATCTTACCGGTGTCTGGATCCTTGGATTGCAGCTTTGTTAGCCACAACTTGTAGACATCAATGTCTTCAAGCGTACTTGAGTCATCATTGTTTCCCTTCTCCCTTGGTCGCTTAATCGGTGTTATGGCGACATCTACCTCATGTTCCTACTCCTTCGACAGTACCAACCTGATTTCCCTCTCAGCCTCATTCATACGTAGCACTGTATCTGCATCTCGTATATAACCCATGGCTTCAAGTTTTGCTACATCCCTGCCACAACGCATCTTGTAGTACATGAAGTCCCTAGGTCCGTACCCAAGCTGTTCTTTAAAAGATGCCAAGTTAAAATATGTGACATCAGCTTTATCTAAATGTACATCGACAAATTCGTTTTCTGGATCCTTCCCCTTGCATTGGAAATATATTGTCCAAACCTCTCCAGTCTTTGGTGCACTGCGTGTATATACATGTAGTTACAAATCAATAAAGCAGATATATCGCAGTAATAAAAAGGTTCATATTTGCCATTATCATTGTCGAAGTCTACTAAAATTACTATGACATAAACAGTGGCGGAGCTCACATCAATATGTAGGGGGGCCATTTTGTTTAATATGAATGAACATGTACCATTTCCTACTCAATTTCATCATGACTGCCGATGTAGTCTTAAATTAGCTTCTCCAGAGAATATCTACAAGGTATACAAACGCCTACTTTGGTTAACCAATGGCAAATCTGATCTACTTAAGTATAACAGTTGCATCCCCTCAAAAAAGAATTATAATGGGTACATGTTTTTGAAATACACAGGTTATATATGAACAGTTGAGTGGGCATAGGGTGGGATGGAAAAAAGCTCTTCATTATTTGACCGAACACTTCTCAGATGGCACTAAAATAAATGGTCATCAACCAAGTGGATGCACGTCCATGAGTACAAAGCTTGAGCTTTCTGAAGTCATGATACCAAAGGTATCTTCTACTGTTCCCAGTGGATCTATATTTGTGCAGGCTGTAAAGCTGGTGTTGCTACTGCAGTTAATTTGCTAACAAGTAGTATTGGTCCTCTTGGGAGACACTTCAACCCTATCATTCTTTTCACTGAGATTCATGAAATAATGTGGCTTTGATGAAGTAAATTTGCACCCATGCTTTGCATTTTTTTCTCCTTTAGTTATTACTCCTAGGCATGTAGTCTGTAGCAACATGATCCTTCCGTCCCTCTCTTATTTTGACTACTTGAGTGTGACAGTTAACACTGCATACCTTAATCCTCGTACTCAGATATTTTGATCCATAAACTGGGGGGCTGAGGAGGACGGTTTCAAACATATGGTGTTTGTGTTGTAGCTACCTTTTGCATCCATTTGTTTCATAACAAAACTAATTGCTAAAATATTCTCTAGACCTAGGAGTATATTGAGTATATTGCTGAAATATTCTCCAGACCTAGGTTCATCCATTGACTATAAACTAATCGCCACCTCCTGTTAGGATTTGTCAGATTTGGCTATCGGCAAATGCTCACTGGAATGCTCTCTGAACTCACTCGTTCACAGGTGGAAGATTCAGTAGTGAACAGTACCCCTGACGAAAGTCCGACAACAGGGGACCAATAGATGAAACATAGGCAAAATGATGGCAACTGATCTGGGGTGTTTTTGTTCAGGCAAAATGCTAATCTGGGGTGTTTTTGTTCAGTCTTTTATTCATAACTAACTGATGGTTACATGCAAAGATTGGTCATCCGGAATTGCAAGATCTCCTGCTGAATCTCCTTCAGACTCGGACGCAACTGAAAACAGAAAAGGCTAATGGGCCACTAAGCTGAAATCTGCTACTACTAACTAGAGCGTAGACTTGACTAGAGAAAAAACTCAAATAGCAGAATCTTAGTGACCCGGCGTGAAGCAAATGCGACCAGGCAAGACGGCAACCAGGCAAGAAAAAACTCAAATGCGACCAGGCAAGAAAAAACTCAAATGCGACCAGGCAAGACGGCCGGTGTGAAGCGCGGCAAGGCAGGAGGACACGGCCGAGGTGAAGTGCGGCGAGGCCTAGTCATAAACCCTAGCATATATTGCATACTGTAAAAGTACTATAACATCGTCTGCATATATACCTGCTTTCGCGAAACCTTAGTGACCCGGCGTGTTCGTCTTCATCTTGTTCCTCGACGACAGCTTGAATATGAGGATGACGCCGCCGTTCCATTGATCTGGCGGGCTGTTTCCTGAGTTCTTCGGCGCCATCGCATTGTGAAGCAGACGGTGGCGTCCTCTTGGATGAAGGCGCCGTCACAGCTCTCCTGCTGAGATCTCCAGAGGCGACGTCCATGGAGGGATGCCCCGTCCCGGTGTCCGGCGGCGACGATGCCATCAGACCTGGAGCTAGGGCAAAAACGAAGGGATCCCTCCTCTCCCCTCACGGTTTTTGGAATAGATCGCAATTACGGGAAACGTGGGACGCGTGCGTGGGGGCGCTGATTATAGATCCCCTCACAGTTTTTGGAATAGATCCCCTCCCGGTGGTGTGGCGGGATTTTTTCGTGGCCTTTTTGTAGTTGTAAATTTTTTTGCGGCCTTTGGTTTTTGTGGGAATCTGTTTGGAGGAAAATGTATGTACTGTTACACGCGACGGCTGTGGAACGATGAAGTAAACAAGATCAATCACAGAGAGACACGAGATTTTAACGTGGAAAACCCTCCCAATGCGAGAGGGAAAAAACCACGGGCGCCAGCCAGCAAGCAATCTTCACTATTTCGGGGTGAGGTTACAACGCCGGGGATTACAACTCTAATCTCATATCCCAAACGGCGGCTTACAGGAAATATATATAACAGGGAAACCCTAATTCTGCTCCGGCCCTAAGCCTCCGGCGACGGGCCTCCGCTACGCTCCGTCCAGAAGCTGGCCTAATGATGTATAGAATTTGGATCACAAGTCAACATGTACGTGGGAAAGACTATGAAGGCAGACGAATTTGATGAAGGATTTTACTAAATCAAAAGGTAGTTGGTTCAATCAAAATGAAATTCAGTCAAAAATTTACATAACGAAATTATGATATTAGTTGGTCTCAGGCGTTACATGAAGAACCGACTAATGGGAGATGATGTGGCACTCAGATGGACATGATACGGATACGAATATTCTCGAATACGAATGCGAATACGAATACTCTCAAATATAGATACGAATATTCTCGAATACGAATACGAATATTTTCGAATAAGGATTTTTGCATACTATTTTCGTGTTTTCTCGGATACGAATATCGGATAAAACGAATTATCCGTTACCGTTTTCCACCCCTACCGACAAGTAAGACATGACATGGCAAACAGGCGGAGACGTGGCAACTCAGTAGAGCATGATGACCAACCCAACTACAGGCAAAAGACGTGGGTCCTACCTAGGTAGTGCTAGATGTTGGGGCATAACAATATATATAATGGGTCATGAAGAAATGATAAGTGGGATATGACATGGCACTCAGGCGGAGAAGACATGGCAACTCAACAGGACATGAGGACCAACCCAGCTACGGATAGTAGACGTGGGTCCTACCTAGCCAGTGCAAGATGTTGGGGGCATTGATATATCTGCTGGTAACAGGGGCTTTTGCATTGGATGGTGGCAAATCACAAAAAGCCTCAAGAAGAACAGATCGTGTAGGATAATGTTAAGTATTTTCTTCCCATGGAATTTTAGATAGACAGCTTCATAATCTAAACAGTAAGTACCTGTCATTTACAACAAAATAAATACAGCTAGAAGATAAATGAGAGTTAACCTACAAAACTGTACAAAAGAATGAGAGTGGTACATTGAGAAGCTCAGGTGATGTAATGAAACAAGTGTGTATTGACCTTGACAGTTTTTCTTCAGGATTGATACAGATTCCAATCCAGGTCAGGTTGTGAAAAAACTTCATAATCCGTCGGACCATCTACAAAGCTATTGACTGTCTGCATCCCTTCCAACAAGGATGGCTGGAAGCGATCACTTCTAGAGGGCAGCAACTTATATAACACTAACAGCCCAAGAGTAAATATAGCCTGTAGCTTCATGGAATCGCCCTGGACAGCGAAGAAGAGCAGCATTGCAGCAAGGAAGAAGAAAACACAGAAGTGCATGATGCACAGCACCCTGTCCATCAGCTTCCCATCATTGCCTGCAGGAAATCCTCTAACTCTATACACGAACAGGAAGTTGTACTTGTCCACAATGTAATCAGCAATGTTAACAGCGATACAAGGCCTAGACCGCAAACATTTTAAACAGATAGGATCTACAATCTAGACATTAATCTAAGCTAAATCCATAGTTACAATGATCGGAATGGTTGCCTGGCCGCCATGCAGGGACTAAAGCAAACCACTGTTACAAATGGAAGCAGCTGGGCTGAGTGGAGCTCATTCCCGAGCCTTGACTGCCGCTATATCATTCACCTGAAAAGGTTAAAAATCGGTGCAACATATAAGCGCCTCGTGGTCCGAAAACACAATTCCATTGCTTCAGCACAATATCCTCTCAAGTACAGAAAGAATATCCAGTAAGCGGAACAAATAGCTAGAAACACTTAAGATACGTACTTTTTCTCTCATTAATTAAAACTATTTTCACTCAGCATAGCATGCCAAGATTCGATGCAACTAACTGTTGACATTTTTTTATACATGGCCACCAACACCAATTGTTTTAGACGATAGTACATTTCAAATTGCAGAACATCAGGTTGGGGCTGCTGATAGGTAATTTCACATTAGATAATCACAAAGAATGCAATTAACTAGCTTCCCAAATGAATGCATTAGAAGTTTCAAATCAATGGTACGGTGACAAGTGTCAGGAAAGGAAACATAGGTAAAGTGGAAGCCATTTCAATCCAAAACAAGGTGGTGCTTCCTAAATTCATATTTATACAAAGAATTCATCATCAAGACTGGTGCCTAAAGAGTTGACAGGTGCTACATGTCCATCATCAACGTAGGTGTCATCAGTATCATCATCTTCATCAACAAAGTCTTCATCACATGGTTCAGGCACTGGTAGCGCATTTTCAATGACGGCTGCATCTCCAGTCACCCCTTCCAGGTCAGTCCTCCTCCAAGCTAACAAATCTTCATTCTGGCTTGAAATATTCACGGCTTCCACTCCCACCTCCAGTGAGTCAATATCAAGCTGTCCCTCATTTTCAGTGTCTAGTGGTTCAGGCATGGAAAACAAATTTCTAGGCTTCATTCTTACAACAGTGCTCCACTCTGATTTCTTTGCACCTTTCACATAAAAAACCTGCTCAGCTTGAGTCCCCAGGATGTAAGGATCATTTAGATATCGAAAACGAGTTGTATCGACATCTATAATCCCATATTGATCCCTATGGTACCCTCTGCTCTTGTTCTTACTAGGAGCAGGTACGTCGTACCAATCACACTGAAATAGTACGACTTCTTTTTGACCAGGGAAATCAAGTGTCAATATCTTTTTAATGACACCATACCACTCCATACTTGCAGAACTATCAGCACCCTTAACTGCAACCCCTGAATTTTGTGTATTCAAGGCACTCTCTACAGAAGCCGTTCTAAAAAAGAAACCGTTGATGACGGACCTATTAAAAACACGAACCCGGTGATCTGGTCCTCGAGAAAGGGCATATAGTGTATCACTAATCCCCCCTTCTGCATAAAGTTCGTTCATCTGCAATCGATTTGAAAACAGCAAAATAAATAAAGACAGTAGCTATTTTCTGTAAGCATGCAGTTGACAACGTTACTCACCTTACGTTCAAACCAACCAACAAATTGCTCCCTGTGACGTCTCTCAACGCCGTGTGTAGTAATCTTTTTGAGTTCCTCCTTATGCAAACTACATATGATCAAAACAAAGGTACTCAATTAGAAAAACATTAATCATGAGGAACATTAAACACACACCTGTTGTAATTTCAACTTACTCAATCCATGGAACAGCCTCATCACAGTTTGTTATTATGTAGTGCCGCATCTGCTTCAACTCTAAACTAGGAATAGACTCAACTTTGCAACCTTTCTTACTGTAGTCAATGGTCTGAAATACGCTAAGCCCAGACGGTGGTTCATTCGCTGCACTGCTTTCATGACGCTCTGGGCGGTTCAGCTTCGTATCGATGTCTTCTAGGAACCGAGAACAAAATGTCATGCACTCCTCAGCGATATATCCCTCTGCTATAGAACCTTCAGGTTGTGCTTTGTCCCTCACATATCCTTTCAGCGTACGTAGATACCTCTCGACTGGATACATCCATCTATAACACACAGGTCCTCCAATTCTAGCCTCCTCAGCTAAATGAACTGGCAAATGCATCATAATATCAAAAAATGCTGGTGGGAATAACATCTCTAGCCGACATAAAGTCTCTCCAATCGAAGAGGTCAGTTTTTCAAGGTCACTTTCCACCAGTTCCTTTGAACATAATGAACTGAAAAAATTACTTAGCTGAATCAATGGGATAGCAACATCTTGAGGCAATATGTCGCGTACTACTAGTGGTAATAGTTTCTGTAATATAACATGATAGTCATGAGTCTTCAGTCCAGAAACCTTACATCCCTTGACGTCCACGCATCTCTTTATATTTGCTGCAAAACCATCAGGCATCCTCACTCCTTGTAGGAATTTGCATAACATTTCCTTCTCATCCTTGCCTAAGCTGTACAACGCTGATGGCAAAGTATACTTGCCATTCTCCACCACAGGATGTTGATCCTTCCTAATCCCAAGATTCTGCAAGTCAAGCCGAGCCTTCTCACCATCCTTACATTTACCATCAATGTCCAGCAATGTCCCCAATATGCTCTCACCAATGTTCTTCTCAATGTGCATGACATCCAAATTATGCCTAATAAGCAATTTTTCCCAGTACGGTAGTTGGAAGAATACACTCTTCTTCCTCCAATTGTGCCACCTAGTTTCTTCTTCACGCTGCTTCCTCTTCCTTGTGCCTTGCCCAAATTTTGGTTGCTCAAAACTGTCATACTGCTGCAGAACCTCTTCACCAGTAAGTGGCACCGGAGCCTCCCTTGTTTCTACCTTGTTGTTGAAGCTACTTTTATTCCTGCGCCATCTATGGTTCTGTGGCAGAAAGCGACGATGACCCAGGTAGCAATGCTTGCAGCCAAATTTCAACCATAAGTATTCTGTATACTTATGACAGTAAGGACATGCAAACTTGCCTTTAGTACTCCAACCAGACAGCATGGCATATGCAGGGAAATCGTTTATGGTCCATAGTAGAACTGCACGTAAGGTAAAATTTTTCCTAACCTTTGCATCCCATGTGAGAACACCCTTTTCCCAAAGATCCTTTAGCTCATCGATCAGTGGCTGCAAATAGACATCGATGTTCATTCCAGGAGATTTGGGCCCTGGTATCAGCATTGACATCATCCAATACGATTGTTTTAAACACAACCAAGGAGGCAAGTTATAAGGGATTATGATGACAGGCCAAGTAGTGTATGAAACATTCAACATCCCAAACGGATTGAAGCCATCAGATGCAAGTCCAAGCCTTACATTGCGAGGGTCAGATGCAAATTCCTCCTCCAGGGCATCCAAATGCTTCCATGCCAACGAGTCCGCAGGGTGACGCATTTTCCCATCACGCACCAATCCTTCCTTATGCCAACGCATAAGTTTTGATGTCGACTCCCTCATAAACAATCTTTGCAGCCGAGGAGTAAGTGGGAAATACCGCAAGATCTTACGTGCAAAACGCTTTTGTCCGCCACAAGTGCTAGAGGACTCAGCATCTTCAGAAGAGTCGGTCCCTTTCCACCTAGACTGACCACAGGTTGGACATGTATCCAAGTCAGCATAATCCCCACGAAATAACACACAGTCGTTCACACATGCATGAATCTTTTGGTAGTCGAGTCCAAGATCTCGAACAACCTTACGCACTTTATCCAAGGTGTCTGGGATACCAGGGTGGAACAACGCGAACAGATCAAGGATCGACTGTATTCCATTGTTACTAAAACCATGCATGCACTTCATCTGAAAGATCCTGATAATGAAAGAAACCTTTGTAGCCTCCTTGCAGCCTGGATACATTCCTTTTGTGCCTCGGTTAATAACTTAAAGAACTTCTTTGCACTCTCATTTGGCTCTTCATCTCCACTTCCTGTGAGTTCGCCATGTATAGCTCCGCGGATTAGTGCAGAAATCACTTCTTTGCTAGCAGGCGCATCACCTGTTTCGCCATCATCATATTCTCCTTCAGCAGGGTTATCCTCCTGAGGACATGCAACGAAATCTTGAGTATTACCTTCTCCTTGGATGAAACTTTCATCGAACCCTCTAAGTACCAAATGACTTCGAACATCTTTTTGATTTCTGTAGGACATGCAACGGCAACGAGCACATGGACATGGAGCAGTTTCTTCTTTAGATCTGCCTCCAAAGGTATTCTGAATGAAGTCCTTAAATCCTTTTTGCCATTCAACAGTATACTTTGCCATGCGCATCCAGCTCCTATCTTCAATCGACATGCTGCTGCCTTGCCTCTTGGAAAACAGCCCAAGAGGCAAGATTACTTTGGACAAATGATCTGATGTATTGAAGCAAGATTACTACATGAACAGATTGATAGATGATCTGAATTCTGTAAATAAACAAGGATTACCGTACATGACTCGTAAAGGAGTGAAACCAAAGAATACATGACTAAGCAAGGAAGCTAAGGATCAGGAACATAGAGTGCTGCTTGCAGCTTCCCTGCGGATATGTCCGTCGGTCAACAAGATTACTACATGAACAGATGACAAATCGTAGTAACTGACTGTAATTAAACTACTAACAGCACAAATTGCAAAATCACCTGAACAAATTAACACCTAATCTCAAAGAACAACTCAGTGAGCACAAGCATTCATCACAGTGCATAATTCACAATAACAGAATATTCATTGATCTCATGCATCACAGATCTCTGAACAGAATTCACAATTCACCATCATAGATCACCAATCACAATTTCAGATTAACAGTAAGTACTTGAATCTGTAATTAAGAACTGAGAGAGGAAGGGTGAGGAAATGAAATTTAACCGAGTAGAGCTGAGTAGAGGAAGCAGAGCAGAGCAGAGGGTGAGGCCGTCGGTTTTGGTGAAGAGGATGCAGACGGCGGGCTCGGTGAAGGTGTCGGCCGTAGAGGAAGAAGGGGTTGCCGGCCGGCGGCGACGCTGAGGGTGACTCGGTGAAGGTGTCGGCGGCGCCGTGGAGTAGCAGGGGGCGGCGCTGATGGAGCTCGTCGGTGGCGTTGGCAGCGATGTGGATCGGTGGTGGCCGTAGAGCGGGAAGATGGCGGCGGTGCTACGAGGTGAGCGGCGGCGCCGAGGTGGGCGGTGGGCTCGGTGGATTTGGAGGGGCTGGGAGAAGTGGCGCAGACGGCGCATGGAAGGATTGGCGGCGCGGTGGCGAGGGCAGATGAAGGGAGGTAGAGAAGGGTGGTCGAGAGAGGAGGAGATGTGGCCTCGGATCTCAAGGGAGCAGCAGTGAGGAGGTCAGCTGCGGGAGGAGATGTGGTGGTGGAGAGATGGTGGCGGCGCTAATGGAGGTGCGGGGGCGCATATGAGAAGGAGCAGTGGTTGGCCAGTGGAGTAGAGGGGAAGAAGGAGGAAGAGGCAAAGGGAGGCACGCCGACCTGGTCTGAGGAGAGGTGAGAGGCGGCGCGGTGTAGAACTGCCGGTGAGGGGGGGCGGATGGCGGAGCGGGCCGGGAGGCGGGGGTGCGGGGCGGCGCCGGGAAGATCCGAAGAGGGGAGGCGGGGCGGGCCGGGAAGATCCGGGACGGCGCGGGGAGGCCGAAGGCGGAGCGGGCCGGGAGGCGGGGGTGCGGGGCGGCGCCGGGAGGCGGGGGCGCGCGGCGGCGTCGGCTAGCTGGCGAGGCGACGAAGTGAGGAACGGCAGCGTCGGCGCCGCTTTTTGGCTTCGGCCTTCTGCGCCTGGCTTCGGGAGTTCTAGCTCAGAGCAGCGCGGTGGGGCCGCGAGGGCAAGGCCTTGCGCAGTTGCGCGTGATTCGTGAAGTGATGGGCCGCCGGCGCGAAGACATTAGGCTGATGGCCTGCGGGATGCTATGGGCTCTTGGGCTACCTGGGCTAGATGCTAATAATATTATCCCGGGCTGGGCTACAAATATCTAGGCTATAAACTGTATTTTTTTCGCACCCCGGGCTGGAGCCCATGTTGCTATGGGCCTAATTCCGCCCCTGATTGCAACGAAAGATAGTCTTCTATACCAACGACTAACAACCGTGGCAATACAACCCTAGAAGATGCAACGAACCCAAATTTCGTTGCGATATATACAACCCTATTGCAACGCAAGCAACGATTCATGCAACGAATCAAAACCGTTGCAAAACTGTCCAGTATTCGCAACCATCAGCAAAAGCGTGGCAATAACGTCGACATATTGCAACGCAAATCAAACGAATCACAACGCAAATTCATTACGTGGCAATATTGTCAAGTACTTGCAACCGTTTTATAAATGGTGGTGATAGCACCTACCAATTGCAACGAAATGCATGGTAATCGCCACGCAAAAATATCCGTGGCAACATGGTCAACAATCGCAACCAAAAATGAAAATGGTGGCAATAGCCCCTACCTATTGCAACCAATTCCGTGTCGTTGCAAAGTTGATCGTGGCATTAGGGTCAAAACCTTGTAGTGGATTTTAGTTATATGCCCATTGTTTGCTTGATTAATATTACACCTCCTTTGGAATGCTTGAATATGTGAACCTTGTCACCTTAGCAAAATTATAATGATAACTTTTCAAAAGTAAGTCCGTAATTATATGCCATGCTTAGTTTTGCTTAGATACTCATGGGCGCGGGAGCGCCCTAGCAATACTTTTAATCCTGAGAAAAATTGGTTGGGCAGTCATGGTGGTAATGACTGGTGTATGTTGGATATGGTTATTTTATAGTCCCCAAAACCTCAAATTGCTTATTTATCTGGGCGGATGGTTCGGGGGTATGGTGCAGGGGTGCACGAGAGTGTGGTTTGTGGAAGAACTGCCCAGATAACACTAAGGACTGAATCTTGTCATGACCTCCTATGTAAAACAGTACAACCACAAGTCTGTAAAATACAACTTGGCTTAGTAGATTTATCGACTCCCCGGACTCATCTCACCAGGAGAGGTTAGAAGTGGAATAGCAAGGGTATTAGTAGGCCAAAAGGGACACCAAGGAAAGGGTGAAGTTTTCCAGTCGTACTAGCGCTGAGGGAGGGAAGCCCGAATAACGCTAGTAACCGTGGGAAACATCCCGTGCATCGTATGGGACCCACCGCAAGTGGGAACGGCCCATAGGGTGAGATGACAAAAGGGATTAGATACTTTGAAAAGTCACTATGATGGTCTGCTCAACCACACTTCTAAGGAATCGTGTGGGGCAATGAGATGATTGTCTCTTGTGGTGAAAGTGTACAAACTCTGCAGAGTCAAAACTATTCGAATAGCCGTGCCCACGGTCAAGGGCGGACATGGGAACTTAACTAGATATAGTTCTATTTCAAAAACTTTGTGGGTGGCAATGAAAAAAGTGGAGGGCAGTGGAAAGCCCTGATTTGAATTGTCCTGGGTGTCGTCCTAGTGGTAAGTTAAGCGGCTATAACGCTGAAAGATGCCATATGGTGCAGATGCCATGTAACGGATGATGGAATCTGGATCACTATTATTATTGCATTTTCTTGAACATTATGCTTTTGTTCAAAACTGCTAGGTCTCAGGAAATTTCTATGTATTATATTTTTGAATAATGGTAACATTTCTCACAAATAAAACGTCAGGAAGAATAAATAGAGTCGTAAGAAAGGAATATGGCTGTTTATGGTAATCACATAAAGAAGTTGGTGGATTCATGATTGATCATAAGAGGGATAATGATAGTGTGGAGTCTAGGAGAAATAAATTTGGTGGAGCCCAAATAGATTTATAGACTAGATAGATGAATTATATGATTTTTAGAGTATTAGGAAATGCAAAGGTAATGGTTGGATTACAACACCAATATTTGTTATAAATTCTTGGGAGATGTTGACAATATTGGGATTGATAGGATTCGAACAATTTCTAGATGGATGAATTGAGAATTTCTGGAAAATTTGGAAATATGAAAATAACTATGGGAGATTAATCTTGATCAATGATATTCTTGGTGGATGTATACTAGTGAATTAATTAGAGACAGACAGTTGAAAATAAGATTGATTATTGGGAGAACAAATTATGGTTTTGGATCAATAACAAAAAGGATTGAATTATTAGGAAGTCTCGATGCGAATGATTGGTGGATTGCATAATTGATGATAATCGCTATTTAAGAGTCATAGATAGCAATCAATATGGAAAAAGCATGATCGGTGGAATGATTAAATGATGTCATTCGCTGTTTGGAGTCCTAGACAGCAATCAATAAAGAAAGTGTATTTTGGTGGATTAAGTCAATTATGGTAGTCATTAGGAGGTGTATAGGCAGTAACAATAACAATATGATGAAATAATAACAAAGCTACTAAAAGCGATTTTTGGCAAATAAAATAACCCGAGCCACTCCTTTGTTAAGCCATGCATACTATTTATTTGCATTCTGTGTATTGGCTCGCGGAGCACGGGGTTGGAGTGCTCACACTCGCTTTTGCAACAAAATTCAGCATCAGGAATCAAATCACCTCGCCTCAGCAACAAGATTGGATAAGCTGGCAGAAAAGATGAAGACGTCAAGGGCTAGGTCGCGAACCTCCAGTTGGCTGCCTGTGGGCATGTCCTGAAGGTCCCACCTGTGTGCTTCGTTCTTCCGCTGCTGCAAAATTCAGCATCAGGAATCAAATCACCTCGCCTCAGCAACAAGATTGGACAAGCTGGCAGAAAAGATGAAGACGTCAAGGGCTAGGTCGCGAACCTCCAGTTGGCTGCCTGTGGGCATGTCCTGAAGGTCCCACCTGTGTGCTTCGTTCTTCCGCTGCTGCAATTTATTGATTTCGGCCTAATCGGCCCATGAATAAGTTTACTATTATATTTACACTTCCGCATGATATGTACCTTGATATTCAGAACTGTAATCTGTGAGCAATATCTACTGATCCAGGGAATAGTGCGGTGGAATCACAGAAGATTCCGGATTGTAAAATCTGGGTCTGACACAGAGGCGCCCAAGTGGTGTAACGGTGCGGGCGGTAGTTTCACTCTTAGAAGAGGAGGAGGGTGGGAGATGTCGCTAGAGATGAGGAAGACGACATGTGCGGTGGCCAGATGTTGCTAGAGAGGAGGAGAGGGTGGTAGCGGCGATAAAGGCGCTCGCCAGCGGGCCACACTGACGCAAGTGAGGAAGTGGAGCAGTGGCAGTGACTAGGAGTGGTGGTGGATGAAGGGGGAGGCGCAGAGGTCAAGAAGAGAGAGGAGAGAGAGAGGAGGAGGGCCCACCAGTGCCCATTGATGCTGGTGGGGGAGTGAGAAGGCACGTGGGGGCTGGAGGTGGGAGGTGAGGTGCTTCATGGCTCTGCGCCTCCCCCTTCATCCACCACCACTCCTAGTCTTTGCATAGCTCTATTACAGCTCGACTGAACAATAGCATAAAAAGGTAGGGTTGCACAATATAGTGGCGTGTAAGGGAGAATCGTGTTTGTGATGGCAGACCATCGATTTGGAAACTTTTGTATTGACATATAAAAAATTTTCCCAAAAGTAAATGTCTTGTATATGAGTAAAAAGAGAACATGTAAAAGGCAATTTTATATAAATAAAAAGGGCACCACACGTCAGTGATTTTTTAATGACGTGGTATAACTAATAAACAACTAAAGCGGCACTATTGGACACGCCAGAAAAGGGTCATCGACGGTTACGGTAGAATCCCCAGGTAACTCCTTTAGCGCGCTTTTCAAGCGTATTAAAGTGACGTCGTACGTCAGTAGTACATAGCTGCTCCTGAGGCGTTGTACATATACATGGCAGTAGCTAATTTGTCATGTTGCTGTTGGATGAACGTAACATGGTACAAAAGATAACAAAAAAATTAACCCCACATACCCGTAGGTAGCGTACCAGTTTAACTACTGGCAGCGACAGCACGTACGGAAAAAGTTGCATATATCACGGACGTACAGGCCGAATACGTACATACGTCCGGAACATAGGTCAGCCATATATATACACACTCAATGAATTTATAAATAAAGGCCTTCTTTTATGAAAACTGCAAATCTTGTCTTTATTAATCGTCTCTAGTGCTACCACCGATTAATAAATATTTGTTAGGCATATTGGGGGATGTTCTCTAAAAAAACAAAAAAAAAGAGAATTTACATGTCGCATTTTCGCAATATGTAATCTGTGTAACCAAACTAGCAAATTTTGCGATCATTAGTACATTACTTGCGAATTATTGTTACATCTCGCTAGCTATCCACTCCACCTAGCCAAACAAGCAAGCACAAGTCATGAACAAACAACCATGCAAGCTTTACAACATGATGTTGTAGCGCGCTGTTAATTATATTATTTACTCTAGGTAGGCAACCGATATTTAATTAGCTTGAATTGCAGACAGGGTTTGGTATCCGCGCGATATTGTTATGACCAACTAAAACTGGGCTATATTCTATAGTTTCTTGAATTTAGGTCCACCATGGAAACATAAGAAGCTCGGAATCGGACTAACGGCGTCTATATGCATGGACACACGCTCCAATTTAGCCACATCCATTGTTGTGCAACCATTTCTCTGTGTAAACAAGCGTCTCGTAAACCGAATCCAAACAAGCATCGTAATTGACACCTCACTCCCTGGCCACATCGCGCGTGAAGAAACATTCCTCCTCTTAGAGTGCAGAAGCATGCGCTCATGCTGCAGGCACCAGCTCCCAAAACAGATGGAATATTTCCCCCAGATGCGCAGCCTGCAGGCAGCAGCTAGCCAGGCAGGAGGCAGCTGGCAGGCAAGAACGTACTACGAAAGAAAGCCCTCGATCAAAACAAGAGAAGGAAAAGCTGTAGCCTGAAAGGAGTCTAGGAAAGA
This sequence comes from Dendrocalamus latiflorus, assembly GCA_017311315.1. Taxonomy (NCBI): domain Eukaryota; kingdom Viridiplantae; phylum Streptophyta; class Magnoliopsida; order Poales; family Poaceae; genus Dendrocalamus; species Dendrocalamus latiflorus. The sequence continues at coordinate 18,335,644 of CM029674.1, forward strand.
GAACTCAAACAGTACGGTGGCATATATATTTACACCAACGTATATCTACGTCTCTCTCCAGCCAGATCAGCAGGCATGCATGCATGAATGCATGCACAGCCTCTGAATAATTGTGGCCTCTGCTCTATCTATCCTATCGCGCGCAAACCATGCAAAACGCTTTCTTGGGATGCTACATCCATCGATGCGTATCCCCAGTACGTATGCTGCGACAGCGGCGCCCCGTAAGCTGCGGCCGCGTGCTAACTTAGCTGCAGGTGAGTGCATGCATGCAACGTATGGCTGGGTGCTGTACTTACCGCCATTTTGCTGGGTAACGTTTGCTTCTTCAGTTTCTTGCACCAACTCACGCTTGATTGGGTTGATTAGGCTACAGCTTATGGCTTTTGGTTGAAATTTTTGAATTTTGGCTGTTTACGGTACAGATTACGGAGAGACAGATACTCACTTGCGATTTTAGCTGGTACAAATGTTGGGCTTTTAACGTGTAGATCGTTTAACTTGTAGACCCCATCTTGATAAAATATTCCGTTTGAAAGTTAGATACTGTAGCAAAAGCCAAAAGCCACCAGCTTTTGAGGTAAAGAACAGACTCTATGGTTAAAAGTGCACTGTAGCAGCTGAAATTTTACTGTAGCTGAAGGTGACTTATTTAGCGTAATTAAATTTAAAATATTTTAAAAATAGAAAAAAAATATGTTAGCTCATTACGAACAACAACTCAGATGATGGTTCTTCAGTTTCATGCACCAACTCACGCTTGATTGGGTTGATTAGGGCTCGAGATCTGTTTGGGCGTTTTGAAGTAGGTACGGCGCGCCCACAAGTGTCGCGGATGGTCTCAATATTTTTCCTCAGAGACTATACAGGGATCAAATTCAGGGTATTATCATGAACATGCAGATATACATTGAATTTTATGCAAGACATCGATGGATTGATTCACTACTCTCGTTTCGCCTGCTCTTGGAGAAATTTGTTTCATGGCCGTTTCATGACTTTATCAATAACACCATATGTCAATCTAGTCCACATATACTAACAACTAATCGGCCCATCGTCTTGACTGCTGCATCTAAAAGGATAGGGATCTAAGATTTTGTTCTTGCCATTTTGCCACTACCGTCAATCTCCGTCAGTTGACTGGCACTGTTGGTGTGTTTAACTTTCCTTTTGTTGTCAGGTTTTATTAGAAAGACCACAATGATCGATGGATTGATGTGCTATCTCTCGGTTTGCCTACTCCTGGAGAAATTTGTTTCATGGCCGTTTCATGACTTTATCGATAACACAATATGTCAATCTAGTCCATATATACTGACAATTAATCGGTCCATCGTCTTGACTGCTGCATCTAAAAGGATTCTTGCCATTTTGCCAACTACCGTCAATCTCCGTAGTTGACTGGCACTGTTGGGTTGTTTGACTTTCATTTTATCGTCAGGTTTTATTAGAAAGATCAAAATGCCCCTATCAAGACATGGCCCCATCTGCCAGTTCTTCCTCTCTTTACTCTTTCTCAATATATCACTCTCACTAGCCCCGTACCACGCCGACGCCCCGCGGCCTATCGCCTTCACCACCGCTGCCTTCGCTCCTTCCCCACCTCCCTCCTGTTCCTCCTCACCTGCTCGTGGAGCCCATGTCCACTGTGTGCTCTAGCCGCTGCATGCGACTCTCCTCCTCCTACTCACCTTCCACCTCTCCCTTGCCACCCACTTCGAAGGCTTTGCAATCTAACAAACCCCCCTCTACCACTATCGATGATGATGACGATGCCGAGCTAGATTTGGGTGTCTCGTGCGACTCTCTTCCTCCCCATACTCGCACACTCTAGCTCTCACTACTACAAAATGGATATTTCCCCACGGTTTAAAACCGTCAACAAAATATAAAAAGCCGTCAGGTTTACTTTTCGTGACGCGTAACCATTAGACAAATCCCCTCAAGTCTAGGTGGTCAGGAAAATTCAATTTGTCTAATGGTTAACCATCAAGAAAATTATTCCTAACAATTTTTGCTATTTTGCTGACGGTTTTGTGAACCATCCATAAAAAGAATTTTGCTGATGGGTATTCACCGTAAAAAAAATTAACCTGACAGTTTGTTTGCCCATCCATAAAAGGAATTTTCCTAACAAGTAATCACCATCAACAAAAATATACTTGACAGTGTTTTGCTCATCAGCAAAATATACCAATCGGCAACGACCCAAATTTTAGGAATGCCACCATAAATTACCAATTAGCTGGCCACATATACTCCACATTTATATCTGATTCATATACATCCATGCATCATATGATCCATTTAACAATACACATCGATCGACACACACAGAGGGTGTGTGTGTGTATGCATTATGAGGTTCACTAAAACATGCATATCGATCCAGAAGATTCACTTTCATAAACACTGCATCCAAAAGGCATATAAGGTTTAGTACTACATACAAAAGTAACACAAGTCCATCTAAGTTCATTCCCATGACATTTAGGTTCAGCTATTCAGAAGAACTACAAGAGATCAACAAAGTTCATGTGGCACAATGACACTGTTCCCTTTTACCACAATGAATGTAAACTGCTTGAATGTAAATTGAGCATAAGAAAAAAACCACAATGACACTGTTCCCTTTTACCATGGCATTCGGATACTTGCCGGTCTCTCCTAGTTCATGTTGAGCTAAGCCCAAACTAATTGGACTAGCTCTACGAATTAAGTCAAACACCTCAATCCACTAGTGGCAGCTCTTCCCGCTCTAGGTAGGTGTGCTCCAACCTTAACAACACGTCAGGTCTTCTCACAACCTTCTTTGAGAAGATCACCACGCAGGATATCTCCAACACAGTCTAGGAGTCGGCAACCTCCAAGAGTAATAAGTCAAGCCCCTTGCTTGACTCTCACCACATGCAATGAATGCACAAGCTCAAGTGGATATAAAATCCGCTTTTAGATGCAACACGTACAATCAAGAGATGTCTCTCCTTACAAGGTGCAACACATGCATAATTGAGAAGAGAACTATACACTAGCTCCAGAGAGTAAAATGGAGAACTAAAGGTCTTACCCCCAATAGGCCGCCTGGCCGCAAGGGAGTATTTATACGCACACAACGAAACTAGCCGTTGGGGAAAAAAACCAGCAAATCTGGTAGTACCACCATTATATGGTCAATACTACTGCTCCCCTTGTAACGGTCATAAAACTAGCCATTACAGAATGGAATTGGTAGTACCACTGATCATTGTCCGTGGTAGTATCGCTCGACACATGTGGAACTATCATTTTCCCAGGGAGGAGAAGACTCCCAAAAAGGTGTCTCTCTGGAAAAAATATACTACTACAGAAGCAATCGTACCACAACTCCAGTCATACCGCTCAACAGAGCTGGTAGTACTGCCGGCAGGTCGGATCACATAGAGCAGTACTACCGATCGTCGACCACACTAGTCTTCAATCACGTTGTCTGGTTTGACCACACAGGTCTCTAACCACGCTGGTCTTCGACCACGCCGATCTTCGACCACGTTGTCTGGGTCGACCACATAGGTCTTTGACTACGTTGGTCTCTGACCACGCCGATCTTTGATCATGTTGGTTTCGACCACATAGGTCTCCGACCACGCCAATCTTTGACCACATTGGTTTCAACCACATTGATTTCGACCACGTCAATCTTCGGCCACGTTGGTCTTTGATCACACAGATCTTTGACCTCCAACGAACGCGGTAGTACCGTGATCCCAGCCCAATGGTAGTACCGCTAGATACACAGCGATAGTTTCAATTTTTTTAAAAAGTGCATATACTTCAAAAAATTTTGCAAAACACATTTGCAAATTATAGTATCATACACACAAGGATCAAACCATGATTACATTTGCACACTTTTAGAATCATGACACAAGGAATAGGTACATGGACTCGACATGTTTGCAAAACACATTCGCAGTCCTAAGTCACATGCTACAAGGATTATATATGTACATTTTTACTTCAAGTCCGAGTCATTGTCTTGATATGCATCAACACATGATATATCTTTCACTTGAACTTCATTAACACATGATGTGTCTTCTCTTGATTTGATGATCAACTCATAATCATCTTCTTTTAGGAATGTTGATCAACTTCTCTTTGGGATCTTGATAAACTCATGATTATCTCCTCTTCTCGATGGCTTTCAACTCATGAAGCCATCTTCCATCCCATATGAAGTCATCCCAAGTTGTCCTCATTTGTGGAATCTAACATATTCATCAAACTCTTGAAAAAATGTTAGTCCATAAATATATTGCCATTAATTACAAAAACTTCACCATTAACTCATAATGGAGGGACTAGATTCTACAATCTTTTCTTTTTGGTAATTCATGACAATCTCAACAAATAATGGGATAGAATATGATTTGCGAGTATACAACATGTACACAATAATTGTATACTCTAGCATAAGCTTTCAAAGTAATTAACTCATTTAAGTGGAAGTGTTTGTCTTTGAGATTAATTGCTTGCAAAGCTTACTTATCTAGTTATTATTAATCATCCAACTATTAATACATAATGGAGGGACTAGATTTATAATCTTTTCCTTTTGATGATTGATGATAACCCGATTGCAATTGATTTAATTTAAATTAATCATGAATATATTTGAACTACACAAGTTTTATATACTCAACGGATACATTTCAAAGTAAAGATACTTAATATGTGTTGAAAAGTAAACATGAATCAATACTAATAAAATTACAATACATAGAGTGAACTCCCCCTAAATGTGTACATACAAAAATGTAAACATATGCACATATTCATTTTAGACTTTTGGTGGAGTTCAATCTATATTTTGGATCTGAGGAATGCAATAAGATATAAGAATATGATGTTGAATGCATACCTTCATAATTTTCACCTTTTCATCCAAATGAGACTTAAACAATATCATAATTAACAAATGAGTTAGTCTCATATTTATATTTATTATTTATCACATCTAAATGAGATTAGGCATTATCATAGTTAATACACAAGTTAGTCTCACAATTGTATTTATCATTATCACCAAAACTAACTTAATTGTAATTGAGCTTAAACTTACACTCCCTAGTACTCTATCTCTGGGACAAGGACGAGTTTGAGGGCATCTCCGTTCCAAAAGTGACCTCCTCCAATGAATCCTCCACACCGTCTAAGGCCACACCTCAGGTCCTTCCGCTGATGTGGCGACCAAGGTGGTGCTAGCCCTGCCATGGTAGCCCACCGAGCTCCTCCACGCATACTCTATTGAGATTGCTTGTGGCTTCTTGATCTATGGTGGCGGTTGTCCAATGGGGACGAAAGTGCCTGTCTATAACATCCCAGTTTCCAGGGAATGAGAAAAATTTAAAACTTTTGCATGCATATTATTTCCTTGGATTTTATTGGAGTTTATTTGGAAAAGTAATTTGCAAACACAAATTTTTGAAAAGGAAATGCACATTGGAAAGAATTCAATTTGAATTCAAAATTGAGTCTGAAAAGATGATCTTAAAGTGACCTAAGGGAAATCATAGTACAAAATAATTACAAAGCTCACAAATATATTCATAGCATTGGAAATAAAGTTTCACTACTACAAAAGAGGCTATACTGGACGGGTACATCACAGACGGTTCATACGGACCGTCTGTGATAGGACTATCTGTAGCAGTGTTTTGAGCATTTTTGAACATGTTTTTGAATTTATTAGAATCAAAATAATGCATAATACACATAACGGTAGCGTTCCAAGATTTTTCGAGAAAACTCCAAGGTAGTTAAAGTTCTGAAAAATTTTCAAAAATGACCTGCACTATGTTAGGAGCATCCACAAAATTTTCATAATTTTTGGAGCTCATCTGTTATGTCTAAAAATTCCCCAAACCATCAACTCACCTTAACTCTATCTCTTACTACCATCTGGGGCTCACCCGTCAGGCTGCCCTCTCTATCACTTAAGTACCGACGTTGATGAGTGGGACTAGACCCCACCTATCAAGCCACCTTACCTCTACTCGCTAGCAAGTCGAGCCCAATGGCAGACTTCGTCTTCCACCTCCGCGCACCACGCCCACTGCTTAGCCTCAACTACCCATAGCTTCACTGAGCTGAGTTCCCCTCCTTCTTATCCCTTCTACGTGTCGTACGTCATCGAGACGGACCTAGCCAAGCAGCTCTGCTGTGCTCCCAAGTTTTTATAAGTCCATCTCAGCCATACCATCCCTATAAAGCCCTCTCCACTGTGCCATCCTCTTCTTCATCTTGCCCTCGCTTCATTCCAGTGAAAACCCAAGCTTCTAGCTCTTCCTTTAGCCCAAAACACGTTGTATTCCTTTGTGCTAGTGAGCGTTCTCCATTGAGCTCCACTATGGCGCGAGCTCTCCAGTGGACCCCTTGCTTCTCTAATCACGCCATCTTTTGTTCCATATCCCCTAATCATGCAAGTGCTTATTGGGATTGAGCCATCGTCCTCGTCACCAACCAAAACTGCCACCACAAGCCATTCTTCCCCTCTAGTGAAACCTAGCCCACTCTTTCTTGTAGCACTCCCTCGCTGAGGAGTCCCCACGCCATAGATGACATCTTTTCCGCTGTCGCTCACCATCGACCGGCCACTCCATCACCTCTCCAACATCGCCAACCCCCTCAGTAGACTCCTAGTAGTCCCCAGATGCTCACGCACTCATTCAATTTGGAAATCCCTTACTTTACAATGGTTTCATCGTAGCCATTCATGGCACCACAGCATGAGCATGGCGCTAGCGAAGCATTGGTAACCCTTGGTCCCTGAGCGAAGTCCAAACATCTTAAGACATCAACCTGAGCTGAATATGTTAGTTTTATTACGAATGCATGCCCCTGTCGGCCACGCTGTAGTACATCGGTGGACCACCACCGCCTCTTCCTATCGCACAGCCACCACTATCCACCATTCTGTCCACTGTCATAGCCTAGAGGTGCGGTGCAATGATGCATCCGTTCCATTTTGACCATGCTAACGCCAAGCTGTAGCTTCCCTCGCCCCTGACGAGCTCATTGGAGCTCTACTCCGCTCGGCTTTGTCTCCCCCTCTTTGACAATGGGCCAACCAATCTGGTGGTTTAGCTTAGCGCTAATGACATGTTCAACTTAACGTGTGTATGGCGTGTGGGCTCCAGCTGATTAGTTAATTGAAACTCTAATAAAAACTATGTTGAAAGTCCGTGATATGACACGTAGCTCCCATATGTAGATAAGGTTTTAAAACATGAGAGTATGACAGGAAGGATCCACATGTAAGAATGTTAATTAACTTTAATAATAGATTTGAACCTAATGAGTCTATGAAAAGCGAGCTAGGTCAAAATCAATAAATAATTTAATTAAACTGAAAAAATATGAGTCATTGACATATGGGACCTGCACGGTAAATAAATAAGAAAAATGTTATTTAAACCTATGAGGCTGACATGGATGGCCCACCTATCGGTTAATTTGGAAATTAATAAAATTCTGACAGATGGACACCACATATCGGTCAAATGATGCCATAAATCTAGATTTTTCTTTAGAAAGAATAATACAAATTTAAATAGAAATTTATGTACAATGCCACTTTTCTTAGTATTTTTCAAACCAAATAAAATTCAAAAGGCCATAACTTTTGCATATGAACTCTAATTAAGTGATTTTTGTCTATAAGTTTTTATAATATCATGCTCTATCTAAATAAGCAAAAGTATTTATGTTTTGTCTCTTTTCAATTTCATTTAGCTCTTATTTTTATATATTTGGATTTTATCGAATAGACACCATCGTGCCAGACAATTTTGAGAACGCATCCGAACCATTCTCTAAGCAACATGAGCAATATTTCAATTATTGTATATTTGTTGTAACATTTATTATGCATGCGTGTATATTCCATTAAAATTGCTATACTGTGGGCAACGGTCGTTATATCCACTTCTATGTATTGAACTTCCTTGCAAATTTGATATTCTTACTATTGTAACCATTAGGACATAGTTTAGATAGTAGCTATTGTCATTTTGGGTATATTACATTGAGTATAAGGTCTAGATTCACATAATAGTTTTCACCAAGTTTAATCATTCGAAAAAATTTACGTATGGAAATGGGTGATTTTGAAATGTTGGACCAGAGAAGGAACCTCTGTTAGTTTGGTATAAAATAAAATAAAAAACCTAGATTTATATACGGGTGAGTTATATTATGAACTATCAAATGTGAGAAGTTACCTCGTATGTATATAGGGGGAGATTCTCACCCGGGTCAATTAAGGACCGGACGCTATTGCTGAACATCTAAGTCACACCGTATAACCACATGTTCTATATTCTTTGGCTTTAGAGGATTAAGTTATCTAGGTCTAGCCTTGCATTGTGGTAGGCAGAAATAGCGAGGGTATTCCATGAAGGTTTGCTCATAGGGGTTTCCTTCACCAAGGTGTTGGGACCAAAGGTTGCAAATACAATGGTAAATATTCGATTGGGGGACGGACTTATGTGAGGGACCTCACTTGGGGGTGGGCCTAAGTGAGGGTTTGAATGCTCACTTGGGGGATGGACTTAAGTGAGATTTAGCATTCATCAGGCTGGTGCATGGTTAGAACTAGATAATGTAAATGCTATATGATAATCACTTTCGTCACATGCCTAAAGAAGCGTGTAGTTACCAACAGAGTATGTGATTATCTCGCATGGGTAAAGTTATACAATCTCTCGAGAGTGTTAAAAACTATTTAAATAATCATGCTCGCGGTCATAAACATGCTTGGATGCGGCCACAATGGGTATAGCCACAATGGCATTATGTGTCGTGTGTGCCATGCCCATGTTAGTAATTGTTCAATGATCGCAGCCAAGGAGAGTTATGAATGGATGTGATTTACTATTATTAAATGTTATACAAATGTTATTTCATTATATGTTAACTGCTCTTTACAATTCCATTGCAAATTACAGCTTATCGATATTGCAAATGAAACTTACTCCTTGCTGAAAATAACTTGTAGCATAGAGCATTAATTACTTATTGTTAGCTTTGCATATGTATATATATTGTGTTGTGATACACTACAAGTCTTGATGCGTACACAATGTACTAAATCTTGCTTAAATAGTTATTGTTCAGAGAATGAGGAAGATAACATGATTGATGATGGGTACTTGCCCCTGGCACCAGGAAATTCAACAATGGATCTTTCTAGGGCCTAACTCTACTTGGTTGCCTGCGGGCTATGGTGGCACACCACTGGATACTTTTGATTTATTTACTTGTCTTCCATTTCACTTTACTCTTGATAGTTATATTTGTTTGACCGATTAGCCTTATGTTGTAAACTTTAATTATGCATCTTTTATATATTGCTCCATTTTGTAAATTAATTGTATACGATGTGTATGGATGTGATCTCATTGTTATGAATGTGTGTACTAGCCACTGATCACGGGACTAGTATGGAACTCAAATAGTGATTTCGGGTATTCAATGCTCGGGGTTCCCATACCGTCAGTGGAAGGACAATAGGTGGTAGGATTTCGAGGGTGTGGGTTGGGGGAGGAAGCCACTCACACGGGGGAGGAAGAAGTGAGGGGGATGATACGTTGACATAGGACCCATTGTTTGACATGGGTATTGGTGTCATTCACCCAATCTGTTAAGTTGATTGTGACTTTGACTAATGGGAGTGGCAAAAATGAAATGAGAGTGAAATTGTAGTGGCAAAAATAAGAGATGCGTTTTTTCTGTAGCAAAACAAAGATGGCATTAATAGTGGCATGAAAAATTCCCAAATAGGATAAACCAGACAGCATGGATGGCTCTCAAAGGTCTATGTGTGACTCTAATAAAATTAGATAAATCTAACCTTATGCCGAACTAATCCTATTGGTACCAGCACAAACATGGGCCAAATTGGGTCAAGGTGCTACTGCATCCATATATATGTTAAGCTTCTGGTTCCCAACTCACTCATGCACACACACGACACCACACACACTCACACATACACGTGGGTGTGTCCAATGCACATGCTTGAGACGAGACAGAGACCCTAGATTCTCACGGTACATGGGCGTGTGCTTTGACCACTTAAAGCACCCATGTGCATGGTACTTAGAGGGCATTATTCACATGAATAGTACTAGAGAGTACTGTTCATATGAATAGTACCCCCTCCCCAAAATGAGGCATCCATGGGCTCAAACCTAGGTGGGTGGACTGCTCACCTAGCAGTCGCAACACAGACATATTTTAATAAAACCATCTGTGATGTATCAAATATCAGAGACGGTTCTTGAACAAAGCCATCTATGATATATTAGATATCATAGACAGCTAATACAAAAAATTGTCTGTGATATAATAGATATCACATATGGTTCTTAAACATAGCCGTTGTGATATCTCACATATAATAGACGGCTAATACTAGAAACCAACTGTGATATAACATATATCACAAACGGTTCTTCAACATAGCCATATGTGATATCTAACATATCACAGATGGCTAATACCAAAAACCATCTGTGATATATCATATAACAAAAAAATGTTACAAACCGTCTATGATAGCTATTTTAATAGCTAAACTATTTCCAATTTTCGGCTAGCCACAGAAAATGCTAGCCATGCTCTCTGAAAACAAGCAAACAGATCACATATATAGCACACGATAATCATTACACAGATCTCACAAATGAATTATTTGATTAAGCACAATTGAGTGATTACAGTTGTATTAAATGTTTGAACATCTAATCATTATCGTTGGTGTGGAACTCTCCATTCTTGTGTATGACCTCCCCTATCAAGAATACAGAGAACTATCCTCGAACTTCGGTGAGTTTGTCAAGATCGAATGTACTTTTGTCGAATTCCATGTGCTTCGCTAGCAGTGTTAAAGTCATTAGCATATATATATATATTGATAATCATGAAATATTTATTAGCAGGTTGACAAATCTCTGGATCATTCGTCTTAACATCCATGATTTCCTGCATATAGCTGCAGACATAGAATCCACATACGTTGCCCTGTAGCTGTTGGTGGCACCACAAAAATAGAATTACATATATAGGTATTGTCAATTCTAAAGACATTATTACAAAATGTGATATAGCAGGATTATTGTGTTGTAGCGAGTACTGGAAATCGTGTCCTGTGTCGCAGTGTGGTGCTGCATTCCTTGTGTCTCCCTCCCTAGGAACATAAGTGCGGAATGACCAACATGATTCCAAAAAGTTAGTCTCAGCCATTGCAAACAAAGGAAAAACTACAATAGAGTTATATATAGAGGAAATGAGTTGACCGGTCAATTGTTTGTTGCACACGAGTGAAGTTGTGGTTCCTCCTAAGTAGGGAATCAAAGTATATTACCTTTTTCCCGCTTTGGTACAATCACAATTAGAATCCAGTAAGACATAGTCATGTGTGTCACCATAGTGATTAATCCAAGTTCATGTTATGTATAAAGTACAAATGAAACTTGTATGGTAACTAGCGAAGTACTTACCGCTGGTTGAAGGGTACCAAGATGTACTCCTTGTCAGTGTGAGCAAATAATCTCGTTGTTATGTATTCTTTGATGAAGGATGCATTTGCATTGCTGGATTGCTTAGAGACTAAGTGTGGGTTGAGGAAACCCACCGGTTATCAGCATCACCAGACTCGTTGCATCATGAATCTATACATAAGTAATGAGTTATGACACTTATCGATATTATGTGAATGTAGAACTTCATTGTGCAATACACTTACAGTGTCCAGTATCATAGAAGTGAGGCATCGAGTTCGTCAAGGTTGAATAGTAAAAATAAGTTTTCGAAGGTCATGACGATGTAGCCTGAGTTGTGGAGGAAATCCACTTTGCCGGTTTGGCTTCCTGTTGGACAACTGCATGTACCAGGTATGCAAAGATCTACAAGCCAGTCCAAGGCTGGGTAATTGTGACTCAAGAACCAAAGACAGTCTGAGCTGGTACTTCTAGGATTCGAGAGGCGCCTTAGTCTTCTTTGGTTGGGCCTTAACACCTCGCTTGTGATATATCTTCAGCGTCGTCTCCACAGGAGCCGATGCAATGGACTTGTAAAGCGGAGCTTGAGGTGGAGTCACAGAGGGTTCTATTTGATAGGCATGGTCATGTGGAGGTCATGGTACGGAAGGGTCCAAGGTGATGTCCCTCTTGGGCCATTGGACGAATGTGTTGACGGCATCCCCTAATGTCATGATTTCTCCATTTGGGAACCTCTCCAGTGGGACGGCCCTAAAAACATCATTAATCTTATCCACCTAGACCTTCGCGAAACTAGTCCCTAGCTGGTCACCGTGCAACAACGTCCATAGCTGGCATGGATACGCCAACCCCCGCCCAGCATCAATGGGAATGGAGCCAACAACCCTGATTCTGACGATGCACGGGGTGGCCTCCTACATAATGATATATGATGACATAATGCGTCCACCAGATCTATCTATGTAGCATTCTAGACATATACATTACCTTGATGTCGTCGATAGGTAAGTGGGCGTCGTTATGTTTAGAAAGTGGTGCGGACGTGTAGCTACTCCGCCGTTGAGGGGGACTGGCTTGCAACTAGTTGTGGACTTCTCTCAGTTCTTCCTCAATGCATATATCTCTCCTCGAAGTGTAGCATTGTTGTTCTCAAGTTTTGCATCAAAGTCCCGTTTTATACATTTCTCACGCTAGGCGTTAGATCCCTTCCTACTTCTATACGCCTTGGAGTCATTTGAGAATCCGTGCCTCCAAGATACGTAAACCCCCTAGGCCTCATGTGTGACCTAGGTGCTCCTTGTTTCCCAAGGTCGTTGACAGTATATCCCTCTCCCTGACTACTTGGAAGGAGCCTTCGGAAGATTTGGTAGTCAATATTTGCAGCAAGAGGCAATCATGTTACTTTAGACCCCGTAAAGTTATGGACCTATTAACAACTAGATAGTTTAACATATTGTTGGACCGAAATGGCGACAAGGGGGGAGGGTGAATGTCGACTACTAAAAATTCGTCCCCCTCAAGTACCTACGACAAAATCTTCTTCTATAGCTACGAATCAAAGCTATGAAGATATATCCTCAAGCTCTCTGGAAATCTGGAGAAATCAACCAAGGGAAAAGAACAGAGAGAAAGCACCCAAGAAACAAAACCTGCAACAAAACCCTAGGGCCGGTCTGACCGCTGGGTAAAAGCCGGTCTGACCGCTGGGTAATAGCCGGTCTGACCGCTGGGTAAAACCCGGTCTGACCGCCCCTGGTTCCAGCAGCCCGAAAGTTCAGTAAACATTCAGAGAACCTCACTAAAACTTGGAATTTGTGATTTTCTTCTTTTCTAACCAAGCCCAAACTGTCAAAACACTAAACTAAATAGCCTAGGGACTCCAAACAACAAGAGGAAACAACAACAACTCAAGAAATTCAGAATTTTGACAAGAGCTAGAAAAATACAGAGAGCAGTGCAAAAACTCAAATTCTCCTTTCATCTTTAGTCCTCTGGCCTTGAGACTTTGAGGATAGATTAGCAATAGCTACAGGAACCTCTAGACCAAATCTCAGGCCATCTCAAAGAGGAACACAAGAAATGCTTGAAAACCCTAGAAACTGAAGGCTCAGGCAAAGAGCAACATCAAAATTCAAACTGCCATCTCAAATTTGATTCTTTGGCCAAGAGACTTTGGGAATATGTTAGCAATAACCTCAGGACTCAAAGCCCCAAATATTAGAAGGAATCAAGAAGTTCATCAAAACCCTAGAACAGGAGAAAAGAGCAGAGAAGGCTAATGGGGAAAATCTAAGAATAGAATTGATTTGCTCTTGGGGGAACCTGACCAAACGGTCTAAAGATATCATCCCATGTCATAGCAATCCATTTTGGAACTTCCCAACAAGAAACAACTCAGAACTCAGAAAATCAAAAATCACTCCAAAAGGGATGAACGAAGAACAGAGAGCACGAACAGGATAAATAAATTTCAGATTTCCATTCCAAATCAACAAGAGGAATATAGAGGAGTCCCGATACGCATGGACATTAGAACAAGATGGAAGATTACATGGATTCTCCTCTACCTCTCCCTCTCCATCTCAAGAACACTCATCCATACATGCTTGGAGGAGGGGATGAACACAGACACAGAGAGCTCACATAAAGGGCATCGAAGGAGACACAGCTTTGCCCCTCTCACCTGCTCTCAACCACTAAAGACTAAAGCCAAAACCACCTCTCAAAGGCTCTTTTGACCCACTAAAACCCTAACTCTCTCCTAAAGCCATGGGGAGGCATGCAGCCCCCTCCACCTATTTATAGCGCTTGGCTAACGGGTCTCCACCCCGTTACGCCCGCTAAATCCAACGGAGCCCGCTCCCGCTTGTGCAGCCTTGCGAATTTACCGATTTGCCCCTCGTGCACCTTCCGGGAAGCTTCCGCGCTCCTTGTCGTCCACGACTCGCAACCACATCGAATCTCCGCCGTCTTCGACACATCCGACCGTTCTGACCTCGACACCTCCATGTGTCTAGTCCGGTCACCTCGTGTCTCACCACGACTCCGCCTCGACGTCCTGCAGTCACACAGACAAGAAACACGTCACATAGCACCGCTCGATACATGAAAGCGTAAATAGGATAAGCACGTCATACTTACTCATGACGAAGTCCAAACCTGTCAAATCATCGGAATATGCAACCTAATCCCATACGACCAAGTTTGACCAAATCCGACCGAGCCCGTTGCACTACGCAACGACATGGTCCGACCACACAATCCAAACTCGACTATCCTAAACCTTTGTCAATTACTCATCACACACACGGGATGACCTCCACATGGTCTCTCAATCTCCCCCTTGAAGAGTATATTGACAAACTCAGAAAAAGCGCAAAGTTGAGTTTGAAATGAAAGAAAGAAGTCAAACATGGTCCAAAGAAAAGAGAAATGAAACTAATGACCATATCGACACAAGGAGCACAAGGAAGAGCAATTTTTCCTCAAAGCTCCCAAAATGGCTTTTTCTACCACTATTCTCCCCCTTTTGGCAATAAACACATCGATGATGCAGGGAAGAGAACAAGTCATGGAAATGGATGAAATGGCTGAAGTTGATTATTTTAAGCATGTAGAGCCATGAGAATTATCCAAGATGACCATTAAGCATTACATCAAGCCATAACTCAAAAGAAGGCTATCTAGATCATGATAGGATATATATAAACCAACTAAACCAAATAGATGACATTCTGAAATTTAGTGCAATTTATGAACATGTCAAGTCATCCATGATCAAAGTCTAGCTAGAGGTATCCAAGGATGATGCAAACCATGTCAATAAGCTAAGCGGAACCAAGAAGCTAGTATTGAGCCTAATTAGAGTGCTATAAGCTCAAGAGTGAAACAATTGTTTAAGTACTTGGTTCATTTTGTAGATTAAGCACAAGTGACATATTTTCTTTTGAAATTCATGGTCGTTTCCAACCACATTTTTTTGTTTAGTCATGTGCTAGACCTCAAGGCTTATGCGACCACTTCAAGCAATAAGCTTAAGAAGATGATCTTGGTCATCCAAAACTCCCCCTGAGTTCATGCCTTGTGCAATGGCAAGCCGTCTCATGAGAAAGAATTGGTGAGATCAGTTTTTTCGCACAAAAGAGATCTTTTTGCATTCATAAAAGATTGTACTAACTTATGCATCATCAAGAACTAGCATAGCTCAATCTAAAGCTCAATAAAGATTCAACGCTCAGTTCAGCCTAATTGACATGGCATGAATCATAAATGGATAACGCAAGAAAGACTAATCTCGAGAGCTAGCATGACAAGTTTTAATTCAAGTTGAGCAATTTTAATTTGCTTATCATGGCAAAAGCTAGTCTACACATATGAAGTCATGATCAATCTAGCAATGAGGCACAAATCATGGCAGGATGTAACGCGATGTGAAAGGATAATAATCAAGGCTCGATGTAGGTATTTACAATGCAGAATGATATGCAAGAAGTCCAGCTCCACCTCAACATGTGATGCAACTTTTAGTTCAAGTTGAGTTATGTCAATATTAAGCTCCAGAAGCTCCCAAATGAACTCCCCCTGAACTAAAGCAGTAAATACGAGAAGCTGGCAATAAAAACAGAAACGGTAGTCCTTAAAGCATAGATAAGATATAGAGGAAACTATGACTCTGACTGACTCTCATCTACCCCATATGACTCCGGAACTATCAGCTGGTCTACTAACAACCTAGGGAGCAAACACGTACCCTGTCTACCCGAAGGTGGCCCAACCCTCGCTAGAACCCACAAGAAGTGAGTAAGCTCAACCTAGAGAGAAGAGAGACAGCTAACAAGCAGCATCCTAGAGTCACAAGATAAGAGCAAGAAGTCTGAACGCTAGACAAGAAGACCACTCTAACCTAAGCTAGAAGGACTATCCCGAATGCACCCAAAATACAATGCAACAGAAAGGAGCAAGAGCATAGTTAATATAATAAAGCAGTAAAGCACAGAGCTCCCCCTCACATCAGTCCACAAGGACAAACCACCCCAAGCTCTCCCCGCAGAACTGAAAACCTAGGGCTATCCAAAGGTTTGGTGAAGATATCGGCTAACTGGTGGTCACTCTCCACAAACTGGAGCACAATGTTACCCTTCTCCACATGGTCTCGAAGAAAGTGATATCGAATATCAATATGTTTGGTCTGAGAATGCTGCACTGGGTTCTTAGCAATGTTAATCGTAGAAGTGTTATCACAAAGGAGTGGAACACTGTCGATAACTAACCCAAAGTCCCGCAGGGTCGAGACCATCCAAAGCACCTGGCTACAGCAACTGGCTGCAGCAACGTACTCGGCCTCTGCGGTAGACTGTGCAACACCGGACTGCTTCCTCGAAGACCAAGAAACGAGAGAAGTGCCAATGAACTGGTAGGTGCCCGAAGTGCTCTTCCTATCTATCCTACAGCCGGCAAAGTCTGCATCCGAGTAGGCTCTAAGGGAAAGATAGGAAAAGGAAGAGTATCAGATACCATAGTCAATGGTAGCTCGAAGATACCGAAGAATGCGCTTCACCGCCTAGCGGTGAGATACGCGAGGAGAAGCCTGAAACCGGGCATAGAGACACACAGCGAAGTGTATGTCCGGTCTCGAGGCGGTGAGGTACAAGAGGGAGCCGATCATACTACGATACTCCTTCTGATCAACTGGCTCGCCGTTCTCATCTGGGTCAAGTGAGGCAGAAGATGCCATGGGAGTTGACACAGGCTTGCCATCACTCATGTCAAAGCGTCTCAGGAGGTCGCGAGTGTACTTGCCTTGATGCAAGAAGGTACCCTCCCGAGTCTACTTGATTTGGAAGCCAAGGAAGAAGGTTAACTCACCCATCATGCTCATCTCAAACTCGGTGCTCATGACATCCGAGAACTGGGAAACGAGAGCATGTGAGGAGCCGCCAAAGATGATGTCGTCCACATAAATCTGGACGAGCAGAAGATCAGTGCCTTGCCGGCGGATGAACAAGGTCTTGTCTACTTTACCCATCTCGAAACTATGACTCAACAAGTAGGACTTAAGCCTCTCATACCAAGATCTAGGGGCCTGCTTGTGTCCATACAGCGCTTTCGAAAGCTTGAAGACATGGTTTGGGTATTTGGGGTTCTCGAAACCAGGAGGCTGTCGGACGTAGACTTCTTCCTCAATGAAGCCATTAAGGAAGGCACTCTTGACATCCATCTGGTAAAGCTTGAAACCCTTAGAAGCTGCAAAGGCAAGCAGGATTCTAATGGCCTCAAGTCTAGCTACAGGGGCAAAGGTCTCCTCGAAATCTAGACCCTTAACCTGGGAGAACCCCTGAGCTACCAGTCTAGCCTTGTTTCGAACAACTACCCCATCCTCACTTTGCTTGTTCTTGAACACCCACTTGGTCCCAATGACATTGTGACCACGCGGGGGCTCAACAAGCGACCAGACCTTGTTCCTCTCGAAATTTTCTAGCTCCTCATGCATGGCATTGACCCAAGACTCGTCAGACAGAGCATGACAAACGTCCTTGGGCTCAAAGGAGGCAACAAAGGCATAATGGAGACAGAATTGAGACGTACCAGATTTTGAACGAGTAACTCGCTCAAACAGGTCTCCAATAATCTGCTCAGAAGGATGGTCTTTTTGAATGTGTCTAGGAGGTCCAGGATGAGATGAAGAAGTGGCCTCTACCTCGTGAGCTGATGAGGTAGGAACAGAGCCACTAGCTCCAGAGGAAACAGAAGGCATGGGCTGATCGCCTAGAGGTGCGGTGGAAGAAGGCACCTCAAGGGGTGGATAAAGGACTGGATCGGGTAGACAACCCTCATCTCCATCGTCCTCATCATCCACAAAGATCGGCTCGGACTGCTCTAAAGAACCTGAGATATCAGGCCTAGTCCCGGGACTGGCCTCGTCGAAAGTCACCTCACAGGTCTCTACCATTTTGCTAGACTCGCAGTTCCAGACCCTATAAGCCCGCGAAGAAGTCGAGTAACCTAGAAAGATCCCATCACAAGAACGTGACTCAAACTTGTCTAGGTTCCCAGACTTCAGAATAAAGCACTTGCAACCAAACACACGAAAATGAGATACACTGCGATTTCGCCCATATCTCAACTCATAAGAAGTGAGGTGCAAGTGTGCCCTAAGGAAAACTCGATTTGAGACATGGCACGCGGTGGCTATAGCCTCAGCCCAAAACTTTCGCGGTGTAGAGTACTCATCAAGCATCGTCCTGGCCATCTCGCCCAAGGTACGGTTCTTTCTCTCCACGACGCCATTTTACTGTGGGACGTGCGGAGAGGAGAACTGATGCTCTACACCTGTCTCATCGCAGAACCTCTCAAAGTAGGAATTCTTGAACTCCGTGCCATTGTCCCTGCGGATCGCTCGTAAGGCACCCAGAAGCTCAACAGAAAGCCTACTGAAAAGTCCTCAGAAATGTGTAAACGTCTCATCCTTCGAGGCTAAGAAAAACACCCAAGAATACCTCAAGAAGTCATCGACCACGACAAGAACATACCACTTCCCTCCTGCTGACTGCACTCGAGCTGGTCCAACTGTATCCATGTGGAGCAGCTGTCCTGGTGCATCAGTCATAGTCACTGTGACCGGAGGATGAGAAGCGACAACCATCTTGCCGTGCCGGCAAGGAGCACAAACTAGATCTTTGACCATCTTGAGTTTCGGCAGACCACGAATGAGGCCGTGGCCGCTAACTCGGGTTAAATGGTCAAATCCAATATGACCAAGTCTCCTATGCCAGAAAGAAAGGTCGCGGGACTCAGAAGCAACTAAACACCTGAGAGGATCACCAGAAGACTCAGAAAAATCAGCACGAAAGATCCTTCCAAAACGAGAAATCCCGCAAACCAGACTACCCGAAGAATCAAGAATTTTGCAATTGTTTTTCTTAAAGCTCACCTCGTAACCGTCATCGGTAAGCTGAGAGACTGAAAGCAAATTATACTGCAGCTTACTAACCAAGGCAACATCTCTCAAAATAAAAGAGTTATTTACGCGCGCTGAACCTTTGGCGATGACGCGCCCAGATGAAGCATCTCCGAAGGTGATCGTCTCATCACCTGGAGCACGGGCAAGGGAAGAAAACCAACGGGAGTCTCCGGTCATGTGTCGTGAACACCCGGAGTCTACGAGCCACACCTTTCCCTTCCTTGCCCGGCGAACCTGAGTCAAACAGAGAGTAAAGTCTCAGTACTGGGGTAAATCAAGAGTGATTTTGGCACACAATACTGAGTAACACGTCGAGCAGATGAAGTAGTCAAGCACGACTGACCTCTATTTACCCTACGCTCTTTGTCACTCAAAACAGCAGAAGGTCTGTGAGCAGACCTGAAGCTGTTGTTGGGCTTGACTGCTACGAAGGAGCGAGTCAAGTCACCAGCAACATGCTGAACACGCCGCAGGTAGCTATCTCGACGGGGAAAACGAGATCTACCCTCAGGACGGCGGAAGTCACGACCAAGAGCAGCATGAGGACGAAAACCAGAGAACTCAGAAAAACCAAGTCCTCGATGCTGCCCAAACCCATCAGAAGCAAACCTGGACCTCGTGTTGGTCTTAGGTGCACTCAAGCGCTGAGGCTGACCCTGAATGCGCCTAAGACACTCAACACGGTCTCTACGCGCGATCTTGGCGCGCCTGAAGCATCAATCGACTGAGTGTCCATCGTTCTGACACAAGGTGCAGTGATACTTCACCTTCTGAGAGGTAGAAGTAGCACGGGGAGACTTCGCCTTCTGAGAGGCCGAAGTAGCAGGTGGAATCACCTTGCTGTCAGAAATCCCCTAGACAAAACCCGCTGACTTAAATTGGACTTTCTCGGTCCTGGGCTCAGTCTCGATCACACCTGGTGCTATGGGTCTGAGCACGGCAGGTGGATGCTTCCTCATGTCCTCATAGAAATCGTATCCTAGACCTTGATTAAATTTGCAAATCTTGGATTGGTCTAGAATAAGATTAAGCTTCTTCTTACCTCCTACAAATCTCTCGAGAGTGTTCATAAGATACTGACACTCCCGAAAGAGAGAGGTGCAAGAAGAGCAGGGGAAGAAGAGACAGCAGAAGGTAAGGAAGCAGAAGAAGAATCAACTGTAGAGGAAAGAATGGCTTGTGCACGCACAGCCGACTCTGAAGGAACAGATCTACTACTAGCCAGTTGGTTCACGTCGCTAGGCGTCTCCACCTTACCCTGGGGCTTCTCCCCCACCTTAGCAATCACATCACAATGAGTTGATGGCTTCTCTAGTAAATCCTTAGTTGGCTTCACACATTGTTCATTCAAAGCAACAAGTTCAAGTTTTAGTTTATCACAACTAATGCATGGTGAGCTAACAAGATCCTTAGTCGCATACTGAGCCATTTTCTTGTTGTTGTCAATCATTTCTTGAAACTGTTTGGAAACAGATTCAAGTTCAGTAGTTAATCTAGGACAGTTCAAGCATGAAGCGGCTGGCTTAAGCAACCAAGCATACAACTCAGAAATTTTATGATCTGCCCATTTTAGGTTCATCTTCAAATTATTACAACTTTCACAAGTTTCGGGCAGATCAAGGAGCATGGTATAAAGACCTCTAAAAGCATTGTCCTTATCCTCACATGAGGTGCAAGATGTAGTCTCAACAGCAGCAGATGAAACAGAAACTACCCTACTCATCTCAAGCTCAGCCAAGAGACTAATATTCTCAATCTTAACAAGATCAAGTTCAGAGAACAGACTATCATGCGAGGTCCTTAGTTTCTCCATGTCACCCAACAGAGCACAGCATGTATCACAATCATCACTAGAGGAAGCAGATGAAAGAGCAATAATCTCTAGTAACAATCTATCTACTTTTTTCTCTAACTCAGTACACCTAGCCCTAACTCTAGCATGAAATCCACCTAGCTTAAGAAAAGTATGATTGAGCTGGTCGTAGGTGGGGCATACCTCGTCCGAGTCGGAGTACAGCTTGCTGTCGCTTAGTTCGCCCTCAAGGGCCATGAAGCACATGTCGGAAAAGTCATCGTTGCTCTTGGGTTCTTGGTCACCCATCCCGTCGTCGTCGCTCCATCCCTCCACCTCGCTGAGGTCGAGGTCGTCGAAGGTGGTGAGGACGCGGTGGAAGAGATTCTTGGCCTTACCAAAGTCGCGGAACTTCTTCTTGCCTTGAGGGTGCGCTGGAGGCTTCTTGTTGCAGTTCTTGTCGGTGTAGTCGTTCTTGCTCGAACCGCCGTAGTCGTTCTTACCCTTCTCCAGCTTGGGGCAGTTTGCACGAATGTGGTTGGGGCCACCACACTCGAAGCAAATCACGGGTCCTCCTCTCTTTCTGTCCCTCCTCCCCTTGTAAGCATGGGAGAATCTTCGAGCAAGGAGAGCCAGTTGCTCATCTGCGAGCTGCTCTAACCGATCATCAGTTATGTCACAGAGAGCAGCAAGGGAGAAACCGCAAGAAGACTCAGAAGAAATACCAGAAGAAGAAACGGGATCGGTGACCAAAGCCATCGACTGTGACTTCGACCTACGAGAGACAACATCAATCTCGTGAGTCTTGAGGCGTGAGTACAGCGCGTCAAGAGTCAAGGTCGAGAGGTCTGTCGTGTCTTTGATGGTGGTCACTTTCATCTCCCAAACACGCAGATCAAGTGCCGCGAGCATCTGACGAGCGTTGTCCGAGTCGGGGTATGTGAGACCGACCGCTCGGAGGTTTCTCAAGATCTTGTGGAAACGCGCAAAGCACTCATCGAGGGACTCACCAGCAAGCATCTCGAATTTATTGTATTCTCGCTTGAACTGGTCCTGTCGAACCGTCTTGATCTGGGTGGTGCCCTCATGGTATGCATCGAGGGTCACCCAGATATCGTAGGCGGATGACAGGTGAGAGATGCGATCGAATTCGCTTCTGCTCAAGCCCTGGATAATGATGTTCCTTGCCTTCGCATTTGCCTCAACATCAGCCATGTTCCCGGCATTGATGTTCTCATCGGCAGAAACAACAAATCGCACCTTCACCTTCCGCCAGATGGCATACCCCTGAGCTTGGATGTATGTCTCCATTCGGCTCTTCCAGAAAGGGTAATCGATGCCATCGAAAATGGGCGGCTTGGTGGAGTACTTGTCCGTCGCCATGGCTCTAGAGACCGGTTAAGATCTATGAATTAGAGCTAACCGGCTCTGATACCAATTGTTGGACCGAAATGGCGACAGAGGGGGGGGGTGAATGTCAACTACTAAAAATTCATCCCCCTCAAGTACCTACGACAAAATCTTCTTCTATAGCTACGAAGCAAAGCTATGAAGATATATCCTCAAGCTCTCTGGAAATCTGAAGAAATCAACCAAGGGAAAAGAACATAGAGAAAGCACCCAAGAAAAAAAAACCTGCAACAAAACTCTAGGGCCGGTCTGACCGCTGGGTAAAAGCCGGTCTGACCGCTGGGTAATAGTCAGTCTGACCGCTGGGTAAAACCCGGTCTGACCGCCCCTGGTTCCAACAGCCCGAAAGTTCAGTAAAAATTCAGAGAACCTCACTAAAACTTGGAATTTGTGATTTTCTTCTTTTCTAACCAAGCCCAAACTTTCAAAACACTAAACTAAATAGCCTAGGGACTCCAAACAACAAGAGAAAACAACAACAACTCAAGAAATTCAGAATTTTGACAAGAGCTAGAAAAATACAGAGAGCAGTGCAAAAACTCAAATTCTCCTTTCATCTTTAGTCCTCTGGCCTTGAGACTTTGAGGATAGATTAGCAATAGCTACAGGAACCTCTAGACCAAATCTCAGGCCATCTCAAAGAGGAAAACAAGAAATGCTTGAAAACCCTAGAAACTGAAGGCTCAGGCAAAGAGCAACATCAAAATTCAAACTGTCATCTCAAATTTGATTCTTTGGCCAAGAGACTTTGGGAATATGTTAGCAATAACCTCAGGACTCAAAGCCCCAAATATTAGAAGGAATCAAGAAGTTCATCAAAACCCTAGAACAGGAGAAAAGAGCAGAGAAGGCTAATGGGGAAAATCTAAGAATAGAATTGATTTGCTCTTGGGGAAACCTGACCAAACGGTCTAAAGATATCATCCCATGTCATAGCAATCCATTTTGGAACTTCCCAACAAGAAACAACTCAAAACTCAGAAAATCAAAAATCACTCCAAAAGGGATGAACGAAGAACAGAGAGCACGAACAGGATAAATAAATTTCAGATTTCCATTCCAAATCAACAAGAGGAATATAGAGGAGTCCCGATACGCATGGACATTAGAACAAGATGGAAGATTACATGGATTCTCCTCTACCTCTCCCTCTCCATCTCAAGAACACTCATCCATACATGCTTGGAGGAGGGGATGAACACAGACACAGAGAGCTCACATAAAGGGCATCGAAGGAGACACAGCTCTGCCCCTCTCACCTGCTCTCAACCACTAAAGACTAAAGCCAAAACCACCTCTCAAAGGCTCTTTTGACCCACTAAAACACTAACTCTCTCCTAAAGCCATGGGGAGGCATGTAGCCCCCTCCACCTATTTATAGCGCTTGGCTAACGGGTCTCCACCCCGTTACGCCCGCTAAATCCAACGGAGCCCGCTCCCGCTTGTGCAGCCTTGCGAATTTACTGATTCGCCCCTCGTGCACCTTCCGGGAAGCTTCCGCGCTCCTTGTTGTCCACGACTCGCAACCACATCGAATCTCCGCCGTCTTCGACACATCCGACCGTTCTGACCTCGACACCTCCCTGTGTCTAGTCCGGTCACCTCGTGTGTCACCACGACTCCGCCTCGACGTCCTGCAGTCACACAGACAAGAAACACGTCACATAGCACCGCTCGATACATGAAAGCGTAAATAGGACAAGCACATCATACTTACTCATGACGAAGTCCAAACCTGTCGAATCATCGGAATATGCAACCTAATCCCATACGACCAAGTTTGACCAAATCCGACCGAGCCCGTTGCACTACGCAACGACATGGTCCAACCACACAATCCAAACTCGACTATCCTAAACCTTTGTCAATTACTCATCACACACACGGGATGACCTCCACATGGTCTCTCAATCTCCCCCTTGATGAGTATATTGACAAACTCAGAAAAAGCGCAAAGTTGAGTTTGAAATGCAAGAAAGAAGTCAAACATGGTCCAAAGAAAAGAGAAATGAAGCTAATGACCATATCGACAGAAGGAGCACAAGGAAGAGCAATTTTTCCTCAAAGCTCCCAAAATGGCTTTTTCTACCACTATTCTCCCCCTTTTGGCAATAAACACATCAAGGATGCAGGGAAGAGAACAAGTCATGGAAATGGATGAAATGACTGAAGTTGATTATTTTAAACATGTAGAGCCATGAGAATTATCCAAGATGACCATTAAGCATTACATCAAGCCATAACTCAAAAGAAGGCTATCTAGATCATGATAGGATATATATAAACCAACTAAACCAAATAGATGACAATCTGAAATTTAGTGCAATTTATGAACATGTCAAGTCATCCATGATCAAAGTCTAGCTAGAGGTATCCAAGGATGATGCAAACCATGTCAATAAGCTAAGCGGAACCAAGAAGCTAGTATTGAGCCTAATTAGAGTGCTATAAGCTCAAGAGTGAAACAATTGTTTAAGTACTTGGTTCATTTTGTAGATTAAGCACAAGTGACATATTTTCTTTTGAAATTCATGGTCGTTTCCAACCACATTTTTTTTTGTTTAGTCATGTGCTAGACCTCAAGGCTTATGCGACCACTTCAAGCAATAAGCTTAAGAAGATGATCTTGGTCATCCAAAACTCCCCCTGAGTTCATGCCTTGTGCAATGGCAAGCCGTCTCATGAGAAAGAATTTGTGAGATCAGTTTTTTTTGCACAAAAGAGATCTTTTTGCATTCATAAAAGATTGTACTAACTTATGCATCATCAAGAACTAGCATAGCTCAATCTAAAGCTCAATAAAGATTCAACGCTCAGTTCAGCCTAATTGACATGGCATGAATCATAAATGGATAACGCAAGAAAGACTAATCTCGAGAGCTAGCATGACAAGTTTTATTTCAAGTTGAGCAATTTAATTTTCTTATCATGGTAAAAGCTAGTCTACACATATGAAGTCATGATCAATCTAGCAATGAGGCACAAATCATGGCAGGATGTAACGCGATGTAAACTTGTCATGAAAGGATAATAATCAAGGCTCGATGCAGGTATTTACAATGCAGAATGATATGCAAGAAGTCTAGCTCCACCTCAACATGTGATGCAACTTTTAGTTCAAGTTGAATTATGTCAATATTAAGCTCCAGAAGCTCCCAAATGAACTCCCCCTGAACTAAAGCAGTAAATACGAGAAGCTGGCAATAAAAACAGAAACGGCAGTCCTTAAAGCATAGATAAGATATAGAGGAAACTATGGCTCTGACTGACTCTCATCTACCCCATATGACTCCGGAACTATCAGCTGGTCTACTAACAACCTAGGGAGCAAACACGTACCCTGTCTACCCGAGGGTGGTCCAACCCTCGCTAGAACCCACAAGAAGTGAGTAAGCTCATCCTAGAGAGAAGAGAGACAGCTAACAAGCAGCATCCTAGAGTGTTTCATACCATTTTTTACTTGAACCAGCATCCCACCCACAGAAGTAAAGTGAACATTAAAGTACCATACAATTGTGCTTGAAAAGGAATGAAGCAAATCAATTTGCTTCATGTCGTTTGAAGCACAGGTGTATAGTATTGTAATGTTCGTCTTGTACAACTACTACTCTGACTGACAATATTTCATGCCTTTATTTTATTGAACCAATAGCTCACCCATAGAAGTAAGAAGAGAAGTCAGAGGAGAGGAGACCTAGAAGACCGATCGTGAGGACCACATAAAGGTGACATTTTTTACAACAACAAGGACCACCATCCATGTCTTCATACGCGTGAGGACCACACCAAAACCACCCCCAACAACCTTACCACTTCTAGCCTGACACAAGTAGGCCCACCTTCCCTCCCACATCCA
This sequence comes from Dendrocalamus latiflorus, assembly GCA_017311315.1. Lineage (NCBI taxonomy): Eukaryota > Viridiplantae > Streptophyta > Magnoliopsida > Poales > Poaceae > Dendrocalamus > Dendrocalamus latiflorus. The sequence continues at coordinate 18,362,208 of CM029674.1, forward strand.
CTTCCCCAGTCCTTTCTGGGTTCCACAAAAAAAGACACTAACAAATATGGATGGATGTAACACACAAAAGGTAAAAAGTGGGATTTAGGATCCATACATTCGGTAGGAGAAGCGATGGGGGAGGAGAGAACTCATGAACACACATTAACAGATATAGACATATCTATAACACATACCTTCAGGAGGAGAGGCGATGTTGGGATGAGAGGCAATGGGAAGGAGAGGCAGTGCCACCATGCCAGGTGAGGAAGGAGAGGACGGAGATGTCAGGTTCTCTGGCAGCGGCGGTGGCTGTGGAGGGACAAGGAGATGGAGGGGCGCACACGCGAGTGAGGAGTAAGAGCGCAAAACCTAGGAGGGGTTGTATTTATAGAAAAACTATCACAGACGGTTCTATTAAATAACCGTTTGTGATATTAATATCATAGACAGTTCCATTATGTAACCGTTTGTGATGTGTAGCACATCACAGACAGTACCATAATAGAACCGTTTGTGATGTTGTACATTATCATATACAGTTCTATAGTAAAACATTTGTGATGTTGATCCTTATCACAGATGGTTATATTATGGAACCGTCTATGATGTTAACATTATCACAGACGGTTATATTATGGAACTGTCTATGATACATATATCACAGATGGGTTGTGCCATCAAACCGCTTGTGACAGTTCCTTCTGTACACAACGTATCAGATTTTTCGGCTAGCCTTAGGAAATGCTAGACATGCCCTCTTAAAACAAGTAAGTAGATACAATCATAGATGTAATTATTTCTAAATCACTGAATCAATTACAATGTAATGGTTCCTTAATTACATGCTGAGTTTATTAATTATATTAGAATAATTTCTAAAATAGGTGTTCATCGTGTGAAATCATCCCACTTGGATATTTTCCTTTTAAATAAATTCTTTCATAATGATCAATATGCATATAGCTTGCTTTATCCCTTAGTTCTACCTCAAGCCTGTGTTGTCTTTGAATGGAGGCAACTCGTCAAATTGATTGTACTCTTTCTCATCCACGACATTCTCAACTCCGACAATCCTTCTTTTCCATGAAGAACTACATAGCATTTCTTATTTGTCAGGTCGGTTACATGAAACACTTGGACAACTTATCTCGTGAGTACGAATGATTCACCTTTGTATCCTACACATTCGAAGTCTACAGTAGTGATGCCATACTTATCAAACTTTACACCCTGTGGGAGTTGGACCCAATGGCACCGAAAGAGAGGAATCTTGAAAATTACGTAGTCGAACTTCCATATCTCCTCTACAAGCCCATAGTAGGAGCTTGGGCAGTGGTACTAAACTGCTAATCAAATGCATCTATGCGAATACCTGAGTTCTGGACTGTGCTCTTTCTATCATGATCTGTTGTATAAAATATGTACCCACTAATGTCATAATTGTAAATTTTGGCTCTCTTAGCAACCATTTCGGCATTTCACTTGATGACCTTCTAGTAAATCGCACCCTTAACCATTTGTTGAACCAACGGTTGTGCTGTCTCGTGATCCAATCCTCCAACCAGGCTGGATTCTCTCGGCATAGTATGCCCTTGGGATCTTCAATATACAGAGACACTTTAGTCATGTGTTGCAAGACCATGAAATGGGCTTGAGTGTACATATCTAGATCGGGAGTTATTGCTTTCCTTTTGATAGTCTGATACCCTCTAGCCTCCCCTCGTGACAAGATAAAGGCACACTTATCGGTTCGACCTGAGCCATGTAATCAAAGCAGAACTCAATGACCTCTTTAGTTGCATAACCTTCGATGATACTACCCTTCGGTCGAGATCGATTGCATACATAGGACTTGAGAATTCCCACGTACCTATCAAATAGGTACATATAATGTAGAAACATGAGACCACATATCTTTATCTCTTTTACTAGGTGAACAATGAGATAGACCATGATATCGAAAAATGATGGAGGGAAATACATTTCAGGATGACATAGATTCGTCACCACCTCGATGTGCAGAGCATCTAGTCCATCGGGATCGGTGACCTTCTAAGCAATTGCGTTAAAGAAATAACATAGCCTCATGATTATCACTCGAATCTTGTTCGGCAAAATAGTTCTAATTGCAACAGGAATCAATTGTGTCATTAACACATGACAGTCATGAGACTTCATGCCAATTAATTTCAAATCTTCCATGGAAACAATTTTCTTCATGCTAGCGGAATAACCGGACGGAACTTTCACACCATGAAAGCACTGACACAGTTCAGTTCTTTCAGACTTAGATAGAGTGTAGCAAGCTAAAACAAGGTACGTGTAGCCTTTATCGACCTCTATCGGTTCTAACTCGGCCCTTATGTTCATTGTGACAAAGTCACGCCGTGCGTTTGCACCATCCTTTGTTTTATCATGAATGTTCAGTAAGAGACCAATCAAACTATCACATACATTCTTCTATATATGCATGACATCAATACAATTGCAAACTCTAAGTGCTCCCAATAAGGCAAGTTCCAAAATACTGACCTCTTCTTTCATATGTTCTTCTGACTGGTTCTCAACTTACATCCCTTTCTAAGCACAACATCGATATCCTTGATCATATCATAGACATCTTTCCCACCAAAAGACCTTGGTGCTGAGTCAACCTCTTTATTTCTGTCAAATTGTTTCTTCATCTTGCGGTATGGGTGATACCTTAGAAGGAACCTATGGTGATGCATGTACACAGTTTTGTGCAAGTTGTTCAACTACACACTCTCGGTATAATCTGAGCAGTGCGGACAGGCTTGGCTTCTTTCATACCTAACCTCGATAGGTTATCAAGGGCAGAAAAATCATTGATGGTGCAGAACAATATGGCACACAGAGTGAAGTTATCTCATTTGTCCACATCCCATACCTGTATCCCTTCGTTCCACAATGTCACAAGATCTTCCACCAATGGTGCTAGGTACACATCCATATCGTTTCCATATCACTTCGGCCCTTGGATAAGTAGTGACATCAAATGTACTTCCACTTCATACACAGCCCAGTAGTACGGTTGTACATGTATACATTCACAGGCCAAATGTTATGTCGGCTGTTCATGTTACCGAAAGGATTCATTCCATCTGTACTCAACCCAAATCTTATATTCCTTAGTTTCACACCAAAGTCTGCAAACATCGTACTTACATTCCTTCATTGGATAGAATCAGCAATGTGTCTTATCATTTCATCTTTCTTATGCTCCTCCGAGTGCTAACGCAGCAATCTTGCATCCATTCGGTTCGCAAATAAACGCTTAAAACCAGGAATATAGGCAAATACCATAGCATCTTAGTAGAAGGTCCTTACTTCACCTCGATGGTCTCACCGTCATCGGAGTCATTCTTACACTTGTATCGGGATGCTTTACACACCAGACAAATATGTAATTTTGCATATTTTTTATGATAGAGGATACAATCATCGAACATGCATGTATTCATTCTACTTCCATTCTCAATAGACAAAGAACCTTCTTGGCTTGGTAGGTGGTTCTTGACAACACATTTCCCTATAGAAGGATGTTCAATAGGAGACCTGACAACGCCGTGAAACTCTTGTCGGACCAACCATTGCTTGCCATCAATTTCGGTAGTTCAAGAATAGATGACAACCTTGTGTATCGCGGCTTTTAGCCCAGGAATAAAAGTTTCTCCGAGTCCTCCATCAAGCCCTCCAATTTACCGATCTCTCTCTCACTATAGTTCCCTTTTGCATCACATAGCATGGGATCTAGATTGTCAACATGCGACCAATCCTCATCAATAGCACAGTCCACAACTGGTATATCATTGTTTCCCTCGATGATGTTATAATTACCTTCCTATATAATATTCTTCTCTTCACCGTGACTGGTCCAACATGTATAACCCTTTTTGAAACACCTTCGAAACAAGTGAACTTCGATCTACGATGATTTGGTAAACATCTTCATATTATTACAATCAATACATGGATAGTACATATATTTCATTCCCTTCTTCAACGTGTGCTGCTCGATCACTCTTCTAAAAGCAGACATGCCAATAATGTACTCTTCACTTACACGGTTCTCAATGTACATCCAAGTTTGGTCCATATACGCTACGCATGTAACAAATTAGTGTCGAATTAGATTATTAATGCTACTATAGCTAGGCAACCTGATACATACATATAATTGACATTCACCTTATAATAAATTGTCCATATCTAAATTAAGTAGATAGTTATGTACTATTTATGAAGTAAGAATATATTGAAGTAAACTAGGAGTAGTGACCCATTCCTAAAATGGAGCAAACTACCAATTAAGCTAGATCTAAACGTAGCTATCACCTCTCTTTATTACAAGGCTTATAATTAGAAGCAAATACTAACCTCCAATTACCAAGAACAAATAGATCTACAAGCTAGATCTGCAAGCGGTATGCTTTCACCAAACTCCTCAAAACCGGCCGCCTCCTTCAGTGCAGCGTAATGAAGACATATTTATTGGGATCCCACTGGCTAGGCATTTAATAACACGGTGTATCCCAGACACGTCCAACAGCGAACCGTCTACGGTCTCGCACTATCATAGATGGTTCTCATTAATAACCATCGGTGATAATTCACAGACGGTTCTTAACAAGAACTGTCAGTGATAATAGGATATTTATTCACAGACGGTTATTATTATGAACCGTCTGTGATAATTACTTATCACAGGCGGTTCGTATTAATAACCATCTGTGAATAAATATCACAGACGGTTCATATTAATAACCATCTGTGAATAAATATCATAGACGGTTCTAAAGTAGAACCATATGAGATAAATACGGTTCTAAAATCTAAATTCGTTCTCATATACATAAATGCAAATTTAGTAATGAATCAGAAGTAAATATGTATTACTTAGTTGCTTTTTACCGGTCAGTAATACCATCATGTCGTTATACCGAGACCGTTTACATATATAAAAGAGAGTAAATACAAATTCAACTGCTTAATTTTGCATATATATGGCGCCCAAACAGTGTGGCTAGTAGTTTCTTACAAAAGATAGCAAAAAAGTAAAAACCTAACTGCTTTGATGTTTTTTCTAGTGGCGGAAGAAGCATGCAATCTCTGTCTTTAAAACTTCGTAGACGACGTGGTTGGCATCAGATAGTTCGGGATTATCAGCGAAGGAAGCCCAAAATGCATCCACCCACTAACGCAATTGTTTGAGTGTCTCCTGAACACCCTCCGACTGAACAATCAAGTCGAATTGAACCCACAGACTCTCTTCCCTTTCTTGATGGGTCTCGGCAAGGTTGACACGGTCGTCCACCGCCTCGACTAAGCATTTCAAGTGACGGTAAGTCTGTTGGAGACATGCAACATCGTTGTGGAGGACCATGTCAATGGCGAGGTTAGCTCGCCGGAAGTGGGAGACCAACCAAAAGATGCGGTGAAGGATGTCAAGACGGCGGAAGGTGGCCTTCAACTACTTTGGCAAATCCTCGGAGATAGGAGGGAGGACACTGTTAGCATAGTGTCCTTCCGTAGCATTCGCCAGCGTACATCCGATGAGGTGCTCATCCAGGATAGCCAGGTTGGCCATCAATGCAAATGACAAGGACGAATAGGGAGTCATTTATTTGTGTTTGAGAGACAAGGAAGATAAGGAAGATAGCCAGCTGGTGATGTGCTCGTACAGGATTAATCTCTGGTGGCAGATGATTTTTTTATACAACAAGGAATACATCCAGCTCGTGAGACGAAGAGACGCATCTAGGAGCCGAAACGATCGAAAGCGCGCATTGAGGAGAAAAGGATACACAGACGGTTCCAACCATAAGCCATTTGTGATACACAACTACCACAGATGGTTTATATTAATGACCATCTGTGAACTATCACACACGATTCTAATTAAAAACCATCTGTGATGTCTGCAATTACCACAGATGGTTCGTATTAATAACCATCTATGAAATAGCACAGACGATTATTAACAAGAACCGTCTATGATAGTAGGGTATCACAGACGGTATATGGATCACACTTGTAAAACCTCTATGATAATTATGACATAGACAATTCGAGGAAACCGTTTGTGATGAGGTATCCAGTATGGTTTTTTTGTAGCAGTAGGCTTTGAGTAAGATCAAGGTCATAATAAATTGAGCGAGGTAAGACATTACTTTGATGATATTGCACCCACCTTTTGAATGCAAATTATTTTATTTGAAAATATCAAATTGCATGCTTTACCTTGTTAATTAAGCAAATTAGATTCACACTAGCTCATAGTTAATCTCTTATGGATAATTGCTTAATTATACCCCCACTCCTTGGATTTGGACATAAACCATTGTCACTCTAGAATTAATGGTAAATATATTAGTTATAAGTTTGGATCTAAGTGCCATGCTTAGCCTTACTTAGATACTGAGGCATTAATTTGCCCTTACATCATTTTAAATATGAAAATTTGGTTTAGACAGTCACCGGAGTGAAGAGACTAGTATGTTGAACTAAAATATCTTATGCTCCCAAAAACTCTAAAAGCTTGCTTTACATATCTAGGTGGATAGTAAGATGTGTTGGTGTGAACGTAGCACAAGAATGTGTGGTTTGTGGTTGCATCGCTCAGATAGCTCTAAGGACTGAATCTTGTAACCCCTTTTCTGATGTAAAATAGTGTAACCACAAGTCTATAATGAGTATGACCTAACTAACTAATTTGCATCGACTCAGTGCAGTTGCACTAAAATAGTTGAACACGAGTCGTGCCACTGGATATAAGCCCCACGTGTGGCACAAGAGGGGCCTCTAGCATAGGTTGAAAACTTAGCAGGCGTAGCCCGTTGAAAAGATGCATTATAAATGCCTTGTGGTGATTTTTATTGATTCACATGTCCAAGTAAATGTGTGAAATAAACAAGTTGATTATCTCTTATGGGTAAAGTGTGCGACCTCTGCAGAGTGAAAATTGTTCGAACAGCTGTGCCTACATTCATGGGCGAGCATGGGAACTTATTCGAGTTAGTGCCTATTTACAAAATGATCTTTGTGGTTGGGATAAAAAACAAAAAGGGCGGTGCGAGACCTAACTTTGATTTCCCCTAAGTGGTTGGAACCCAGTAATTATAAACGGTAGTTGAATGGAAACCAAGAAACACCTATAGCATATAGTAGATGGAACCATGCTATGTAAAAGATGGATAGAATCTACATTATTATTATTATTATTATTATTATTATTATTATTATTATTATTATTATTATTATTATTATTATTATTATTATTGCACACTCTTACATTATTTGAAAACATGATTTAGTTAAAAATGATAGGTCATAAGAATTTTCTACATATGATACATGATTTCTGTATATGAAAATGGTAATGTTTTTGTAAATAAAAGAACCTCAAGCCTCCATTTGACAGCCTTGTATTTATTATTACTGCATTCTATGTGGTAGCTTGCTAAGTACCTTCGTACTCATTGTTGCTCAATTACTATTATTCAATAAGTAAGAAGGAGAAAAACAAGTCCTACAGTCTTCTGAGGGCATTAACAAGACTAGAAGACAATGAGGCCAAGAATTAGGTCGTGAACTCTAGTTAGCTGTCTGTGGGCATATTCTAAGGGTCTCATCCATGTGAAGTTTCCGTTTTCGCTACTGCTTTTCAATGATTTCGGCCTGATCGACCTATGTGTAAATCTATTATTATGTTTATGCTTCCGTAAGATATGTATTTGATGTTCAGTAATATATCCGTGAGTACGATTTACTAATTTAAAGAATATCACAGTGGATGGAATTAAAGAGTTCTAGATTAGCAAAATTCAGATCTGGCATATGCCCCATCGCAAACATATCAGAACCTGTTGACCCCTTAGTCACATGCCTACAGGGTTTAAGAATAATAGAGTAGATTTTACGCTGCAGCAATAGTTATATAGCCAACAAAAGATGCTACTATATGCAATGCTGATCAAATTCTGGCTTTTTGGAGTCTTATGCTATGTATGTGACGCGATAAATAGTCGTTGCATATGGAATGAAGCCTGCATTATTCAGTCACATGGGAACAGAGAGTTACTATCACACGTCCAGTAATACATCAGCTACAGGTCAATGGCAGCGATCATTTGTTGGACCCTTGTGTAGGTTCTGTGATTTCAAGTCTGGTGTATCATGTATGATCACAATGCATGTCCCATACATATGTGTTTTGGATACATACATACACACACATGTATATATGGGTATATATATATATATATACGTATGTATATATGTGTGTATGTGTATGTGTGTGTCTATATACACACACACACACACACACACACACACACACACACACACACACACACACACACACACACACACACATATATATATATATATATATATATATATATATATATATATATATATATATATATATATATATATATATATATATATATATATATATATATGATTTCCTAGTGTCATATGCTTGAGCTGGAGATGTCCCCTCAAATGAAAAGGCTGGAATGTGCCAGGCTCGTTACAGTAGGAGCAATGGTATCATTTTGGACGAAGCCGAAAAACAGTTATTACTTCAGTGTGTGGACACATGGGCTAACAAAGCGTATTGAAGGATGTAAACCGTCTCAGAACACCGTACGCTACGTTGGTATTTTTTTTTGGGAAAGGTTTGGAATACAGCATAAACACCGTCGTGTATAAGAGAAGAAATACTATATATGTACAGTAACCACGAGGAAAATCGTAAATCTTGTAGTGTCATTTCTAGGGATAGAATGAGCCCCATTCCCCATTCCCTTGCAGGTGAATTCCCCTGTTAGGGAGAAGGATAGGGAAATTCTTTCCTCATGGGGATAGAATCGGGTCCAAATGGATAGGACGTTCCCCACCTATGTACCTGTTGGGACCTAATAAGATAATAAGATACAGTAACTAATTTTCAAATGGTACATCTTTTCAAGGCGGAATTTATAAATCGATTGTAATAGACATTGTATAGAGTTCAGCTGTATCAGCCAAACTCACATGCGACTTTTCCCTTTTCGTACTGTCTTTCACGAGCATGCAGAATTCAAAAGTCATAAACCAAAAACTATAGCCACAGCCTAAAAACCCACCCATACATTGCTTAGGTACCTTCTCACAAACCTTAGAACTTAGTATTATATGATGGCACCATATATTTATTTGGAATTTACGATAAATTGATGGATGTTTTACTAATATAATCATTGTATTATTATTGATTATGATTAGCTGTGAAGCCGATGTGGTTCTTGTGATAAATTGATGGGAGCTGGGCCCCATGGCCCCCACCTAGTCCCCATTGGGGCCAGGGAACGGGAAGGAATCACTCCCCAGTCATTGCAATGTGAGTGTGTGTGGGGTGTGGTTAAACAGGGCCACGAATGTTCCATGGGTCCCCATTGAGAATGTCCCATTCCCATCTTAGTCATTTCTCTTTGATTCTAGTCCCTTTGCCACTACTTTTGTGGTTCTCTCAAGCATTATTTTTCTATTTGGTTCTTGATATCATGCTTTGTCATGTTAATCCCTCGGTCCATTTTAACTTAGGACATCTCTAATGCAGTACTATGGTTGGCATGAAGGGTCTGTGAAAGTATCACAGACGGTTACTAAAACAAACCGCCTGTGATAATTTAAGTACAGACGATTCCATATCAACTATTTGTGATATAGCTGTCCAGTATAGCCTCTTTTGTAGTAGTGGGTGTGTCTATAACCTCATGGTCCGCCTCACACATAGGAGGGGTCTACACAAAATGGAGGCACGAGTAATAGGCTTGATAAGGATCAGCTACTGCGGCGTCGACCTTCGCCGCGGGGAGGTCGAAAGCCATGCTGCCAGGCCACCAAAAGCTAGTGCGCCACCGGGATCCATTTCCAGGAGCGTCGCTTTGTGAGAGAGAGGAGAGGGGAGGGGAGGGGAAAGGTACAGGTGAGTCCTTTTTTCTTGACATATCAGCGCCGCCCCTTGGCACCAACCAAGGTTCTATACGTTGGAGCAAATAGCACGAAGCCATATCATCATCTTTTCTAAGGAAACAATATCATTGTGCATGGGTGCCAATTAGTGCCCTATACTTCAGAACCGGCCATTGGAGGTATCATTAGAGTTGGAACTTCCGCCAACAGGTGACTGCATGTTATTGAGCTGCCCGTCACACACACCAAGTGCAATTCAAGAGTAGACGGATATGTGAGCCCCTGTTTGTAATACTCCCTCTTTGTTTACTCGTTTATTTTGATTTGACATGATTTCCGAGATATGATTTTAACCGTTACTTTTATTAAGATATATTATTAACATTAAAATGTTATAAAAGTATTTTAATAACAAGTCTGATGATATATATGATTTTTATATAGCTAGCCAATCTATATCGGTCTAAATATATTGATGATCAATCTTTACAAAGTACGATGACACGAATTCATCCTAGCGCTTCAAGTAAAAAGGAACATGGCGATCGAGTAATTCCATAGAATACCTTTCTATGCACAGCCTTTTATTCAGAAAAGCCTTTCGCATCGTAAGAAAATGATAAGCATCTCTGAAAGCTAGAGGCTTGGTCGATGATCTCATGTTGGTCATGCTGGCCCGCGCTCCTTTGTGGAATCATGGCGGCCTAGGTACGTACGTACGTACGCAGCTGCTGGTTCAGCCGCGATCAGCACGTACGCACACTTGCTTGCACACTCCGCTACTGGTGGGCCGACACGTCACTTGCAGGTGGGCCCCACGCGATGCGTGCTCGCATGGGTTTATGCAGTCGCATGCCTAGCGTGGGTCACCAGCCAGACGCTTCTCCTGGAAGAACCAAAACGCAGCAGAATAATCACCCCTGGGACTCTTTTTGGCTCTCTCATTGCCGGTGTTGAACTCTTGGGGCATTAAGCCATCAATAATGATCGATCGCTTGTATTTATCCCTTCCCATTTGGATACATTGTATGTGATGTAATGTCAAGAACCTGAATGATTTTCGTTAGGAAACTATCTAAAATGGTCACTGACATGGCTCCTGATGACGGGACCCACTTGTCAGCGATAGTTTGTACCGATTTTGAAATATATGTATCTGAAGCACTTTCAATGTCTTCAATATATGCTCATGTACGTTGATTGTAGCGAAGAAAAGATGTCTTTATCATTTTGGCAAGTGGAATCTTTTGGAAAGAAATTCTACGAGGACATCTTAGAGGGGTGGAGGCATCATGAACAGATTTGAGACCAAGGATGATTAGAAAAGTCAAGCTAGCATGCATGGCCAATAGCCATTGCTCTCTCTAGCCAGTTTGTAGTGGATGGAACAAGCAAGCTAGAGATGGTAGACCATACTGCCTGTCCATCTAAAGATGAAATTTGGAATATGATGTTTGTATTTTTCTGTGAAAAGAAATGAAGAGACAGATCTAGCAGATCAAACATGCATGCTTTTCTTTTCTAAAAAATAATATGGAACCAGACATTTGGGTTTGGCTCTCCCAAAAAAATTTTTAAAAAAATCCCCAGTTGGCCAACTCAACGTACGGCTTGGAGGTGCAAAATGAAGAAGAGTTAAGCTTAATTAGACTCATGTAGATGATATACTAACGTACGCGCGTCAATATTTTTTCATTACCTTGTTCTAAATAGGCATGTGCAAGAAATTATAATCATATGGGTTATAATTTTGTTACCTGCTGCCACATTGTCAGACATTGCCATTTTATGCATTGATGACATATCGTCTTTCATTCTTTATGAGCAACAGTCCATGTTTTACCTTTTTTCTAAACATCCTTTTGCACCTGTGCTCATCATAATGCCATGCTAAAATAAGGGAATTAATTGATGCTTGTCCTTCAACGGTACACTCCTCGACCTTCTCTCTGCTCTCCAGCCCCACTTCCCACAACCTATGATCTGTTGCACTAATCTTACTGTAGCGGATAGGCTAGACCCATTTTGAACTGTTCGATCAATCATCCAACGATTGTACCTTATGTTGTTGGGGTTTCTCATATATAGATCCTTTTATCATATTTTAGGCACTAGAAATGATCATGTTTGTAGTGGTAAATGTAGGTCGATCAATAAATCAAGTCAAGGTTAATAAAATGTACATATGTATTTAAAATACGAACCTTACAGCTCTATCACTACTACAAAAGAGACTATACTAGATGGCTATATCACAGACGGTTCATATAGAACCGTCTGCGCTTAAACTATCACAGACGGTTTGTTCTAGTAACCGTCTGTGATACTTTCACAGACGGTTCTTAACACGAACCATCTGTGATAATTGAGATATCACAGACGGTTCATGTTAATAACCGTCTGTGAAGTTTCACAGACGGTTCTTAACACGAATCGTCTGTGATCATTGAGACATCACAGACGGTTCGTATAACAAACTGTCTTTGATAAAGAACTAAAGAAGCTACTGAGACGAGAGTCAAATTCAATGCAAATTTATTACCAAAGTCTTAAAAAAGAGATTCCCAGATCCTAATCTTCTAGGCATTATATGCTTCTTCTTCGACTTTTGGAGTTGGAGGATCAGCCGCTGAGTTCTCGAATGACGTGAAGATTGTCCTTGCCCTCTCCACTTCCTCCTCTAGCCTGGGCAAATCATTAGCATGGCCCATAATCTCAAAGAGGATGCCATGGTAAACTTCCTCAGAATCAGCCGATTTCTGCTTGATCGGCAAGGTTATCCATGTGTCTCTCTACTGCCGTAAGAGTTTCCTCCGCTTTGTGCACATTGCGGAGAAGAACGAGGCTGAGGACGGTTTCCCTTTTATCATATTTTAGGCACTAGAAATGATCATGTTTGTAGTGGAAAATGCAGGTCAATCAAATAAATCAAGTCAAGGTCAATAAAATGTACATATGTATTTAAAATACGAACCTTACAGTTCTAGCTATGCATTAATGTAAAACTCAAAATAATTCTAAGAACCATAAAAATTTCGAAGGACCATAATATTAATTGCGTTGAAGCTTATCTTGATACGTTATCTTATATTGCGGATTCAAGAAAAGGAAATTAAATAATATTCACACACAAAAAGAAAAATAAATACCCGTTTACAAGAAACTAGCCCCGACAAGTAATATAGCCTTACAAAAAATAATGTAGAAATATATATCACCCATAAAATAATAGACTTAATCATTGAAGTGTCACGCGCGCGCCACATACACCGTGGACACACTGCAGCCGCGGAGAACATTCAGGGTATTTTTTTGGAATGGTATACATTGCTCCATGGAAAAGAACGCCAGGATCCGGAGACCCATGCCATATGCCAGAATTGCGTGTGTGAGCCCCGGATCACACAGGTTGCTACATGGCCTGCAAAGTTATACATGAGCCTGGTGCAAGTCTATGTGCATCGGGAAGCCAGCCACCTCACTGAACGAAGCTAAACATGTCACGGGTCACATGAGGAAACGTCCCTCTCTCCCTCTCTCTCTCCCTCCCTATAATAGGTATCTCCTTGGTGCACTGCTCCTCCACTCCAACAAGTAATCTCTCCAAGCCTTCCATGGCCAACCCACACACCTTCCTTAGGCCTCACATAGAACCCTTTTTCCCCTTCCAAAGAATCCTAGTCTCTCAATCCTCTCCGCCGCCGCCTCCTCCTCCCACAAAAGAAGCACTCCCTCTCCTCAGCCTTCTACCTTCAGGCCATGATCACAACAAGATCCAAGGTTGTGGTTATGATGGTAATCATCAACAGAAGAAGGAAGAGGAGGATGTGAACATCTCACTCCAAATTGGTCCACCTTCACCAAATCCAAATTGCGCGCTTGATCTTGCAAAGAATGTTGATGGTATTGGTACAACTGCAACATCACAAAATCAGTGTGGTGGTGTTGGTGATCACAAGGTGGAAGAGGAAGAGGAGGGAGAGGAGGATGCCAGTGACGACCTCTGCTTGGAGTACCTTGCCATTGGAAAGCTCACCAAGGGCAAGTATTGGATCCCTACCCCAGCTCAGATCCTCATTGGGCCCACACACTTCGCCTGCCCTGTGTGCTGCAAGACCTTCAGCAGATACAACAACCTGCAGGTTTGATCACAAACCAGCTAGAAGATTAATTGATGTGCTTCTCATGCTACATGGTATGCATGATCACCATAAGAACTTGAATATGTAGCTAGAGGAATCTTGATCAGTGTATGTGTGCCTGCGATGCATGTGCAATGGGGGCCATGTACACTGTAGTAGAGGATGGGGGGGGGGCATAATATGGGATATCATGAGATCAGTGCTTTAGTGTAGCCTCAGCCTTTTGTGTGATTCAGCTAGGTTGGTTAATTTGTACTTTGTTAGTTCCCACATTTGGCCGGTACAGATGTAGTGCTTCCTCCCGTCATCATGGCCTTTGTGCTTGTTTCATATGTTTGTCATCTCGTGTGTGTATTGACGTGATCCAGACTCAGATAGAGATAGAGAGAGAGAGAGTGAGAGAGAGAGAGAGTAATAACAAATTCTCTCTCCTTCCTTGCACTATGGATCCATATGTGTACACAGCTTTCTGAAGACTGCTCCCCAGGAAAGACTCCTTGTCGGTAGGTTTGCATCCTACAAGGACTACCAAGCCATTTAGAGAGAGATCCAATGTTGTTTGCCTAGTTTTGAGTGAACACTGACCTCCTAGAATCCTAGAAGATGAGTATATTCGCAGATCGTGCAAGATCTAGCTATCATTTGCTGTTAGCCATGCTTCACTCACAGTCATCAAATATGCTGATCCCATTTCTTGCTTCCTGTTCTTTTTCATAAATGGATCTAGTTAATTTGGTAGGTTGTGTTGAGCACTAGCTTGCATGCGTAATCTTTTTTAGTTGCTACTTTCTCGATGGGACAGGGAAGGGATATAACTTAGCGGTAGAGTACCACCTTGACTTGGTGAAAGTCATCAGTTCGAGCCTGATTAATCAAATGAGTTTCTTTCCTGATCTGATTGTTTCTCGAGATATCACATGGTCTTTGAGATTCATTTTGGTGCATGTATGCTCATAGATCTATTCTTCTGCACACCATATATAAAGTCCCACGACTAGGATTCCGTTATCAGCTAGCTTAAATTCCATCTATATATTCTTGGTCTTAGCTAGAGAAATAAAATGTAAATTCTTGTCTCATGATTATGGCATGCAATCTTCACATAACAACTGTGCAATTTCATGAAATGAGCTGTGAACTTAGTCACGGTAATTGTATTTGCGTCTCAAGATTAATTGAGTAGTTTTCCTTTGCAGCACTGTCCTAGGTTGAATTAAGAATTTTTTGTTGAATGAAGCCTTCGAGTTCTTGGTTTTTTATAGGATTTTATTATTGGTTGATTGCACCAGCATTTCAGTATGTTCTTAAAACAGCAAATTCTAGAAAGACATACGCATGCCTCTCTCTCTCACACACACACTGACACACACACAAGGGTACAAGAAAAGGTAGTCGAACTATTTTTCAAAAGCGAATTGACTAAGGGTACTTCCACCACCCTGAGAACATCATGTAAGCGTACTTACCTAGGCATATATATATATATATATATATATATATATATATATATATATATATATATATATATATATATATATATATATATATATATATATATATATATATATATATATATATATATATGCACCAAAGCATCATCACAGCTTGGCTTACTCTCTTACACAATCACACAATAATAGAAGCAACTTGTTCCCGTCTGTCAAAGTCTCTCTACCTACTTAATTCTCCCATGGAAACAAAGCAGCAACCTTAACCTTGACAAAATATGTACAGATGCACATGTGGGGACACAGTTCGCAGTACCGTCGCGGCCCCGACTCGCTCCGCGGCACGCAGCCGGCGGCGATGCTCCGGCTGCCGTGCTTCTGCTGCGCTCCGGGGTGCCGGAACCACATCGACCACCCGCGGGCGCGGCCACTCAAGGACTTCCGGACCCTGCAGACGCACTACAAGCGCAAGCACTGCACCAAGCCCTTCCTCTGCCGCAAGTGCGGCAAGGCCCTCGCCGTGCGCGGTGACTGGCGTACCCACGAGAAGAACTGCGGCCGCCGGTGGCACTGCGCCTGCGGCTCCGACTTCAAGCACAAGCGCTCGCTCAAGGACCACATCTGAGCGTTTGGCCACGACCACGTCGAGCAGCCGCCGCCGCCCACCGGCAAGATGCTGTAACGTAGCCGGCGGGGCGCCGGTGATAATTTGCTTGTGCATTAATGGATAAAATGCATGAAGAATTTGCGCATGCATGGTTCTCTTTCTTCCCATTCCACAGTAGCAGCTGAACTGTAATTTGTTGATTAGTATATTGTTGTTGTTGTCAATTAAGTGTATGTGCGTATTTGTCATGGTTATAGTAACTTATTTAGTTCTTTAATTCCTAGTTCTTAATTGTTAAGATCGTTGTTTATGGTTCTTTTCGTACTGATTTCTAGTAATATATATGTAGGTGAGTTTGAAGGTTTTCAATTCTTATATAATTTGAGTAATTATCTCACTATTCTCTATTTTTGTTCCATATGCACAGGCATCTCCTCTTACTTTAGCTAATGGAGCACGCGAAAACACTAACACACAAATGCGCGTTGCAACGAGCGCTTCCCAACAGAAAATGATTCGTTCACTTTCCCTATCCCACCCTCTCCTTGTCTCCTCCTCTATCACTTCTGAGCGTCCGCCACCACCTCCTCCAATCATGCAATGGCCGCTGCCGCCACCGGCTTCCTCCACCACGTAGAGCCAACACCGGCTCCTCTCTGACTTATCCAAGCTAACAGCCGTTGTTCCGATCTACCATCTCCGTCGGCCACTACTACCGGCAGTGACCTTCTTGGGCTCCTCTCAACTTCCTCTACCTCCGTCGTCTACACGCACCGCCGCCTCCTACAACTCGGGTACCGCCCTAGCTGGCGAGGTTGTCTTATTCGGCTGCGGTGGAGTTTGCCACCGCGTCTGACGACAATGATGCCCAACATCGATGTGCTACCCCGGGTGAGTTCTGAATCTTAGTTTTCCCCAATTTGAAAGTTTTCTATTTTTTGGTTGAAAGCTCTTTTGTGTTGAATGTCCATGTTGTTTAGTTCAAACTTTCCTAATTTTCGGTTGAAAGGTGTTGGAGTGGAAAGCTGTAAGACCATGTGATGGTAGCCTCATAAGAGTTATGAATATTTCATATTGCTTGTGCTTTACTCTTGTCAATTGAGTTTGATTTTTGTGTATTTGAGTTTCGGCTTGTGCTGTTTGGAAGCAACCATCAGATAGGCCTAGAATGGCGGTCAGGCCCCTACTGAGTTGAGTTGAGGTTGTTTTATGATTTTGATTGTGTTAGTCATGGCAAGAGTCTGTACAGGTGTTAGTCATGGTGTGCCCATGTATGTGTAAGTCATAGCATAGGTCCATACATATGTTTTGCTAATTAAGAGTCAAGTGCATATTATTTCTGCTCAGATCGATTGTTTTGTTCTTTTGAGTGCAAATGGTCAGGTGCTTTGATGATTGTTGCTACCAGTGGCAAAACCTAGGCTACAGAAGGGGTCCTGATGCCATGGCATGTTGTGTAAGTCCTGGTAGAGCAACATCACAATCCAAGAAGTACAGGAGAAAAGCAAAGGTCGTGAAGAGACGATGCATGCATGTGATATGTCAATTGAACTTGTGTGTTTCAAGTGGTGACACTCCTCGAGTAGGCGTACAATCTTGGTGGTAAGGCATTGGGCATCACAGACTATGAGTTGGCGTGGCATGAGACTTGGACGTTTCAAGTGGTGACGTGCCTTAACACATGCTACAATCTTGGCGATAGGTCATGGGCATCACATCATCGTGAAGACCGACGGGTGGCAATTGAGGAAATTAACTCAAAATAGGTGGAGTGACAGTTTGTAAAAGCGCAGTGCTAGCCTAAGTGGTTTAGGTTCGTCTTTGCAGATGAAATATTTTATTGAGCTTGTAAAGCCTTTGGGAAGTCACGCTCTGAAAAGCGTATAAGTGTATGTGAGTGTAAAACCCATTTATGTGTGGATTATCATGTTTCCCCATATATAATTGGTGTAATCCACTAAGTAGTGGTTGGTTTAGTGAGAGGTAAGGAACCTC
The DNA here is from genome assembly GCA_017311315.1 of Dendrocalamus latiflorus. Lineage (NCBI taxonomy): Eukaryota > Viridiplantae > Streptophyta > Magnoliopsida > Poales > Poaceae > Dendrocalamus > Dendrocalamus latiflorus. The sequence continues at coordinate 18,380,363 of CM029674.1, forward strand.
CACTATATAATCTTTGTGTTGTGTTGTGAGAGATATGCCTCTTATGACTTGAGATATTAGGGTTAGAGTTTTCTTGTGTATATGCTCTAGACTTAGAGCTCTGCTATCCTAAAGGATTGGCCATAAAACATTTATCTCTAAGTGAAATGAACATCCAAAATTTGCTCAAGTGAGTTGTGCCACAAATCCTCTCTTGTGTTTTTGATTTTCTTGACTTTCTCGTTTGTATTTCTCTACTCTTAAGCTTTTCTAGTGCCAAGGATGTATAAGAAGTGAAGATATCTCCTGAAGACAAGATGCCATCCATCTAGGTATGATCTAGAGGAGGTGATTTTGGGGTTTTGCTCTTGTGGGTGATTTGGATTAAATTCGTGCTATAATCTAGTTTACTATGACATGTAAGAACCCATCCAATGTCACTTAAATCATCTAGGACTCACGAGCGAGCGCAGATCAAGATTTCCCTTTTTGCCCATTTTGGTGAGCCGTTTACTCAAATAGAAAAGGTTATAACTTTGGCAATTATTCTCACAATCGTTATTTGGAATAGCTTCATGACATCCTAGAGAAGGTGCATGCAAAGTTTCAAATCATGACATACTACAAGTTTTTTTATATTTGAAATAGTGCTGAAATTACTGTTCATTCACCTGAGTCATTTGCTTTTAGTTTGCGTAATTAAACTATGGGTACCTGTGCCTTACGATTATCAGCGTAGTGCATTTCTCATGGATGGAACTAGGGGTGGAAACGAGTCAAGCCAAGCCGGCTCGAGCTAGGCTTGCCTAAGCTTGACCAAAGTTGTAGCTCGGCTCGACTCAACTCGTTAAGGCACCGAACTAGGAAGCAGGCTCGATGGCTCAGTGCATGGCTCGAGCCGACTCACGAGGGCTCGCAAACTGAGCTGGTGCCAACCAGACTCCAGTATGGCTAGAAGCCTAAAATCTCACCAAGAGAAAGCAAGAGCAGTAAGATACGTCTGTAATCTAAAAAGTGACCAAAAGACTGCATTCAAACATGAGATAAGTCAATCCAAAATTCTGAAGTATGTTCAAGTTTATCCTCAACAAAATTCTCACTTAAAGGAGTCTCACTTAAACAAAATTCTCACTTACAGGAGTCTTTAAGAGGCATTCACACATTAATGTATCAACAATCTCCCTTTGCAATCAAGGGCAGTTAGTTGGCCCTATGCAATTTAAGCATGTCATGTTGTGGCACACCTCCCAGTTGGCTGGACTTGCAGTTAGCAATGAACAACATTTGGGACAAAAGAAAATTTAACCTCCAGCCATACACACTAGATCTATCAGCCAAGAAAATAACTCCCAAATGGCTATGTCTCCTACAAAACACTGCACATATTGCAAACAAAAATAAAATGAAATGCCCCATTATAGTGGAAAATAAAATGAAAGCGAGACGGAATCATTCAAAAACTACTAACAACAAATTTCATCAAATGGGTCCAACATACTAGTGCAATATAAAACAACAAAACAAACAAGAAAATGTCTGCAATTAGGCAAACAACTAAAATTTTGCATATCATTGATGCCGAGTGAACACCTACAAGTACTACCACACATATGGGCATCATAGATAGTTTGTAACCCTCATTAGAGACAATTTCTGAACGGTCTGATTTATTACATCAGTGATAATAGATAGTTTTTAAAAATAAATGTCTGTGATATCCAACATATCACACATGACTAATACAAAAAATTGTTTATGATGGTCTACGTATTACAGATAGTTTTGTGTTAGAAACCATCTCTGATAGTTCTTTATATACTTAACATTTTTCTGTTTTTTAGCCAACCTTAGGAAATGCTAGTCATACTCTTTAAAAACAAGCAAACAAATTACAAATAAATGATAAATAAGTGAATTACATCTCAAAATGAATTACAACTCAAAATCAATTATGAAAGAATGTTCATGTATTGTCACTAGAGTTACAATTGAATTACAACTCAAAGTGAATTGCAACTGAATAAATTACAATTGAATCAAATATTTGAACATGTATATTAATCGATATCGCTCAACTGAAACTCTCCCTTCGGGTCAATGACCTCTGTCATCAAGAAGGTGGAGAGCCATCCTCGAACGTCCTAGTGTTCGTTCAGATCGAATGTACTTGATTTGATTGTCATGCCCTATCGCTAGAAGGAGTAAAGTAGTAAGCACATATACTTAAATTGACAATTAGGAAATAATTATTGCGAGATTGATAAACTCTGGATCATTCGTTTTAGTACTCATGATTTCCTTCATATGATGGCGAATGTAGAATGCACATAGGTTGCCTTGTAGCTGCTGTTGGCACTGCAAAAATAAAATTACATATAGGTATAATCAGTTCAAGAGGTATTATTATGAAGTGTGATATATGATTGTTGTGTTCTAGCTGGTACTGAAAATCACGTCCTGTGTTACAGTGTGGCACTCAATTAAATCAAGTGTGGCGCTGAACGACCTACATGATTTCAAAAGTTATCCTCGGCCATTGCAAATGAGGGAAAGACCACAATAGAGTTATCTATGGAGAAAATAAGTTTACATGTTGAATGCTTGTTGCACAAGGGTGAAGTCATGGTCGTTCTTGAGTAAAAAATCAAGCTGTATTACCTTGTTCCACTTTGATACAATGCCTATAAGGATCCAATGTAACCTACTCATGTATGTTGCCATAGTTATTAAACATAAGTTCGTGTTACGTATAAAGTATAAATGAAATTTATATAACAACTAGTGAAGTACTTACCCCTAGTTATAGGGAACAAGTATGTAGTCCTTGTTGCTCTGAGCAAGCAATCATGTCGTTATGTAATTCTCGACGTAGGATGTTCTTGGGTGATGCATTGCACAAAGATCTACTGTGGGTTGAGGAAACCCACATGTTCTCGCGATCTCTAGGATTCTTAATTACATCATGTATCCATACATAAGCAATAAGTTATGATATTTATTGATATTACGTGAATGTAAAACTTAATTATACACACTTATAGTTCCAGCATCGTAGAAGTAGAACTTGATTGTACACACTTATAGTTCCAGCATCGTAGAAGTGAGGCATCCTGGGCATCGAGGTTGAATAGTCTGAATAAGTCATGAAGCCCACGATAAAGAAGCGTGGGTCATGGAGGAAATGCCTCTTTGTGTATCTAATGATAAATCCAGTAGGCCAGTTTGTCCTCCGCTCATTGGTCCTCCGCTTATACTAGACATGCAAACTCCCGTAACCCATTCCAAGGCAGGGTAATAGTGTGTTGGGGACCGTTGTGTTGGGGACCAATGGCATTCCGAAGGAGAACATCTAGGGCTCATAAGGAACCTTAATTTTCTTCTATTTGGCCCTAGCGCATCGCCTATGTGTGCTATTCCCGAGAGATAACTTGGCATGCTTTTCTTGTTTCTTTGGTGTCATCTCCATGAGAGCCGATACAGCGGCCTTCTGAAGTGAAGGTTGAGATGGATTTATGCAGGGTTATGTTAGAGAGGCATAGTTGTGTGGACATCGTGACATTGTAGGGTCCAGGGCGATGTCCCTCTTGGACCACTAGAGAAAAGTGTACACAACATTCTCTAGTATTATGATGTCTTCGTTTGGGGGCTTCTCTAGTGGGATAACCATAAAATGGACATGTACCATGTCCACGTGGACCTTGGCATAACCCTACGCTAGTTGGGCACCGTGCAGCACTGTCCCTTCCTGGCATTAAAACGCCATCCCCCGCCCAGCCTCAATAGGAATGGACCCAACCAGTCTCACTTGGAGCTTGTATGGCGTGGGCTCCCACAAAATAATACACAATTAGCTAAGGTATCCTATAGGTCTATCTTTGGGGTATTCCAGAGATATACATTACCTGGATTTTGTCGATTGAAAGTTGGGCATCACTTTGGTTAGATTGGTATGTGGATGCGCAGCTACTCCGATGGTGATGTAGACTGGCTTCCACAATAACGGGGGTAGCCTATGACTAGCTGAGCACTTGCTCTAGCCTTTCCTCCAAACGTGCTAGCTTCTCAGAAAATTATGCACAAATCTCCTGTTTTATGCGCTCCTCGCACTCGGCCTTCAATCTCTTCTAACTCCTGTATGAGTCAGAGTTGTCTAGGAATCCCTGCCTATAAGGAACATAAATCCCAAGGCTTCACATGTGACCTAGGTGCTTCTTATTTTCTAAGGTCATGGATATTATGTCCCTTTCCCTGACAACCTAGAAGTTGCCTTGGGATGATTCCACAGTCAACATTTTCTACAAGAGGCCAACATGTTATTTCAGTTCATATGAAGTTATGGACATATTACCAGCTTGGTAGTTCGATATTTTACCAAGCGTTGTGACACTTCTTGGTTTGCTGGGTTCTTGAAGGATATTGCGCCCGAAGACGTGGTAGATGTCCTTTCTCTTAACCAGTTTCAGGTGCGCTTGTCTATGATCCTACCAAATGGTGGGGAGGCCTTCGATAGCATTGCCTCCTTGTTCTCCCTCCTCCATTGCAGGATTTTACCCTCGTACCCAGTAGTGCCGAGTCTATGGGGATGAGTGTTCTTTGTTGGATTGCCTTGTGCACTGCAGTTTCTTCTTGGAATTCTGCGGTCATCTTCATGGCCACAAAGGCATTCCATATATCTAGATAGAGGAAAGGATATTTCATGAATGACATCCTTTCCTCATTCACATATTTCGTGATAAATATGCTCTTGAAGTTCTTCCATGCCTTACCCATCACCAAGAACGCCTGTCATCGTATGAGCCCTAGACTTCTTCTCTGATCTCAAAGGACCTTGATACTTCCTACCAAAGCTACTATTTCTCTTCACTCGTTAGAGACTTTCAGCTCGGTATGTTGATAGAGACCTGTTGCCTTGCAACTATCCCTTAGGTGGTCTGGAATACAACTGCTACTTTCTTTCGATGTAGAGGAACCCCAACTAGACTAACAACCATGATGGTCATTTGGCTCTTAGGCATTTTCGATATGGCTGGGCCCTCTTTCTTACTTGCTCCTTTGGTGTGGTCATTGGACGCATTCGACGAAACTAAGCATGAAGACTGTGTGGATGCCATCTCACTTAGTTGCTATCTATGAAGTATTCAAATTGTATTTTAGTATGGGGTGTAAATCAAAGGTAGAGAAGGATAGATGAAACTGTATTGCTCTTAGATGTTGACTGCACTATATTATCATAATAAGGCCACCTCAACACGATTGATTCGAAGACTATTTGTGACAAATATTAAATTATCTTTTACTTAAGTACTAACTAGAAGATACTCTACAGTAATGTACAGGATAACAACACATGAAGCAACAAGTTAACAATGCATCTACACTGAAGTGCATCTACAGGATAACAGAACATGAAGCAAACAGTAGATAACTACATTGAAAATCAACAAGACCAACAACATATTACTAATTGTCACAATTAGTCTTTACAGATCACTAGCTCATCACTGAGCAATTGTTGTCCCAGCAATCCAATAAGCATAACTCACAACATAGGATTCAAACATCTTAAATGATATATATGAACTAGCACTGCATATATGAACTAGCATTGCATATATGAACTAGTACTGCATATATAAACTAGCACTGCATATATAAACAATATATACTACTGAACCATATATGAATAGGCTTGCATGTGTAGGATTTTGAAAAGTACATAGTTGAGCTCCCAAATCTCCTCTATGAACCCATAGTAGGAGCTCAACCCAAGTTTCATTATGTTTGGCCCAGTGATATTGAACTGCTCATGAAACGCATCTATGCGGACACTGCTGTGCTGGACTGTGCTCTTCCTATCTTGAGCTATCGTATAAAATGAGTACCCATTTATGTCATATCCTTGCCATTTGACAATTGTAAATTTTGATCCTTTTGCCAACCATCATAGCATATCTTCACTTGATGACCTTCTAGTGAATCACACATTTAACCATTCGTTGAACCGATGGTTGTGCTCTCTTGTGATCCAAAACCTTTGACCGACATAGATTCTCTTGGCGTGCCATGTCTTTGTACTCATCAATGTATGAGGACACCTTAGTCATGTGTTAAAAGACCATGAAATGGGCTTGAGCGTATGTATCTAGATTGTGAGTAATTGCTTTCCTTCTGATGGTCCCGATACCCTTTAGCCTTCCCTCGTGACGAGATAGAGGCACACCTATCAATTCCACCTGAGCCATGTAGTCGAAGTAGAACTCAATGATCTATTCAGTTGCATAACCTTCGATAATGCTATCCTCTGGCCAAGATTGATTCCATACATAGTACTTGGGAATTTCAATGTACCTCTCGAATGGGTACATATGACATAGGAACACAGAGCCACATATTTTTATCTCTTTCATAAGGTGAACAATGAGATAGACCAGGATATCACAAAATGATAGAGGAAAATGCATCTCAAGATGACATAGAGTTATTACCATCTCAGTATGCAGAGCATCTAATCTATCAGGATCGATGACCTTTTTGAGCTATTGAGTTAAAGAAATAACACAGCCTCATGATTGTCATATGGACCTTATTCGATAAAATACTTCTAATTGCAACAGGAATCATTTGTGTCATCAGCACATGATAATCATGAAACTTCATACCAATTAATTTTAAATCTTTTATAGAAACAAGTTTCTTCATGCAACAGACTAACCGAATGAAACTTTCACACCATACGAGCTCTAGCACAGTTTATTTCTCTCAGTCTTGTACATTGCAGCAAATCGGGGAAAGGTATGTTCGGCTTTTATCGGTTTCTTTCGATGCTATGTTTATATTAACCAAGTCATTCCATGTGTTGACACCATCTTTTGTTTTGTTATGAATGTTCAGTAAGAGACCAATCAAGCTACCACATACATTCTTCTCCACATGAAAGACATCGATGTAGTGACGAACTTCTAAGTACTTCCAGTAAGGTAAGTCCTAAAAAATTGATCTCTTCTTCTAGAAATTCTTCTGAGGGGTCCTTAATTTACACCCATTTCCAAGCACAACATCGATATCTTTAATCATGTCATTGACCTCTTTCCCTCTAAAAGGTCTTGGAGCTGAACCATTTTCCTTCTTTGTGTCGAATTATTTTTCTTCTTGAGGTATGGGTGATACTTGAGAAGGAACCTATGGTGACACATGTGCATAGTTTTGCACGAGTTGTTCAGCCATACATTCTTGGTATCATCTAATTAAGTAGTGAGGATAGGCTTTAGCTCTTTTTGTACTTAAGCCCGATATGTTACCAAAGGTAGGAAAATTATTGATGGTGCAGAACAACATGGCGTGTAGAGTAAAGTTCTCTCATTTATCCACATCTTATACCTGCATCCCTTCCTTTCACAGTGTTACTAGATCTTTCAACAATGGTGGTAGGTACACCTCAACATCGTTCCCAGGTTGCTTTCGGCCCTTGAATAAGTAGTGACATCAAAATGCACTTCTGCTTCATACACAATCAAGAAGGAAGGTTGTAGATATATAGATTCACTGGCCAAGTGCTATGTCGGTTGCTCATGGTACCGAAAGGATTTATTCCATCTAAACTCAATACAAACTTTGTATTTTTTAGTTCCGCATCAAAGTCTACAAACATCCTATCGAAGTTCCTCCACTGGGCAGAATCAGCAGGGCATCTTAGCTTTCCATCTTTCTTATGCTCCTCCGAGTGCCAATGCAGGCCTTGCTTCACCTCTATGCCTTCACCATCAATGGAGTGATTCTTATGATTGTATCGGGATGTGTTGCACACCGGACATACATATATGTTTGTATACTCTTTGCAGTATAGGATATAGTCTTTTGGACATGCATGTATTCTTTCTACTTCTATTCCCAAGGGACAGAGAACCTTCTTGGCATGGTATATGGTTTTGGGCAGCACATTTTCTTCTAGAAGCATGTCCGCTAAGAGACCTAATGAAACCATCAAACTCTTGTCATCCAATCGTTACTTGCCTTCAACTTTTAGCAGTTCAAGCATGGATGACAACCTTGTGTATTTTGGCTTGTAGCCTAGGAATAATGATTTCTATGAGTACTTCATCAGGCCCATGAATTTACCACACACTCTCTCACTATAGTTCCCTTCCACATCGTGCAACATCTAATCTAGATTATCATCGTGCAACCTATCATCATCCAAATAATAATTGACATCTGGTATATCATTACCTTCCTCAATGATGTTACTACTTTCCTATATAATCTACTCTTCACCATAACTACTCCAACATGTATACCCTTTTTTGAAACCCCTTAAAATCAAGCATACTTCTATCTGCGCTGAATTGGTAAACATCTTAAGATTCTTACAATCAATGTGTGGACCGTACATAAATTTCATCCCCTCTTCAATATATCCTGCTTAGCAACTATTCTAAAAGAAGACACACCATCGATATACTGTTTACTCACACGGTTCTCAACGTAAATCTAGCTTCAGTCCATCAACACTACGCATATAACAAATTAATGTTAAATTAAACTAATGCTCTCCTAGATAGCCATTACATGCATGTAATCACTCTTACATATAATTGTCATTCACCATAATTTGTCCATCTAAAGTAGCTAGTTATGATTTATGAACCAATCTAATAAGAATTAAAGTAGATAGGAGTGAAACCCACTCTTAAATTAGAGCAAAAACTACCAAGATAATCTCTCTTTCCTTGCAACTAAAAAGTGTGCAAATCTAGTTAGAATATAATGCATTTCATTATATATAGTACCAATTACTAACCTTAGATCACCCAGAATAAGTGGATACACAAGAACCCTTCCAAATCTTCAGTCTCCTTTCACCAAATTGCCTCAAAGCCGCCACCTAACAGACATAATATCTGTTGGGATGAGGGTATTTAATAATACAGTGAATATCACAGACGCTCTCATTCACAACCTGTCTGTGATAAGTAGGTCATTGCAGATGGTTATTTTATAAAAACAATCTGTGATAAGTTCATACATCATAGATGGTTTTTATTACTAACTATGATAAGTAGGTCATCACAAATGGTTCTTACCATCAGTTGCAACATACACAGTCAAACTAGTAAAACCGTCTGAGATAACTATGTTGCAGCTTAACACTGACGGATGCTATAGAATAGTCTATGTTGAGGCGTTTAGTATGACCTTCTTTGTAGTAGTGAAGTGAAGTTTTTAAACCTCAGTTACTTCGGGTTCAGTCTACATTGATGCATGGTGTCAATATTTGCAATGCACAAACAAAAATTCCAAATTTTAGAAATGTTCACCAACTCTTATTCATGCCTTTGCCTTTTGTCAATATGAAGCCAAGTGTTGAGTAGAACCTTAATTAGCACACACTTGTTTGGTAGAAAGCTTGTTTGGTAGAAAGCAACTTTAGTGGGTGTAACAAAACTTATGCAGCACAAAGTATAATACCTACAAACAAGATGACAATGGAAAGCACTTGCCAAGCTATAGTGAAAAGAGGAATCTTATCTACTTTCTGCTCCTCACCTCTAGCACCAACTCCTGAAGTTAGAGAACGCATAGCACACCCCATCAAATGCATGGACACTAGCTAAGACTATCATAAATCCTAATAAAGGTCTATTCAAATTCCATTTCTATCTTGTTGCAAAAACACAGAGAAGTGAGGAGAAGAGAAAGGGACCAAAGGAGCAGGCAACGCAATGGAGCCTGTGAGAGCACGGTGAGCATGAGGAACATGTCCATGAGGAACCCACTAATCTAGAGCTTGTTGAGCATGTATGCCCAAATCACCTATGCACAACACCAAGAGGGAGTCATCGCCACAATTTGGAACAGAAGGAAGGAGAAGGGGTGAGAGGAGGAAGGGGGACCTTGAGCTTGCAGGAAAGGGGAGGGAGGATGAGGATGCCCTTCTTTTGGAGGACCTTGCCGATGTTGTTGCCGACGACGCTGGCCAGCGTGAGTGGCAGTGACTCCCACATCTTACCCTTGCCTTCATCGATCCGATCCAGCACTCTGGTGTGTGTGGGATTTCTCACTACCCTTTTGGAGCGACGGAGTGGAGGACAAGGCAAGGAGACCATAAGGGGAGGAGGAAGGAAGGAGATGGTAGCATGCGCTTTCTTTGGCCATACGCCCGTGCCTGCAACCTCATGGCATGTAGTTTTGTTCTTGTAGCTGCCATGGCCGCTGTTGGGTGGGAAGAAAGTGTGGCGATGGTGGGCGGGCAGATCAGGAGATTTGGTGGGTAGCGAGCGCTGAGAACAAGTGGCGGCGGCGGCGAGTGGGGAGAACAAGCTGAGACGATGGGTGGGCAGGGAGAAAGAGTCGCAACGGATTGGGAGCTTTGGCGGCGATGGATTAGGAAAAAAGCTTAGATGTGGTCCATACGGGGGCTCGAAGTCAAGGCTGGAAAGTGGAAAAGAATGCACGAGTGCACAACCAGAGGAGAGGGTTTGGTTGTCTAGGCTTTGGGCTGTCCTGAGTGACCAGCTTGATTGAGCAAACAAGCAGCTCACGCGTCGCTCGGGCTCAGCTCATTAGTGCAACAAGCTGGCTATGAGGCTTGACTCGCTGGCTCACATTCTAAGCTTGAGCTGAGCCGAGCCAACTTCGAACCAGAGTGGCTCATGAGACTCGAGCTTTTTTCTAGCCCTAGATGCAACATAGTTGTGGAGATTCCCTATAGCAAAACTACACCATGACACCAGATCCGAGGGCAATTGCTCCACTAGGTAAAAGGGCCTTAGACCACAAACTGTCTATTGGGAAAGACACATGCCAACACACTCTCCGTCGCAAACCTTGTGCGAGAGTAACCGTAGTAGGAGTAAGTCTTTACTAATAGGCATAACATGTCTCCACAAATAGTTAGTGCACCTTCTTTCCCATCACATGTTCAATCACACCCTACTGCCTGCTCCTCACATCCTCTATATGGAGGGAGCTCACACCAAAGAAGAAAATCAAAAAGTGGCATACATCTTCCACTCCCACACCTCACACCCACATGAGGCAAAAGTCCATTCACATGCATCAAGAAAAATGGAGGGAAACAACCATTCCACTCCAAACCCTAACCTCTCTACTGCCATCCACTAACAGGTCTCCAACTCGTTATCTTCAACCGAATCCGCTTCCATTTTGCAGCCTTGCGCATTTTACCGAAATGCCCCTGCTGCACCTTCCTGGAAGCTTCCTGTCCTCGCACAACCGCACCCGGCATCCTGACCGTCTGGACCTCAGCTCCTCCCTGAGCCTAGTCCCGGTCCGCTCTGCTGCACACGACCGCACCCGACATCCTGACCGTCTGGACCTCAGCTCCTCCCTGAGCCTAGTCCCGGTCCTCCTCACCGTTGCTCGTCGTGTCCACCTCCGGTAGCTCCGGTTCCTCATCTCCCAACTCGCAACCACCTCAGCCACCTCGATCATCTTTGACGTCTCTGACCATCTGGACCTCAACACCTCCTGTGCCTAGTCCCGGTCCTCCCACGCCTCACCATGACCTAGCTCCGAAGTCCTGCAATCACACAAATAAGCAAACAATCACATAACACCACTCGAAATAGTATAACCATCATTAGCATCAACCAAACATACTCAAACACAAAATAGCCCCAACAACCGATCGAGCAAAAGAACAAGCGTCCTAAGCACATCCGACCGCGTTCGGCCAAGTCCAACCGAACTGGACTGCGCCATGCACCGACTTGGCGCAAACCAACCAAAACAAACTCAAACTTTCCAGAACACGAGTCAATTACTCATCACAAATATGGGGACACCTCCACATGGTCTCTCAATCTCCCCATTGATGAGTATATTGACAAACACAGAAAAAGCATAAAGTTGAGTTTTTTTTAAAGTCATACATGGTCTAAAAGAAGAGCAAGGAGACTCAAGACCATGTTGACAAAAGGAGTAAAAACAGAAAGAGCAAGTTTTCCTCAAAAGCTCCCAATTTTTCCCTTGAAATAGCTTTTTCTCCATTATTCTCCCCCTTTTGGCAATAAAATCATCAAGATGCAAGAGAGAGAATATATCATGATATGGATGAAATGGCTAAATTTTATTCAATCTAAGCAATTAGAGCCACAAAGATTATCCAAAATGACCTTTTGAGTATTACACCAACTATAATACATAAGAATGCTATCAAGATCATGACAAGATATGCATAATCAAGCTAAACCAAATAAGTCACAATATGAAAATTAGTCGAATTTCTTAGCATGTCAAGTCATTCAAGAATATAGTCTAGCTAAAGGTATCCAAGGATGATGTAAGCCATGTCAATAACGTAAGTGGAACCAAGAAGCTAGAATTGAGTTAATTTAGAGTGCTACAAGTTCACGGATGAATCATTTGTTCAAGTACTTGGTTCTTTTTGTAGTTAAGCAAATTTAGCACGATTAACATGTTTTCTTATGAAACTCATGGTCGTTTCCAACCAAAATTTTAGTCATGTGCTAGATTTCAAGCCTTATGCGACCACTCCAAGTAATAAGCTTAAGAAGATGATCTTGGTCATCCAAAACTCCCCCTGAGTTCAAGTCTAGTGCAATGGCAAGCGATCTCATGAGAAAGAATTGGTGAGATCAGTTCTTTCGCACAAAAGAGATCTTTTTGCTTTTACTTAAATTAGTGCAAGAACAAGAAGCTAAGAATAACTCATGCTTCATAAAAAAACTAGCATAGCTCAATCTAAAGCTCAATAGAGATTCAGGACTCAACTCAGCCTATTTGATATGGCATGAATCATAAGAGGATAACTAAAGATAGACTAGTCTCAAGAGCTAACATGACATGATTTAATTCAAGTTGTGCATTTTGAATCAACTCATCATGGCAAAGACTAGACTACACATATAAAGTCATGATAAATATAGCAAGTAAGCACAGATCATGGCAAGATGTAATGCATTGTAAACATGTCATAAGAGGATAATAATCAAGACTCCATGTAGTTATATTACAATGCAAAATGTTGAAAAGAAATGCAGGGAAATCCAGCTCCCCCTCAACATGTGATGCACTTTAGTTCAAGTTGAGTTATGTCAGCATTAAGATCTAGAAACTCCCAATGAACTCCCCCTGAACCAAGGTAATAAAACGAGAAGTTGGCAAGAAAAGCAGAAAAGGCAGTCCTTAAAGTATAGACAAGATATAGAGGATACTGTGGCTCAGACTGACTCTCATCCACCCCATATGACGCTTGGACTATCAGCTGTTCTTCTATCACACTAAGAAGCAAACTAGTTCCCTGTCTACCTAAGGGTGACCCAACCCTTGCTAGAACCTATAAGAAGTGAGTGAGCTCAACCAAGTGAGAAGAGAAATAGCTAATAAGCAGCATTCTAGAATCACAAGATGAGAGGAAGAAGTCTAAGCAACTAGACGAGAGAAGCACTCTAATCTATGCTAGTAGGACTAACCCAATGCACCCATATGCAATGCAACAAATAGAGAACAGGAGCAGATAAACAAGATAAAACATAAAGCACAAAGCTCCCCCTCACTACAGTCCATAAGGACAAACCACCCCAAGCTCTCCCCACAAGGCTGAAAACCTAGAGCTATCCAAAGGCTTGGTAAAGATATTAGCCAACTAGTGGTCACTCTCCACAAACTGGAGCACTATGTCACCTTTCTCCACATGGTCTCTAAGGAAGTGATATTGGATATCAATGTGCTTGATCCGAGAGTGTTGCACTAGGTTCTTAGCAATGTTAATAGCAGAAGTGTTATTACAAAAGAGTGGAACTCTGTTTATAACTAACCCAAAGTCCCGCAGGGTCGAAGCCATCCAAAGTACCTAACTGCAGCAACTGGCGGCAGCAACGTACTCGGCCTCTGCGGTAGACTGCTTCCTAGAAGACCAAGAAACAAGAGAAGTGCCAATAAATTGGCAGGTGCCAGAAGTGCTCCTCCTATCTATCCTATAGCCAGCAAAGTCTGCATCCGAGTAGGCTCTAAGGGAAAGATAGAAAGAGGAAGAGTACCAGATACCATAGTCTATGGTAGCTCGAAGGTACTGAAGGATGCGTTTCACCGCCTGGCGGTGAGATACGCGAGGAGAAGCCTGAAATCGAGCACATAGACACACAGAGAAGTGTATGTCCAGTCTCGAGGCAGTAAGGTATAAGAGGGAGCCAATCATGCTTCTGTACTCTTTTTGATCAACTGGCTCGCCATCCTCATCTGGATCAAGTGAAGCTGATGATGCCATCGGGGTTGACACCGCTTGCCATCACTCATATCAAAGCATCTCAGGAGGTCTCGAGTGTACTTGCCTTGATGCAAGAAGGTACCCTCCTGAGTCTGCTTGATCTGGAAGCCAAGGAAGAAGGTCAACTCACGCATCATGCTCATCTCAAACTCCGTGCTCATGACATTAGAGAACTGTGAAACAAGAGCATGAGAAGAGCCGTCAAGATGATATCATCCACATAAATCTGAACGAGTAGAAGGTCATTGCCATGCCTGCGAATGAACAAGATCTTGTCTACCTTACCCATCTCAAACCTATGACTCAACAGATAGGACTTAAGCCTCTCATACCAAGCTCTAGGGGCTTGTTTAAGACCATACAAGGTCTTGGAAAACTTGTAGACATGGTCTGGGTATTTGGGGTTCTCGAAACCTGGAGGCTGTTTAACATAGATCTCTTCCTCAGTAAACCCATTGAGGAAGGCACTCTTGACATCCATCTGGTAAAGCTTGAAGCCCTTAGACGCTGCGAATGCAAGCAAGATACTAATGGCCTCTAGCCTAGCTACAGACGCGAAGGTCTCCTCAAAATCTAAACCCTCAAACTGGGAGAAACCCTTAGCTACCAATCTAGCCTTATTTCGAATGACTACCCCATCCTCACTCTGCTTGTTTTTGAACACCCACTTAATACCAATGACATTATGACCTCTAGGGGGCTCAACAAGTGATCAGACCTTGTTTCTCTCAAAGTTCTCTAACTCCTCATACATGGCATTGACCCAAGACTCATAAAAAAGAGCATGACTAACATCCTTATGCTCGAAAGAGGTGACGAAAGTAGAATGGAGACAGAAGTGAGACATGCCAGACTTTGAGTGTGACACGCTCAAAGAGATCTACATTCATCTACTCTGAATGATGGTCTTTCTGGATATGTCGGGGAGGTCCTGGATGAGATGAAGAAGTGGCCTCTACCTTATGAGCTGACAAGGCAGGAACAGAGCCACTAACTCCAGAAGATGTGGAAGGCATGGGCTGATCTCCTCGAGGTGCAGTGGAAGAAGCAGGCACCTCAAGGGGAGGAGGAACTAGATCGGGTAGACAATCCTCATCTCCATCCTCCTCATCATCCACAAAGATGGTCTCAGACTGCTTTACAGAACATGAGATATTGGGCCTAGTCTTCGGACTGGCCTCATCGAAGGTCACCTCACAAGTTTCTACCATTTTGCTAGACTCGCAGTTCCAGACCCTATACACCCGCGAAGAAGTCGAGTAGCCTAAAAAGATACCATCACAAGATCGTGACTCAAACATGTCTAGGTTCCTAGACTTCAGAATAAAGCACTTGCAACCAAACACGCGAAAATGAGAGACGCTGGGCTTTCGCCTATATCTCAGCTCATAAGAAGTGCGGTGCAATTGTGCCCTCAGAAAAAACTTTGTTCGAAACATGGCACGCGGTGGCTATCGCCTCAGCCCAAAACTTCCTAGGTGTAGAGTACTCATCAAGCATCGTCCTGGCCATCTCGACCAAGGTACGGTTCTTCCTCTCTATGACGCCATTCTGCTGGGGCTTGTGCGGAGAAGAGAAGTTGTGCTCTACACCTGTCTCATCGCAAAACCTCTCAAAGTAGAAATTCTTGAACTCCGTGCTATTGTCATTGCGGATCGCTCATAAGGCATCTGGGAGCTCAACAGAAAGCCTACTAAACAAACCCCAAAAATGGGTAAATGTCTCATCCTTCGAGGCTAAGAAAAACACCCAAGAGTACCTCAAGAAGTCATCGACCACAACAAGAACGTACCACTTTCCTCCGGCTGACTGCACTCTAGCTGGTCCAACTGTGTCCATGTGGAGCAGCTATCCTAGTGCATCGGTCATAGTCACTGTGACCGGAGGATGAGAAGCGGCAACCATCTTGCCATGCTGGCAAGGAGCGCAAACTAGATTTTTGACCATCTTGAGTTTAGGTAGACCATGAATGGGATCGTGGCCGGTAACTCGAGTCAAATGGTCAAATCCAATATGACCAAGTCTCCTATGCCAGAAAGTAAGGTCACGGGACTCAGAAGCAACTAAACACCTGAGAGGATCACCAGAAGACTCAACAAAATTAGCACGAAAGATCCTCCCATATCTAGAAATCCCGCAAACCAGACTCCCCGAAGAATCAAGAATTTTACAAGCATTTTTCTTAAAGCTCACCTCGAAACCGTCATCGGTAAGCTGGGAAACAGAAAGCAAATTATACTGTAGCTTACTCACTAAGGCAACATCTTTTAAAATGAAAGAATCATTAACGCGCACAGTACCTTTAACGATGACGCACCCAGAAGAAGCATCTCCAAAGGTGGTAGTCTCATCACCTGGAGCTCGGGCTAGGGAAGAGAACCAACGAGAATCTCCGGTCATGTGTCGAGAACACCCGGAGTCCACAAGCCAAACCTCTCCCTTCCCAGCCCAACGAACCTCATCGGAGTCAGAGTAGAGCTCGCTGTCACTGATGTCGCCCTTAAGGGCCATGAAGCACGTGCCGATGAAGTCATCGCCATCCTTGGGATCTTGATCGTCCTTCCCATCGTCATCACTCCACACCTCCACCTCGCTGAGGTCGATATCGTCGAAGGCGGTGAGGACGCGGTGGAAGAGCTTTTTGGCTTTGCCAAGGTTACGGAACTTCTTCTCTTTGCCTGGAGGCTTCTTGTTGTGGTTCTTGTTGATTTAGTCATTCTTGCTCGAACCGCCGTAGTCGTTCTTGCCCTTTTCCAGCTTGGGGCAGTTTGCTCGAATGTGATTGGGGCCACCACACTCAAAGCAAATCATGGGTCCTCCTCCTCTCTTTCTCTCCCTAGCCCTCTTGTATGCATGGGAGAACTTTCTGGCTAAGAGGGCTAGTTGGTTTTCTGGGAGCTGCTTTAAATGATCATCATTAATTTCACACAGAGCAGCTAGAAAAAAACCCGAAACAGTGTCAGCAGAAGATCCAGAGGCAGGACTGGGATCAGTGACCAATGCCATCGATTGAGACTTTGACTTGCGAGAGACAATGTCAATCTCATGAGTCTTGAGGCATGAATACAACGTATCAAGAGTCAAAGTCGAAAGATCTGTCGTGTCCTTGATGGTAGTCACTTTCATCTCCCAAACGTGCAAATCCAAAGCCGAAAGCATTTGTGAGCGTTGTCCGAGTCGGGGTATGTGAGACCGACTACTCGGAGGTTGCTCAAGATCTTGTGAAACCTCGTAAAGCACTCATCAAGGGACTCTCCAGCGAGCATTTCAAACTTCCTGTAATCTCACTTGTACTGGTCCTGTCGTACCGTCTTAATTTGGGTGGTGCCCTCATGGTAAGCATCAAGGGTCACCCAAATATCGAAGGTCGACAAAAGATAAGAAATGCGATCGAATTCGTTTCGGCTCAGACCTTGAATGATGATGTTCGTTGCCTTAGCATTCGCCTCAATATCAGGCATGTTTGCCACATTGATGTTCTCATCGGCAGGAACAACAAAGCGCGTTTTAACCTTTCTCCAGATAGCATAGCCCTGAGCCTAAATGTAGGTCTCCATCCGACTCTTCCAGAAGGGATAGTCGGTCCCATCGAAGATCGGGGGCTTGATGGAATACTTGTCCGTTGCCATGGCTCACAGACCGGTTAAGATCTATCAAGAAGAGCTAACCGGCTCTAATACCAATTGTAGGATCAGAAATGGCAACAGAGGGGGGTGAATGGTGCCTTTTTACAAATCGCCCCGAAGTATCCACATACTTCTTCTTCGATAGCTACAAGAGCTATGAAGCAAGGAGTATGAAAGCTTACTAGAGAAAGAACACAGAAAAGAAACTAAGCGAGACAGAGCAAATACAACACATCAAAGAGCAGGGCCGGTCTGACCGCCCGGGCCACACTGGTCTAACCGTTGGTTAGTGGCTGGTCTAACCGCCCGAGGGCCACTGGTCTGACCGCCATGTAGCGGCCGGTCTAACCACCATGCACAGACCGGTCTGACCGGGCCAAACCCTAGAGGTCTAACTGGCTTCTGAAAACAAAGCAAAGTAGTCGGCTGCAATGCGACTGCACAGTAAATACTGAAATCTGAATTCAGGGAAACTTGTGAGATTTTTGCTGCTCTTCTCAAGCCTCCTTCACAAGGACTTTAAACTAAACAACAAATTGATTTCAGAGAGAAGAGGAAGCAGACAAAAACCCAAACAAAATAGCAAAAATCTAATTTTGCTGAAAACAAACTGCAAGAGAGACAAAATGCCAATTGCTCATGACTCTCTATTCTTTTGCTCATGAACCTTTGAAACTCAGCAGGAAATGGTCTCACATCAAGAAGGCACACACCTAGAACAAATAATCCATCAAGACTTCAAGGATACAACATTGCCCTGCCTTCAAACCCTAGAAAGTTGGAAACAGAGGAAGTGCTCCAACTCATTTCTTGGGGAGAGATCAGTAGATAGAGTGATTGCTTTCAGGAATGTGCTAGCCAAATGGCCTTGAGACTATTCCCAGTTCAAAGCAACACATCTTGCAGCTACTTGAACAAGATTAAGCTCAAAGACAAAAGAAGCAACAGAGAAAAAACAGAGAGCAAACTGAAATAGAAATCCACCAAAGAGAGACAAACACTCAGATTATTTCCATCTCAAGACTTCTCAAATGGATATAAAGAGATGAATGATTATACAGGGATTTCAACCATCTCACTATATACCCATACGCAATTAAGAAACAAGTAGAGTCTACCATCTCACTACACGCTTCCAACTGGGAAGAATACACACACGCAGAGCACACTCCTGAACCACACCCTACTGCCTGCTCCTCACATCCTCTATATGGAGGGAGCTCACACCAAAGAAGAAAATCAAAAAGTGGCAACCATCTTCCACTCCCACACCTCACACCCACATGAGACAAAAGTCCATTCACATGCATCAGGAAAAATGGAGGGAAACAACCATTCCACTCAAAACCTTAACCTCTCTACTGCCATCTACTAACGGGTCTCCAACCCGTTATCTTCAACCGAATCCGCTTCCATTTTGCAGCCTTGCGCATTTTACCAAAATGCCCCTAATGCACCTTCCTGGAAGCTTCCTGTCCTCGCACGACCGCACCCGGCATCCTGACCGTCTGGACCTCAGCTCCTCCCTGAGCCTAGTGCCGGTCCGCTATGCTGCACACGACCGCACCCGACATCCTGACCGTCTGGACATCAGCTCCTCCCTGAGCCTAGTCCCGGTCCTTCTCACCGTTGCCCGTCGTGTCCACCTCCGGTAGCTCCAGCTCCGGTTCCTCGTCTCCCGACTCGCAACCACCTCAACAGCCTCGATCATCTTCGACGTCTCCGACCATCTAGATCTCAACACCTCCTGTGCTAGTCCCGGTCCTCCCACACCTCACCATGACCTAGCTCTGAAGTCCTGGAGTCACACAGATAAGCAAACTGTCACATAGCACCGCTTGAAACAGTATAACCATCATTAGCATCAACAAAACATACTCAA
This sequence comes from Dendrocalamus latiflorus, assembly GCA_017311315.1. Lineage (NCBI taxonomy): Eukaryota > Viridiplantae > Streptophyta > Magnoliopsida > Poales > Poaceae > Dendrocalamus > Dendrocalamus latiflorus. Next base: position 18,400,098 of record CM029674.1, read on the forward strand.
CAAAAAATAGCCCCAACAACCGATCGAGAAAAAGAACAAGTGTCCTAAGAACGTCCGACCGTGTTCGACTAAGTCCAACCGAACTAGATTGCGCCATATACCGACTTGGCGCGAACCAACCAAAACAAACTCAAACTTTCCGGAACACGAGTCAATTACTCATCACAAATATGGGGACACCTCCACATGGTCTCTCAGACTATGACTACTATAGTATTCTTACGACTAACGACTGCTACAGTGCTTTTATGACTATGCCCACTACAGTACTTTTGTGACTTACGATCGCTACAGTGCTCAAATGTGGTCATAGACTGCCATGGTCATAGAACATGGTCGTAGTCTACTGTGGTTGTAGAACTAAAGACAAATATATTAACTCTAATGATCTCCTCCTTAAGCTTGTTGTATTCCGTCGATGTTCCGCACACCAATCTTCTCCCTCATCTCTATGAACTTCATTCTTTCAAGCGATTCGGTTAGGATGTCTGCGAGTTAATCTTCTGTGCAAACATGCTGCACTTCTATCACCCCTGATTCCACACATTCTCTTATGTAATGGAATCGAGTGTCGATGTGTTTGCTTCTCTAATGGTAGACTGGGTTCTTGCACAACACAATTGCAGACTAATTGTCAATCTTCAAGGTTACCTTCTTAATCTTCATCTTCAACATGTCAACCAACAATCGTCCCAGCCATACCCCTTGACATGCTGCCGCATAAGCTGCAATGTACTCGGCTTCACACGAAGATAGAGCAATCACCTTCTGCTTTTGCGAACACCAACTGATTGGGTTCGACCCAAGGAAAAACATCATGTCTGAAGTATTTTTTGTCATCCGTATCACTGGCTAGATTACTGTCTGAGTAATCGATCAGCCCTAAACCTTCTTTCTTATTCTCGTAGACATACATGTAACTTAGTGTTCCTTTCACGTACCACAGGATGTGTTTTATAGCACCCATATGTTCTATTGTCAGGCTCTCCATGTACCTGCTCACCATCCCAACCGAGAACGTCAAATCCAGTCATGTATGTAGCAAGTATCTCAAACTTCTGATTATGCTTCTGTACAGAGTCTTCTCTATGGGAGGGTTTGTGCTGTCCTTGCTCATCTTCAGGCAAGTTTCCATCGGAATTTGTGTTGGATTACAATCCTTCATGCAACATTTGTCCAACACCTTTGTTGCATATGCGGACTAGCTGAGAGTAATCATCCTGGAGATTTGACATACTTCAATGCCTAAGTAGTACCTGAGTAATCCAAGGTCGCTCATGCTAAACAATTTCTTCATCTGGCTTTTGAAGCTATTTATCTCCTCGATACTTTCTCTAGTGATGATCAAATCATCCACATAAACTTCAACTAACAAACTTCCTTTTTCTTGGTTTCGTTTGTACACTGCATTATCTAACAGGCATCTTTCAAAACTGAGTTCTACCAGAGACTTGTCTAACTTTGAATTCCAAGCTATTAGGGCATGACATAGATCATATAAGGTTTTGTGCAATCTTAATATATACCAGGTCTCCTTCTCCTTTCATCTCAAATTTTGGATGTTTTTGAACCGTTTGTGATGACGTGTTGTATACTAGTATGATGGGGGAGTGAGGAGTAAGCAGGATGGTGGGCAGTGGAGAAGGGTTTTGTGTGTGAGGCACAGCAGCCGGTCACGTGTCATCATGATAGGGGTACTCCAGTCCACATGTGGCGAATCTGCGCGCTGTCCGCGAGTTGGGAGAGGTGCGGGCGACCGTAAAACATGGATTTCGTTAAACTATTTCCTCACTGCTTTGGTTGAGTTCGTTCTTGGCCAGGGAGGGGAGCGTTGCCGTGCCTGCCTGCCAAGCGCCGCATGCAGCTGCATGGGACCAGCCGACCGGTGATCAGGCGACGCACGGCCAAACCGTACGTGCGACGGATATAATATAGCATCACCCTGCAATGATTGCCCAGGTGAGGAGGAGGAGGTCGCATGGTTGTGATCGTTTTGGATTCAGTTTTTAGCTTTCGATTTATTTTTTACTATTCATAAATTTTGTTTTTTTTGAAGTTTTGGTTTTTTGTTGAGCTTTTTTGCCGGTTCTTTTTTCTAGTATTTGTTTGTATTATACGTAATGGGCTAACATATTTTTATATTTTTAATTTTTTTTAAAATTAATTATGCTAAATAAGCCTCTGTCAGGTACAATATTTTTTCAGCTAGCTACGGTACTTTTCAGCCATAAACCACTAAAAAAAAGCTCAAATGATCACGCACCCACAAGTAGGGGTGGATATCGAGCCAACTGCTCGTCTTATTGAGCTTTTTCTAAGATTGGCATATTTTGATTTAATATCATTTTACGGATAATTTAAAAGTATTTTTAGAAACGAGCTAACGAGCCGAGCCGAGCCGAGCTTGAGCAAAATTCAAATTCATTTGAAATCAACTTATTTTAATGTTTAACCAATTAACAAGTATAATTGAAGCAATTTTGAACCGAGCTAACGAGCCCACTAACGAGCTTTTTTTCCACCCCTACCCACAAGATTCACCTGCCTAGCTAGCTTCCCATGAATGAAACGACGTACGTTCCGTTACTTTGCATACCGAACAGAAAATTCACATCCGTATATGAGGGACATATAACATTCTTGCATGCATATATATAGGCCGAATTATCACATTCAAATAAGACAATAATTTTCTTTCAATTACCATTGTCACACTACATATATATAAGCCATTTTTTGCATTCTTTCATGTTCTTGCCAAGTTTGCTAAGGAGGCAACACACATATGTGCGCAACAATAATTTTTTGCCTTCTTTCATGCTCTTGCCATTGTCACACTACATATATACGCCGTCAAACTCTTGACGTACTATAATTAGCTAGTTTTTCTCATGCCCTCTGCTCTGCTAAGGAGGCAACTCACGATCTCCTTCACTGCACTCTCCCAAGAGCCATGATTGGTACGTGTTCATCTATAGGCACAATCATATGAATATCGATTATTATTCCTCTCGATCTCGTGGCGACACATTGTGTCCAACAGCAACATATGCCTGCGTAAGACGATAAAATAGGCGGATGTCGTCAGGTTAATTAGCCGAATCTTGATCCTGTTATTGTACTCGCTCATACGTACGGTGTTAGTACCACAACGAATGGATGATGGCTTAATATTGTCAGCTATATATAGATGACAGAGAGCGACAGAGACGTACAATTAGTTGTTATGCATGCACATACGTCTGCAACTATCGAACAAGCAATGCATAGGATGCCTTTTGAGAGATCGCATTCAGCGGTAGATCGACTAGCTAGTATATATGACTCTTCTATGATCATGTACTAGTTAGCTCGACTACTGCAAGATCATCGGTAAGGGACTGATGATACGGCTGTAAAAAAAAAAACTTGAGACTCATGTGCTATTCGAGCTCGGCTCGTTCTAGACTTGATTTGAGCTCGGTTCGAACTCTAAACGAGCGAAGCTCGAGTTTGATCCCAAACTTGCGAGCTTCAATGAGCCAAGCTTGAATAGCTCGTTAGGGTTTGATTTGAACTTGAATATTGATGTATATTAAATCTTACTGAGCTTACTTGAGTCGAGCTTGAGCTCGAGCTTTTCTATTGTTGAAAATGAGTGTATGTTGAATTATTTTTTTACTGTTATTCGAGCTCAAACTTTTCTTACTGTTGAAAATTAGTGCATGTTAAAATTTTTAATTATTATCGAGCTTATTCGAGCCGAGCTTGAGCTTTTCTATTGTTGAAAATGAGTGCATGTTGAATTGTTTTTTTTACTGTTATCGAGCTTGCTCTAGCCGAGTTCGAGCTCGAGCTTTTCTTATTGTTGAAAATTAGTACATGTTAAATTTTTTAATTATTATCGAGCTTATTCGAGCTGAGCTCAAGCTTAAGAGGCCAGGCTCGCTCGAGCTCGGCTCGTTTATAGCCCTAACTGGCGATAGTCCTGGATCCGGTTTGAATACTATTCGAATCGATGGTTCTCGATCGGAATCAATATCTACAAACAAACCGGTGATATTCAAGGTATCTTCTTCGTTTTAGATGTCTAGAAAACCATACAATAATCCTTAAATCAAGAAAAGGAAAATTTCTAGAAATTTTCTCAGACTGTCAAAGGTAAAAGAGATATGTAGCAAATATAATCTGTTGCAATATCTAACTGTTCAATTGTGGAGGAATTACGCAGGGAATTCCTCTAGTTATCTTTAAGGGGAAATGTTTAATTTGTAGAGCTGTTTTATATGGTAAACCATCTTACCGTTGTAGAGGTAAGTGGATGTTTGAATGTTAGCCATCTATTGATCAAGGTTATATGGCTCCATGCAAATCTGATTAGCACTACTACAGAGAATACTGGATGCTTTATCATAGACAGTTCTATAGAATGTGTCAGTGTTAAGCTCAGCATAGTTATCTCAGACAATTTTACTAGTGTAACCGTCTATGTTGCAACCGATGGTAAGAACCATCAGTGATGATCTACTTATTACAGACAATTTTTTACACAAATTATTTGTGATGTATCACATATGTTCATAATAAAAACCATCTGTAATGTACCAACTTATCACAGATGATTTTTTGTGATAAGCCATCTGTGATAATATTCTTCTATATATGCAGACACTTAGAGCAAAAACCTAACTCACTCCTCCTGCGAAAACCTAACCTCATTGCTCTATTCCCCGTTGTGCGCCGCTGCCTCCTATGGTTCCTTGTCGAGCACTACCTCGGTGTTAGTGATGTGCCCAAGAGGCAATCATAAACAATTCGATTTTATAGGCTAAAAGGAATATTGATCCATATGGGATTAGGGTTCTAATGGGCCTACAACGTGGAAGCCCATTAGCATGCTCTATAAATATGTAGAGGCGGGGCTGCATGTAAGATAGACTACTATGCTGAAAACCCTGGCCGCCACCTCCCCTCGGCCGTATCCCGAAACCCTAGCCGGGCGCGCGGTGCTAGCACACCAGCGCACGGCGTTCCATCCCGAACGTGTGGACTCCGTGGAGGCGCCGCTGCTGTTGCTGCTGTGCTAATCGGCGAGAAGCGCAAGGCTATTGCTAGGACGCGAGGAGGAGACATTTAGTTCGTGAAACGATCGACTGCTTCTTCTTCATCAACGCGCATATACGTTGGACCGGGCTGCTCCAACTCTTCTTCCGCTGCGCAACGCATCTAGTGATAACTATCCATGACTCCCTTACACGCATGTTTTCTGGTTGAACGCGGTAGAAAATCAAATGTTGTAGCTAGCGTAGCCTACCCATTCTCCTCCATGTGGTTCTTCATCGCACGGCTCCTCCTCCTGGTGTCCCATCATCGTCACGTGGCTCCTCCTCAGCTCTCTGCTGCCTCATCTAGTTCCCTGTCCTTTCTTCCTCAAGGTGCGCTAATTCCCTCCCGTAATTTTGAATAAACTAGTAGTACATTTAAGCGAAGTGGCTGGACAAAAACTTTGTACCCTACAAAACTATGAAATTTGCATTGTGAAAAGTGGGTTGTTGTGACGGTGTTCTCTACAAGAACAAAAATGTTGAGCTAAAATTTGGGAGTAATGGACAATATGGTTATGGAAGCCAGATAAATTGATAGTATCAGCAATCTATGTATCTAGTGCTACTGCAAGCTCATGTCCTATGGCCATGTTGTGACCATATATATTTCCACAACATTGCCAGTAGATGCGTTGATGATCCTAGAATGCTAGGATTGGAAAGTGGAAACGTTTTGCTGAACAAATTGGAAACAGTTTAGTCATCTACAGCCATGTGGGTTGCAAGTAGAAGTTTTTTTCTTATTTCTCTATAAATGAAGATGAGAGATATCAATTGCATGTTTATTTGGCCATGAAGGAAGTTCTTGTAAATTGTAAACAGATGGGGAGAAGCCTAAACATGATGCGTTATTATCTTCAAACACTGATTTCTTTTGGCCAATTCCAGACTGTGAATTTGTTCCTGATCATCCATTATGTCTTCACTTGTCTTTTAAGAATATTTATTCTAGCTATAATATTAGTTTTGTTTGGACCTTATAGAGTAATAGAAGTTTGTTTATATTATATCTTTAATTTGTCCATTATAGGGAAATAATGTATTACTTTGATAACTGTCTTTGTTCACGATTCTATGATATATTGATATGTGAGGGGACAATTGCATTTAGACTTCATGGCTTCACCAAAACTCCATGAAGTCTAAATTTTTTTATAGTCTCTTTGGAAAATGATGTCTGTTGAAAATAGAGTGTAGCTGACACCTGAGAGCAATAAAATTTATCTGTGATATTCAATTTGTGTTTTATATACCCCATACTAAAATACAATTGAATGCTTTATAGATAGCAACTAAGCAGATGGCGTCCATACAGTCTTCAGGTTTTGTTTCACCAAATGCGTCTGATGACTAGACCAAACGAGTAACTAAGCGAGAGAGCCGAGGCATATCAAAAATGCCTGAGAGCCGACAACGGGATTACTTGCTTAGGGCAATAAAGACTACATACTGGTGCTCTACAACTAGGGGCAAGTGCTTCACTAGTTACTATTCAAATTTTATTTGTATTTTATATGCAACACAAACTTAGGTTAAATGATTATGGCGACATACATGAATAGGTGGCATTGGATCCTTATAGTCATTGTACCAAACTAAAACAAGGTAATGTACCTTGATTCCCTACTCAAGAATGACCACAACTTCACACTTGTGCAGCAAACACTCAACAGGTATGTTCGTTTCCTCCATAGATAACTCTATTGTAGTTTTCCCTTCGTTTGCAATGGCCAAGGATAACGTTTTAGAATCACGTATGTCATTCAGCACATATGTTGCTAGCGGAGGGAGACATAAGGAATTAAGTGCCACATTGCAATACAGGACGTGATTTCTAGTACTCGATACAACACAATAATCATATATCACACTTCGTAATAATGCCTCTCGAACTGACTATACTTATGTATGTACTTTTATTTTTACAATGCCACCAGCAGCTATAGGCAACCGATGTGCATTCTATGTTTGCTGTCATATGTAGAAAATCATGAGTGCTAAAATGAATAATCTAGAGGTTTATCAATCTCGCAATGATTATTTTCTAATTAGCAAATTAAATATATATCCTTACTACTTTATTCCTCTTAGCAACAGGGCATGACAATCAAATCAAGTACATTCGATCTGAATGAACCCTTGGATGTTCGAGGACGGCTCTCCACCTTCTTGATAATGGAGGTCATTAACAAGAAAGGAAAGTTTCACTCAGGCGATATCGATTAATACGTGTTTAAACATTTGATCAATTGTAATTCGCTTTGAGTTGTAATTCAATTGTAACTCTGACGACAATACATGAATATCTTTTGTAATTGATTTTGAGTTGTAATTTACTTATCTGTCATTTATCTGTAATTTGCTTGCTTATTTTCAAATAGCATAGTTATCATTTCCTAAGGCTAGGCGAGAAATATAATTTTTTTAGCTATGCAAAGAACTATCATTGACGGTTTCTAGTACAAAATTATTTGTGATATGTAGACCGTCATAGACAGTTTTTTTTGTATATGCCGTCTATGATATGTCGAATATCATATATGATTATTTTTATAAAATGTATGTGACAACCACCTGTTATCATTGACGTAATAAATTAGACGGTTCAGAAACTATCTCTAATGAGGGTATCGAACCATCTGAGATGACTTCATGTGCAGTAGTGTAGTGAGGAAACACTTAAAGTAGTAATGCATGAAATTATCATACCGTGTTATTACAAACTTTAAAGAGCAGTAACAAGGAAATTTTGTTTGCCATCCACGTCGCCATTTGAGTCCTCGCAAATTTAATTCAATTTTTTTCTGGAGAAAAGATATGAAAGCCATTTAATTCAATATATATGTGTGTATACAAACATATATACACACACACACATATATGTGTGTGTATGTGTGTGTGTGTATGTATGTATGTATGTATGTATGTATGTATGTATGTATGTATGTATGTATGTATGTATGTATGTATGTATGTATGTATGTATGTATGTATGTATGTATGTATGTATGTATGTGTGTGTGTTAGATTAAATTATGGTAACAAGTGTACTAAAATATGACGTTTGAGTTACCCTAACAATAAATGCTATATATGAATGGTATACAATTAATGAGGCTTTGTTTTCGAAGTGGAGCTGAGGGAGCGTATGCTTTAGAGCCTTTTATTTTATGAGAGATCGATTCAGATTTTTTTTCTTTTTGCTAATATATATATATATGCCCTCCGTTCCAAAATATAAGGTCTATTATTTTTACTATCTTCTTTCTAAATATAAAACATGCATGCCGTTTTAATGATATTTTATCTCCTTTTCTCTTATTTATCTTCCCTCAATATTTATGAGTGATCGTGCAAAACTGCACACCCGCAAGTGTACGGGCTGCCGCTAAGATAGCAGCGAAAGTCATTTTCTCCACAGGGACTAAACTACTGGTGACACTACCCTTAACCAAAGCTAAGTCGCACGAACAGGGAGTTGAAGGCTAACTGAAAAGTCTAGACGAACTTATACTGAGGAGCAAATATGCAACAGATGGGAAATGGAGAAAAGATGAGATGAGGAAGCTAGAGAAAAAAATGTCTAGGCTAGAGAGGAGAAAAGAGGATAGAAACCAGGGAGACTAACTTTACTTGAGAATAGCAGAGAAGGGCAGGAAGGCAAGATAGAAATAAAAGAAGAGCTAAGGGGTAAGAGAGGGAACACAGAAACAAGAAGGCTAGGAGAAGGAAAGGGCTTGCTGTCGAGGAGAAGGGAAAAGAGGGAGTGCAAAGATAAGATGAGTGCGGGAGACTAGAAGACTAGAGAAGAGATTGACTGAAAGAGAAAGACGTGAGGTGAGAAAGAAACTAGAGAAGAGAAGAGAAGTAAGAAAGATCTAAAGAAGGTGAGAAGACTGAGAATTAGAAAGGAAGAGAGGGAAAAGAAGAGATGGGACAGAGAACTAAATCTACCGTGAGAAAGAATGAGTAGCGCTGAGAAGTCGGGGAAAAGAACTAATGGAAGGAGGAGAAGAACTTGGAGAAAAGAGGAGAGCGCAGGGGACAGACGTGAAGAAGCAAGCGCTAGAACAAATATCCTACCCCAACACAGCAAGCTCACAGACAGACAAAAGAAACACAAGGAAAAGATCAAGTCAATCTACTAAAAAAACGCACTTAGCTAAATGCAGTAGGCTATGAAAACTACACTACCAAAAAAGAAATAAAACAACTGCAATCTACCAGAAATGACCAGAACAGCAGGAATAAAATTTAAATCTAACAGGAAGATCTAATCTACACTAACGGATAACAGTACTATCAAAGCAAGAAATGAAATCTACCAGCAGAAACATTTATAAGACAAACTAAACTACTACAGAGATCAGGTGGAGTAGCCGCAAACAACAAATCTAAACTATATATATAATTTTTTTTCTACTAACAGATCCTAACATAACAACAAGCACAAATTAAACCCTAACATAAAGAGAGTATCTAAAAGACAAATAACATCATCATCACAGCATGACATTTAAATCTAAGAGTAGAGGCATGAACTTACGAAGAACTACGAGATCATCAAGCAATATTTATGAGACTAAAACAGAAAGGAGCATCCACACAAGCATCTCAGATGCACAAGAACATAAAATACTTTTAGTGTTCAGATCCACGAGAATAACACATGCACATCTCAAATCTAACATATAATCATCCCAAGCATGCCATCACAGTACAAAATATTAGATCGGGAATGAAACAACCCATAAGAAACGAAGATCCGCCGTTGAAGATCGTCTGTAGAGGATGCAGGCAGGGATGGGAAGCAGATCTGGAGCAGGAACCGAAGGGGTGGCCGTGTAGGGGTAGCAGATCTGTGCGAGGAGGCGGCAGATCCGTGAGATGCAGCTGTAGAGGACATAGATTCGGTGGAGAAGAAGTCGATCTGGTGCAGATGAAGCGGATCCAGGTGGAGGGCATTGTAGAGGTAGCAGATCCGGTGCTGGGGTTGAAGATCTGGCCGTGGATGAAGAGACCAGTGTTCAAGAAGGCGGCCTGGGCGGCCGCGTAGGCGCTGGGTGGCAGGGTGCCGCCCGGCCTTGGCCCCTAGTCGGGTGGCTGGGCGGCGAGGCGGTCCAAGGCGGGAAGAAGGCGATCCAAGGCGGGGAGAGGCGGCCTAGGCGCGGCGGATGGGGCGGCGCGGAGGGAGCGGGAGGATGGAAAAAAGTGTTACCGCACACGAGGCCGTCGCCGCCGCCGTCGACTCGCCGGATTCCGGACATCCCGCGCCAGATCCCGCCGCTCCCGTGGCCGCCGCCGCCGGATCCGGACTTCCCGCGCCAGATCCCGTCACCGCGCCGCCGGATCCGGCTCCCCGCGCCAGATCCAGAGAGATGGGGGAGGCAGGCGGCAGTGATCTGCGGGGGAGAGATGGGGAGGCGGGCGACGGGATCTGCGGGGGAGGCAGCGGCGATCTGCGGGAGAGAGTGGGGGAGGCGGGCGCGACCGTGAATACGCCGGGTCTGCGGGGAGGCGGCGGAGGATTTAGGGTTAGGGTTATGCGGGGAGGCACGGTCCGCACGATGGACTGCGGAGGCTGAACGAGGGGTTGAGCGAAGGGTTAAAGTCGGCGGGGTCAGGCGTTAGGGTTAAATGGCGGCGGGGTCGGATGAATTATTTTATGATTTAGTCCTTATGGTTTTCAAAATTTACGAATAGACTTTTTTTAATGGATTTCTTTCAATCTAGACCTCTCTAAATAGCAAATATATATATGATTATTTATTTTCATTTACTATCACTATTTTTAATTCGGCCGCCTAGGCCCCGCCTAGGCCCCCTAGGCGCTAGGCCCCACCTCGCCGCCCGCCTAGCGCCTAGCGCCTACTTGAACACTGGAAGAGACTTCGCCAGCTGCCGTGTAGACGAAGCAGAAATCGCCGAAGACGTCGTAGATGATGTAGATCCGGCGATGGAAGAGGCAGATCTGGGCTTCTTTCTCACAATCCAAGATTCGGCAGTGGGGGATTTGAGTGGGGATGTAGAGCGCTCGGGTTAGGAGGAGCAGGGGGAAGTGGGGCTCGTCGCCGGCTATGGCCGGCCTCCGACGACGGCCATGAGGAGGGGAGAGGCAATGGGGCGTCTCTGGGAGGAGGAAGGCGAGCGGACGGGTGTTTCTGTGTATTGCGGCGAGGGTTTCTGAATGGGGTTGTGACCGGCTCGGTGAATGAAGAGGCAGCGGGAGGTTTTTATACTTGTGGCGTGGGCATTAGGGTTAGCTGCGGAGGCGCGGGCGTTAGGGTTTGTTGTGCGGTGTGCGCGCACTGTGCACTGGTGTTTTGCATTTTTGTCCCCCTATTTCTGTTTCGCAACCCAAGCTCCTCATGGTGATCTTTTGTAGATTTTTGCGCCGACCTGCAAGATAATCGCAACCACTGTAAACAGTCCCAAAAGGGGCAAAAGTATACATAATTGATGAAATTATGGCCAAATTGAGCTATTAACCACAAAATAATTATACGAAAATGTACTACAAATATGAAGCTCATCATACTACCCCCAAGGTTAAACATTTGAATGTCCTCAAGCAAATAATATTGAGAATATCGGACCCAGAACTTAAGAAAGGCTGAAATGATATGAGTGAATTGTTTGCAGCTAGTAAATTAGCACTCAATAATTCAAATAGGCTGACTGATCTACTTTTTACAAGCTATTTAAGATCAGAATTAAAATTCCAGCAAAGACATCAAAGTGATACTAGAGTTTTTGACCAAATCAAGTTACTCATAAGTACTGAATCGCACTAAATGATCACATGGATTCAACCAGAATTGAAAAGTAATCAAGACTAGATATCACATTCAAGAATAAGCATATCCTAGAGTCATACTTAGGCATTTACCATTCTAGATGAAGATACTAATACTTGCATGAAGTTTATGAAAAAGCCCACACTTGAGCCATGATACTATTACCTTTGCTGATTTTTAACAAGTTTCAAACACACCATGGGCACAAGTGCCACTTATTCCAACCCTTGGGCAAATTTGCCACTTATTCACACATTCAAACTTCATTTGGGCAAGACAGCCACTTATTCAACACCCTTTTTTTTCAATGTGACAAAGTCACTTATTCAACTCACACTTTGCATCCCAAAACAGAAATATAGGTATTTTCTTTCTCTTTTTTTTAAGCATCATTAACCGGTTTTCATTATCTCTAAGTACCATGTGACATGGACCTAGGTAAATCAACCAAATTATTGGCTCAAGATAGGACTACCACTTTCACAACCCCTTCATTCAAGCAAAAGTATCAATGTCTAAAATGAAGTATTATGCCCAAGCATGAATTCTAGGATATAGTCATTCTAGAAGTGATAACTAGAATCAATTCAGTTCGCAAATGGTAAAGATACATGTGTAACTCGCTATGCATCAAAAACTTTAGAATCACAAGATTTCTAAGCCATCAAGGTCAATTAATACATTTAAACTTATACAAGGTTAGGCCAACTGGAGAAGAATGCAGAATTGATATAAATCCCAGTTAACTTAAACAATTTTCAGTGTGATAACTCTGGATTATACCAGGACAGTTATACATTACAGACAAGATGTTCGTGTAGCAGAATGTAATTGAACATATTAATGATCAGGACATTCACATATAATAATCAGAAATCCATCATGAGAATGATACTAGCCATAAATCATCAACTACACATCCATCCATATCAGAGCCCATGAGTATGACAAAAGAATCATGCTAAAGCATTCCTCATCAATAGACAGATCCCTCCCCCAAGCTTGAATAAAACATTAACTCAAGAATAAACATTTTAATGATTGAATACAGCTCACCAGGTGCAAAAGAAGAATCAGACAATATCTCATCATCCCTCTGCCTGCCATGCCTGGATGAGTGCATGTACCTGAAAATGGCAAAATAAAAGGAAAGGATAAACCGACAAAAGATAAAGTAAAAGAGCAAAACTGAAGTAAAACAGTAAACACATATACAATTTTCTTCACTCTTATTCCCAAAACATTAACACCATGGACACTATGGTCATTTCTCTCTACCATTTCTTTAGTTTCATATGCTTGTTAATCCGGTGCCTAAGTAAAATACGCCTTATAAAAAGAAATAAAGGTGGGTCGTAACTAGTGATTAATTAAGAACTAGCGGAATTTCTTGTACAATTATATGGCTAGATATTACAACATATTATATATGTTATATAACTCTATTATCTTTTGAAAATATAATTGTATCTGTTATACAATTGTAATACGTATGCATGATTATAATCTGATCCCAACAAAATAAGTGGTGTAGATCTTCTATTTTTCTCTTGATCAACATATGATTAATTTGCACCTTTATAATTCTGCCTCACTTAAAATAATTGATATAGATCTTCTCTTTTTCTCCCAATTGATAAGAGAATTTTAGAAATTTTACTTTTTCTGTTTTACGGATTATTGTGGAATTTTGCAGGCCTCTAAAGCAAAGGAGGTACCCCTCTCTCTATATATAGATAGATATAGATTGAGATGGCCCTAGCTTTTCTTTTTCTGATCCAATGCTCGTGTATGTGCAGCTAGCTGGTATACCCATGGTGCAGTCAAAACAGCCTTGTTTTTCCTTAGATGTAGAGAAGGCGCGACGCATTGACACGTATGTGGATATGGATCTCACAAATTAATGAACAGATGAAACTGATCTTCAAGTATCACAACACTGCAGACAAGTAACATTACATACTACATGCGAACATATATACATTTTTCCTTGCTACCGATCGACCGGTAGCCGCAATTAAAAATCCACAGCTACGTAACGCACTGCAGGTGTGCCGAGTTAATGTCACCGCTGCCGGCCGGCCACGGCGCGGCGCGCGCGTCGACGCATCGCCATCGGCCCATGCATTCCGGTCGGTATGCATGCGTGCGCGCAGACGCGGCAGGCGCGCGCGTACGTCGTACGAGACGATCCAAACTGCCGGCTGCGGCCGCGCGCGGTACCGTACTTTTGGTTCCGCGGCGAGGTCGCGATAAACAGTCGCTTCCAAAGCCGTTGCCATCGCGCCCTGGCCGCTACTCGACGCGCCGCTGCTTTTGAGGCCAAATTTGAAAGCCTTCCTCGGCTAGCTGCAGCTTGCTGTGCTTGCCCCCTTCGAACTCTTCCGGGGGGCACAGCCGCGTACCGACCGCCTATCTGTCGCCGCCAGCAATTCCTCGCAGGCCAATGGCAGCGAACATCGGGCTATGTGGCCGCCCGGCTGCAGGGACCTGCCTACTTATGTACTCCGTACTACTCGTGTATGTGTACAATTGACGTCTCTGCTTTACATGGTGGGAATAGTGATAAAAGAGGTCCACTGCATGCATTTCTATTTCCGGGGGGTTAACCCCTCCGATTCTCTCTCCCCTCGCCGGAATGATCCGCACAAAATCCTCTGCCCTTTTTGTGATTACACGAAAGATGTGCACTGCACGCACACGCACATGCACGGGAGTGTGCCCTCTAATCACATGCCTAGTAAGACGAAGGCTAAAGATATATACGTGGCCTCAAAATTTTTTTACTAAAATATACTTGTGTACGCGTAAAGGTCGGCATCAGGTTTGAATTACCACATTAAAAGCACACGCATCTGTATAATCGTATGGCACAATCAGAAGAGGGGTGAATGATTATCTCCACTTTTACCACCTGAAAATAGAACACAAAGCAAAGAGGGAAAAAGAAGTAATTTGAGTTACCTAACGACAATAACGACTGCAGCTGCTTGCTTGTACGTGGTCGAAGAAGCTCTGTCACCTGACTTCTCGACATGACCACTCGATATGACCACTCGTCCCGAACGTTCAGTACTACAAAATGGGCCATCATAGATGATTCGGAACAGTCATCACAGACGGTCTTCCAAACCGTCTGTATTTATGTGTCAGTGATAATCGAAGGTTATCACAGACGGTTTGTGGCCCATCTATGATAAAGATAACATAGATGGTTTGTAACTAAAACCGTCTGTGAAGAAAACTATTATAGACGGCTCGAACCAAAAACCGTCTATGATATCCACACATCACAGACGGTTCTAGTTACCAACCGTCTGTGATTGGTGAGTATCAAAAACGGTTGTATATAGAACCGTCTGTGATAGTCCATCATAAACGGTTTATACCACAAACCGTCTGTGATAGTTCACTCTATACCTTAAATTTTTTCTTTTTTTTTGGCTAGCCTCAAGAAATAATATTACCCATGCCCTTTCAAAACAAGCAAATACAGAGGCAAGCACAACAACACATTTCTATTACAGAATAACAAGGTAACGATCCCTTCGTGGCATGACGGTGATGCTGAACAAGACACACTTACGACACTTACAACAAGAGTGTGTTGTCCATCCTACCGTGGTGCCACAATGGAAGCACTAGCTCACGGCAGTAGTCGGCGTTGTCAAGGAACAAGCAAATACAGAGGCAACCACAACAACAGTTTATTATAGGATAACAAGCTAACGGACCCTTCGTGGCATGACGGTGAGGATGAACAAGACACACTTACGACAAGAGTGTGTTGTCCATCCTACCGTGGTGCCACAATGGAGGCGCTAGCTCACGGCTGTAGTTGGCGTCATCGAGAAACAAGCAAATACAGAGGCAAGCACAACAACATTCTATTATAGGATAACAAGCTAACGAACCCTTCGTGGCAGACGGTGAGGCTAAACATGACACACTTATGACAATAGTGTGTTGCCCAGCCTACCGTGGTGCCATGACGGAGGCGCTAGCTCACAGCGGAGGGGAGGATGCAGGAAGCTAGCTAGAGGATGAATTCACACGTAACTATATACCGGTGAAAAGGTAGATGGGGAGTAAAGGGCCGAGCGGTGAAGGTAGATGGGGAGTTATTAATAAAGGCCGAGCAGTGGGAGGAATTGGTGCCTGCCATTCGATGTGGAGAGAATGGACAAGTGAGATCGAAATCCTAGGATATAGCCACGGATCGGTGACATGTCATTATCAGAGATGGTTTCGAATACGAACTGTCTATGATAAGAATATCAAAGACGGGTTGGAATATGAATCGTCTATGATAAGTCAGTATCAGAGACGGGTTGGAATATGAACCATCTGTGATAAGTCAGTATCAGAGACGGGTTGGAATAGGAACCGTCTGTGATAAGTCAATATCGAAGACGGGTTGGAATACGAACCGTCTGTGATAAGTCAATATCAGAGACGGGTTGGAATACAAACCGTCTATGATAAGTCAATATCGGAGACGGGTTGGAATACGAACCGTCTGTGACAAGTCAATATCGGAGACGGGATGGAATACGAACCGTCTGTGATAAGTTAATATCAGAGACGGGATGGAATACGAACCGTCTGTGATAAGTCAATATCAGAGACGGGTGGAATACAAACCATCTGTGATATTAATATCAGAGACGGATTGGTATACGAACTGTCTATGATAACCCTTTAAAATGTGCGCCCTAATCCAGCTCTTCTACACTGTGAGATTTCTCAATAATGGCATCTAATATTCTTTTGACATCCTTTCTCTTATCTATCCATTATGAGTTGTTCAGCCGCAACCTTACACAGGCAGCTAACAATTTACGTCTAGAGTAGCTCTTCCGCTCTCGCCCTGCTCTCCTTCCTCAACTCGCTTCCATCCGTCAGCTGGACCTCATCATCTACCATCGACGGAGGTGTCTCGTTGCCACTCAGGAAAGGGAAATTGCCCTCAGCCTCGTTCTTCTCTGCAATGTGCACAAAGCAGAGGAAACTCTTGCGGCAGTGAAGAGACACATGGATAACCTTGCGAATCAAGCAAAATCGGTCGATTTTGAGGAAGCTTATCATGTCATCCTCTTTGAGATTATGGGCTATGCTAATGATTTGCCCAGGGTAGAGGAGGAAGTGGAGAAGGCAAGGACAATCTTCACGTAATTCGAGCACTTAGCAGCTGATCCTCCAACTCCAAAAGTCAAAGAAGAAGCATATGAAGCCCAGAAGATTAGGATCTGGGAATCTCTTTTTTTAAGACTTTTGTAATAAATTTGTCTTGAATTTGACTCTCGTCTCAGCAGCTTCTTTAGTTCATTATCAGAGACGGTTTGTGTTAAGAACTGTCTGTGATGTCTCAATTATCACAGACAGTTCGTGTTAAGAACCGTCCATGAAAGTTCACAGACGGTTATTAACACGAACCGTCTGTGATGTCTCAATGATCATAGACGGTTTGTGTTAAGAACCGTTTGTGAAAGTATCACAGACGGTTACCAGAACAAACCATTTGTAATAGTTTAAACACAAACGGTTCTATATGAACCGTCTGTGATATAGTCGTCCAGTATAACATCTTTTGTAGTAGTAGTTACTCTGATCGCTCGTTACGACTGCTCGCTTACGATCGCCTATCCCGAATGCTCGCTTACGACTGCTTGCTCACGAGTGCTCGGATCGATCGTCCACTCGTTCCAATCGCTCGGCACGATCTCAGATCGACTGCCTAATTGTTTCGATCTCCCAGCACGTTCTCAGATTGATCACCTGATCGTTCCGATCTCTCTGCACGACAATGCCACACGTGGTCATGACTTCCTTTCGCTTGACGACTTCAGTCGTTCGACCACCAACTGAGCGAGACGCGCTGAAGACAAAAACAGAGCATGGAAAACAGAGGAAAAGAGTGATGCTTTGGAAGTCGTCAGAGATGAAATAAGCTGATAAATTATTTCATCATCAAGATCTTGGCTACAAAGAGCCTCACGGCACCCCTAAAAACCTTCTCCACAAAAGCACTAAAACCCTTGTTTGCTACCCTACGACCTCCTCTGCTTTTATAGGCCAGCGCACAAGATGTATTCAACCTGAACACCTCAAAGCTATGTCCCTATCCACTGGACATGAACTCTATCTTTTCCTCAAATCAAGGGACTCAAAACCCTTCCTAACACGGGTTTTAACCAACTCGTACAGATCATGGACACCATCCACAACTCCATACGACACACACGACAAAGCCTCCAACAAATCCCCTCCTATATCTTCATCGTGCACCATCACCGCATGCTCTCGCGTGAGCTCGATCACCTCGTGTGATAACATGACCGCCTAGACCTTAGATTACCCCCTCCTAGTCCTGGTCTTCTTCGTCACCGACCATGATCGCCTCCACGCAGCATCCACTTTTGACCTCCATGTGCTCCAGCATGAGCTCGACCATCTCGCATGACATCCTGACCGCCTCGACCTCAGATTATCCCCTCTTAGTCCCGGTCCTCCTCGTCACCGACCATGGCTGCCTCCATGCCCACCTGCACATGCAAAGACCAAAGAAAACATCTCTTCTGGTATGGGTTCTCCAACTCGACCATGATCAGCACACCCTTGTCTATCCCTAGACAAGCATCAGCACACACTTGTTTATGACCATGCCTTAGGATGCTTATGACCTTGCCTTAGGACGCTTATGACCATTGCTACCTGAACCAGACCCTACGACCGCTAACACAAAGTACTCGTAACCCACAAGTACTCGAAAACCACTCGCACTGCTACTGACGACTATCGAGCACTGACTACCGAGTATCGACCAACTGCAACACGTACTCGAAACCTACGAGTACAACAACATTCCAACACTCGACCACTTACCGTGATCGAGAAACCACTTCTACCGAGCACCGAGTCCTCTAACTACAAGTACCTCAAGCAAGGACCATCCATCATCGACCACCACAAACCGACCAGTCAACCACTGGCCCAACACGAGTACTCAACGTACTCGATGATCACATGAATGAAGCACTCGTATCGACCATGAAGGTCTATGAGTACTGACTGTGAAGCCTACAACAACCGATCGCAAAGCCTCCGACTACCGTAGGCAGAACTACAGACTGTAAAGTCTACGAGTATCGACAAAACAGCCAAATCTGTGACCACGAACGCAGTCTGCATAACCTACGACTATGAAAGTAGTTTGCAAAACCTATGACCATGAAAGTAGTCTGCAAAACCAACGACCATGAATGCAGTCTACAAACCTTACGACCATGAACGTAGTCTGCAAAATCTATGACCATGAAAGTAGTCTACAAAACCTACGACCATGAAGGAAGTCTGCAAAACCTATGACCATGAACGCAGTCTGCAAAAACCTACGACCATCGATCATAGAGCCCTCGACTATGGACCAGTAAAACCTTCGACTATCAAGTACGACCAGTAAAGTCTACGACTATTGAGTACAGTAGCTACGACCATGCCATGGTCGTAAAACCGAAGTCATACTGTCGTGGTCGAAAAATCAAAGTCGTACTGCCGTGGTCGAAGCCAGACGTCGTCGTAAGCTGCTGTGATTGTAAGGTTGAAGACGTACTGCCATAGTTGAAGATAGACATGGTAGACAGCTGTTGTGGTCGAAGACTGAACGTGGTCGTAAACTACCGTGGTCGAAGCCAGCCGTAGTCATAGTCGTGTTCATGCCATGGTCGCAATCGAGTTCATGCCGTGGTCGCATGATTTGGTCATAGTCTGAAGTCTAAAATCTGCAGTCTGAAGATTGAAGACTGAAAGCTCCGGTCGTAGTCTTAAGCATGAAGTCTGAAGGCTGAAGACTGTGGTCGTAGTCTTATGTCTGATGTCTGAAGGCCATGCCGTGGTCGTAATCTCAATTGTGGTCTAAAATCATTCATAACTGCACACAACCACTTAAAGGCAAAGTCTTCTACTGCAAATGACCAAGCCTTTCACAAACGCAAAATCCAAAGCAAATCAAATGTCAATTATTCATCATTTCTTTATTTACGACCATCCACATGGTCTAACAATCTCCCCCTAGATGAATACATTGACAACACTTTGAAAAAGTTCTCAAATGATTTGCGTTTTGAACGAAAAGAAAAAATCTTTCAATTCAAAATCTCCCCAAATGTCTCTCCCCCTTACTTCAATTTCTCCCCCTTTGGCAATGTAATCATCAAGAAACTTTCAGAGAGAGAACAATTGTAAGAGAGAGCAGTGAGAATAAAGATCAAGAAGCTTTGAAGATTATACAAGTCAATTTGTGTTTATATTTAGACCAAGCTATCAATGTGAGCAGAGCTTCCTAGATCATATAAAGTCATATATCAGATAGCTAGATCGAAAACTAGTCTTTTAGCGCAATTAGACAATTTAGATCAATGACATGCATCTCTTCAATGATTAAACCAATTATAAAGAGCACAATGAGATATAACAACAAAAAGTCAAAGCCTAAAATTGAAGCCAACATTAAATCTAGATGGGCTAGCAGTCTTATAAACAATCTATTACTTCACACTAGATTTTTAGGCATATGGCATGCTTGTAGCATACTTCCTTTCATAATGTTATAATTTGAATGGTGGTATACTTGAAGCATACTTCTTTTCATTTATGCACTTTTTGTGCTATAATTTGAATGGTGGCATGCTTGAAGCATACATCTTTTCAACCTTCTTTTTCTCAATTCTCACTTGATATCACTTGTATGATACCACTTGTAGAATTTCTACTTTTTATATGAATAACATGCCATCTTGAGTGAGCATAAAAAGATTGTGATATGAAACATATCAGCCTCAAAGCCAAAATTTAAAATAAGATTCATAATCAAGCTAATCCTTGTAGCTGAACATCACAAAGTGCTATCAATAATCACTCTAGTCAAAGACTTATGCCAAGCCATGTTTTAATTCAAGTATAGCAGATTAATTAAAACTAGTTGTGGTCTAAGCTACACAACATATGAGTAAATATGATAAAGCATGCCTACTACTCATTTGATTTCAATGGCTCAATCTTGATGAATTATATGACCAGTATAATAACCACAGCTCCTGACACCACTTCAACCGACATACTCCCCTCAGAATAATCCCATCTCACTTAGAAAAAGAGCAAATTGAGAAGAAGCAAGAAACTGAGAGAGAAACCGAGAAAACAAAAAAGGAGTTCAAAGACCACTTGTAAAACTCCACTTGTAAAAGACCACTTGAAAAATGGCATTACCTTTCCATATGGTCTAACTTGAAGGTGAAGTCTCATGGAAACTCCTAGAGAAGGTGAAGAACCATCCAGTGTTCCAATCACGCAATGGTGCAAAAGACTAGAACCAAAGTGCCCTCCACCCCTAGTTCACTGGTCTCAAATCACAGTAGATGTGAGTCTCACAGTACTGGGATTAGTCAAGTAAGCTTTAGGAATCCAATACTGTGATACTCGACGAAAAGAGTCAGCAGTAGACAATGATAAAAATTTAAGTGAAGATTTAGCCTTTGTCAAATTCTGGTTGTAAAGCCTCTGTGTAGCTGGTCGAAACCCATTTGAGCGCCTCTGGACAACTGGTTGAATCCCTGGTCTGACCACGTTGTAACGACCATGTACAGCTGGTCGAGACTATGGTCTGACCACGTTGTAACGACCATGTACAGCTGGTTGTAACTCTGGTTCGACCATGCTGTAATGACCATGTACAATTGGTCGTAACTCTGGTTCGACCATGCTGTAACGACCACGGGAACAAATTGATCGAAACTCTGGTCTGTTTGCTTTGTTCTGACCATGGAGGAATGTTATTCTAACTTCTGACTTGTCTAAACGAGTAGAGACACCTGGTCGTAAATCTCCTGAGTACCTTGACCGACTACAGGAACCAATTGTCCAACAACTTTGCTTGACCACGCTAGTTCGACCACGAAGAGCATCTGGTCGATAACCTGGTCTGGTCATGGAACATCCGACCATGGAGCGCTCGACTTCGCTGTAGTCTGAATGTTGTGGCATGACTTGTCTGACGGCCGATTGACCACTATGACCACGTTCAGTTGCTGAAGCTCTCGGGACTGCAGAGAACAAGTTAGAGGGTGCAGGACCTGCAGATGATTGGTTAGCTTGTGCAAAGAGACAATTTGCTCCTGAGTCTGTAGAGAACTGATTAGAGGAGACAAGATGACAGTTGGAAGCTTGTACAATCTCCACTTGGGAACGTTTTTTCAGCCCATCATTCTTCTCCTTTGCTTTCCGAAAACAAAATTGAACCACATGACCATCTCTACCACAATGAGTGCATTTATACTTATCTGTTGATTTCACAATACCCACTTTGGTAGAGAATTCCTTTGCAACACTAGCAAATTTAAATATAATCTGTTTAGGTTCAGATTTTACTTCTAATTTCCTAGGTTCAAAAAGCTTAACAACTTTAGGAAGATTATTTTTGCATGCTCAATGAAATTAAATCCTAGACCGTGTTTCTTTACACTTGTTTTTTATTGATCAAGAATCATGTTCAGATTCTTTTTGCCAAACGAGAATCTCTCTAAAATGTCTTTTAGATACTCATTCTCTTTAGCCAATGTAGGACATGTTGTGCATTTAACAAAATCATTTGCAAGACCTTTAGAAGCAGTAGGCTGAGCTAATCTTTCCTTTTCAGTAAAATCATTGAGTTGTCTAGTCAAGACTTCTATTTCAGTGTTAAGCTTTGGACAATTTGAGCAAGAGAGAGTCTCCTGATAGAGCATTTGTTGGATTGACTCCTGAGATGAATTAAGCCTAGCCTGAAGCAAATCACACTTAGAGCAAGTCTTAGATTGAGCAGAAGAACTAGACTTAAGCTTTTTAATTTCATTATTAGCAAGTTTTACCTTTTCATCACAAGAGTCATGAGCCAATCTTTACTCATCAAGTTTAGTAGTTACATCACTAAGTTGAGCTGAGTTTGATGTATTAATTGTTCTAGCAGTCTCTACCTGAGAATGTAAAACTTGGCAAGACTCACAAGATTCATCATCAAGAATAGAAGCTCTAAGTCTATTAATTTCAGAATTTAAGTTCTCTACTATAAAATCATGATTTTTAACTTTCTTTTTATACTTTTTGAGCTCTTCTGTCAATCTAAGCACAACACGAGATAAATCAGTATAAGAAGGTTTTACCTCATCAACATCACTATAAAGATCATTATCACTGAGCTCCTCACTGGTGGCCATCAAACACATCCTTGTGAAGTCCTTCTCTTTTGCCTTCTTGCCTTTGTCCTCATCGTTGCTCACAGAATCAACATCACTCAAATTAATCTCCTCGAGTGCTACAAGTACTTTGTTCACCACCCTATGATAGTTGCGCTTCTTGCTTGGATCAATCTTGAATTGAGTGCGACGAGTTTGAGCCTTGTCATCCTTAACCTCCTTGCTCCTTAGTTTGGGGCAGTCCATCTTAATGTGGCCTGGCTTGCCACACTCATAGCATCTGATTGGGCCTAACACGCCACCTCGCTTCCTCATTCTCACATTGTCGAGTGCCTTGTATGCTCGTGAGGAGATTAACACCAAGTCCTCTTCAGGGAGCTGCTCGAACTGTTCTTCTGAAAACGAAGATAAGGCAGACAAAGAGATACAAGACAGGGCATTTGACGAAGCAGCCTGCACGGGATTAGTCACAAGTGCTAAAGGTGAAGATTTATCGATCTTGGATGGCATAGCTTCCATCTCATATGTTCTCAATCTAGAATAAAGATCATCCATGGTTAAAGTATCTAGATCGATAGTTTGATTAATAGTTGTGACAACCATCAACCACTCAGAACCTAAAGATATCAAAATCTTAGTTGCATTATCTTCATCAGCAGGAATAACATTAACACCGCGAAAAATAACTCAATATTATATCAAAATGAGCAAAGAGATCATCAATGGATTCACTAGGCTTCATAGCAAAATCTGAATACTCTTTTCGATAAAGATTTTTATGCACTTTCTTGATTTTAGTGGTTTGTTCATGATAATCACACAGAGCTTTCTATATTAAGTGAGCAGAATTAATATGAGCTACATGATCAAACTCTTTGCGAGAAATCCCTTGAAATAACAAGTTACGAGCTTTAACATTTAAATCAACATCTGCTTTATTTAAATTAGTAACAGCAGCAAGAACCTCATATGGTGTAGCAATTTTATTCCAAACATCACTACCTTGAGCCTCAATGTAAGCTTGCATCTTACACTTCCAAAATGCGAAATCAATACTATCTAACATCAGGGGACGATTCACATACCACTCTGACACCATAGCAACCAGCTCTGATACCACTTGGAGGATCGTATGGCACAATCAGAGAGGTGTGAATGATTGTCTCCACTTTTACCACCTGAAAATACAACACAAAGCAGAGAGGGAAAAAGAAGCAATATGAGTTACCTAAAGACAATAATGACTGCAGTTGCTTGCTTGTTCGTGGTAGAAGAAGCTTTGTCACCCGACTGCTCGATACGACCACTCGATACAACCACTCGTCTCGAACGTTGCTCCGATCGATCGTTACGCCGCTCGCGTATGACTGCTCATCCCGAACGCTCGCTTATGACCACTTGCTCACGAGTGCTCGGATCGATAGCCCACTTGTTCCGATCGCTCGGCATGAAATCAGATCGACTGCCTGATCGTTCCGATCGCTCGGCGCAATCTCAGATTGATCGCCTGATCATTCCGATTGCTCTGCATGACAATGTCGCACGTGGTCGTGACTTCCTTCCACCTGACGACTTCAATCGTTCGACCACCACCCGAATGAGATGTGTTGAAGACAAAAATAGAGCACAGAAAACAGAGAAAAAGAGCGATGCTCTAGAAGTCGTTGGAGATGAAAGAAATTGATTTATTATTTCATCATCAAGATCTTGGCTACAAAGCGCCTCACGGCACCCCTAAAAACCTTCTCTACGAAAGCCCTAAAACCCTTGTTCGCTACCCAACGACTTCCTTTGCTTTTATAGGCCAATGCACAAGGCGTATTCAACCCGAACACCTCAAAGCCGTGTCCCTATCCACCTGGACATGAACTCTATCTCTTCCTCAAATCAAAGGACACAAAACCCTTCCAGACACGGGTTTTAACCAACTCGTACAGATCATGGACTCTATCCACAACTCCGTATGACACACACGACAAAGCCTCCAGGATATCCCCCCCTGCATCTTCATCGTGCACCATCACCGCGTGCTCTCGCATGAGCACGATCACCTCGTGTGACCACCTGACTACCTGGATCTCAGATTACCCCCTACTAGTCCTGGTTTTCTTTGTCACCGATCATGATCGTCTCCACGCCTCCATGCAGCATCCACCTTTGACCTCCATGTGCTCCAGCATAAGCACGACCACCTCGTGTGACATCCTGACCACCTGGACCTCAGATTACCCCCTCCTAGTCTCGGTCCTCCTCGTCACCGACCATGGCCACCTCCATGCCCACCTGCACATGCAAAGACCAAAGAAAACATCTCTTCTGGTACGAGTTCTCCAACTCGACCATGATCACTTGCTCACGAGTGCTCGGATCGATCGCCCACTTGTTCCGATCGCTCGACATGAAATCAGATCGATTGCCTGATCGTTCCGATCGCTCAGCACGATCTCAGATTGATCGCCTGATCATTCCAATTGCTTTGTATGACAACGCCGCACGTGGTCGTGACTTCCTTCCACCTGACAACTTCAGTCGTTCGACCACCACCCGAGCGAGATGCGTTGAAGATAAAAACAAAGCATAGAAAACAGAGAAAAAGAGTGATGCTCTAGAAGTCATCGGAGATGAAAGAAATTGATCTATTATTTCATCATCAAGATCTTGGCTACAAAGCGCCTCACGGTACCCCTAAAAACCTTCTCTACGAAAGCCCTAAAACCCTTGTTCGCTACCCTACGACTTCCTCTGCTTTTATAGGCCAATGCACAAGGCGTATTCAACCCGAACACCTCAAAGCAGTGTCCCTATCCACCTGGACATGAACTCTATGTCTTCCTCAAATCAAAGGACCCAAAACCCTTCCAGACACAAGTTTTAACCAACTCATACAGATCATGGACTCTATCCACAACTCCAAATGACACACACGACAAAGCCTCCAGGATATCCCCTCTTGTATCTTCATCGTGCACCATCACCGCGTGCTCTCGCATGAGCCCGATCACCTCGTGTGACCACTTGACTGCCTGGATCTCAGATTACCCCCTTCTAGTCCTGGTCTTCTTCGTCACCGATCGTGATCGTCTCCACGCCTCCACACAGCATCCACCTTTGACCTCCATGTGCTCCAGCATAAGCTCGACCACCTCGCGTGACATCTCAACCACCTGGACCTCAGATTACCCCCTCCTAGTCTCGGTCCTCCTCGTCACCGACCATGGCCACCTCCATGCCGACCTGCACATGCAAAGACCAAAGAAAACATATCTTCTGGTACGAGTTCTCCAACTCGACCATGATCAGCACACCCTTGTCTATCCCTGAACCATCCCCATATCGTTTATGACCATGCCTCAGGATGCTTACAGCCATCGCTAACTGAACCAGACCCTACGACCGCTAACACAAAGTACTCATTACCCACAAGTACGATCGATGATCACATGAATGAAGCACTCGTATCGACCATGAAGGTCTACAAGTACCGACTATGAAGCCTACGGCAACCGATCGTAAAGCCTCCGACTACCGTAGGTAGAAAAGCAGACTGTAAAGTCTATGAGTATTGATAATACTACCAAATCTACGACCATGAAAGTAGTTTGCAAAACATACGACCATGAACACAGTATGCAAAACCTATGACCATGAAAGTAGTTTGTAAAACTTACGACCATGAACGCAGTCTGCAAACATTACGACCATGAATGACATCTGCAAAACCTACGACCACGAAAGTAGTCTATGAAACCTACGACCATGAAGGCAGTCTGCAAAACCTACGACCATGAATGCAGTCTGCAAAACCTACGACCATCGACTGCAGAGCCCTCGACTATGGACCAGTAAAACCTTCGACTATCGAGTACGACTAGTATGTCTACAACTATCGAGTACTGTAGCTATGACCAGAAAGAGTACTGTAGCTATGATTACCTACCGTGGTCATAAAACCAAAGTCGTACTGCCGTGGTCGAAGCTAGAGATCATCGTGTGCTGCTGTGGTCGTAAGGTTGAAGCCATACTGCCATGGTCGAAGACAGACGTGGTCGATAGCTGCTGTGGTCGAAGACTGAACGTGGTCGTAAACTGCTGTGGGCGAAGCCAGCCATAGTCGTAGTCGTGTTCATGCCGTGGTCGACGTCTGTCGTGGTCATAATCAAGTTCATGCCGTAGTCGAAGCATGCCATAGTCGTAGTCTGAAGTCTGCAGTCTGAAGATTAAAGACTGAAAGTTGTGGTCATAGTCTTAAGCCTGAAGTTTGAAAACTGAGGATTATAGGCGTAGTCTTATGTCTAAAGGCCATGCCATGGTCGTAATCTCAACTGTGGTCTGAAATCACTCGTAGCTGCACAGAACCACTTAAAGGCAAAGTCTTCCACTGCAAACGACCAAGCCTTTCACAAACGCAAAATCCAAAGCAAATTAAATGTAAATTATTCATCATCTCTTTATGTACAACCATCCACATGGTCTAACAACTTCCCTAGGTATTAAGCCAATGCTATAGGAGAGACAAGTTTCTTAGCACCGATGCTAAGGGATGTGGGAGTGAGTGCTAAGCCCAGATTGCATGACACTGAAGCAAACCTTGGTAGCTAGTGCTATGTCAGAAAAAGTTAACCTTTAGCACCTATAGATGATGCTAAAGGTTAAAGTAAAAGTAGCTAGCTTGCAATAGTTTTATAGAGAGAGATAATATACCCACTTTAACGTCTATTTTAAATGGTAAAGAATGTACATGCTCTAAGAGATGGATGGAGTTGGTTTTCAAAAATAAAAGATGGACGGAGTTGTATGTCCATAACTCCATAGTAAGAAGTGGTCCCAAAACCCACTACTTTTTTACCAAGCCAGAGCTTCCAGGCCAATTAGCTCGCTTCAGATCACCGGTTTTTGCACAGCTAGCATGTTTAGGTACATGCCTCTGGATTCACATTGGTTAGAATCATATAGATTTAGCTTGCACATCCGTTTCAAATAGGATATTCATAATTTATGTTGACTTTGCACGCCGAAATGTTTCCATCAGATTATTCTCATAATTAACTTGACATATGTCTGTGCGTACGTAGCTAAATTACTCAACAAGAATATTATCGACGACGCACTTTAACGCTAGTAAGTATGTACTGATCAGGTTGATGGCTGTTAAAATATTATAAATAGATATTATTCTTGCATCTTAACTAATCCTACATGGCCTTAGTGTTAATTTAGGCCTGAAATCAACTTAAAGATACCGAGGCACACAATATGTTATTTATAAAAAGGATGGTAATCATGGGCCGCTATAATTTCATATTTGAGTTAGACATGTATATCTATGTGGCTCTGATTGGATAAACTCAAGATAAGCCTACTTATTTGAAACCTTTGCAAGGGGTTCTTCATGCATGGGCTTGTCTATTCCCCAGTCCACACTACTTGCGGGTAGATATTTGCAGCCCATATCCAAGTGTCGCAAGGGCGATTGGCCATTGTTGTGACAGGGAAAAACTACAACGAAAATGATCAAAGTTCACCACTTCCCTACATGTATAATAACATATATAATTTTAAGTAATATATAAAACTACAACAAATATGATCTTCTGTGACAAATTTCTCGTGACATCAGAGTTATTCGTCATTATGTTATTTCGTTTTATGACATTTAGTATGAGATTGTGCAGCTTAGTGACGAAAATAAGGTGTTCGTCATTGAGACCAACTAGGAATCGTCATAAACTAGTCTAGTGGCATCTCGTGACGAACGCTATATTGTCATAAGAGGCCAACTTGCAAACGTCATAATTTCATGACAATGTTATTTCGTCATAAATCTTTTTTATATTTTTCAAGGGTGCTTATATTGTCCTTGTTGGCAGGCGTGGCCCACCTGTTAGAGCAGGTCCCAATGCCACCTAGTTAAGTGGATCCCACCGAGTCTGCCACAGCCCGGCCTGCAGCAGAAAAATTCGCGAATTGTTAGAGGCCTGGCAGAAAAATTAACGGCAGGCTGGCCTGTAGCAACACATAAGCGGTAGCTGTAGCAGCCCACGTAAAAGTTAATGGCCCAGCGGCCTGCAGCAGCATAAATTCACAGCCCGATAGGCGATAGAGGCCTGCAGCAGAAAATGAGATAAAATTGATGTGCCTCACAGGGCTAGAACCCACAATCTAATGCATAGCCAATGATGCTCGTACCACTCGGCTATCAAGTCATTTCGCTAAGGAATTTCTTATTCCTGTATTTATAGTTCAATATGTCTTGCAACCTACACAGATGCGGCCCAGTGGCCCATTGCGCTGCCCCACGCCCAAACATCAAACGGCCCACGTCTACTTGTGGCTCGCTGATTGCTTCGGCCACCTCTCCCCTGCGACAGCCGACAGGCGATAGAGCGAGCGAGCAGCGAGTGAGAGCGGCAATCCTCACTCTCTCAGATCCGGCGGCGGCGGCGGCTGGCGCGCTCGGCAGCTCGGCGGCTTGGCGCTCCTTCCTCTCAATCCGGCAATCGGCAGCGGCTGCAGCCCGCAGCGCAGTCCCTCTCTGCTTCTCCAGCTCTCCCTCGTCTATCGGCGCCGACGGCTGGCGCGCTCCTTCCTCAGGCTCGGCCGCTCAGTCCGGCAATCGGCAGCGGCCGCACGCCGCAGCGGCGCAGCACAGTCCCTCTCCGGGCTCTGGCTCTCCGGCTCTCCTTCGTCTCGTCAGCGGTCAGCTCAATAGCTCATCTCCGGATCTGTCGATCTGAGATCTCCCTCCCGACCTCCGTGTCTCCGCCGCCCGGAGGTTAGTTACTGCCCGGAGCAATTGTGCATTCCTCATTAGTCATTTCTCGATCTGTCATCTGTGATCTGTGGATGCCCGGCCCGTCATCTGTGATCTGTGGATGTCTGGATGGCTGGATAGTGGATATGACAAATTGACAATATTTGTGTATAACTGTAAACTGTTTATGAGTATATGGCAATACTTGGAAATGGAGTAATGATGTAATGGAATATGCAATTGTGAAGTTTCCTGAGTATAGATCAAGAGGGCTATTTCTTACTGCTTACTGGAGAGAGCTATGCAGGTGGAAAAGTATTTCAAGTGCAAGTTCTGTTTTACAAGTTCATGTTTAATTTGTTTGTCTTGTATAGTGAGTGATTTTTATAAACATTAATGCAGGGCATTATGTACCAGTACCACAACTCACCAATGTACTTCTCACACATAACGAGAAACCAAAAGGTTTCAAGTTCAATATCAAGGGAGTTGCTGTAAGAACTCAAGCATATCTTGGTTATAGTTTCTGGAATTAGCATTGTTCTTCTTACTAATTTTAACTTTAATATTAACTTGGATAGATTGGGAATCCACTTCTCAAGCTTGATAGGGATGCCCCTGAAGTTTTTATCATCGGCATTCCCAGCCGATGAAGATTCACTTGTTGTCAATGCAAGTGTAGTCGATGAGCTTCATAGACAAAGGCAAGAGGAACTTCAAGAAAATGAGTCTAGCGATGATGAAGATGGAACTGGATGGCAATATGTCAGTGATAATGAAGATCAAACAATCCTTGATGATGATGGTGATGATAGTGATAGGAACTAAATTTCATTTATCATGGATGTAATTCTCATATTTGGTAATGATAGAGATGTAATATGGAGTGTATTCTCAGATTTGGTAAGATAGACTTGTTTAACTTGCTTATGCTTGATTAGTGTATATTCTGTCAAAAATTTATGGGTGTATGCTGTCAAAATTTCCATGATCAGTGCACATGTTGTCAAAATTTTTCCCAGTTCAGTGTTGCAGTTCTCTACCTCTGACATACACATGATTGTGCCAACCAATAGACTAAAGCCTTGGAGAATCAGGGCCTGTTCTTTTCCTCCGAAGCTGGCGGCTTTTGGCTTTTGCTACAGTACCTAACTTTCAAACAGAGTATTTTCTCAAGACGGGGTCTACAAGTTAAACGATGTACATGTTAAAAGCCCAACATCTGTACCAGCCAAAATCGCAAGTGAGTATCTCTCTCTCCGTAATCTGTACCGTAAACAGCCAAAATTCAAAAAATTCAGCCAAAAGCCATAAGCCGCAGCCGTTGCCAAACAGGCCCTGAGACAAGTCCATGTCAAAACAGAAAAAAGATAATCGGACAGTTTCCATATAGTTTAATATAGGCTCAGGGTTAGGAAAATAATCACACAATCTTGACAATCACAAAACAATTTCACATTCAGCCAGTAAACATTCTAGATTAAAAGAAAGATCATGGCAGCCAACAAAAAATCCTTGCATAATTCTATCCATTTCCAGCGGCAACAGGTCTGCCCGCAACCACCCCAGCCGGCAGCCGCCCAGCGCAGCAGTGCGGAAGCACCCCAGCCCCAGTGCCACGCACCAAGCCGCCAATGCCCACGCTGACGCCCACGTCCGCATGCCGCCGCAGGCTACCACCTCGGCACCTCCTGTGGCTCGCGCGCCTAGCTCCATCGCCCTCGCCTCGTCGCCCGGTAGCCCCGCCGACTCACCGGTCAAGCCCCGGAGGACCGAGGGACGGGGAAGGCAGCACCGAAGGATATGTCATATGTGCATATTTCATAAAAAATGGTTGCTTTATAGGTAATGAAAAGTAATGATAAATAAACTATTATTATAATAAAATATTTACATCCCGTGATTTTGTTAAAAATATTACACTTGCTTTAGGGTTGCGCATATGGTCGTTCAAATCAAATTTCAAAAGTTTGAATGCAGATGTAAAAGTTAAAAATTCAAACTCACAACAAGCATTCATTTCATTCAACACCTCAAGAGTTTACATTACATCAAAAGTTTGATTCATCATGTTTTGTGCGCATGCAACTTGGCATAATATGAAATATGTTCTTCGCATTTACCATATGTTAGGGACCGCGGCGCCAAACTTTTAGCCTGGTGGGAAGGCTTCGCGCCCAGGCCAGCAAAAAATTTAAGGTGAAATGACCTTTTTGTCCAAACTGTTTCTAACAACTGCACACACACCATGGTGATTCCGGTAAAATCGCATTGGTGATTACTTCATACACCTGGTTTCCCAACCCTAGCTAATCCCAACTCACACATCCCGACCTCTCGCAACCCTAGCCGCCACAGATCACCACCCCCATCCCTAGCCGCCACAGACCACGGCAACCCTGGTTCCTCTCGTCGCCGATGAAGCCCGAACGCTAAGATGCCTCCCGGCAAGCGTAAACTAGTAGGTAAGATGCCTCCCTAGCTCTCTCTTCCCAATCTCGATCGAGGCACTGAGGGGCGACGGCGAACGCGCGGCGGCAGAGGCGACACGGTGCTGCCGCGACTGAGGGCAGCAGGGGCGATAGCGGCGCGCAGCAAAGCACGCCGGCGTGGGCGCCTGGTGTTTAGCGATTTGGGGCCTGGCGGCAGCACTGCGCGGGGGAGGGTGGCCTGGTGTTTAGCGATCTGGAGCCTGGCGGGCTGCAGCTGCTCTGCGGCTGCAGTTTGGCAGCTTAATTAATCAGCTCTGCTCACTCGCTAGATTGCTTGATGCAGCTTCACGCCAGTGCTTCAATCTTGTGTATGTCCAAACTAAATCTGAAGTATTCTCATAGCACAAGACATGTACGTGTTCAAACTCATAATTAGGATAAACTCCAGATTGCTTCAAACTCGTAGCACAAGACATGTATGTGTTCTTGCTGGAAATTACACATTTTTCAGCTCCCATCTGATCTTTTAGGTGCTAACCTTCACCCCCTCTTTACTGGCTCCTCTTTATTCCATCTGCCACCAAGAAACCTCACTCTAATGCCCATGATGAGTTCACAGGAAGTAATTAGGATTGAGTGTTCTTGTATCCTAGTGTCTTTTTTTCAGAAACTTAGGCATGTGACATGAGCATGTTTTCTGAACTTGAACACTTATTAGGAATCTGTAGAAAGAGTCATTTCAGATCAATGGACTGATTGGTGCCCATTAACTGAATGTAATAAAATTTTTGAAAAACTACATACGTATGCATGTGAAAGAAACACTGCAGATAGTCAAAACTGGCCAATCTGAATTTAGTTTGCTATGTCTATGTTTCAGTTCAGATTATCGTTTTCTATGCCTATGCCCAATCTTATGCTATGAGTTCTGCTTATACTTAATTTCTTCTTTTATGCATGTAAAGAAGCAGTACCTAATGGATATGAAAAGGTGAGGGCACAAACTATGATGAGGAACAATCAAGTGTTGCAGAGTCTTGGAATTAGTGCATTAACTTCGATTCTTAACAAATCAAATGCAAAGTGCATGGGTAGTGCTCGTGAAGACTCTGATTCGTTGTATGAACCTGAAGGTAACGAGGACATTGAACAAGGCGTAGTTGATAAGGTATTTGCAATGTTTCAGTATTTTTACTCATTTGTGCTCAATATGCAACATGTTTAATTTGCTGTTATTTTTTCTACATATAATGCCATGTAGGTTTCTGAAAATGTACATAGGAAGACCTTGACAAGAAATGTCAACATGCCTTCAGGAGGAAGAAGATTGTCAAAGAGAGTGATGGCAACTGATGAACAAGATCAAGCAGCTAGAATGACTAGGCAGAGGACAAGGGAACAATGTTCAACTGAAGA
Source organism: Dendrocalamus latiflorus (assembly GCA_017311315.1). Classification (NCBI taxonomy): domain Eukaryota; kingdom Viridiplantae; phylum Streptophyta; class Magnoliopsida; order Poales; family Poaceae; genus Dendrocalamus; species Dendrocalamus latiflorus. The sequence goes on from CM029674.1 coordinate 18,433,806, forward strand.
TGGTACAACTACAAATCCAAAAGATGGTTCCACAGAAGATGCATTGGTTGCTGCTAACTCTCCTAACCCTGATGACCAGATCCTAATGAGAAATGAAGGCAAGTATTGTACTCCTTTCTCAAAGCAATACGGTTTACATATTTGCGTCAAAATAGTTTATGATTTCCAATAACTCTGAAATATTCATGATTGTCAGGTGAACCAAATGCCATGATTGATCGATGGAATAGGGGAAGAACTATGGGAAGAGATTTGGATAGGATAAGCCGAGGTTTGTGCACTAAGATTCCGGTGCATATTGCTGAAGGAAAGAGAAGACCAGAGGCACCACTACAAGCTGCAAAGCTAGCATCAGAGGGCGGGGTTATACTTAGGCAGCACATACCAATCTTTCCGCATTGGAAGGATTACAAGAAGGACATGTCTCAACTCAAAGACTATATGGACAAAGTGGCTGTAAGTAGATCAAATCTTTCCTAATAGTGCAACTGTCTTAAATTTTTAATCATTTCCTGTAGTGTTGTCTGTTCATGGGTTGCTGTATGCTGATGTCAATGCGCTACTTTCCTATTTTGAGCAAAAGTCTGCTATATGAGCAAAAGCTAGTGCATGCTGATTTGGGGGCCATGATAAAATCAGGAAGTACTGTAATGAATAAATTTCTCGTATATGCCATTTTATTTTCTGTACCTAAAAAGAAAAACTCTTGAATACTAGACTTGCAAATTTGGTAAAAAAAAACTTCTTCCTAGCTGTTCCAAGAGTTAGATGCTAACTATTACTTGTCACCTTCTAGTCAGTAAGTAGTTTCATTTGTTTCTTTCCATTAATTTAACTACATCACTTCCTAACATGTTAAAGATGGGAAATCTGAAATGAATCATATTATCTTCTGTGCTATATTGTTTTCTTTGCTCTCAAGTCTTAGTTCTGAAAATTACAATCCAACTATAAAAAATTAGTCCAACTGTAAAAAACTTACTCTACACTGCAATGATGTGATTTTAGTAATTGTTGTTTTAGATCTGAGCTATATTGTTACTATATTGTTGTCTTACAACTACTGTCACACCTATATTGTTGTCTAAGCTATTGTTTCATATCTGAAGTCACCATTAATAAATAAAGACTAGACCTTACTCATACTCAACAGACATGCCATATTAGGCCTATTTAGTTCTAATGCCTCTTTTCTGGTGTTCATGCTCTTAATTAGGGTCAATTTACCATAGACACAGAGAGTAAGCCAGTCAAAGATGCATGCGCTGATTTGCTCAAGTGTGGACAGCAGCAAATGAGGTACCAGCTAAAGAAGACTTACTTTAATGGTGTACCAGCAAACCAAGTGAGAACAACATCACCGTTGAAGAGTATGACTGACGAGGAATGGAAAGCACTAGTGGAGATGTGGTCAAACCCAAAGCACAAGGTATAGAACTAAGCTCTGTGTTATCTCATATACTGGTGTCTTTTGTATGTGATAGAACTAAGCTACTTGTCGTACTAATGTTTGTCTTTCTATAGGACAAGTGTGTGAAAAACAAACTTAATCGTGAGAATGTTCAGTACCAGCAAAGGACAGGCTCTAGGAGCTACATTGCGCATTGCCATGTCGTGGTATGATAAGAAAATTATACGAGTTCCATTTTAGTTCTTTGATAAATGAGATTAGTGCTCCATGATTTACTTTGTGCATGAGACTCCTTTGTATTTTGGAGTGTATTATAATACTTGGTAATGATTAAGATGTAGTCTAGAGTGTATTCTCAGATTTGGTAATATGAACTTGTTTAATTTGTACACTCCAAAATTAGTACTCTGTTGGTGATCAATGCACATGCTATTAAAATTTCTGGGTGTATCACTACAACAGAACAGAGATAAAGATGCTGCTAACATTCTTGGTCATATATTTTTTGCAATCTTTTTTATTATGTCTTGTGGATTTACAATCTGAAAATAAAGTTATTCAACATAAAGGATAGCAAAATGTTACACAACTATATGCTACTGTACTACATGCTTGTAACATATTTATTCATCATACAAATTATGTGTTACATAGATTGTTTTGTGTTACAACCATGTGTTACCATAGCTCTATTTTATATGAGTGTATGCTGTCAAAATTTCTGGGTCAATGCTTTCAAAATTTCTAGCTCCATGCTGTCAAAATTTCCATGTTCAATGCAATTACAACACATGCAGTGGAAAGTTGTTCATTTTTTAGCACTAATTTTTTCATGTTCTATGTAGATGCTATCAAATTTTCCATAGGTTAGTGAAACATTGAATGAGAAAACTTTATAGTGATGGCATGTTGTATTTAACACTGATCATAGCTTGATAGCTTGTTGTATTTACAAATTGTTTGCATGTAATTTCAGAAGCAAACTAAGTATAAAGATGTGCTGCCCACTGCAATTGATCTTTTCAAGGAGTGCCATTGCAGCAGCAAGATAGGTTTTAGTGAGCCTGTAAAGAACGTTATTGTGAGTTACATTTTCCTTTCTTCTTTTGTACTTATATTTTAAGGCTAATGGAAAGTAAGTTCTGAATTTTTGTCTTCTTATTGCTAGGCTGATATGGAAGCCATCATTGCTGATCCTGTGCAAGAAGGGCAAACACCAAAAACTCATATTGAAGTTGTTTCTCAAGTTTTGCCAAAATCAAAGTTTCTTCAAAATGTTGGCCTTGAGTCAGCCACCTCTAAGACAAGTGGCAAAGCTGTTGTTGCTGCACGTGTTGAAGAACTTGAAGCTGAACTTGAGGCAGAGAAGCAATGTGCAGCAGATCTTAGAGACACATTTGATGGTCAGCAGGATGAGTTGGATTCCTTGAAGAAGAAGGTAGACGAATCAGAAGAAGCAAGGAAGCAACAATTGGAAGAGATTGAAAATTTGAAGAAGTCATCAGAGGAGACCAATGCCCTTATTCGTCGTTTGATTAGCCTCAATACTACATCTTTTGGTCAGCCCTAGTAAGGTTTGTTAGACCTCTTCATGTTGCTTTTTCGATTCATGATGAGATGGTTGTAGTCTGTTGGTTAATGTGATTTGGACTTGTGATTTTGTTTTGGTTGGTGGCTGTGAATTATTTGGACATGTGACTTAGTTTTGGAAAGTGACTTATGGCTGGACAGTGATGTAATGAACCTTGTGGCTGAACTTGGTCAGTGATGTGCTGAACTTTTATTTTGCTATCTAGGCTATGGTCAATGTACCGATGTAATGGAACCTGTGATGTAAATAATGATTATTTTGCTGGATTTGGTCAGTGAACATGTGATTGACTGTATTTGAACATGTGGTTGGATTTGGATGTTAATTGGGCTATAAATATTGTGTTGTATTAGATGTGATGTTAACTGGGCTATATAACCTTTATTTTATATGGGCTGTTACTAGCCATAATGATTAGGCCTATATGGGCTTTTAAAATGGACTTGGCCCACATATTATTTTATAATAATGCAAATGGATATAATGCAATTGGGCTAAATATTGCTACGCATTACATGGGCCAAGTCAAAATGTAATAAGGCTTGCAATTAGGCTTAGCGTACATGGCCCTTGACAGGCCACAAGACAATTTATGACGAATAAAATTGTCACAATAAACCCGCCATGTCAGCTCCACGTCACACTGTGGTAAAATTTTATGACGTTTCGTGTCCTACGTGGAAATTGTATAGTCATCAAAGCTCAGTGATTTGTGACGTTTCTTGGACTCGTTAATGACGAAAATGAGTGTCATAAACTCAATGACGAAAGAAGGATCGTCACTAGATCAATGACGAAAAAATACATTTTCGTCATAAAACATGATTAGAGACGCGTGATAGGCGACGAATAAATTTTCGTCACGTGAACATCACAGATGCTGAAACATGACATAATTTCTAGTTTTCATGACGTAAATGAAACGTCACCTATCATAAGATTTCTTGTAGTGAATATTATGCTAAATAGTAATATGTTTGGTAATTTTTAGCATCAATACTTCAACATAACCGATGACAGTATATGATGATAAAGTAGTGATTGAAATACTTACCAACATGAAGAAGCACGATAATAATATTAGTTAGTTGCAGCAAACTAAAGGAACTAAGGGCGAAATCACAGAAAAAAAGTTGGATGGCATTGGTAAAATACATCATCCGACCTCAATGGCTATTAAAAGATAATAAAATTACTTAAAGTTATCAAGTAAAAAATAGTAGAACGATTAAATATAAGTTAATGCAATACCTTTTAGTATTTACATTCTTTCAAGTTTATAAAGCGACGAACCACAACATTATTGGTAATTTTCACCAATTGTTGTTTCTCTATATAGCAGATAAGTATATCATTCATTAAATCATCATCAATTAATTGAAAAGGTCAATTAGATACTTTTATATTCAATAGTTTAAGAACAATATAATAGAAAAATATGTCCAATGGCTTACTTAACATTGTGGGAAAATACTTTAATTTTATATTCGATTTGCAACGAGCTAGGCTGCTATTCTAAAAATTAAAATTAAAACTCTAAGTCTTAACTCTACAATTTGATAAAAAAACAACCAACAATCATTATATTAAAATCTTAACTCACAAATTAGCCCCCTATTCTTGAAACAAATTGAAAGAACTGAGAGAAGTTTAGATCAAAGTACATACTGATTGGGTGGACATAAGCTTCCTTTGGTCGGTGAGGGCGTGAGGCAATAGGGACTAGACAACGCCTCTACAAGATGGCAGACGAGGGTGGTCAGTGGTGCCGATTTCTCCCATTCTCCAGCGACTGGTTGCTACTTAACTAGGTACGGCTGTGTGGCGAAATTTGTGCACATCTCCTGGTCGACCATGCGAGATGAATAGGCATCGAGGGCTACTGCAGAGTGACACACTTTGGGATTGATCAAATGGACGACGTGGACTGTTGCAATCCTCTCTATTGGGCTGGCTTGGCCTGCTGTAGTTGCCTCATGGGTTGAGGAAAGTGAAGGCTCCTTGTGGAGTTCTGCTAGCTACAGGAATTTGGGTTACTAGTGCTCTCTTCATTGGGCTTCAATGAAGGAACCAGGTGCAATGAATTTGGGCTAAGGGATTCACACATAAGCTAGAGCTATTGATCCCTACTAAAAAAATTTGGACCCGGTTCCTGTGACACTGGGCCCTATGACTTGGTTCCGCCCGTGGTGACACATATTATTTGATAAACATGGTTGATGTTGTATGTTGGGGATAGCGTTACTGAATTTCGATCAAGATCAACCACTCAAACAAAGTAGACTAAAGATGTAGTCCCATAGCCTCTCCTCTTCATTAATAGTATGAAAGTAGACTAAAGATGTAGTCTCATAGCCTCTCCTCTTCATTAATAGTATGAGATATGGATGTATGGATATCGTTGCTCTTCTCTTATATTTATAGGGAGGCTAAGAAATAGGCTTTTTTCTTTTCAGCTTCTAAAGGCCGCTTTTCTTTAGTGAAGTGTTTTTGTACAGTAACTAGCTTTTAAATAGAGTGTCTTTTCGAGGTGGGGTCTATAAGTTGATTGTAGAACACACTATAGTGATTTCATTTATATTAGCCAAAATTGCACATGAGTCTCTATCTCTCTAAACTTTCTCTCATGAACAATCAAAAGTCATAAGCCATAGCCCAAAAAATAGCCCTGTAATATACTAGAACTCTACAGTTCGTAACTCCTTCGTGCTTGTTTAGGTGAGTGTCCACACAAATCTATTAATTGTACAACACTTGCTTTGGACACTTGCCAACAACAACATGCATGGGCATTGTTAAAAACACCTTCCAATAAATCCAATGGGAAAAAGAAGAAAAGAGCATATAGCTCATATAATTTTCTACTGCATTTGTTGCCTCATTAAAAACTACCAATTAAGAAAACTCATTGGAATAAAACTTAATTAAGAAAAAAGAGTATGGCATATCATCACAAAGATGATTGAATGTGCACTTGCAACGAAAACATTGGACACCTGAGCAGTGCAATATTTGAGAATAACTTGCGGAACATTTTGATTCACATGTGTGACAATGAGAAGTAATAGCTGCAACTTAGAGACTGTTTCTGGAGAATAACCCCATTCACTCAATAAAAGGAGTAACAACAACACTAAAACATAATATCATCAACATTAAGACAGAGAAGACACAATTTTTTGGGATATTGAAATACAACATTTCAAGAGGTTTCCACAACATTTAAACAAACACAATCCAACATCCCAAATCACCAATTGCAAAAAAAAACCTATGGCTACAACAAATACCTGGCTTAATGGCCTTGGGTTCAACAAAGGCGGTGGCATGCTTGTTACCTACTAGGATTGGTAGTAGGAAACAAATATTGGGAAGGGGACTTAGGGTTGGGAGAAGAAATCAAAAGAATGGGAAAGAAGGGAAGAAGATAGAAGCCTCATATGGCAAATTTTATCTAAGTTCGTCCCTCCACTCACCTACAAGCTTGCATATAACAATGCCACTCTCATACATCTCAGCTGGCCCATCTGTCAATTGCCAAATGCATACAAGAACCACATAGTAGTTAACTTCTCTAGTACATTGTAACATCCCAAAATCTCAAAACTATATATAAGTATTTTAAAATAATTATTTCTACATTTTCATGAACTTTTCAATTTTTTGCATTAAAACAAACTTCTTAATTTTTAGTTGCTGAAAATTAATTTCTAAAAATAATTGAATCCTGCCTAGAGCCTACTAATGATTTATTCAAGTTCTAATGATCCAAAGTACTTCTCCAAAAATTTTCAAATTTTTTGAAGTTAATTTGCTAATTGTAAAAATCAAGACTTGGTTACCGAAATTAAAACCATTGGAAAATTATTCAATGTTCAAAATTCCCTTGCAAGCCAATTACTTCTGCTTCGACATGGCCCGCTGCTGTTTCAGCCTAGGCCCTTGAGCCACCTTCCACCCAAGCCACCTCTTTAATTTATTTTCTTTCCATCTCTCCCACGCAAAAGCATCTTTGCAAAAAAATGTTCTTTCTCTCTATCACTTTGCTTCACTGCCATTGACCACTGGCCCAGGACCCACCTGTCGAATCCCTTCATCCACCTCTTGCTAGGGGTGTCAACGGATAAAATATGAATTGAATAGTGATCTTTTCATATTCATAACTGTATTTTTTAAATGAATACGAATATGATTTTGAATATGCTTGAATACGAAAATGAATCATATACTATAAGAAATACAAATATGTATCAAATACCTAGTCAATTCGGTCGGATGAGAATATCCTACGGCATAATGATGTTTGGCAAATTGACACTGATTTTATATGTAACATCCTAAATTTCCATGGAATCTAAAAATGAGGAAAATTAATTTGCAAACACAAATTTTCAAAAGAAATGTACATTGGAAATAATTCAATTTGAATTCAAAATCAAATATGAAAAGATGAATCCTAAAATGACCTACGAGAATTTACAGTGGAAAATAATTCAAAAACTTACAAATACATTCACAGCACTGGAAATAAAATTTTGGACATGTTTAAACATGTTCTTGAAGTTATTTAAATCAAAACAATGCATAATACATAAAACAATAGACTTCAAAGATTTTCCTAAAAACGAAGGTAGATAAAATTCTATAAACATTACACAGTGATCTACACTATGTCAATAGCACCCACAAAAATTTTCATAAATATTGGAGCTTATTTGGTGCATCTAAAAATTTCTCAAACCATTAGCTTACCTTAACTCTCTCTCGATGCCATGTGGGGCCCATGCGTTAGGTGTTGTCTTCAATCTCACGCGTGGTCGCGCTAGCTCCGCTCCTTCACACTGATGCTACCAGTTTTTGACATTGTGCCCATGGTTTCCCTGCTCATCTGCCCAACCTCAACTACACGTTGCTTCACTGCACCGAGTTCCCCATATTCTTGTCCCTTCTGCGTGTCATACGTCGCTGAGAAGAACCAACTGTGCATCTCTGCCATGCTCGTGAGATCTCATGAAGCAACACCCAACTGTCTCCTACCATAAGACCTTCCTAACCGTGCCATCCTCTTCCTCATCTCGCCCTCACTCCATTCCCGCGAAAAATAGAGCATCTCCCTCCTTGCCTCGCCCAAAACACCATCTTCCTCCGCACCAGTGAGCATGCTCTGTCGAGCTCCACCGTAGTGTAAGCTCTCTAGTGGACCTCTTGCTTCTCTAACCGCATCATCTTGTGTTCCATATCCCCTAGAGCTTTTCCCCTCATTTAATTTTGTGAATCATGCAGATAGGGCTGTAAACGAGATGAACTCGAGCCTTCTAGGCCTTCTAGACTTGGGGTCCGAGCTTGGACCTGGGCTCGAGCTCGGCTCGGTCTAAGCTCGAGTAGGTTCTAGCTCCGCTCGTTGAAACTCGACAACAATTAAAATATAATAAGAAAATTTTGAGTTTGAGCTCAGCTCTAATAAGCTCGATGATAGTCAAAATAATTCAAACATACACTAATTTTCAACAATAAGAAAAACTCGAGAGTCGAGCTCGACTTGGGGTCCAAGCTTGGACCTGGGCTCGAGCTCGGCTCGGTCTAAGCTTGAGTAGGTTCTAGCTCCGCTCGTTGAAACTCGACAACAATTAAAATAATTTATTATACACTATTTTTCAATAATAAGAAAATTTTGAGTTTGAGCTCAGCTCTAATAAGCTCGATGATAGTCAAAATAATTCAAACATACACTAATTTTCAACAATAAGAAAAGCTCGAGCTCGAGTTCGACTCGAGTAAGCTCGGTAAGAGTTAATATGTACCACTATTTAAGCTCGAATCAAGGCTTGCGAACTATTCGAGGTCGGCTCGATGAAGTTTGCGAGCTCGAGATCAAGCTCGAGTTTGGCTCATTTAAAGTTTGAGCCGAATCAAGCCTAGAACAAGCTGAACTCGAGTAACCCGTGATCTTTGAGCTTTTTTGCAGCCTTACGTGTAGACGCTCATCGAGATTGAACCATCGTCTTCGTCTCTGGCCAAAACTGCTACCACAAACCATTCTTCCCCTCTGGTGAGACCTAGCCTAATCCCTTGCCCACGCAACCCTTCCTTACAGCTTCCTTGCCGAGGAGCCCCTGCACCATGGATGTCATTTGCATCGCCGCTGCTTACCATTGACTGGTAGTGTCTTGGTAGCCCCTATATGCTCATGCGCTAGTTGCATTTAGAAATGCACCACCGAAGCCTAACCTTGCCACGGCTGACCATAACGCCACTACCACGGTACCCATCGGCGCTCTCTAGTGACTAATTGGTCCCGTCGGACCCTGCTTTGGCTTCGCTAGGCCCTAAGCAAACCATTTTGACCATGTTAATGCCCACTTCCACTCCCCTCACCGCCAGCGAGATCGCTGGAGCATCATTCTGCTCGGCTTTGCTCTTCCTCTAACTGACAGTGGGCCCTGCCTGTCAAGATGGATTAGCTTAGCGCTAATGACACGTTTGAATCTAATATGTGAATGATATATGGGGCTGAGTCAATTGGCCTACTAGATTTATATTTAAAACTGTGTTAAAAATTGTGAGTATGACATGTATGACCTACATGCATGTGAAGTTATGAACTCTATGGGTATGACATGTAGGACCCACCTATAAGTATGTTAATTAACTTTAATAATAAATTTGAACTTGATTAGTCTATGACAAGTAGGCTCAGTCAAAATCTGTAACACCCCAGCCAATCAATGACCTGGAATGCTACCAAACTAATACCATAATAAGAAAAAACTAATATTCATCTTACAAAATTTCGGCAGAACCTCCTTTGTTTATTGAGTAAATCAAAGGTTCCAACATGCATAATCATTTGATATGAATAACAGTAAGCAAAATTCTCTTATAAGCAAAACTGGATTATGTTCACCATCGCACTCATAATAATACTACTTGGATAAAGAATGGAATCAATGTAGAAGAATTCTAATCTTTTATTACATGTTGAACCTATTAGACATTAATCAAATACCACTTGAATTAATCAGCGAATAATGTTTAATGTTCTTTCTTTCTTCCATGGTGATTAGACCGTGCAAGTGCAACCAACTAATCCTTCTTTATTTCCATGCATGCCGATCTCATGAAGATACCTAAAACAAACAGCAACCACAACAACAACAACAACAAGAGTGAGTTCAACGACTCAGCAAATATAATAAATGGCAGCAAGAATAAAAGTGAACCTCACTTCACAAATTCATCCATCAATCATATAAATAAACCATGTTATGCATTATGATAAAAAATTCTTTTATCTCTTCTCTTTCGCATTTTACCGGTAATGCGGAGTGTGCATCCGTCAATGCACACCCATGCCTGTACCCTCTGGTACAGGGACCAATTGCCCATACTCCTCAAGTATGGGGACCTTTAGCCCGTCATGTCATCAACACGACGGGGACCTCGATGCTTGGTCATCTCGTGACCAAGACTTCAATAAATCAGCATGATGCACAATGTGAATGTCTCAACAAATAAAACATGCATTCACAACATCTATGCATCAGAAATTCTCCTGAACACTTTCAAATGCATTTGACCATAAACAATATCAACATACCATTAACACATGGATCAAACATCTACACACCAACAATCATCAACAATCCACACTATAAAGTTTAAACCATCATTATACTTGCCTTAACCCCGAGAAAGCGGAGAATGATCAGAAGGCGCGGCCCCTGGAATCCATCCTCCTCCTGAATAATAATTATAATGATTGCTAAGACAACAGTGGCAAGTCTTTAGATTAAATAAAAACTCCCCCAAACTAACCCAACATGTTAGCTTGATTCAAAACCCCAAATCCTTTCGGCCATCCTGTCCCCCCACTACGGACAGTCAACTTCAAAAATTCATATCTATTGGTACAGAAATCCGAATAGGACGTTCTCAGACTTTCGAGAAACATAATTAAATTATCTAACTAAACCTAGTTGGTGAGCCTTCCTGATTCGGTCATAATATACCCGCACCATCCAGTTTTCTTAAAACATCAAATTCTCGTTAGGCTCTCTGAACAGAGCACTAAAAACACCATAACTTCCTGTACGAGTGTCCAAATCATTAGTTCTTGGACTTTCTCGAAATCTAAGACAATTACCTACAACTTTCATTATACTGAGGTTCTCTGATTCTCCCAATATCTAATCGCAAAACTCGATCTCCCAAAACCTGACGGAAAACCCACCGATCTGCAGAACAGTCCCGCTAATAAAATCATAACTTCTGCTACAGAGGTCCGAATGACGCGTTCTAGCACTTCATGGAAAGATAATGACATCCTATACAACTCTCTAGGCAAAGTCCAGACCTGAATCCCCACGAATCTTCCCCAAAACAGCCGACTAACCCGATCTGATCTAGCAGTCCAGAATACCGACATTGATAACGCAATTAGAATTTACATCTACTAGGGGAAGAACAGGGATTACCCTTGGCGAATCGCTGTAAAAATACCACGAACACCCCACGAATTCCTCCTCTCCTTCTTTTCCTCTTTTTCCCTTCTTCTTCTGCCCTTCCTCCGAATCCAATCGCCTAGCTGCGATTTATTTCTTTCCCCCGCTCGATCGGCAACGAATGGAGGTCTTGAGCACCGGCAATGGAGGAGAGGGGAGGAAGAGATGCTGCTGGAGGCGCAAGGGGCAGGGGGAGGGGCGGCGCAAAGGGGAGAGGAAGGGAGAGAGGGGAGGTGGCGGCTAGGGTTGAGGGGGTGGGGCGCCCCCCCTTTTGGCCGACCTCCCTTGGGCCAAAGCCCAGGCCCAGGTTGCCCATTTTTTTTCAGAAATTCCCCTCTAAAATATCTTTACTTAATTCTTTCCTATAAGGTCCCTCCCTCCATTTAAATCGATTATCTCTCGAATCCTTTCTGGGATATTACATTCTACCCCCCTTAAACAGAATTCGACCCCGAATTCTATCCACACTTACACCAAGTTTAAATCATGGTTAAAACTTAACCATATTAACATGCTCCTGTTGTGAATAATTCTCACGGATGCGAAACTCCAATTCCCAAGTGGCCTCTCTCTCTGACAGCTGCGACCAAAGCACCTTGACATACTTTTAAAATTCTATTCTTCAATGCTTGCACACCGCGCATAGATTCTGGAAAATCCAAGAGGCTTCCCAATCCGAGCCATGATCATGAAAGGCCCGACGTACCTCGGGCTAAGCTTCCCTTTGGTTCTGAACCTCACCACACCCTAGGTGGGTGATACTCTCAAAAGCACCTGATCACCCACTTGAAATTCCAGATCCCTTCTTCTCACATTCGCATAGCTTTTCTGCCTGCTCTGGGCGGCCAACAGATTCTATCTCACCAAGGCCACTCGTTCAACTGTCTTCTGGACCAAATCCGGGCCCAAGACTGCCTTTTCACCCACCGCTTCCCAGCAAAGGGGGTGACCTACATCTACGCCCGTACCACTTCGAATGGCGCAGCTTTAATTCTGGAATGGTAGCTGATCTTACTCGTTGGTCAACGGCTTTAATGGAAACCCACACTCCAGATCTTTCAAGCGCTCCCTCGATACCGGGTCGTACGAAACGTTGTGTACCCCATTCGAGGACCCATGGTGGTCCGAGTGATTCACCAACCTCCAAATCCTTGCAACTAACAGAAGCGTTTGAATATACCTTGGGTTATTATTCCCTTTGGTATCGACCCACACAACCTGCACAACACATGTAACTCTTGTTCCAACTCTCAATCGATCTTTTTACCTTAACAAGGAGTACCTCCTTTAACTACGGACGCACAACAGTGCTCAAAGTAAACCAACTCCTTTACAAATAGAATTCAACTAAAAATAAGGGATTCTCATCGCAACCACACATCACCAACTCCCCATCAGAATGGTCAAATCAAAAGAGAAAAAAAACGAGGATTCATCACGAGAACATTTCCACATTCTGAGTAGGTAGTTTGCAAATAAACAACACATAAGTCAAAGGAGAATCACTCAAATATCAAACCCGTCCATTATTTTTCCTAAACTGGAAAAAACCACACATACCAACATAAAGCCAACTCAAACCACGAAAGACTTTTTCTATCATCACATAGCTCAAACAAGAATCAAAGAGCATTTTACTACCCGAGAAACTTTTTTTTTCTTCTAGGAATAACTTTCTCTTGATTCGCAAGATTCCAAATCATCACACACCACACTAAATTATTTCTCTTAAATTGGCAACATCAACTCTATGCTCAAACCGAGTGCATCCACCACACCCTTGTAGAGGGACTCTACTGTTCTCTCAATAACATACTCTAGTCAACTCCGCTACCAACAGGTTACTTTAATGAATAATTTCCAATGCACCTCATCATTATTTTCACCCACAATCACTTCACCACAATTCTTTAAGAATAATCAACTTGAAATTCTCAGCACACACACACTCATTCACTACACCCAAAGGATACTATCAAGGAACATCACACTATTTAGAATCCTCTTGTTCCAATATTCCCACACAACATCATTACCTCCAAGGTTCTAGCATAAAACACCAAACCAAAATTTTCCATCTCCAGGGCTCCTATATATGTACTTCGATATAATTGATACGAAGACTCTCGAATTCGGTGACTAAAATTCCCATAATCGTACATACTCAATCATTAACAACCTCATAAAAACATATTCTCAACCTAATTATCTTTAGGAAGATTCTAACTCCTGGAGGGTTACTCACTGAAGCCAAGTCATGCATGACAATAATTCAACAATCCCTACTATCCCATTGATTCCCATAACGGTTAGACTTCTTCACAATTATAATCTCACTAACTACACCACCATAATCCTCCTACTAAACCTTGCAAAGTGCCCAATCATGATACTCTAATAAGATTGATCAAGATTCTCATACTTTTGATAATTCTAATGTTCCATCAAAATGATCGAACATTCTTGAACCACAATCTACTTTAGGTTCTACTAATTGCAACCATGAAATCAGTTAGCTCCAAAGGCAAGCATTCTATTTAAATCAAATTCTCACCGAGAATTATTCCAAGAAATCAATTTATCACTCAATGACTCTCAAACAACTTGACACCTACAATCTCACCAAAATCATCTACTTGACCACCATTATCACGTTGCCATTATACAACCTAAAAGGCTTTGCAACACGGATTGGTTAATCCTTCCTCAGAAGAAGATATAGATAGAAACAATTTTCAGCACATAGAAAAACATTTACCACTCATTGTAGACACGAGACCAAGGAAAAAAAATCAAATAGCCAAGATCTTGGAAAATAGAAGACGAGACCACAGTTCAGTGCACAAGTCCCACAAGAAGAGAGTATCAAACTTCAGCCGAAAATAAATAAATAAATAAAGCACTGCTTTTGGAAACTTGAGGGATTCCTTTGTGGCAAACCAACAAGGTTAAGCATGCTTCAATAAGCTGCAAGGTACAAAACTTGAATCCAACTGCGAATACCTTTACTACACCCTTCAATTTAACAAAGGACATAATCTTCTTTAATGGAAACATCACTTTACCAACTTCACGCAACCGATCCTTTAAGCTCAAATCACATGAATCACTTAAGAACCGATTGAACCTTCAATACATCACTCTGCGCAACTAATTTCAGATACCACAATAATTCACGAACTCCCATAGGATTATGAATGCACAACTCCAAACATTTCATTTAACTGACATCACGGAAGACGAACAAATTCTTTACTTCTAAAAGAATCAACATTACCCTCATCATCTCATACTCAGTTTTACTAACCTCATCATTATATATTCTCAGCATGAATCATCATAGCCTACCAGCGCATCATAAACCTTTCCAAAAGAACACAATAACTTATTTCAAAGTGTCTTTTTTTCCAACAAGATTGCAACAATCTTACTAACATCAAGAATAATACACTCTTAACAAGAATCGTTATCGTCTACCCTTCCATTATAAAGCCCTCCAAAATTTCATCAAATAGTTCCATGCTACTTTATCATCCCATCCTCAAATTGAAAGTATTTCAAAACCTTACGACCTCACTACAACAACCGCTTTAAATATGAGGAGATCTACTACACAATTTTAATGATTCTACCAAAACTCTTCCATCAAAGACATAATATCATCTTACAATCCCACCATCATGTAAATATAGATCACATTTTAAACCCCATCCATTGCTCTCTTATTGATGCGCAACACCAAACTTCATTACACAACAGTTGCACTTAGCAATTACATACGAACACTAAGTATCCACAAAGATAACTCCAAGACTAATATCCACTAATACAGTAATCCAACACCTTCTGAATTTAACTATCCTAAACAGTTAGATTAATCCATTGAGACCTGTTGATCCAATTTATTCTAAAAAATTTACTAATTTTGTCTCTCTTATTGATCAACCAGTTCATCAAAGTTCCACGCCTCTTAGTAACTCTATTGATTCCATTAAGAATAGCCCTATTCATAAATATAGTTCATGAACAACTACAAGAAGACAACATCAACTTATTCGGTTTCACTTCCAAGGATACTCATACCATAACAATTTATTTGATTACAATCTTTGACTTAACCATAACCCAAGACATCACAAAAGGATTTTAACACCTCCCTCCAGAAAAGAGAGGTATTAAACTTCAACACTTAGAATAATCCAAAAGAATTACATAAAGCCAAAGCTTTCACATGTTAAAGAATTTGCAACATAAAACTTTCATTAACAAGAATACCAAGCGAACAAATGAGACATGTTTCACAACAAGACAAAGCTCCCGCAAAGGGACCAACCGTGCAAATCCACAATGCTCACAGGTAGCAAAAGTGTCTCAATAGTCTAAAAACAATAATTGCTTCAAAGAACAGGTAGAAACCAATTGAAAACCCTCAACTGCAATGAACCACGAGCCCAAGATAAATTCATCCATCACCACAGGATAAGAATTGACCAAATTCAACTCAGGGAAGAGAGAAACTTTTCTAAAGGACTCATTCCTAACCTCTCAAACTAAGTTGCTTAAGGAAAAAATCCTTCACCATTTCAATACCACGAATAGTGATATAACCTGGCCATGCCAATGGCCACATCACGATCTCTATTTCTCGACATCAACTATCACCACATAACAATCATATAATCAAATCGTAGGCACAAAAGATCACCTCAAAACACGTACAAAGTCAAACATTAAGCACGCATTCAACTATGATAACCGACGGAAACGTAGATGCAATGCAAACCCCATTCCCACCTACAGTGCTTAGTGTGTCAAAATTAATATTTCGTTAACCACGGACCTACAGCCCGCTCTGATACCAACTGTAACACCCCAGCCAATCAATGACCTGGAATGCTACCAAACTAATACCATAATAAGAAAAAACTAATATTCATCTTACAAAATTTCGGCAGAACCTCCTTTGTTTATTGAGTAAATCAAAGGTTCCAACATGCATAATCATTTGATATGAATAACAGTAAGCAAAATTCTCTTATAAGCAAAACTGGATTATGTTCACCATCGCACTCATAATAATACTACTTGGATAAAGAATGGAATCAATGTAGAAGAATTCTAATCTTTTATTACATGTTGAACCTATTAGACATTAATCAAATACCACTTGAATTAATCAGCGAATAATGTTTAATGTTCTTTCTTTCTTCCATGGTGATTAGACCGTGCAAGTGCAACCAACTAATCCTTCTTTATTTCCATGCATGCCGATCTCATGAAGATACCTAAAACAAACAGCAACCGCAACAACAACAACAACAAGAGTGAGTTCAACGACTCAGCAAATATAATAAATGGCAGCAAGAATAAAAGTGAACCTCACTTCACAAATTCATCCATCAATCATATAAATAAACCAAGTTATGCATTATGATAAAAAATTCCTTTATCTCTTCTCTTTCGCATTTTACCGGTAATGCGGAGTGTGCATCCGTCAATGCACACCCATGCCTGTACCCTCTGGTACAGGGACCAATTGCCCATACTCCTCAAGTATGGGGACCTTTAGCCCGTCATGTCATCAACACGACGGGGACCTCGATGCTTGGTCATCTCGTGACCAAGACTTCAATAAATCAGCATGATGCACAATGTGAATGTCTCAACAAATAAAACATGCATTCACAACATCTATGCATCAGAAATTCTCCTGAACACTTTCAAATGCATTTGACCATAAACAATATCAACATACCATTAACATAATCAAGGTCACATTTACTCATAACATGGATCAAACATCTACACACCAACAATCATCAACAATCCACACTATAAAGTTTAAACCATCATTATACTTGCCTTAACCCCGAGAAAGCGGAGAATGATCAGAAGGCGCGGCCCCTGGAATCCGTCCTCCTCCTGAATAATAATTATAATGATTGCTAAGACAACAGTGGCAAGTCTTTAGATTAAATAAAAACTCCCCCAAACTAACCCAACATGTTAGCTTGATTCAAAACCCCAAATCCTTTCGGCCATCCTGTCCCCCCACTACGGACAGTCAACTTCAAAATTTCATATCTATTGGTACAGAAGTCGGAATAGGACGTTCTCAGACTTTCGAGAAAAATAATTAAAGTATCTAACTAAACCTAGTTGGTGAGCCTTCCTGATTCGGTCATAATCTACCCGCACCATCCAGTTTTCTTAAAACATCAAATTCTCGTCAGGCTCTCTGAACAGAGCACTAAAAACACCATAACTTCCTGTACGAGTGTCCGAATCATGAGTTCTTGGACGTTATGGAAATCTAAGACAATTACCTACAACTTTCATTATACTGAGGTTCTCTGATTCTCCCAATATCTAATCGCAAAACTCGATCTCCCAAAACCTGACGGAAAACCCACCGATCTGCAGAACAGTCCCGCTAATAAAATCATAACTTCTGCTACAGAGGTCTGAATGACGCGTTCTAGCACTTCATGGAAAGATAATGACATCCTCTACAACTCTCTAGGCAAAGTCCAGACCTGAATCCCCACGAATCTTCCCCAAAACAGCCGACTAACCCGATCTGATCTAGCAGTCCAGAATACCGACATTGATAACGCAATTAGAATTTACATCTACTAGGGGAAGAACAGGGATTACCCTTGGCGAATCGCTGTAAAAATACCACGAACACCCCACGAATTCCTCCTCTCCTTCTTTTCCTCTTTTTCCCTTCTTCTTCTGCCCTTCCTCCGAATCCAATCGCCTAGCTGCAATTTATTTCTTTCCCCCGCTCGATCGGCAACGAATGGAGGTCTTGAGCACCGGCAATGGAGGAGAGGGGAGGAAGAGATGCTGCTGGAGGCGCAAGGGGCAGGGGGAGGGGCGGCGCAAAGGGGAGAGGAAGGGAGAGAGGGGAGGTGGCGGCTAGGGTTGAGGGGGTGGGGCGCCCCCTTTTGGCCGGCCTCCCTTGGGCCAAAGCCCAGGCCCAGGTTGCCCATTTTTTCAGAAATTGCCCTCTAAAAAATCTTTACTTAATTCTTTCCTATAAGGTCCCTCCCTCCATTTAAATCGATTATCTCTCGAATCCTTTCTGGGATATTACAAAATCGATTAAGGAGTTTTAATTAAATTCAAAACTAAAATATGAGTCATACACATGGGACCCACATGGTAAATAAATAATTAAAACATGATTTAAACAATGTGAGGCTAACACGCATGGCCCATGGCCCACCTGTCAGTTAATTTGGAAATTAATGAAACACTAGCAAGTGGACCCCATATGTTTTCCTTTAGAAAGAAAAATACAAATAAAAAATCAAAATTTGAGCACAATATCATTTCTCATTTTCTCAGTATTTTTCAAACCAAATAAATTGAAATATCCATAACTTTTGCATATGAAGTCCAATTAAGTGATTTTTATCTCCAAACTTTTCTAAAATCATGCTATATGCAAATAAGAAAAAATATTTAAGTTTTTGTCTATTTAAATTCATTTGTCTATTATTTGTATATATTTCGATTTTATCGAATAGATACTATCGCACCGGGCAAACACCTCTTTTGTCCATGTTGATCCTAATATTTTAACTATTATATATTTTTTGTAAAATCTATTTTCCATGCATACATGTTCCATTAAAATTGCTATATTGTGGATAACAGTAGTTATATACGCTTGTAGGCATTGAACCTCTTTGCAAATTTGATATCTTTACTGTTGTGGCTTTTAGGAGATAGTTTAGACAATACCTAATATTATTTTGGGTATATTACATTGAATATATGGTCTAGATGCTTAGCTATGCAATAATTTTTGCTAAGTTTGATCATTTGGAAAAAATTACATAAGTACATGGGTGATTTCAAAATATTGGACCAGAGGAGGAATCTTTGTTAGTTTGGTATAAAATAAAATGAGAACCTAGATTTAGATGCAGGTGAGTTATATTATGAACTATCAGATATGAGAAGGTATCTCGCGTGTAGATTGGGAGAGATTCTCGCTCAGGTCAATTAAGGACCGAACGCTATTGTCGTACATCTAAGTTACACATACAACCACATGTGTTATATGGGCTCTGACTTTAGTTGATTAAATTATCTTGGTCTAGCCTTAATTTGTGGTAGGCAGAAGTAGTAAGGGTATTTCAGGAAGGTTTTCATGTAAGGACTCCCTTCACCAAGGTGTTGGAATCAAAACTTGCTAATGCAACAGTGAATGCCCACTTAGTGGACGGACCTAAGTGAGGGTTCTCACTTGCGGGATGGATCTAAGTGAGGGTTTGAATGCTCACTTGGGGGATGGACCTTAGTGAGGTTCGACATTCATCGAGCTGGTGTAAGGTTAAGACTAGATGATGTAAAGGCTATATAAGGTTTGTCACACGCCTAAGGAAGTGTGAAGTTGCCGATAGTGTATTTCGTTATATCATATGGTTAAATTTGTACAACCTCTCAAGAGTGTTAAAAACTATTTAAATAGTCGTGCTCATAGTCATGAACATGCTTGGATGTAGACACAATGGGTATAGCTTTTATTTTTACAAAATTGTTTCATTGGAAAAGTTGGGATGTCATGTACGTGTCGTGTGTGCCATGCCTATGGGCGGGTATTGTTTGATGATCTCAGCCAAGGAGGGCTATGAATGAAAGTGATTTACTGTTATTAAATGTTATTTCATTACATGTTAACTACTCTTTACAATTTTGTTGCAAATTACTATTTACATATATTGCAAATGGAACTTGCTTCATGCTGAAAATAACTTGTAGAAGAGAGCCTTACTTATTGTTAGCATTGCATTTACATATATGTCGCGATACACTATAAGTCTAGTTGAGTACACAATATACTCAACATTGCTTAAATAATTGTTGTTCAAAGAATGAGGAAAATAAATGCTAGACAATGTGTACTTTGCCTCTAGCACTAGGGAATTCGATGAAGGGTCTTTTTAGAGCCTAACTCGTCGGTTGTCTATGGGCTATGGAGGCACACCACTGGACACTTTTGCTTATTTACTTATCTTCCGTTGCACTTTACTCTTGATACTTATATTTATTTGGCTGGTCAACCCTATATTGTAAACTTTAATTATGCATCACTTATATATTGCCCCGTTGTTGTAAATTAATTATATGCAATGTGTATGGATGTGATCTTGATATTATGAATGTGTGTACTAGCAACTAATTATAGCACTTGTACAGAACACATACGGTGATTTTGAATATTCAACACTAGGGTTCCCACATTATAGTAATATTTATTCCATTTTTACTCTAGTTTATCACGCAATCATTCATCATTGATGCCATTTTGCCACTAATCCTCACAATGAGCATTTTTGGGCATATTTCTCCCCATTTGACAATGAATTCATTGAGGATCAAATTGTTCTCTATTTAACTTATGCAATTATTTCAAGAGACAAATTCGCCCCTTTTGACAAAATAGATGGACACATAAAAGCATAAGAGATAGCATGATGCAAATAGAATGGCTGCAATTTATTCATTTAATTTTAGCAAGGAGCTATGAAATTTTCAACAAGCTATCAATTTATTCAAAATCCTAGTTTAGCCAAAGATATCCAATTTTGAGTCAAAACATGTCAATAAACTAAATGGAACAAGAAGCTACAATTGAATAATTTAGAGTACTACAAGTTCAATATTGAATCATTTTGATCAAGTACTAGGAATTAAGCACAAATAGCACATTTAGCACTTTTGAAAGCATACTTTGGTCTTATCTTAGTAAAACAAGTCCTGCACTAGGTGCCATCCATATTTGCCTCTTAAGGTTCAACTATTTTTCATAATCCTTTGTTTTCTTCACTTTTAATTGTCAATGGGCTAGATCTCAAATCTTTGTCGACCGTCCCAAGCGATAAGCTTAAGAGTATGGTCTTGAGCATCCAAAACTTCCCCTGAGTTCATGTCTAGTGTAATGGCAAACTATCTCATGAGAAAGAATAGGTGAAATTAGTATTTTCACACATAAAAGTGATTATTTTTCTTTTTAGTTTCTGGTCAAAGAATAATGAGTCACTCCCAAGTCCGTAAGCAATACCAGACCATAGCTGCAAAAGCCTAGGAGAAATAAACTCATACTTCAACAACTAACTAGCATAGCTCAATCTAAAGCTCAATTTAGATTCTATTCAATAAAGCACATTTGGCATGACATGAATTATAAAAGGATCACTTAAGCAAAACTAATCATATGATCAAATATCAACATACGTTACTTCAAGCATCGCAATTTTAATTTGCTAGCATGGTAAAAAGCAAAGCTACAAATGGAAAGTCGTGATAAAAAAAGCTAAAGTAGCTCAATCCGTGGCAAGGAGTAATTTCATGATAGCATATCATACATGAGTAATAGTTAGAGCTCCAAGGATATTTAACTAGTTCTAGTTGCAAAAATTATAT
Source organism: Dendrocalamus latiflorus (assembly GCA_017311315.1). Taxonomy (NCBI): domain Eukaryota; kingdom Viridiplantae; phylum Streptophyta; class Magnoliopsida; order Poales; family Poaceae; genus Dendrocalamus; species Dendrocalamus latiflorus. The sequence goes on from CM029674.1 coordinate 18,455,752, forward strand.
ATGTAATATCTTATAATGAATGCAACAAAGATTCAAACTCCCCCTCAAACCAAGCAAGAAAGGTAAATAATCTCAAACTCCCTTCAAGAAGTAAAATAATAGAAACAACAGGCGAAAAGAGTGCAAATGAGATAAAACACAAACTCAAGACAAGAGCACTACTCTATCTTTCTCAACATGGGTTCTAAGGAAAGAGAACCAAAGTAAGATAGAAAGATATCAATTATAGAATTTATGTCGCTTGCAGGAAAGAAGTAAACCAATTGGAGAAGACTAGGGTCTCCAAAACCTAAACAACAAGCACAAGATACCTAGTCCAAGACACAACCCTCTATTCCATAAAGGTCTCTAGGCCAAAAGAAACACAAGCTTAGGGGTGAAGCAACAACACTAAATACTCCCACTATTAGATACTAGTGACTGAAGAAGTATGCTCAACCTAGACAAGATAAAAGACTCTTGAAGACAAGAGAACACTCTTGAGAAAGACGCAACTCAAGAGAACAACCAATTCAAACCCAGATCCTCAACTGAAACCCAAAAGATATGTAATGATGAAAATGGAATTTGGGAATCTGAAAACAGCTCAAGTAATGATACCACTTGTCCATGTGACCACTTGTTGGACCATAGTTGATATCACTTGTTGAAGTAAATGGCATGTTATTATGGAAAAAGACTAGTTAAATGCATGTAATAAGTCAAGAGACATACAACAATGTAAAATGAGATTATCTAACTCGATTGTTGAGGATCATCCAAGATGAGAAGCAAAGATGCCAAAGTGATAACTAGAGCATTTGACCAAATCAAGTTACACACTCAAGTGTCGAAATGCACTAAGTGATCACATGAATCTAACCAAAATTGTAAAGCATCGGAACTAGGTATAATATCAAGAATGAGCGTAGCAAAGGATCATGCTAAGGCATATGCTATTTGAGACAAAGAGACTAATACTTGCATGATATTTATGAAAAAGCCCACACTTGAGCCATGATACCTAATTTTTGTTGATTTTTAGCAATTTTAAAACACACATTGGGCACAAATGCCACTTATTCACACCCTTGGGCAAACTTTGCCGCTTATTCAACACATTTTCGAACCAATGTGACATGGTCACTTATTCCACACACTCACACATTTCATCACATTTTTTTTCTTCTTTTGCTTTTTTTAGTTTTGATTAAGCATCTTTAACCGATTTTCATTAATGCTAAGTAACACGTGTCTCGAGACATGGATACCTAGATAAATCAACCAAGTTATTGGCTCAAGATAGCACTACCCCTTTCACAAATTTTACATTCAAGTAAAGTATCAATATCTAAAATAACATATGCCAAAGCATGAAACTAAGATATAATCATTCAAGAGGCGATGACTAGAACCAATTCAATCCGCAAATGGTTAAAATACATGCGTAACTCGCAATGAATCAAATGCTATAGGATCACAAGGTTTCTAAGCATATCAAGGATAATAAACAAAACTCAAGCTCTACAGATGCCAAGTAACTTAAGACATACAAGGAACTAGTGACAATATAGCTCAATTAAGAAAATTTCAGCATGACCTTTCTAGATTAATCAAAGCATGGGCTCACATGGCCAAGATGTACAATCAAGCATAACATGAGAGCAATGGTAAAGGCCATATGTCATCACATAAGCATATTATGAAGCATAAGAATGACCATATATCATCAACTACACGACAATAAGCTCAAATGCTCACAAATATGATACAAACATCCTAGAACATCATCCATACACATACAAATCTTCCCCCAAGCTTAAATTGAGCAACGAATCAAGATTGTGCTAAAAGGGGTAAGAAACAGCTAACCGGGTGTATATGATGCAGCGAAAGTAGACAAATCATCCCGTGGCTTTTTGCACATATAAGGATGAAGATCTAGCACGGGACCTGAAATAAAAAGAAAGAAGAGAGAAGAAACCAACAAAAACTAACAAAAGGTATGAAAATAAAAAGATAAAGAGATGCTCATTTGGATGTAGCGGGAGGAAGGCCAAGGACGGGACATGGAAAAGGCACATGTTCGCCCTCCACATGAAGCAACACGCCTCAAAATCCACCTGGATCCCAAGGGATGTCGACTCGAGTCAAGTCCGCTCGTAGTCGATGGTACACACGTGAAACCCTGCAAACAACCTCAAAGATATGGCAAGTATGTGTGATAGGGTTGACACCCTCTAAGTCATCAATAGAATATCCAATCACACAAGCATATCGATAAGGTATATCACGAGGACTACAGGTCTCAACATAAGAGATAGGAGCAACATCAACAATAGAATATGTCTCGTCAGGGCCAATGAAATCAAACCTGAGGCGGTCGAGGAAGAGTTTCCATACTACCTGAAGTGTAGGTGTTGGACCGAAATGGCGACAGAGGGGGGTGAATGTCGCTTTCTAAAAATCGCCCCCAACACGTATCTTCTTCTCCAATAGCTATGGGAGCTATGAAGGTAGAAGACCAGTGCTCACAAGACACCCCAGCAGCAGGAAAAACACAAATACAGAGACCAGCAAGCGAGAAAAATCAAATCGGGAACATTCTGGCCTCAAGCGGTAGTACCACTGAGACGGGCGGTAGTACCGCTGAGCGGTAGTACCGCTGGTCCGAGCGGTAGTACCTTTGAGCGGTAGTACCTCTCCTGGAGCAGTAGTACCTCTCGAGAAAAAAACAGCAAACGGGATTTTCTGAAAACTGAGAGATTCGCAAAGATTCTTGGATTCTTGGCTTGGGAAACTTTGAGGATAGCTAGGGAACACTCCCAAAAGAATAAGCTAAGAGCCAATTTCAAGAAAACCACTCCAAGAAACAAGAATTTCAGATTTGGGTAAAAATCTGAAATCTTGCAAGAACCGAGCCAAAAACCAAATTACTCCCCAACCGTTGATCCTTTGGCTATGAAATTTTGAGGGTAGCTATTTAATAGCCTATGGACTCTTCATACCAAATTTCAAGCCATCTTAACAAGGGAATCAAGAACAGCACCAAAACCTAGGAAGGCAAAACATGAACAGGGGAGGCTCAAAAACGAAAACTGAAATTAAAATGAAGTTAGCTCATGGGAAATTGATCAAATGATCTTGAGGCACTATCCCATCACAGAGCAACCCATTTTGGGCCTTCCCAGCAACCAACAACAAGAAATCCAAAAACTCAAGAAATCACAGAAATGAGCATCGAAGAACAGAGAGGCATGCGCTGGAAATAAACTTCAGATTTCTATTCATAGAATCACGAGGAATACATAGGAGTCCCGATACGCATGGACATTAGAACCATGGATGATTACAAGGTGGTTCAACTCTCCCTCTCCCTCTCCCTCTCCCTCTCTCAATCCCTCAACCATACATGCTTGAGAAGCAAGAACACTACACAGACTCTCACCTAGAAACCATCGAAGGGGACAACAGAGGGAGCACACTCTGCCTCTCCACCCACTCTCACCAACTAAAGCCTAAAGCCAAAACAACCACTAAAGCCTATTTTGACTAAAGGAAACCCTAAAAACCCTTGAAGTGCTCAAGTGGGCATGCAGCCCCTCCACTCCTTTTATAGCCCATGGCTAACGGGTCTCCGCCCCGTTACGTCCGCTATTTCCAACGGAGCCCGCCCCCGCTTGTGCAGCCTTGCGAAATTCCCGTTTCGCCCCTCCTGCACCTTCCGGGAAGCTTCCGCGCTCCTTGTCTCGCAACCACCTCGAGTCACATTGTCTTCGACACATCCCGACCGTTCTGACCTCAGCGCCACCTGCGCCTAGTCCGGTCCACCGTGTCTCACCACGACTCCACTCGACGTCCTGCAGTCACACAGACAAGAAAACACGTCAAATAGCACCGCTCGATACATGAAAGCACAAATACCATCATACTTACCATGACGAAGTCCAAACCTGTCAAAATATCAGAATATGCAACCTAAACCTTTGACCAGGAATGACCAAGTCCGACCGAGTCCATTGCACCACGCAACGTCAAGGTCCAAACCACCCAAACCAAACTCGACTTCACTAAACCTATGTCAATTACTCATCATACACATGGGATGACCTCCACATGGTCTCTCAGTAGGTGAAGTAGAGCGTACAGTAGTAGAAACCTCCAGAGGGGCGATGTCGACGAAGGAAGTAGCTGGTGGTGGATCAATAGAAATATGCTCCTCCTCGACATCGGAAGCAGCCCCCTCATTATCAAGAATGAATACCTCCATCTCAGGCTCAAAGATCAAAGAATCATCTAAGTGGCCCACATCCTCAAAGGTGAATCTCTCCATATCAAGCTCAAGAAGCACAGGATCGAGGTCAAAGCAATGAGAGTCTACCACATCAAATCTCTGAGTCTCAAGCTCGGGCTCATCAACACAAGTATCAGGGTCCATATATTGTGAGTCCATGGCATCAAAAGTGACTAACTCTAGCTCGGGTCTGTCAATAGAAGGATTATCATCAAAGCGAGGCAACTCTAAGGGGATCGGGAGCGTCTCAGTGGCACTAAATGAAGACTGTGATGTGGCATGATTGTCCAAGCAACTACTCAATGACTGGAGTGAATTTCTATGATCTTCCAGTTCTGACATCAATGTGCTCAATGCACTCAATTGGTTTTTTACGTCACTAAATTGAGTGTCCACCCTAGTAATATATAATGCCAACATCTCCTCCATCTTGGACAAATGATCAAATTGTGGGATAGGAGGCGGATGCTAAGGTATAGGATAGTGCTGGTGTGAACAATGAGAAATATCCTGATCTCCAAATCTAAAACCCTGCAATGGTGTACTAGAAGAAAATGATGAGATATCAGGGTTGTTGTTTCCATATGACAGACTCGAGTGCTCAGGCCATCCAGGGTAATAAGTGTCAGGGTATGGCCCACTCGGCTGAGCAAAGCTCATCCCATAACACTCTGGAGTGGACAAATAACCACGCTGGCACTCAGCGGGTGAATGGCCCTGAAAACCACAAATCTGGCATATAGAAACAACTGGAGAGCGAGCGCCTGATAAAGAACTATACTGATCATGCCCACTCTCTAACACAACTCCTCGCTCTAAAGCATAGCATTCTAACTGACGAGACAATAGATTTACCTGTTCTTGAAGAGTATCATAAGTAGGAGTGCTCATAAAAGCATGAGAATCATAATAGTAAGCCATAGCCTCAATAAGTACCGGTATCAATCAACCTACCGAATGGATACTAAAAAAACGCGAAAGAGAGAAGTAACTAAGGAAAGGGTTAGGGATTAGCAATATATCACAAATATGAACAATGACGAAAAGGAAGACAAGTGAGCACAAACACAAAAATAAGCAAAAGAAAACAAACGACCAAGTCTATAGCCTAACACTGTCGCTCTAAGCTAATCCCTGGCAACGGCGCCAAAATACTTGATCGTGCAAAATAGCACACCCGCAAGTGCACGGGTTGCCACTGAAATAGCGGCGAGTGTCGTGTTCTCCACAGGGACTAGACTGAGGCTACCGATGCTCAGCTAAAGCTAGGTCAATCAAAACGGGGGAGAACTAAACCTAAAACGTCTACCGAATTAGCCAAACAAATGAACTACAGAATGAATTCTAACTCGCACGGACAAAACGACAAACGACTAAATGAATGAACGAACTAAACAACGACGGGACGAACGACCGTACGAATGGACGTCGTACGACCGAACGAACAACACGACAAAAGATTAAATGAACGACGCACAAACGACGACACGAATGACACGACGACTAAACGGACACACAACTACCGATCGACGATCTAACTAACTATCTACCGCGAGACAGAAAGAGAGTCGAGAAGCACCAGGGGAGTCTAGAAGCAAAGAGGGAGTCGAGAGAGAACAAGGAGAGGATACGGTCGACAGCTAACTAGACGACGATGACGGGACAACACAAGTGACTACGACAAACGCACGTACGATTTAACTACCGACCGACCGCGAGATAGGAGATAAGAGGAAGGTCGAGAAGCAAGGGAGAGTCGAGACAGCACAAGGAGAGGAAACGAAGGAGTCTAGAAGCAAGGGGGCGTCAAGACAGCAAGAGGAGAGGTCGTCGGCTAGCTAATACACGCAGGAAAACACAAAGTCAAACACAGATGCTAATTAATAATTGACAACTACACTAAACACACACAGGACAGAGCCTACACTAGCACTGATCACAAATACACACATCACAGAGAGACATAACAGAACACTAACACATTGCTGCCCAAAACATTCACAGTGCATTCCAGACCAAACATCTCAAAATCAAAGTGCACAATTAACAATTAATGGATAGCAGTAATAATGAGCAGCAAAAAGATAAAGGGAGAAGAATTTGGGATGAACCGAAGAGTAGAGCAGAGAGGAAGCAGAGCAGATGAGGGAGTCGGTAGCGGCCGTGGATCCGTAGACGCCGTCAGTGGAGAGGTGATGCGGTCGGCGGAGCCGATGTGGGCGCAGATGCAGAGCGGCGGCGTAGAGGAAGAAGACATAGTGGAGAGGTCGGAGTCGCAGTCGCCGAGGTTGGTGTCAGCGTCGAGGAGGCGGAGATAGGTGTCGATGTAGGTGGAGAAGCCGGCGGTGGAGATAAAGAAGAGCCGTGAAGGGGAGCAGTCGGAATGGCGGTGAAGAAGCGGTGGCGCCGATGCGGCGGCCGGAGTAGAGGGTGGCGGTGAGTGCCGGCGCCGAGGTAGGAGAGGAAGGGGGAGGAAGCAAGGGAAGGAGGTGGCGCTCAGACATGGAGAAAATGGCGGCGCGGTGGTGAAGGAGCTATGGAGAATCGACGGCGTGTCACAGAGAGGAGAGCGGCCGGTCGGTGGAGAGGATTTGAGGCGAAGCGGAGAGCAAGGGGAGGCTAGAGAAAGAAGGAAGGCGGCGGCCGGGAGTGAGGTGAGCGGCGGCGCCGAGATGGGGCAAAGAGGAGGCGTGGTGGAGGAAAGGAGAAGCGGCACCGAGGTGGGGCAAAAAGGGAGAAGCCGGCGGCCGGAGTGGAGGGCGGCAACCGGATGTGGAGAGGAAGGGAGGAGAAGATGCGGCGGCAAGGCAGAGAAGGTGGAGAAGGAGGGGCGCGAAGGAAGAGGTGGTGTGGTGGAGGATGGAGAAGCGGTGGGCGCATCGACGAGCTGCGGCCCGGCGCTCGCCGGCGGCCGGAGTGGAGGAGGAGAATCGGGGGGAGGAAGCAAACGGGGGCTGAGGTAGAAGGAAACCGGGCTCAGGGGATTTTGCGGCGGCGGCTAGGGATGTTAGGCCGGTTGGGGATTTGTAATTTTTGCGATTTAGCCCTCGAACATTTTTAGGGTTTACAAGGAGATCCTTCCCTATTAGATTTCTTCTGTTTTGGCCCTCAGAAACTCCGATTTCATCGCGGTTTGATCCTACGCATCCGTGAGGACACGTACATCTATACGGAGCAGTCCCAAAATGCCAATTTTGTTGTTTATGCGCATCGTTCGCGCCGGCCTGTGGAAAAGCACAAAAAAGTGTAAAATAGTCCATTTCGAGCAATTAAATATAGAAAAGCGTGTAAATGATGATAAATGGTCCCAAAATGCGAAAAATAATGGGGTAAAATGACGGGTAAATATGTGTTAAAATGATGCATGTCACGGGTGACCAAGACCCCAAAAGCGGCGACGACTTCTCCGGGATGTGCTTCATAGCCCTTGAGGGCGTAGTGAGCGACAGCGAGTTGTACTCCGACTCCGACGAGGTATTTCCTTCCTACGACCAGCTCAATCATGCATTTCTTAAACTAGGTAGATTTCATGCTAAGTCTAGGGCTAGGTGTACCGAGTTAGAGAAGGAAGTAGATAGACTATCACGGGAGCTTACTTCACTTACATCTGCTCCCTCCCGTGATGATTGTGATACATGCTGTGCTCTGTTGGGTGACATGGAGAAACTAAGGACCTCGCATGATAGTCTGTCCTCTGAACTTGATATTGTTAAGGTGGAGAATATTAGTGTCTTGGCTGAGCTTGAGATGAGTAGGGTAGTTCCTGTTTCATCTACTTCTGTTGAGACTAGTGCTTGCACCTCATATGAGGATAAGGACAATGCTTTTAGAGGTCTATATACCATGCTTCTCGATCTGCCCGAGACTTGTGAAAATTACAATAATCTGAAGATGAACATAAAACGGGTGGATCATAAAATTGCTGAATTACAAGTTTTTCTTCTTGAGCCCATTGCTTCGTGTGTGAATTGTCCCAAGCTTACTGCTGAACTTGATTCTGTCTCCAAGCAGTTTCAAGAATTAGTTAATGACAATAATAGATTGGCTTAATCTGCTTCTAAGGACCCTGTTAGCTCACCATGCATTAATTGTAACAAACTAAAATCTGACTTGATTGCATTGGATGAAAAATGTGTGAAGCTAACTAAGGACCTTCTAGAGAAGCCACTTTCTGCTTGTAATGTGATTGCTGAGAAGGGGGAGGAGCCTAAGGGTAAGGTGGAGACGCTTAGCAGCGTGAACCAACTGGCTAGTAGTAGGACTGTCCCCTCAGAGTCGGTTGTGCGTGCACAAGCCATTCTTTCCTCTACTGTTGGTTCTTCTTCTGCTCCCTTACCTTCTGCTGTCCCTTCTTCCCCCTGCTCTTCTTGCACCTCTCTCTTTCGGGAGTGTCAGTATCTTATGAACACTCTCGAGAGATTTGTAGGAGGCAAGAAGAAGCTTAATCTTATTCTAGACCAATCCAAGATTTGCAGATTTAATCAGGGTCTAGGATACGATTTCTATGAGGACATGAGGAAGCATCCACCTGCCGTGCTCAGACCCATAGCACCAGGTGTGATCGAGACTGAGCCCAGAACCGAGAAATTCCAATTTAAGTCTGCGGGCTTTGTCCAAGGGATTTCTAACAGCAAGGTGATTCCACCTGCAGCTTCGGCCTCTCAGAAGGCGAAGCCTCATCATGCTACTTCTACCTCTCAGAAGGTGAAGTATCATTGCACCTTCTGTCATAAGGATGGACATTTGATCGATCGATGCTTCAGACGCGCCAAGATCGCGTGTAGAGACCATGTTGAGTCTCTTAGGCGTATTCAGGGTCAGCCCCAGACCTTGAGTGCACCTAAGACCAACACGAGGTCTAGGGTTGCTTCAGCTGATGGGTTTGGGCATCATCGAGGACTTGAATTTTCTGAGTTTTCTGGCTTTCGTCCTCGATATGCTCCTGGTTGTGACTTCCGCCGTCCTGAGGGTAGATCTCGTTTCCCCCGTCGAGATAGCTACCCGCGGCGTGATCAGCATGTTGCTAGTGTCTTGACTCGCTCCTCTGTAGCAGTCAAGCCCAACAACAGCTTCAGGTCTACACATAGACCGTCTGCTTCTTTGAGTGACAGAGAGCGTATGGTAGATAGAGGTCAGTCGTGTTTGACTACTTCATCTGCTCGACGTGTTACTCAGTATTGGGTGCCAAAATCACTCTTGATTTACCCAAGTACTGAGACTTTACTCTCTTATTGACTCAGGCTCGCCGGGCAGGGAAGGGAAAGGTTTGTCTTGTAGACTCCGGGTGTTCACGACACATGACCGGAGACTCCCGTTGGTTTTTTTCTCTTGCCCGTGCTCCAGGTGATGAGACGATCACCTTCGGAAACGCTTCATCTGGGCGCGTCATCGCCAAAGGTACAGTGCGTGTTAATGATTCTTTCATTTTGAAAGATGTTGCTTTGGTTAGTAAGCTGCAGTATTATTTACTTTCCGTTTCTCAGCTTACCGATGACAGCTTTGAGGTGAGCTTTAGGAAAAACAATTGCAAAACTCTTGATTCTTCGGGTAGTCTGGGAGGATCTTTCGTGCTGATTTCTCGTTATGGGAGGATCTTTCGTGCTAATTTTTCTGAGTCTTCTAGTGATCCTCTCCGGTGTTTGGTTGCTTCTGAGTCCCGCGACCTTTCCTTCTGGCATAGGAGACTTGGTCATATTGGATTTGACCATTTGACCTGAGTTAGCGGCCACGACCTCATTCGTGGTCTGCCGAAGCTCAAGATGGTTAAAGATCTAGTTGTGCTCCTTGCCGGCACGGCAAGATGGTTGCCGCCTCCCATCCTGCGGTCACAGTTGCTATGACCGATGCACCAGGACAGCTGCTCCATATGGACACAGTTGGACCAGTTCGAGTGCAGTCAGCAGGAGGGAAGTGGTATGTTCTTGTCGTGGTAGATGACTTCTCGAGGTACTCTTGGGTGTTTTTCTTAGCCTCGAAGGATGAGACGTTTACACATTTTCGAGGTCTTTTCAGTAGGCTTTCTGTTGAGCTTCCGGGTGCTTTATGAGCGATCCGCAGTGACAATGGCACGGAGTTCAAGAATTCCTACTTTGAGAGGTTTTGCGATGAGACAGGTGTAGAGCATCAGTTCTCTTCTCCACACGTCCCACAGCAGAATGGCGTCGTGGAGAGGAAGAATCGTATCTTGGTCGAGATGGCCAGGACGATGCTTGATGAGTATTCTACACCTAGGAAATTTTGGGCTGAGGCTATAGCGACCGCGTGCCATGTTTCGAACAGAGTTTTTCTTCGGGCACACTTGCATCGCACTTCTTGTGAGTTGAGATATGGGCGAAAGCCCAGTGTCTCTCATCTTCGTGTATTTGGTTGCAAGTGTTTCATTCTGAAGTCTGGGAACCTAGATAAGTTCGAGTCACGTTCTTGTGATGGTATCTTTCTAGGTTACTCGGCTTCCTCGCGGGCGTATAGGGTCTGGAACTACGAGTCTAGTAAAATGGTAGAGACCTGTGAGGTGACCTTCAACGAGGCCAGTCCGGGGACTAGGCCCGATATCTCAGGTTCTTTAGAGCAGTCCGAGACCATCTTTGTGGATGATGAGGACGATGGAGATGAGGGTTGTCTACCCGATCCAGTCCCTCATCCACCCCTCGAGGTGCCTTCTTCCACTGCACCTCCAGGTGATCAGCCCATGCCTTCCGCTTCCTCTGGAGCTAGTGGCTATGTTCCTACCTCGTCAGCTCACGAGGTAGGGGCCATTTCTTCATCTCATCCTGGACCTCCTAGACACATTCAAAAAGACCATCCTTCTGAGCAGATTATTGGAGACCTGTTTGAGCGAGACACTCGTTCAAAATTTGGCTTGTCTCAATTCTGTCTCCATTCTGCCTTTGTTGCCTCCTTTGAGCCCAAGGACATTTGCCATGATCTCTCTGATGAGTCTTGGGTCAATGTCATGCATGTGGAGTTAGAGAATTTCGAGAGAAACAAGGTCTGGTCGCTTGTTGAGCCCCCACGAGGTCACAATGTCATTGGGACTAAGTGGGTGTTCAAGAACAAGCAGAGTGGGGATGGTGTGGTTATTCGAAACAAGGCTAGACTGGTAGCTCAGGGGTTCTCCCAGGTTGAGGGTCTAGATTTCGAGGAGACCTTTGCCCCTGTAGCTAGACTTGAGGCCATTAGAATCCTGCTTGGCTTCGCAGCTTCTAAGGGTTTCAAGCTTTACCAGATGGATGTCAAGAGTGCCTTCCTCAATGGCTTTATTGAGGAAGAAGTCTATGTGAGACAGCCTCCTGGTTTTGAAAACCCTAAATACCCAAACCATGTCTACAAGTTTTCCAAAGCTTTATATGGACTTAAGCAGGTCCCTAGAGCTTGGTATGAGAGGCTTAAGTCCTATCTGTTGAGTCATGGTTTTGAGATGGGTAAAGTAGACAAGACCTTGCTCATCCGCCGGCATGGCACTGATCTTCTGCTTGTCCAAATCTATGTGGATGACATCATCTTTGGTGGCTCCTCTCATGCTCTCGTTTCCTAGTTTTTCAATGTCATGAGCTCAGAGTTTGAGATGAACATGATGGGCGAGTTGAGCTTCTTCCTTGGCTTCCAAATTAAGCAAACTCGAGAGGGTACCTTCTTGCATCAGGGCAAGTACACTCGAGACCTCTTGAAGCGCTTCGATATGAGTGATGGTAAGCTAGTTTCAACTCCTATGGCTACATCAGCTTCATTCGACCCAGATGAGGATGGCGAGCCAGTTGATCAGAAGGAGTACCGTAGCATGATTGGCTCCCTCTTGTACCTCACTGCCTCGAGACCGGACATACACTTCTCTGTGTGTCTGTGTGCTCGCTTTCAGGCCTCTCCTCGCGTTTCTCATCGCCAGGCGGTGAAGCACATCTTTCGGTACCTTCGAGCTACCATTGACTATGGTATCTGGTACTCTTCCTCGTCCTGTCTTTCCTTGAGAGCCTACTCGGATGCAGACTTTGCTGGCTGTAGGATAGATAGGAAGAGCACTTCGGGCACCTGCCAGTTTATTGGCACTTCTCTCATTTTCTGGTCTTCGAGGAAGCAGTCCGGTGTTGCACAGTCCACCGCAAAGGCCGAGTACGTTGCTGCAGCCAGTTGCTGTAGCCAGGTGCTCTGGATGGTCTCGACCCTGCGGGACTTTGGGTTAGTTATCGACAGTGTTCCACTCTTTTGTGATAACACTTCTGCGATTAACATTGGTAAGAACCTAGTGCAGCATTCTCGGACCAAGCATATTGATATTCGCTATCACTTCCTTAAAGACCATGTAGAGAAGGGTGACATCGTGCTCCAGTTTGTGGAGAGTGACCACCAGTTGGCTGATATCTTTACCAAGCCTTTGGATAGCTCTAGGTTTTCAGCCCTGTGGGGAGAGCTTGGGGTTGTTTGTCCTTATGGACTGCTGTGAGGGGGAGCTTTGTGTTTTACTGCTTTACTATATTGGTTATGCTCTTACTCCTTTCTGTTGCATTGCATATGGGTGCATATGGGTTAGTCCTCCTAGCATAGATTAGAGTGCTTATATTGTCTAGCTGTTTAGACTTCTTACTCTTATCTTGTGATTCTAGGATGCTGCTTATTAGCTGTTTCTCTTCTCACTAGGTTGAGCTCACTCACTTCCTGTAGGTTCTAGCGAGGGTTGGGCCACCCTCGGGTAGACAGGGTATGTGTTTGCTCCTTAGTGTGTTAGGAGGGCAGTTGATAGCCCTAGAGTCATATGGGGTAGATGAGAGTCAGTCTCAGCCATAGTATTCCCTATATCTTATCTATGCTTTCAAGACTGCCTTTTTCTGTTTTCTTTTCCAGCTTCTCGGTTTTATTGCTTTGGTTCAGGGGGAGTTCATTTGGGAGCTTCTGGAGCTTAATCTTGCCATAATTCAACTTGAACTAAAAGTTGCATCACATGTTGAGGGGGAGCTGGATTTTCTGCATTGCATTCTGCATTATAATATAACTACATGGAGCCTTGAGTATTATCCGCTTATGACATGATTACAATGCTTTACACCTTGCCATGATATGTGCTTACTGGCTAGATTGATCATGACTTCATATGTGTAAGTCTAGTCTTTGCCATGATTAATTGCTTAAAACTGCAAATTGAATTATCTCATGTCATGGTAGCATGTGAGACTAGTCTGTCTTTAGTTATCCTTGTATGATTCATGCCATGTCAAATAGGCTGAGTTGAGTCTTGAGTCTTTGTTGAGCCTTAGATTGAGCTATTTTAGTCTCTTGATGTAGCATGAGTTAGTATAACATGTTAAAAAGCAAAAAGATCTCTTTTGTGCGAAAAAACTGATCTCACCGATTCTTTCTCATGAGACGGCTTGCCATTGCACTAGGCATGAACTCAGGGGGAGTTTTGGATGACCTAGACTATCTTCTTAAGCTTCTTGCTTGGAGTGGTCGCATAAGGCTTAAGATCTAGCACATGACTAAAAATGTTGGTTGGAAACGACCATAAGCTTTAAAAGAAAAATCATGTCAAATGTGCTCAATTTGCTTAACTTCAAACAGAACAAAGTGCTTCAAACAATTGTTTCATTCTTGAGCTTATAGCACTCTAAATTGACTCAATATTAGCTTCTCGGTTCCACTTAGCTTATTGACATAGCTTGCCTCATTCTTGGATACCTTTAGCTAGACTAGAATCATGAATGGCTTGATATGCTAAGAACCTCAACTAATTTTCAGATTGTAACATTTTGGCTTAGCTTGCTTATACATGTCTTGTTATGATCTTGATAGCATCTTATATGTTATGGCTTGGTGTAGGTCTCAATTGGTCATTTTGGATAATCTTCATGTTTCTAAATGCTTAGAATAAACAAACTTCAGCCATTTCATCCATTTTTGTGATCTTATTCTCTCCTTTGCATCCTTGATATGTTTATTGCCAAAAGGGGGAGAATAGAGGAGAAAAGGCCATTTGGGAACATTTTAGAGCTTTAGAGAACAATTTTCTCTTTCAGTTGTTGCTCTAGTGTTTTCTTTCTGTCGACATGGTCATTAGCTTCATTTCCTTCCTTTGGACCATGTTTGACTTCTTTCTTGCATTTCAAACTCAACTTTGCGCTTTTTCTGAGTTTGTCAATATACTCATCAAGGGGGAGATTGAGAGACCATGTGGAGGTCATCCCGTGTGTATGATGAGTAATTGATATCGTTTTAGGAAAGTCGAGTTTGGTTTGGGTGGTTCGGGACTTCATCATGGGTAAGTATGATGTTTTTATGCTACTTATGCTTTCATGTATCGAGCGGTGCTATTTGATGTGTTTCTTGTCTGTGATGATTGCAGGACGTCGAGGCGGAGTCGTGGCGAGACACGAGGTGACCAGACTAGACGCAGGTGGCGTTGAGGTCAGAACGGTCGGATGTGTCGAAGACGGCGTGAACTCGAGGTGGTTGCGAGTCGTGGACGACAAGGAACGCGGAAGCTTCCCGGAAGGTGCAGGAGGGGCGTTTCGGTAAAAACACAAAGCCGCACGAGTGAAGGCCGATTCCGTTCGGATTTAGCGGGCGTAACGGGGTGGAGACCCGTTAGCCAAAGGCTATAAAAAGGTGGGAGTGGCTGCATGTTTTCCCATGGCTTTTGGAGAGAGTTAGGGTTTGCTAGAGTCAAAAGAAGCTTTGAGAGTTTGTTTTGGCTTTAGGCTTTAGTGGTTGGAGAGTTGGTATGAAGTAGGTGAGAAGAGACAGAGGTGTGTCTGTGCTCTGTCCCCTTCGTAGTCCCTCTGTTCTTGTGAGTTCATGAGTTGTGAGAGAGAGAGAGAGATGAGTTCTTGATCATTCCAAGCATGTATGGGGTTGTAGGGATGGTATGAGTTGATACTTTATGCAATCATGTATCTCTCTTCCTCATTATCAATCCAAGATGATGTTATTTGAGATTAACTGACTTCCTGTTCTTTGCTTCGATGCTTTCTTGGCTTGATTCTTGGATTTTTGTGTTTTGGCTCGATTCTTGCTGAGGAGTGGCAAAATGGGTTGCTCAGTGATGGAATTGCATTTCTAGACCCTTTGGTCAATTAGTTCCAAGAGCAAATCAACTTTAATTTCAGTCTCACTCTCTCAGCCTCCTCTGTTCATGAAATTTCTAGGGTTTTGGTATGAATCCTAATTCCCTTCAGGAGATGGCATGATTTTTAGTCTAGGAAGTCATTTTGTTATTGCTAACTTGACTGCAAAACTTCATGAGCAAAGGACTTAAGACCATTGAGCAATTTGAGTTTTTTGGCTCACTCCCTGTAGAAACTACAGATTTTTGTCAAAATTTTAATCCCTTGCTTAAGTGATGAAATCCTCTGTTCCAAAAGTGCTTGATACTATTTAAATCATATCCCTGCACTTCTGGATTGAAGAGTTTAAAGAAAAACAACAATTCCCTTGTGTTTTGGTCAAATCCCTGAATTTTTATGCCTACTGTCAGCCTGAATGTCGAGGGGGCGGTCTGACCGGTTGCCCTTGGGCGGTCTGACCGGCCGGCCAACTGCAGTCAGACCAGCCCAAGGTGAGCGGTCAGACCGGCACAGTGAAAGAGGTCAGACCGGCCCTGTGACTGCGGTCTGACCGCCCCTTATTGCTAAAAGCTGCTCTCTGGCTTTTCTTTCCTAGGCTTGGCTTTCTGTGGTTTGGTTCTCTTCCTGTTATTCCAGAGAAACATTTGTTTTCCTTTTCAAAGCTCAGTAGCTTCTGGAGAGGAGATTCTCTTGTGAGTAATTTGGGGGACAAGTTTTTTTTTGAGTCGACATTCACCCCCCGCCCTCTGTCGCCATTTCGGTCCAACACATTACCAAAAGTTCATGTGAGAAAGATCCAAAAACAACATCCAAGTATCCATGATCTCCTCACCACCAAAAAAGTCTATATCAAAGATACAAGAGCCGTCAATGCCTCAGTACTGGGGTTAGTGATAAAAGACTTGGGAACGTAGTACTGGGACACGACATGTAGGAACAACAGTATATGAACCATATGAGGGATTAGCATCAAAAGCATGAGAATACACAAGTGCACTACCTAGACCTCTCTTGGGCTCACTCCTAGGTCTATTAGTAAAATACCTATGCTCCCTCTGTCTAGTAGCCACTCATGATCTCCCCTTACCCTCATGGTATCCTATATCCCTGTGTTTCCAAGCACTAGCAAAGAAGTCATATAAGCTATCAACAAATCTAGCACTACAAAAAATCTGGGCTTGTATGAGAAAGCGAAAATGTCATGTAAAGTAAAGAAGTTGTCATAAAAAGTATCTTATGACGAAAAAGCGGCGTCACGCCGGTCGTCATATAATGACCGTCACATAATGTACCTCGTGACGATACTATGTACAACCGTCACAAAAGGTGGCAACCTTTTGTGACGGTTTCCTTTCCTTGTCACATATTGTCAACATTTAATGACGACTTCTGCTGTCACATATTGGTGGGTCAACGCGTCACCTAATACATGAGCCGTCACAAATTGAGATTTGGGAGACCTGACTGATATAACTTATTGTGACGACCTTTATCGTCATACAGGACTTTGTGACATTTCAGTTGTGTCTTGTTTTATATGGTTGTTTGAGACATCTTGTACACCGTCACAAACCTTGCTTGCGAATACATGACGAACGTGGTAGCCATGTTCAATGACGAATGTCACACAGTTCTTTCATGACGGCACATACAAGCATGCAAATATATACAGAAGCCATCATCCACAACATTCTCATCACAGCTCAAAGTTCAAACATCATAAAGAGGTCCAGGTTCCAACAGACAAGTTCAAACTGTTCCACCACACAGGTTCAAACATACCACATAGTTCTAACAACAAAGTGTACAAAGTTCCAACAGAGAAAGTTTGGTGTTGTGCCAACATAGAGCGCATTTGGACCTACCTCAATCTCTCTGAAGTTTCAACACAGCTCGCAGCAGCGCATTAGTCTCTTCAAACTTGTTATGCATCCCCTTCATGTCTTCTTGAGTCTGGCGCAACAAATTTTTGTTTTCTTCAAGTGATGCCTGCTGAGCTTGAATTTGTGCTTGCAACTCTTGCTGGTTCCTAGCAGCTTCCTCTCTTTCTGCTTGAAGTGTTGCCTCAAACTGAGCTTGCAGGCGTGCTTCTGCGACTGTCGTGGACCGAGCAGTATTCGATGCTCTAGGGACACCAATGTTTGGTAGGAAGGTGGACGAACGGCTTATCTGGCTCAGACTGTCAGCAACAATCTTGGTGGGAGACTTTTGTTCTTGTCCTTCTTCTGGCTCTCTTTCCTTCTCTGCCACCATTTGTTCCTACATAGAATGAATCTAATTAATAACAAGGCCATACAACAATGTTCAATCAGGCATGTAGTTGAGTACAGTAAATCAGTCTGCAATATTTATATAACTTACATATATGTCATCTGCAAGAGGAGTTCGACCATTTTGCGGACTAGTCATACATTCCCCAAAGAAATCAACAGGATCAGGATCCATGTTGTTGTACTTAGGCCTCTGCAGCATGTAAAAAAATTATTTACAATGACATCAATGAAGGTAAAGAGAGGGGTAGACAAACATGGGATTTTTTGTATTTGCCAACAGCAAGATGCCAAAATATGTATGCACTACAGATCATACAAGTATTTGCCTCCAGATTTTTTATGCAAACAACAAATGCAATCACTGGCATACTCAATTAATTACTGAGTTTAAGAAAAACAACACAGGAACATGCATCTATGAAACCTGGACACCAGATCAATAATAACAACTTTGCCTAAACAACACCTACTACTGTTGATGAGCATCTCTGATGACATAGCACATTGAAATCTCTGATGACATAGCAACATGGGAGCTCATCTCGGAAATCAGAGGGCCAAACTCAGAATTAGCTTAAAAATCAGAGGTCATCTCAGAAATAATTGGATCACGTGCTGACTTGACAGTTCAAAGGAACATGGTAATGACTATACGCTACTAATGTCCCATCTTTCAATCTAATTACACAAAATACATAGTATCCATACCAGGCTGTATCGATGGGCAACGTAGGACCTAGATCCAGTCCTTTGGTGAAACTGCACTTGGCCATGGTTCACTTTATTCTTAGAACTCGTTTCCTGCACCACAAATGCAATAGAGTTTTCATTCACATGCACAGGTTGCATTGCATATTAACAAAAGAAGGCAATTCAGGCATGGACCTGATTCTTCGGGTCACACCAGTAGTCTACAAGTTTGATCCATTCCTCTTTCTTCATTTTTGGTGGAGGTTCTTTGGCCATCATCTGTTCTCTTGTCAGGAACTCGTCGAAGTACTTCCTTTTTAGGTGATACCTCTTCTGCCTTACTCCCTTCTTAATGATATCAGTGCATGCAGCTTTGCTTGGTCCCTCGTTCTTAACATCCACATCCAACCTTGACTGCAGCCACACATATGATTTATCAGACACAAAACACAATTTGTACATGGGACTAGAGTAATGCAAGAAACTATTTGGAGTGAAATAGCTGTCTTACCGCCACTTTGTCAAGCACTTTTGCAACTTCTGTCGGCCCCGCATCTTTTTCATAAAGCTTCCAAGAGGTGTAGATAGGTAGGTTGTCTCTAACGGCGACACCAGTTTCTGATGCCAGCTTCGCTGCCTGTAGTGGGACCTCAGGTCTTTTCTTCCCTTCAGCCACATGGATAGCCAGCTTCTTTCCTCTATTGTTAATCTTCTCTAAGCCATGACCCATGGTTTTCTTGCGGACATTCTTTGGGGGCACTGCATTGGCAAATGATAATCAAAATGTGTTATTATAGGATTAACAAATCTATATACTGCATGGAGAAAATAATGCTTGTGAACACGTATTGTTTACCTGGAACTGAGTCGCCATCTGGTTCTCCTTCATCTGTATGACCCTCTGAAATAGCAGCTTCAGATTGCCCACCTGAGTCACTGATGTCATTGCTTTGC
Source organism: Dendrocalamus latiflorus (assembly GCA_017311315.1). Classification (NCBI taxonomy): domain Eukaryota; kingdom Viridiplantae; phylum Streptophyta; class Magnoliopsida; order Poales; family Poaceae; genus Dendrocalamus; species Dendrocalamus latiflorus. Next base: position 18,474,993 of record CM029674.1, read on the forward strand.
CTAGAGCTCTGTCCACCTGGCGAGGTGTCCACACCAACAGTTTTATTAACACTACTTGTGGGAGTAGGTTGCTGAGACAGGCCAAGAGTGGGTCTAGGAGTACTACGCGCAGTGTTTGCACCAGGCAACAACATGGTGATTGGAACAGGCGCTGATATGGCTGGACTGGTCATGGTGATTATTGGAGTAGTAGGCACTGTGTTCGTAGTTTGTGTGGTCTGGCTGCCGCTTGTATTGAGGTGGCCTTGCTGTTGGCTGGCACTAGAAATGGCATTAGGTTTAGGTTTGGCTTTGGAATTGTTCTTAGGAGGCAAGGGCAATCTTTGCCTAGGTGGTGGACGGCCTCCAGGCGAAGGCATGGCTGCACTTTGCCTAGTGAATCTTATAGGCGTGCGCGGTGGCTGCTGGTTGGCAGGTGCCATTGTTGTCGCCTTTTGCTTCTTCTGCCGAGGGCGAGTTCCTGGAACCATCCCTTCTACCTGACAAGAGAAACATGCATATTATTAAATAAGAAAGAAGTGTCAAGTAGATTAAATGACTAAACTGAAGTACATGCTTGTCACAGGGAGACCAGAAACCAGTTAATTGGTCAAGTAATGCATCTCACCTCAGTATTGACCTCATTATTGAGGTCATCATCGTAGTCATCATCACTATCAGAGTGGTTATCAATGTCAGAGGATGGATCATAATCATTGTCAGAAACTGTTTTGTCAGACACTACTGTCTTTCCTTTGCCCTTTTCCTTTTTTGAAAGAACTTCTCTAACTTCCTGAGCTAATAGTGGAAAACCCAGGGAGCTAAAATGTTCCTGAATTGTCCTTACATTGTCATCCCTGTCCTGCTCGTACTGGGTTTTTGTCATTTCTTCTATTACTTAAACGGTCAAACGCAGAAAGAGCAGAAACTGGATTCAGTTTCTGTAAAGGAGTTGGAAAAAAACTAACAAATCAGTATTCTGTTAAATGGTAGACAGAAGGCAAAATAACATCAAAATTGTACAAGAAAGAACTACTAGGGAACAAGGCTAATAGTGAACAAGATTGACAGAGAACAAGAATACTAAATAACTATATTGCATAGCTATTTATTAGTCAGTACAAGATGGAAGGTACGTAGCCAATACTGAATAACTGGATTCTCTCTTTTGCTATTTCTAATGAAACCAATGATGCTACAAAGTTGTGTGAAGATGTTAGCCAAGATGGAAGGTACGTAGCGGGCTCACCAAGTGTCAGCGGGTAGCCGGTGAGGCAGACGACGTGGCGCGGAGCCGCAGCGGTAAGCCGGCGCCCTGTGTTGGACGGGCGCCCTATCGCCGGTTCACCAAATCCGGCGGTGAGGTCGGGGCTGGCTGCTCACCAAGTGTCAGTGGGCAGCCGGCCTCCTCCGTCGGGGCGGCTCCGGCCTCCTGCGTCGGGGTTCGAAGTGGAAGTCGTCGGGGCGGCGCTAAGGGAGTCCGGGATGCCGGCGTTCGGAGCTCCGGCTCCGGCATCCTCCATCGGGGCGGCGCTGAGGGAGTTCGGGGCGGCGTGGTGGGCACGAGTGGCGGCGGCTGGTGGGCGCGAGTGGCGGCGGGGCGGCGGAGGCAGGGCGGCGCTAGGGTTAGGGCCTTGGGGGAAGGAGGAAACGGGAGTGGTGGGCGCGACTCAGACAAGAGGATAAGGCAGGAGGGGGATTTTTTTGCCTCTACATGGGCGGGAGCTGTGTGGGGCCCATGTGTCGGTGGTAGAGAGCCTGCGCGGGAGAGCGGGAGAAATGCGTGCCCAATTTTGGTCTGGCGCGGTGGGGCCCTATGTCATTGAGAGAATTAGTCTTATTACTAATTGAAATACAAATTTGGGGGACTAAATGAATTCAAATGGAAAAAAGGTAAGAAACAAAGTTGTTCAACACATCGAGATCTATCATCTATATTTTAGTCATTTTTTCAATTGAGTTTGTTTGGAGAGTTGAAATTTTGAATTTTCAAAGTCGTAAACTTGAAACCAAAATTTGGGGTACTAAGGAATTTCAAATGGAAAAATCATGAATACCAAAGTTACACAACTCATTGATATCTACATTTCTTATTTAGGTCATTTTGTCATCCGAGAAAGTGATGGAAACTTTGTTCTCAAATTTTACTTATCTCTCTTATAGTTTATGAAAGGGTCTGGCCCACTGACTATCCACTGCTACGAGAATGTGCTTGTACCCTTGAGAAGAGGGTAAAGGTCCTATGTAATCTATTCCCCAAACATCAAAGATTTCCACTTCAAGGATACCATGCTGAGGCATCTCATGTCGTCTTGACATGTTCCCTGCACGCTGACAAGGGTCACAAGACTGAATGAAAGCATGAATATCCTTAAACATGGTAGCCCAATAGAATCCAGCTTGGAGAACCTTAGCTTGAGTCTTTTCAGTGCTTGCATGACCACCACAGGGAGCAGAATGACAGTGAAAAATAACACTTTGAACCTCCTCATGAGATAGACAACGTCGAATAACCCCATCTGCACAATGCCTATACAGATATGGGTCATCCCAAAAGAATTTACGCGCCTCATGAGTAAATATACAGATATGGGTCTGCACAATGCCCCATTTTTGCCTGAATTCATTTTGAGTTTGAAATTGTGGTGTGAATTTGCCATATTTTTAAAAATTAAATTTTGAGTTCTTCAAAATTTGTCTCATGAACACATGACCAAAATCAATGCAATATATTCATAGATCATGATTTAAGAAAATTTTAGGAAAAAAATGATCAAATTTGGAGTAAGTATGTGGGAGATAAACTAGTTACAATATTTTGCCATAGATTTATAAGAGAAATGAACGCTGTGGCCAGCTGGTCCTTGGCGCGCGGCCACCCCCATCCAGCTCAAACAACGACTCCAGCAGCTCGCTAGCCACCCCACCTGCTCCTCTCCACACCGGCGACCTGCTCCTCTCCACCTGCTCCCTCGCCACCCCGCCTCCCCCCCCCAACCTCCACCAGGAACCTCGCTAGCTACTCCTTGGGTCACGGCGACCCCCTCCAGCTCGAGCAACGAGGCCGCCGGCGACCTGCTCCCTCGCCACCTCCTCCCTCTCAACCTGCTCCCTCGCCGGCCTCCCCCCACCTCCAGCAGCAACCTCGCCGTGCTCCTCCCCTGCATGTGGCTAGATCGAGCAGGTGCTCCCTCGATGGCCATTCAGATGGAGGCTAGCCGACCAGACTAGCTGCTGCAGCCTCGCCGGTGGCCTCGTTGCTCGGAGCTGCTGCATCGCCGGCCAACCCACCTGGCAACACCTGCCTCGCCGGCCAACTGCTTCTCCATGCCGATTGTTAATTTTTTGGCACCTAAATTTATGCAGGTGGAGATGGATAGAAGCTGGGTTCATAACAGTGCCCCATTTACGCCGGCCTTTATGTCTGGTGTTGCACAATTCATGGAACATGTCCGAAGTACATTTGGTGCAGATGAGAAGATCAAGTGCCCCTACCGAAAATGCCTTAACCAGAAAGAGAAAATCCAAGATGATGTACACGAGGATATCGAACTCAATGGTATGTCGAGGTGCTATACTAGGTGGATTCACCATGGAGAGGAAGAAAATGATGTTGGACAGGATGATGTTGGACAAGATGATGATGGAGATATGTCATGGGATGGAAATGACCAGGCACCACTTGATGAGGAAGGACAAGCTGAAGATGTCATAGATGATAGTGCACGGGGAATACAGGGGTTGATTCAAGATTTGCACGCCGCAGCAAGTATAGTCAACGGGGTACGGTACCACACTGTGGCTCGTGAGGTAGACAGGAAGACACAAAACTCCACCATCAAAACTATAGGTACTCACAATGATGACACTATTGACTTCTATGGGACAATCACAGACATTATTGAATTGACTTACGCAAAGAACAGCAAAGGAGATAGAACTGTTATCTTATTGCGGTGTGAATGGTACAATCTTGAGGGAAGGACATACGAAATGAAAGATGATGGTTACTTCAAGAGCATTAACATCCAAGGACGATGGTATAAGAATGATCCTTTCATTCTAGCCACGGAAGCTTCACAAGTATTTTTCTTGGAAGATACAAAGTTAGGTCCATGTTGGCGAGTGGTACAAGAATTTGGCCACCGACATATATTTGATGTTGAAGAGTCCGACACAAACCAACCAATCCATGAACAAGTACAGATGAGATGTCAGGAGGCTTACCAAGAGGAGAGTACTTCGACCATAGATGGTACAGTGGGAGACATTTATCCTGATATGGATTTCATGCACATAGAGAATGAACCAGGCAGCCCTGTTAGTAGAGACCTTGTCGAGAGCATCCGTCGACATCAACATACAGCTCAAGGTGATGAAATAGATGCTGAATACGAAGATGAAACCTTCCTTGAGTACCATAGTCCAGATGAAGGCAACACATCAGAGGAAGACAATGATGATGACTAACCTTTGCATTTCTAGAGCTATTTGTGAACCATGAACTTCTATTAGTGATTCTGTTGTATTTGAATTATGCTATTGTCTGCAGGTTTTTATGACCACATGACAATGTCATGGAATGCCCAGAATCTGTCCTAAATATATTTTGGGGGTTTTTATGACCACATAACAATGTCATGAAAAGTACAAAATCCGTCATAATATGTATATGATGAAGTAACATACATCCTGCCAAAATATCCCACACGGGTTCCACATCAAAGCACAAGTGATATTTATTTCCAACATACATTAGAAATGCACATGTTACATTTCCATAGACACAACATATGTCCAGTAGCACAAAGGCCCATATTTCATACCAGCACAACAGGTTCAATACAACATGTCCCTAACTACTTCATGATAAAAGCCAAAAGCATTGCCTACTTCTTGAACATGTCCCAGACTACTTCATCATAAAAGACAAAAGCATTGCCTACTTCTTGAACACTACAGCTACAACCAACAAGATGGCCAACACCAGGAACATTGCTACATTCACACATCCACACACAAGACAAATGCAGCTTCCCATGCCTTCCCTCTTCTTGCCAACCATTTCCTTCACCTTGTTCAGATTTTGCTCTAAGGTATCAATTTTTCCCACAAGCTCAGGAATTTCTATTGTCGAAGCTGCTGCAACGGTTGAGCTTGCTGGAAGTAGAAAACCATGATCTTCAAGGTACACCACATATTCTTACTCGAACCAATACCTGGAACATTTCCCCTGCATCCAAATGACAACCACATGCAATTTAACACCAATAGTGCAGGCACTGAATGCTACAAACACTACCATATTCTCAGGGAGACCTATTCAAACATGACTGAAATTTGTGCAACAGAAACTGAACCACTGCACTGACATTTCGATAGGTCTTCCGGGGGCACTTGAAAAACCTCTTTCCAACGTAATACTCAGACTTCGTGGTAGTGGCAGCAAACACCCTCACGTCCTTGCAATCAGGGCACATGATCAATGGCAACCCGGTCACATCATCGATCGGGTCCTGCAGATCGACATCAGTGGGCGCAGGCTCTGCAGCAACGACAGCAAGGGCTCGGGGTTGCGGGGCAACCCTAGCTGTGCTTGACTGCCGAGTCAGAGAAGTTGAGGACGACGCCTGCGACATGAGAACTGGAGAGGGAAGGTGAGCAGAAATGGCAACAGAGGAGGAACAGGGACGGGGCACTGCAAAAATGGCACACCTAGGGCGATGGGGAGCTGCCACTGCCGAGACGACGCCCACCGCCGCGCTGAGCCCGCCCGCCGATGAGCCCTGATTGATGCACATTGGATTGATTACGAATTGCCATGCCAATAAAAAGGAACAGGGAGGGGGATGAGGGCGCCACTGCCGACCAAATGGAGGGGGACGGGGAGGGGATTGACGGCGCCACTGCCCACCATGCGCCACCGCCTACCAACCTGATGCAGTTGCGGTCACCGGTGATCCGCGCTCGCCGGCTGGCCTGGCGGCAGATCTCGCGCAGCCGCCGCCCACTGTGCCGCGGCGTTAGCTGGGGAGAGGGTGAGCTAGCTCCGCCCAGAGGTAGCACGACGGCGGCCGTGCTCCGCCCCGACCGACGCTCGCCCAGAGGCCGCCCACCTCTCGCCGCCCGCCGCACCACCAGAGGCCGCCAACCGCTCGCCGCCGTCTTCTGTTGGGTCGGGGAGACGGGGAAAATGAATTTGGTCAACAGAAGGAGACGGGGTCCACCTGCAGGGGTATATTGACGTTGCGGTCGGTCATTTTTTGAAATAACATAAAGTGACGCCGACAAACCATCACATAAAGACAGCTCAAAGCGTCATAAAGCCCAAGGCGTCAACCGGATCCTGTCGCCAGACAATTTGTGACGACATTTTGTAGCTTTCGGTGACACAATAAATTATGTCGTCATAAATTTGTTTCTGGCTCATAAGATTATGACAACGCAAAATATTTCATCATATTATGATACATTATATGACGAAAACAAGCACGGTCATAAGGTATTTTGTCATAAAAAGAAGGATTTCTTGAAGTGTAGGCTTGGACTTGACACTAGGAACCATAGTAGCTCTAGGCCTAGCTCTATGTGCACTCCGGACTGATGGCACTCCTCTAATGCCCTTCAAGGCTCTCACACTCTTTTCACTCATGATTGGCCTTCCTAAAATAGAACTTAACTATGTAGCCATCATTCTTGCAAAAGGTACATTAGTATTTGACCTTTTCAGGGGTCTTACCTAATGAAATAGAAGTACCAATAATGTTGGAAGGGTTTTGGGTAAATCTAGCTGACTAGAAAATTGTCTTGATTGGCTCAGGTGGTTTTACCTCAATTTTGCCACTATCCAAGGCTCTAACAATTTCAGACGGGTGATCCTTAGAATACCCAACAAAGTTAAGCCCTAAATCTCTATGTTTGAAACTCACCTTGGATTAATCTAGGATCATATTCAGGTTTTTCTTGCCACTAGAAAATCTCTCCAAGGTTTTCTTAAGGTGGCTATTTTCTTTGGCAAGGTTGGCACGTGAGGCACAATCAAGGTTCTTGGTTGCCCTAGCATATCTTTCTTCGTAGGTGGCTATCTCTAGTTTTAAGGCCCCACAAGACGCAAAAGAAGAATATTTAATCATACCCAACCGCTCTTCAAATTTGACTCTAAAAGCCTCACGCATCTCATCTAAATCATTTTCAATCTCAGCACAAAATGCACAAACAATAGAATCAATGGATTTCTTATATACAGTCATGGATAAAAGTTTCTCATTTTTATCCTCAAGTGTCTTGTTAAGAGCTTCAATTTCATTAGTGTGCTTGGGGCAATTTTCACATGATTCGGTTTTAGAATGATGAAGCATTTCAGTTAATTCTTTTAGTTTTTGCTCATTAAACTCGCGGTGGCAACATAAATATTTAGGACAAAATTGAAGCAAGGTTTTAGTAGAACTTTCTAAATTAAGCTCAAGCAAAGCACAATCATGACATGAAGTTGTTTTAGCATCTAAGGAACCGGCATCTAAGTAATTAAGATCAGTGCTACACTTCAAATATGATATTTCATCTTTAATATTTATGAGTTGGCTAACAATAGAAGAATGTATAGTTCTAAATTTATCCAACTCATAATGTAAAGTAAGGCAATAATCACAATTATCCAACTTGTAATGTATAACCGTGGTAGTATCGATTTCCTGAGAAAGCAGGGATAGGACTGGGATGCAAATGATTCTTAATGTAACACTCAAATAAATATTTTTTTAGGATCATTATGCATAAGGTAGACAATAAAGCTCCAAATAACATAGTTTTTAACAAATTAGAGATTTTCAAAAAGATTTTAAAACTAATTTGTCACAAGAATCTCAAAAACTCAAAATGAGAGCAAATACATAAGGTATGAGTTTAAGCAACATTAGAAGAATCTATTACATTTAACTTATTCCTTAATTTGGAAAATCGCCTCTCATCTAGTGGCTTGGTGAAGATATCTGCTAATTGATCATCAGTTCATTTAACTATGTCACCCTTGCTTAAATGATCTCTTAGGAAATGGTGATAGATATTTATATATTTAGTTATTGAATGTTAGATCGAGTTATTGCCTATTTTCACATCACTATCATTATCACACAACAGAGGCATGCCTTTGAATTCAATTCCAAAGTCCATCAAGGTTTGCTCATCTATATCAATTGAGCACAACAACTACCCATGGAGATTTACTCCGCTTTGACAGTGGACAGGGTAATGGAATTTTATTTCTTGGAGGACCATAAAACTAGTGATCTACCTAGTAGTTGACAACTACCAGAGATGCTTTTTCTACCCACTTTGCAACCCACATATTCGACATTCGAATATCTAATTGAATCAAATTTAGCACATTTAGGATACCATAAGTCAATGCTAGAGGAATGCTTTAAATATCTAAAAATTCTTTTAACGGACACTAAATGACACTCTTTCGGAGAAGCTTGAAAACGTGCACACATGCAAACACTAAACATGATATCGGGCCTAGAAGAAGTAAGATGGAGCAAATTACCAATCATAGATCTATAAAGGTTTAAATCAACCAATTTACCTCCCTCATTAAGGTCAAGGTGACTGTTGGTAGCCACGGGAGTCTTTATGGGCTTTGCATCCTCCATGCCAAATCTTTTGAGTAAATCCTTCACGTACTTGATTTGGCTCACAAACATCCATCCTTGAGTTGTTTGATTTGAAGTCCAAGAAAGTAGCTAAGTTCTTCAATCATGCACATCTTAAATTCCCTAGACATCATCTCACCAAATTTCTTACAAAAATCTTAATTAGTAGACCCAAAAATGATATCATCAATTTATATTTGACAAATAAAGAAATCATCATTAATGACTTTAGTGTATAAGGTAGTGTCAACCTTCCCAATTTTGAGACCATACAGAGCCTTATCTGAGGTGCTCAAACCATGCTCTAGGAGTTTGTTTGAGACCATATAGTATCTTAGAGAGTTTATACATATGATTTGTTTTCCTAGAATCTGCAAAACTGGATGGTTTCCCAACAAACATAAGTTCGGCTTTTTTACTATTGAGAAATGCACTTTTGATATCCATTTGAAATAATTTTATATTAAGGCACGATGCAAATGCAAGCAATATATGAATTAATTCTAGCATAGCTATAGGAGCGAAAGTTTCACCAAAATCCAACCCTTCAAATTGAATATAGCCTTGAGCAACCAATATCATCTTATTTCTCATCACTATTCCATTCTCATCTTGTTTGTTCCTAAAGGCCCACTTTGTGCCAATTACACTGTGTTCCTTGGGTCTTTCTACCAATATCCAAATATCATTTCGTGTGAAGTTATTTAATTCTTCATGCATGAAATTCACCCAACCCGGATCTTCAGGTGCTTCATCTACATGTTTGGACTCAAAAGAAGAAACAAATTAGTAATGTTCATAATATGAAGGAATGCGAGATCGAGGTTGGACTCCCTTACTAACATCACCTAAAAATTGATCAATTGGATGATTTTCGTAATTGCGTTGTGAATCTTTGGGGGTACATTCGATGGTTGATTATCTTTCTTGTCTTCCACTTCTTCATTTTTCAACTTGGCTTGGTGCAGTGGAAATAGAGGATGGATAATTTGCGTCTTTCTTTGGCTTGGTGTCTCTAATTTGCATATTCTTCATTGCTTGTGTCAAGCCTTCATCACCTATATCATCTGAATTTTCTTGCTCTTCTTGATAGCCATTAGTCTCATTAAATTGGATATCACATGTCTCCTCAAGTAAACTAAAGGTTTTGTTGAAGACACGGTAAGCCTTTCTATTAGATGAATACCAAAGAAAAAAATCCCACATGACATTGACTTTGAAATTTTGTAAGATGAACATCTTTCCTCACAATATGATACTTGAACCAAAAACTCAGAAATAAAAGATGTTTGATGTTCTTCCAATGAGAAGTTCATAAGAAGTCTTGTCCAAGAGACGATGCAAATAAAAATGATTTATGGCATGACAAGCGATATTGATTGCTTTCACCCAAAAACTATCGAAAGTATTATACTCATCAAGTATTGTACATGCCATTTCAATCAATGTTTAATTTTTTCTCTCTACAACTCTATTTTACTCTAAAGTGTAGGTTATGGAAAGTTCATTCTTTATTCTAAGTTTATCATAAAAATCTTCAAATTTAGTGTTCTTGGACTCGGAACCATTATCACTATAGATTTTCTTTATTTTGAAATCAAATTCATTTTATGCCCTTTTAGCAAAACTTTTGAAAATACCGGAGGCTTCGGCTTTGTCATGTAAAAAGAAGACTCAAGTATATTTTGATTGATCATCCACAATAATTAAACAATAACTATTGCTCTAGATGCTCTTATAAGTTGTTGGCCCAAACAAATCCTTATGTAAGAGCTCCAATGGCCTATAAGTTGACATGATACTTTTGGATAGATGACAATTTACTACTTGCTTCCCAGCTTAGCAAGCACTACATAATTTATTCTTCTCAAACTTCACATGTTTCAAGCCTACAGCTAAATTATGTTTGAAAAGTTTTTTATGTTGAATCATCCCTACATGATCTAGCTGTCTATGCCAAAGTCAACGTAAAGAGGTTTTGCAATTAAACAAGTTTTCAAGCAAGACTCATTCAAAGAAAAATCTACCAAATAGAGATTATCGAATCGAAAACCAATGAAAACCAACTCACTTTCTTTTTCTTTTGAAATAACAACGCCATCTTTAGAAAAAGTGTGAGGCTAAGATCACACAATTAAGCAACAGATAGCAAATAAAAATTCAATGTTTCTACAAGAGATATATTTGAAATTGAAAGGTCATTTAAGATAGCAATTTTACCCATTCCAATTACCTTTCCTTTGCTATTGTCACCAAAAGTAATTTTGTCGTTGCCTCTACTTTCAACTTTAAATGTGGTGAACATCTTTTAGTCTTAGATCATGTGTTGAGTGCGTCCATTATCAAGCACCCAATGATTTTCATCTATTTAGTAGTTCACTTACAAAAGAAGACCAAGTCATTTTAGGTACCCAAAATTGTTTTGGTCCTTGAAGTTTAGTAACCAATACTTTGGGCACCCAAATAGTATTGTTTTAGCACCAACTATAGAAGTTGTAATAAATCTTGCAACTACTCTACCATCTCTAGATTTTCTAAGCATATAGTAAAAAATCATATATGCCAAGGGAGGGAGTCTTACCGACAGGATAAGAATTGGACCTGTGTCCCATATTACGACATTTATCGCAATATTTGCCATTCTCTTTCACAAACATCATAGGCTTGTGAATTAGCTTTTTTACCTTTTCTTGGGAATAAATTCAAGCCCTTCTTTATTGTATAAGCACCTTTGTTCACTCAAGATTTTATCAGGGTTGTCTTGCCCTTGAAGAATCTCTCGAAGCTCTTTAGTTAGCTTGTTAACTTGCTCTTTGAGCCTATTATTCTCAACCACAAGAAGAGAATCAAATGAATATTTATACAAGAGCTAGAGTCAATCTTACAAGAACATGGCATTGCTAGCAACTCATCATATGAAGTAGAAGTACTAGTTTTAGAAACAATGCAAGGAGCAATGTCTAAACTAGACAAGTCATCAATAATATTGCAAGTGATACCAACATCTATATGAGCAGTGAGGCCCTTGAGAAGTAGTGAATCATAAGGTTCCTTTATCTCCTCGTAAGAGTTTTTAGAGAAATAAATTATCTCTTTAAGACCTTGAATTTTGCTTTTTTTTCCTTCCCAATATACTCATTAAGTCTTCAACAATGTCATTATTTCAGTGGGAGTGGAGAAGAGTGATGGAGACTCCTTGATGGCGATCCCAAAAGTCTCCTCTTCTTGGAGGATCTATCATCATTGGACTTAGAGTTGAAGTACTCCACATCGTAGTTCCATTCTTCAATATGAGCTTCGCCCTTGCCATACTTGTGAAGCTTCTTCAAAAGCTTCTTCTTGCTGTTTTACTCTTTCTTCTTAGATAACTTGGTCTTGTCATCCTTTGTTGGTAGGGCAATGATAGGCAATGTGGCTCTTCTCATCACACTCATAATAACAAATGTTGCTATAGCGCTTGTTGCTTGAGGATTGCCCCATCTTGCTTTTGTCATAGTTAGCGCTCCTATTTGAGCGCCTCTTCATGAATCTGTTTATTTTTTTTCTCACAAGAAGAGACATCTCTTTGGAGTCATCTTCATCTTCCTTTGTCCTATCACTTGATTCTGCCTTTGCCTTGAAAGCAGTAATCTTTTTCGAGGAGGAAGATTGCTCCAAAAGCTCTTCATTGTCCTTCTTGTACAACTCATTCATAATGAAATTGCCCAAGAGGCCAGTTGGTGTCATCCTTGGTAATTCGAATGAGTTGAGGAACAACGTCAGCAATATCTCGTACTTCTCCGACAAGGCCCTAAGCATCTTTCGAATAATATCAACATCGGTTAGTTTAGTGCCTAGGTCCTTGAGCTCATTCACAATGTTGTTGGGCCTTGAGTATATATTGTTGATGTTTTCATGCGGCAATATTTTGTGTTAGGCACCCAGATTTTACAATCTGGATCCCCTTGTGATTCCACCGCACTATTCCCTGGATCAGTAGATAGTGCTCACATATTACAGTTCTGAATATCAAGTACATATCATGAGAAAATGTAAATATAATAATAGACTTACTCATGGGCCGATTAGGCCGAAATCATTAAATTGCAGCAGCGGAAGAACGAAGCACACAGGTGGGACCTTCAGGACATGCCCACGGCAGCCAACTGGAGGTTCACGACCTAGCCCTTGACGACTTCATCTTCTTCTCCATCATATCCAAAAGTATTACTGAGCGTAGTGATCTGATTCCTGTTTTTGGATTTGTTATGAGAGCGAGTGTGAGCACACTAACCACCGTGCTCCGCGAGCCAATACGCAGAATGCAAATAATTAGCATGCATGGCATAACAAAGGAGAGGCTCGGGTTTATTTTATTTGCCAGAAATTGCTTTTAGTAGCATTATTTTTATTTATTCATAGAGTTGCTATTATTGATGCCTAAAACTCCTCACAGCGATTACCATAATTGACTTAATCCACCAAAGATATACTTTCTTTATTGATTGTTGTCTAGACTCCAACAACGAGTATCATCATTTACTTAATGCACCAAACACACACTTTCTATATTAAGGGTTGTCTAAAACTCCAACCAGCGATTGACATCATTTGATTTAGATCCATCAATATCTTTTGTACTCTAAATTCCTAACAATCCAATCTTGTGGTTGTTATTCATCAACTCTACACTTCAGACTCTAACAATCATCCATCATAATTATTTTTAAATCCACCGATATCATTTTTATCAGGACTTTCTAACAATTCAATCCTTTTTGTTATTGGTCCAAAACCATAATTTACACTCCCAATAATCAATCTTATTTTCCATTATCTAGTTCCAACTAATTCACTTGTATACCTCCACCAAGAATATCAGTGATCTAGTCTACGATTCACTATTATATATCCACCATGAATATCAGTGATCAAGTCTACGATTCTCCAGTATACGTCCACCAGGAATATCATTCATCAAGATTATATCTCAATAATTATTATCAATCCACCAGTATTCCCAAAAATTCAATTCATCCCTCTAGTATTTGATCAAATCCTATTAATCCCATTATCGCCAACATCTTCCAAGAAATTAGATTAAGTATCAGTGTTGTAACCCACCATTACCTTTGCACTTCCCAATTCTCCAAAAATCATTTAAATCATCTATCCAGCCTATATATTCATTTAGGCTCCACCAATTTATTTCTCCCAGAATCCACACTATCATTTCCTTTTTATGATCAACATGAGTCCACCAATATCTTTATGTGTTTACCACAAACATCCATTTTCTTTACACACGACTCTATTTATTCTCTATATTTTATTTTGTAAGAACAAAGTGTCATCATTTGAAATATAATACATAAAAGTTCCTGAGACCTAGCAGTTTTGACCAAAGACATAATGTGTAAGAGAATGCAATAATAACAGTGATCCAGATTCCATCCACCATTACATGGTCTCTGCACCATATGCTAGACCTTCAGCGTTATAGCCGCTTACATTATCACTGGGACGACACCCAGGGCAACTCAAATTAGGGCTTTCCACTGCCCTTCACTTTTCCAAACCCATCCATAAAGCATTTTGAAATAGAACTATATCTAGTTAAGTTCCCATGTCCGCCCTTGACTGTGGACACGGCTATTCGAATAGTTTTGACTCTGCAGAGTTTGTACACTTTCACCACAAGAGACAATCAACTCGTTGCCCCACACGATTCCTTAGTCATGTGGTTGAGCAGACCATCACAGTGACTTTTCAAAGTATCTAGTCCATTTTGTCATCTCACTTTATGGGCTTCTCCCACTTGCGGTGGGTCCCATCTATGCACGGGATGTTCCCCATAGTTACTAACGCAGCCGGGCTTCTCAACTCCCCGCAACGCTTAAAACAGCTGGGAAACTTCACCCTCCACTGGTGTCCCTTAAGGCCTCCCTTGCCCTTGCGTATCCACTTCTATCCACTACCGGTGAGATAAGTTCGGCGATTTCGATAAATTTACTTAGCCAAGTTGTACTTTACAGACTTGTGGTTGTACTGTTTTGCACAGGAGGTCATGACAAGATTCAGTCCTTAGTGGTATCTGAGCGGTTCTACCACACTCCACAATTTTGTGCCTCCACTGCACCACATACCAGCCCCCAAACCATCCGCTCAGATATTTAAGCAAGTTGGGATTTTTGGGAGCATAAAATAATCATTGTCAAAATATACCAGTCATTCCCACCATGACTGTCCAAACCAGTTTCTCATGATTAAAAATGATAATGAGGCTTGGGGCATTTCAGCGCTCCTGAATATCTATGCAGTACTAAGCATGGCGTATAATTAGGGACTTATTTTCGAAAGGTTACTATTATAGTTTTGCTAGGGCAACAAGGTTCACACATTCAATTATTCCAAAGGAGGTATAATAATGTTCAAGATAAACAAAGGGGCATATAACTAGAATATTAAATTAAACATGTATTTGCATATAATATATCAGCATGCACTTTGATAATTAAAACCAAACTAATTTGCAGAAAATGTAGGTTCAACATGATCAAAGTATTGACTCGCCGGCGCGGTTTACTGTGGTCTTGAGCTCACACGATGCTTTATCTTGAGTTTTGGTGTTTATCTTCACTTCGAGCTTGATCTCGCTGGATCCACTGAATCTTCACGAATCCCAATCTCTAATTACATGACAAACGATTGAATCCAAATGAAAGCAAATAACTCAAAGATCCAAATAAATCCGAATAAACTCAATTTAGTTTTATTATGAGTTAATGGGTTATTCGGTGATTTGAGGCAAGGTTGGTAATAGCATACGATAACTTGATCTTTTTATTACGAATTTCTTCTACTGTTTTTATATTTATTAAGGAAGTTCCATGAGTTAGGTTAATCCTCTGAATCGGTGTATTTTGTAGAGTGCTAATATTCAAGGCATGCATTATATATGTGATGTATAAATTCTTTAGCTTACCAATTTTAATCTTAGAGTCTGAGTTTATAGCATCCTGTGGTGTAATATTTTATGTACCTTTTTAATTTGAGTGCTCTCGAAAATTACTGATACTGATATTTTATCCTTTTGTAAGTCGAGTCTCCTACACCTGATTATATCTTGTTGTTATTATTATTAATTAAAGCTACCATTTAAAACTTCACGGTTGGAAGTATGATAGTGTCTTTGTTATTAATAGAGCATATGTTAAGTACAAAAGTTTTACTAATATTACATATCATCCCCATTTTCTTAGTTATTTTAGTGTATATATATATATATATATATATATATATATATATATATATATATATATATATATATATTCTGAAAGCATTCTAATTTAGGTGGCACTTTATCCACATACTCTTAGTATTTTGTTTAATTCATGCCCCTTGATTGGATTTTTTTTTACCGTGGAAGCCTTTGGTTGTTGTTTTGGAATTTTGGAATTATGTTTCTGCCACTACTTCTAATTAAACCTCTGTTTTAGCTTTCATTCCATTTAATTATTTAAACTGTCCTCACTTATTTCCCTTAATCTCTTGTTTGTTCATAGTCTTGTAGTCCTATGTTTGTTATATAAATTTCTAGTGACCCCAAATTAACCATCTTAGCTCCCTTAAACTTAACTTGGATGTGTGTGTGTGTATATATATATATATATACATACGTTATTTAGGGCCCTTATTAAATTTGGACATTACACAAAAATCACATTTTATAAAATGCCTCTAATTGATAATTGGATCTCATTAAATATTCAAGCTATGGTAATTGCTCATAAAATAAATAACCAGATATTACATCTTATTTTATTCTGATTTTATATCCAAATAAATTTTATTAGTGTTCCTAGATTATTCCCAAATTTTCCTGATTTTTATTAGTTACCATGAGCTACAGAAGATGAAATAAACAAAAATGAAAAAGGGTGCAGGCTCACGGGTCGAACGGGGGACCTTGGGTAAAGCTGATGGTTAAGCGCGCTCGGTTAGCCAAAGGGGCGAAGTGCCTGGGTTGACTGAGTGAAGGCTTGCAGCCATTCTATGCTGGGCAGAAGGAGGGGCAGCACAGAGGAAGGTGGCGCCGGCGCAAGGCAGCCATGCCGGTGGTGAGCGGCGGCCGGAGGTGTGGGGGTGATAACCAAAATGGGTCGCGGTGATGGTGTTCTTGCTATGGGAGGCAGCGCATCGGTTAGGGCGGTAGCGAGGCAGGCGGGCGGAAGCCCGAGGCAGCCGGCGGCGAGGGTGGAGAGGGGGCGGCGGTGCCGGCGATGGAGAAGAAAGAAACTCGGGTGGCGCGAGCTGGAGACGGTTGGATGGATGCTTACTGGGCGTCTGGCCGAGCCGGGGAGGAAGCACGGCGAGATGGTGATGGAGGCCTACGGCGGTGCAAACGGTCGCGCGGCGCCGGCGAGCTGGGGCGGCGGAGAGGTCCAATTGGTGGGTGGGGCCGGTTGAGGGCGCTGCGGCGGTGCTCCCTCGGCGAAGAATTGGAAGATGGTTGCCCGAGGAGGCGGCTACGGGAAGAATGGCGGCGACGGCCGAGCTCGGGGAAGAAGAAAATTGCTCCGGCTAGCTTGGCTTTTGGGGCGGTTTACCGCGGTGGAGGGACGAAGGGATGAAGTGAAGCGAATGGAGGCGTCTTCCTTCTTATGGGGGCGGAGCTGACCGGACAATGGCGGAGGACCGGGCGGCGAAGGGAGGAACTACCGGGCAAGAACCGGGCGTGTGGCTCGGTGCGCGGAGGGGACCCATCGGGCGGAGCCTGGCGACGGGACAAGTCTAGCACGTGCGCTGTGCAGTCAGAGGTAAGGCTGGCGCACGCAGAGAAAAGTGAGGAGAGGGAGAAGAAATAAAGAAGGGGGAGGAAGAGCCAGCTCGGGCAGAAAATGGAGAGGGAGCGAGGAATAGAGAAGGGCCACGTGTAGGTGAGGAAAAAGGGGAATAACGGGCCGGCGGGGCAGAGGGAATGGGGAAGTTGGGCCGGGCCTTCGGCCGGCCTGACTTCCTCTTTTCTTTTCTCTTTTTTTGTTTATTTGTTGTACATATATACATATGGGTACAAGTATATATATATTCCTTTATGTCTATTTTTGGTATACATACATATATACACCTTTTTTATTGCATGTATTTGCATATGTATATATATATATATATTATTTATATATATATATATACATATATATATATTTACAGATATATATACATGTATATATGTTTTTATTTATTTCCACTTTTGAATATGTATATATTTTGTATAAATACCTTTTATGTCTTGCACATCTTTCTAGGCCCTTTGTATACATACTTGTACAGGTTCTGTTTATTTTTATTTCCTTTTATACTATTATCTTCAAAATGATATTTTATATTTTATTAACTCAGGTTTCTCTCTCCTTAAACTGGATCGTCTTTTCATATTCGTACTTAAAATTTTAAGTTTCTATCATTTGCATATATCCGTTATGGTCTTACTAGGAATAGTTTTATTTTCATGACTCTCTTCAATTCTTGAAACCTCACAAAAATTTAAGAACACCAAAGAAGAGTCAAATTTCAAGAGAACATATTGTAAAATAATTCAAAAGCTTCTCATTTTTGAATTTCAAATTTTCAGGATGTTACATTTTGAATGTCTCATATTTGATTTGGAGTCTATGCAATTTGGCCTTTTTGACTGTAGATATACCCTCATGAATTTCTAAGAGCGCAGTCCAAATCTCATGAACTGTTTCTAAATTGATCACTCGTTTGAACTCATCTGCGTTCAAAGCTCTAAAGAGAGCATTCATCATTTGAGCATTGTAGTGAGAGTTTCACTCCACAAGATCTGTGGGATGTGTAGGATAAAAAGGCATAACGAAACCATCATTAACAATTCTCCATATACTCAGGCTCATGGCCTTCAAATAAATAGTTGTTTGAACTTTTCAATAAGCATAATTAGAGCCATCGAATAGAGGTGACTTTCCTAGAGAGATACCCTCACTAGCCATCCTTGTTCTCTAGGTGGTAAAGCCCAATAAAGATAGACCAAACTCTGATATCACTTGTAGAATCAAGGATAACCGACCAGACGGGGGTAAATAGGAGAGTTTTAAATAATTTTGGCTAAAAACAATTTTAAAACAAGTATGAACAAATTAAAATTGTTTTGCACAAGTAAAGACCTAAATTATCTAAGTCTTGCTATGGCACCATGAACCTAGTTCTATGCAACATACAATTCTAACTAAACAAGTCAATCAATTGAATGCTAGACATGTAAGTGCGGAAAGTAAAGGCAAAAGAGATAAACCACATGAAAGACACGAGAATTTTTTTCCATGGTCTCAAAGACTTGTCAGTCTCCCCTAATCAACATCAAGGGAGCTTGAACCAATCAAGCAAGTTCCTTGTGCAATCTTGGGCCTTTTCTCAATCCACGGTGGTATCCCTTTCTCACTACGAAGGTGAGCTCTGACCTTTCTCACTACGAAGGTGAGATCACTGTGCAAACTCCTCTAAGCCGCCTAGGTGTTGGCAACCATCAAGAGTAATAAGCCAATGATACTTGCTTGAAAGTTTTCAAGTGCCATAATAATCCATGAAATCATGCATGTTTTATTTTGAAGCAAAATTGGGTTGTTACACTGAAGATGTTGGATATTATAGTGACGTGGAATGAATATGTTAAAACACATCATATTTAGCAGAAAAGAGCCAACATAGAGCTTCCTCAGAAAATATGCCAAAATAAACTTCATCAAATGAAAAATTGAAGGTCACCATGATGCATGTCTTATTGAAATGATCGAAATGGTTATATTATTTCACCAAATCGGAGGTTGGACGTGAAAGTTATGAAGCCTGAAAGCTATCTGACCATGTCCTGCAAGGCCCTCGCACTGCTCGGTGCCAAGTCGATGCCAAGGGTCTCGATACCCCCTTTTTGTCCCAAATTGAAGCCCAAGGACAAGGCGTGGCCCAGCGCCACCCTAACATGACCCAGTGCCACCCTAGCACGACTCGAGCCACGTTTCGAAAGGTTCGATAGCCAACATTGAGTCGGTGGAGAGACCTGGCACCACCTGGTGCCAATCGCTTCTCTTTGCCGTTTCAACCGCAATTCTTCTCTAGGGATGGAAACTGATCGAATAATCTCAAATACGAATATGAATTCATATTTTAAAATGAATATAGATACAAATACGAATTCTTATTTTTAAAACAAATTCAAACATTCTCGAATACGAATACGAATCAAATGTCATAACAAATATGAATTCAAATTGAATATATACTTAATTCGGTCAAATGTGAATATCCTACAACGTTTGTAACAAATCTCGGTAGAATAAATTTATATAACATGACCACACGTCTACACAAGCTAGTAGTGTAGCGCATAGAGTTAGAAATTATGCAAAGTTAATTTTCACTTTTTACTTATGAATCTTGGTTCATAAAAAAAATTGCTTCCTACAATCATCCCCAGAGAGGTCGCCAGGGATGGAAACGGATCAAACACGAACGAAATAGTCTCGAATATGAATACAAATATGAAAATTCTTGAATATGAATACGAACATTCTCAAATACAGATACGAACATTCTCGAATATGAATATGAACATTCTTGAATATTGATTTTGCTTACCATATTAGCATTTTCTCAGATGTGAATATCGGATAAAATGGATTATTCTTTATTGTTTCCCATCCCTACTCTTCCCTAAGGGTCCCTACGTAAAGAGAAGGCCCTGCCACATCGAAACCATCAAAGAAATCCACTGAAATCCATCAAAACTGCAAGTTTAGGGTTAGCCATCTCTGAAGTCACTGATTCATTGAGAGCATGGAGTTGTGCTGCCTTGGCGCTGCCCAGCACTACATTGGCGCCCCACGCAGCCCCCTTAACTCATCTGGCATCTTCCTCCCTAACTCTCCTTCGTCGGTAACCATATATAACTCTGATCTTCGTATAGAGTAGTCATCTTTTCTTCTCCTGGGTGTGGGGATCTTGCTATAACCTAATACATATGGATTGATCTATTATTTTAGTACCTTTATGCTATGTTTGTGTCTTCTTGATATTTTTCATCTTTCTCAGTTTGTAATTAGGAGCTCTTGTTAATCAATTATTTAACCGTAGATATGAGCATGGTGTTTAGATATATTGGGCCGACCTATATCAAGTTGTGTAGGTCATGCTGGTGTTTATTAGCTCGGTGGACCCGTGACAGGGGGAACAGTGAAAGGGTCGGTGTTGAACTTTAGGGTGAAGCCAAAATAGTATTATTTAGTGCTATTTGTTATTAGATTGATCTATTCTTAAGTTGCAGTATGTAACCTAACCTAGGGAAGGATTTCTCTTATAGTGGTTAAACCCAGTTTCTCTCGTTCTTATTTGGTATATTTGCTTTAGTTAATTTTCCACATCTTATAATCGTTACTTTTGTTAGTAGTAATGTATTTGAAGTGGTAAATCAATTTGTTGTTCCTTGTGGATTTTGATATCTTATAATACTCCTTGATAAAAAAAGCTACAAATAACTTGTATGCTTATGGATATCAAATTTGTATGCATCAATAGTGCCCTGCGGCCCCCACCCACAAGGCGAAGGCAAAACACGCGACCCATGGGACGTGAGTACCCCCTTCTGTAGACTTAAGGCCCTGCTCGGTTGGCTGAAAAGCTGTGGTTTATGGCTGAAATTGCACTGTAGCGGCTGAAATTTCACCATAGCTGAACGTGGCTTATTTGGTGTAATTAAATTTAAAAAATTTTAAAAATAGAAAAAATATGCTAGCTCATCACGGACAACGCAGACGAATATGGGGAAAAAAGAACCGGCAAAAAAGCTCAAAAAAACCAAAAGTTCAGAAAAAGACGAAATTTATGAATAGTGAAAAATAAGTCAAAAGATAGAGGGCCTGTTCTTTTTGGCTGCGGCTTGTGACTTTTGGGCTGTTTGTACAAGAGATTACAGAGTAACAGAAACTCACATGCGGTTTTTGCCGATATAAATGAAGTCAGTAAAGTATGTACTATAATTAACTAGTAGACCTTATCTTGAAAAACTACTCCGTTTAAAAGCTAGTTACTGTAGAAAAGCCGAAAAGTAGCTTTTAGAAGCTGAAAAGAACAGGACTAGAAGCTGAAGCCGAAACGAGTGGGGCCTATGAGGCACCGGGCTTCCAAGCTGGGAGGTGATGGGATCTCCCTCCAACAATCTATAGACAGCATGACTTCTCACCCATAAGCCAACATATATAGCGTCACATTAATAACTTTACATGCATTTGTTTTTAGGTTTTGGTACTTGATGTCAACAAAGATACGAATCATTTTAATGTGAAAATTTGTTCATATAAACATAGTGGTTATATTACATATACCTCACTGGTTGCTATGGCTATTTCTAAGGCACATGTTGTGCTTCAACAATAAATAATAGGTAGAATAGGCCTGTGTTTTAAGAGGGTGGAGGGAGAGGGTTGTTTTTCTCTCTGTATATGGCTCGGCTTGGCACTTTACCGTGGTCACAACTTGTTCTTAACAAAATTATCGAACTGCTAGGATTATTTTATGACATGGCTCAATCATAATCCAAATTCTAGGAATTTTCTTACATGTATGAACTTGCTTGTGTATTTATGTATGTATAGCTCACCATTATGTTATCAAGCCTTTTGTATACTCGCACTCAGATGAGATATAACATTGATTATAATTAGAAGAAATTATTTCTATATATATATATATATATATATATATATATATATATATATATACAAAACACAAAAATGATGAGAGGGTAGGCTCCTTCCAATAAATGACAAAAAGTCCTACCTGAAGGATATAGAGCCAATACCTTTTTCCTTGTCTTTATATCATATTGGCAGTTGTACAAATTTATTTGGACTCATGAGTAAAGATCGTTCTTCAAGTTCAGAAAGACAATAAAAGAATCGAATAGACTAGTCTTTCTAGGAATCACCGGCTTGGAGGCGATGGTATCAGATGGCATGGAAAAGCTCTACTGTATCGGCAAGTATTGTGATTCCAGCCACCACTTAGCGTCTCATGAGGTGATCAAGTTCATCTTTGCGATACAATCGGAGTAGAAGTACTCATATATTACATACATATTTGCATATCAAGTTCTTAAATGATTAATCCATAAATGCCCTGCATCCTGTTCTCTTCTACCGCTTCCTTTCTGATTTTTAAGTCGAAATTTTTTTTAGAGAGTTTATTTGGGAAAACACGAGAGAAGCAAACAAAAAAGTTCTTAGTTCATCTATCCATGAAAGTCCCACTTTTCTGGCAACTATTCTAGCAGGTCGCTAGCAATCATTTTACCTATGTTTCCATAGAAGTAGATCTAGATGGATTATGAGGTGTCATAGACTATGGAGTTGTTTTGCTAATTGTTTTGGCAATAGCAAGGTTGAAGATGTGGTTACCATTAGGGGTGAAAACGGATCGGATAGTTTCCGCCGGATCCAGACGGATACGGATACGGATTGTGTTGGATCGGATTTTTTTCGGATAGTTCTCGGATCGGATACGGATACGGATTTTTTTATCGGATACGGATACGAATACAGTAAGCCTAGTATCCGTCAAATACGAATACAGATACGGATACGGATTATCCGGATAATATGAAAATGGATATCCGAGGGGAGGGAAGGGACTTTAATTTTTATTTTTGATTTTTGGATTTCAGAAAAGCCTGGGAAATTCATTTAAGCTCAGAAAAATATAAAATAAACTCCAAAAATTCCAGGAAAATTCACAGAAGTTCCTGGTGATATTTTGGACTTAACAAAATATTTTCAACTAATGTTGGTATTTAATTTTTATACTTAAAATAGTTTTTAATTTCAAAAGTTGACCTTTAAACTCCAGAAAATCCAAGAAACCAAATAAAAGCCAAATAACTCCAAATAATTAATTTAAAGTAGGATTTTTATAGAAAATCAAAATATCATTTTATTTAATATCTATTTTTTGGTTTTCACTTAATTTACTTTTCAAATCAGGCTTTTTCAAAAACAGAAAATCCAGGACAAAACCCAAAAATAAAATTTAGGCAACAAAAATACTTATTTTAATTTTAATTTAATTTTAATTAATTCGTATTTATTTATTTATTTTTATTTTAATAAAAACCTGTGCTGTTACAACTTGATGGATGAAATAGAGGAATGAAATGTTCTTATGTTTGTTCAAATTGCTATCATGTCATCATGTGTGTTGTGGCTACAGACCAAACAGAGAGAGAGATGGTAGTGGAGAGTGATGAAGATGAGTGTAATGGCCTGGGTCCTCCCCATGGCTTACTCATATATATATACACATGAGAAGTGCTTTTACAGTTATACCCTTACATCTGGTTATCCCCTCTGGGGCAGTAATGTCATTACACATGGCCTATTCTGGGCCTTATAATCTCCTACCAGGCCTGCTGGGTTTAGGTGGGGGCCACCCCTACGACAGGAGCCTCTCATGGTGAAGGGCTTCACAGGGCCGAAGCCATGTCGTCGAGTCCTTTGGCCCCCTCCGTCCCCTGCGGCCTGTGAATTCCTCCAAGCTTGTGGTTAGGGAGCCTGAAGTCTGGGATGGTGGTAGCGGAAGGTGGCGCCAAGTCGAAGTAGACGCGCGCGCTCCGTCCCCGACCCTTCGAACGGGTGGCAGCGAAGCTGGCGCCTAGGTCGAAGTAGACGCGCGCGCTCCGTCCCCTACCCTTCGAACGGGTGGCAGCGAAGCTGGCGCCTAGTCGAAGTAGACGTGCGCGCTCCGTCCCCTACCCTTCGAACGGGTGGCAGCGAAGCTGGCGCCCAAGTCGAAGTAGACGCGCGCGCTCCGTCCCCTACCCTTCGAACGGGTGGCAGCGAAGCTGGCGCCTAGTCGAAGTAGACGCGCGCGCTCCGTCCCCTACCCTTCGAACGGGTGGTAGCGAAGCTGGCGCCCAAGTCGAAGTAGACGCGCGCGCTCCGTTCCCTACCCTTCGAACGGGTGGCAGCGAAGCTGGCGCCTATTCGAAGTAGACGCGCGCGCTCCGTCCCCTACCCATCGAACGGGTGGCAGCGAAGCTGGCGCCTATTCGAAGTAGACGCGCGCGCTCCGTTCCCTACCCTTCGAACGGGTGGTAGCGAAGCTGGCGCCAAGTCGAAGTAGACGCGCGCGCTCCGTCCCCTACCCTTCGAACGGGTGGCAGCGAAGCTGGCGCCTAGTCGAAGTAGACGCGCGCGCTCCGTCCCCTACCCTTCGAACGGGTGGCAGCGAAGCTGGCGCCTAGTTGAAGTAGACGCGCGCGCTTCGTCCCCTACCCTTCGAACGGGTGGCAGCGAAGCTGGCGCCCAAGTCGAAGTAGACGCGTGCGCTCCGTTCTCTACCCTTCGAACGGGTGGCAGCGAAGCTGGCGCCTAGTCGAAGTAGACGCGCGCGCTCCGTCCCCTACCCTTCGAACGGGTGGCAGCGAAGCTGGCGCCTAGTCGAAGTAGACGCGCGCGCTCCGTCCCCTGCCCTTCGAACGGGTGGCAGCGAAGCTGGCGCCCAAGTCGAAGTAGACGCGCGCGCTCCGGGGCTGTTGTGACCTTGCAGTCTCGTAGTGCGCTTTTAATGGCGGCTGGAATTACGCCGATGCCTGGCCTGGCAGATGTCAGGCTGTCGCGTCGTGCAGTCTGCCATGCTGCAGGTGGGGCACGTGGCGGCTCACGACTGGTGCGTCGTGGGATGTGGGCGGTTGCGTGACCGCGGCCGTTCGCCTCGTCCCCTGAGAAGTTGGACGCGTGTTGAAGAGGTAGGGGCGTTGTGCGCTGCTTGGCCACCTACCAGGCGCGGCCCTCTAGGTCCCGGCGGTTCTTCTTTCCAAATCTTGGACAGCCGAATCGCTGGGAATTTGATCCGTCTGTGCGTTGAGCCACAAGGCAGGCGAGCGGCCTTTATAAGGTGCTAGTGTTAAGGTGGAGGCACCCTTTCGCGTTTTGCTTTTTGATCTGCCGCTTCGCTTGCGCCCGTGCTAATTGTCACGCCAGTTGCTTCTTTGCCTGCTTCTTCTTCTTCCCTTGTCGCGAAGAGCGATGGCTAGCCACGACGACGGCACCTACCACCCCCGCAGCGGTTCCTTGCCTAGCCAGGGCGAGGTGACCCATCCTTCCCAAGAGTACAAACTGGTGCCGCGGGGGAGCTCGCACTCCAACAAGTGGTGGAATGCGATGGAGCACTCGGGAGGCTCCTGCTCCCGTGTGCTGGGGAAGAGCCGCATGACGGAAGGGACACTGCAGCGACTCGTGGATGAGGGGAAGATCGTGGATCGCAGTGGGGCTCACTTACCTCGCCGGGACGAGACGGAGCCGAAGCCTGGGGCCCTGGAGGCAATTGTTTTCGTCGTGTTCTTCGATGCCGGCCTTCGGATGCCCTCCACGCTGTTTGTGGGCGAAGTCCTGCGGGCCTACCAGTTGGAGCTAGCCCAGCTGACGCCCCACGCGATACTCCGCCTAGCTGTCTTCGCGTGGGCGATGCGGACAGAGGGGTGGCGCCCCAGCGCGAGCTTATTCGCTACCCTGCACGATGCACACTGTCGACCCAGAAAGGTTGGCGGGGTGGTGTTCAACTTCGGCGGTGTGGACTTCGTGCTCCGGGCGTCGTGCGCGACGTTGTTCCCTGTGTCAGCCTCGCCAGGGCAGTGGGCGTCCGGCTGGACGTGGTGGTGGTTCTATTACACCGTGACTGACAAGAGCAGAATGCAGTGCCGAGGTGGGCCGATCTCGTTTAACAGCACGCCTAGCCTGAAGGCGGAGATTGACGACACGCGAAAGCTACAGAGCCTCGTCGGTGTCGCCCGTCGAATGAGCGTGCGCGACCTAGCCGAGGAGTTCACGATGCATGGGGCGGCGCCACTCTCCTCCCGGGGGAAGTATGTTGTGCCGAATGGCCCCCGCGAGGACGGGTTCGATCCATGTGTGTCTCGGGTGCTTCCGCCCTCTGCCCCTTGTAAGTCGCCCATCGCGCCATTGTATCTGTTTGGCTTCCGCCTAGCTGACGTGATCTCCTACGCAGTGGCTCGGCTAGAAGATGCGGAGCGCACGGTTGCGGCGCTCCTCGGCCCGTACACGCTTAAGGAGCACCGGGCTCGCGAGGCCGCGGTCAAGGCGGCTAAGCAGGGGCGGATAAACCGCACCTGCGAGGCTGTAGGCATTGCCGTGCCCGAGCGCGTGGTGCCGGAAGAGCTTCCCACCGGGACTCCAGGCGGTCAGGACGGTGATAGCCCTACGGGGGGGCTGTCCTCGCAACGCCGGGCCCGTTCCCCGACTGCCGTATGCGACCCGGCAGCCCCCCCCGGCGGCTAGCCCGGCTGAGGCGGGGCGTGCGACCGGAGGTGGGCCTGGCCATACTGCTTCGGAGGGGTGCACCGCCGCGGATCCTCCGGCACTTTCTGCCGACGCCCACGAGCCCGTGCTCGGGCTCGCGGCCACCGCTGAGTTGGAACCCGTCAACCCGGGGGGTGGTGTCGTCCCTGGCGAGCAAACCACGGGGGACGGTGCAACCGTAGCGGCCGACGAGGGCGTGCCCCTGCAGAGGAAACCGCGGGGGCGACGATGACCGGAGCTGGTTCTGCCGCGGAAGAATCGCCTGTGCCACCGCAGGCGAAATGCCCTCGGACGCAGTCCCCGCCTCCAACGAGGGGTCGATACGCTGTTGCGGGGCCTTGCCGCGGGATTACAGCGGCTGGCGCGGCCGAGAAGACCTTCTCCCCGACCGTCGAGGCGCCCGCCTCCCCCTGGGTGGTTGACCCGGCGCCACTTCCTACCGTGACGAGGGGCGCAGGAGGTAGGTGTGAGTCCCTTTCTTCACCTGACTTCGCGAGACTCTCTCCGATCTGCTCGCTCATTCTGCCGACATCAGGCGAGACGACGTCTCCCGTACGTGGCGAAGGATCGAGCATCGGAGGTATGCGCGAAGTCGGGAGCCTCGTGCAGGATGCCCCGCCGGTGTCCACTGCTGCTGACGTGGCCGTGGCCGCGATAACTCCTGGCGTGTTGGGGCCGGGGCTCGCTCGCTCGGACTTCCTCCCTCGCCCGGAGATATTTTGCGAACTCACCGCCGCCGCCGAGCGTGCCGACAACGGCCTCAACCGAGAGGTGCTGTCGTCATGCGCGGGGGACCTCCTGGCGCTCGCGTTGCAAGCCTCCGAGATGAGGGTAAGTACGTGCGCTTCAGCTTGTATGGTACTGCTAGACGCCTGCTGATTTGTTGTTTCTGTCAGACGCTTGCCCTCAGCCGGTCCTTTGACGAGGCCCGCGTTCGAGAGCAGAGGGCTCTGGAAGCCAGCCTCCGCGAAGCAAACACTGTTGTCACCGCGAAGGATGAAGAACTTCGCGCGCTGGAGGACGCCCTGGTGGCCGCACAAGTCGCGGCCGCGGAAGCTCGGGACGCCGCGGCTGGGGAGCGCGCCGCCTTCGTGCAGCAGATCGCCGTCCTAGAAGGGGAGAACGCCCAGCTGGCGGAGTCTGCTGCCGCAAACCGCCTTGCCTTAGAAAATGCGTCCATGTCGGCATGGCGGGGCATGGAGTCTCTGAACCAGGCCCTTCGAGATCTGTGCGTCCGAGTGCCGGATACTACGCACAGGCCGGAGGCCCTGTCGGAGACGCTCGGGCTGATCGAGGAGGGGGCCGGCGTTGCTCTTCGTGGCGCCAGAACCTTTGGCGAGCACTGCAGCTATGTTGGTGCGTGCTTCGCCCTCGCCCTGCTTCATACTCGTGGGTGTAGGCACACCCATGAGCTAGCGAATCCTCAACTGGATCCTCCCGACCGGCCAGAGGTTATGTCGGACGCCATCCGGTCCATCGGGGCTAGCCTGCAGAACTTCCACCAACGGATCTGAGGCCGCTTCGGGGAAGGTGCAGCGAGAGTCGCCGTGCAGCAGACGTTGCATGGGGAGGGGGACCTCCTCCAGTGGCTTGAAGGGGTCCTTCGGCGCCGCGGCGACGACGGCGCGGGCTCGTCCGCACCGCGCCAAGGCTGAGCGGTTGGTCGGGTGGTGCAGGGGGATGATGTACTGGTTCTTACGCTTGTGACCATGTAACCCGTTTGCTTTTTCAATGGAACCAAGTAGTACTTTATGCTTGGTGTTACCTGCCACCGAACGCGGAGGGCAGGTCTGCGCATCTTGTTTATACTCCGTGGAGTGGCGCGTGCAGAGGCGAATCTCGACGCTACGATTTCCTTTATAATCCAGAGACTCGCGCGTGCGGAGCTAGGCTCGACGCTACGTCTTATTTAAAGTCAGTGGACTAGTGCGTGCGGAGCTAGGCTCGACGCTACGTCTTCTTTATAGTCCGGGGACTCGCGCGTGTGGAGCTAGGCTCGACGCTACGTCTTATTTAAAGTCCGTGGACTAGTGCGTGCGGAGCTAGGCTCGACGCTACGTCTTCTTTATACTCCGTAGAGTGCGCGCCCCGCTGCGTCTTATTTATACTCTGTAGAGTGCGTGCGGAGCTAGGCTCGACGCTACGTCTTATTTAAAGTCCGTGGACTGGTGCGTGCGGAGCTAGGCTCGACGCTACGTCTTATTTATAGTCCGCAGACTCTCGCGTGCGGAGCTAGGCTCGACGCTACGTCTTATTTAAAGTCTGTGGACTGGTGCGTGCGGAGCTACGCTCGACGCTACGTCTTATTTATAGTCCGCAGACTCTCGCGTGCGGAGCTAGGCTCGACGCTACGTCTTATTTAAAGTCCGTGGACTAGTGCGTGCGGAGCTAGGCTCGACGCTACGTCTTCTTTATACTCCGTAGAGTGCGCGCGGAGGCGTCCCCCGCTGCGTCTTATTTATACTCCGTAGAGTGCGTGCGGAGCTAGGCTCGACGCTACGTCTTATTTAAAGTCCGTGGACTGGTGCGTGCGGAGCTAGGCTCGACGCTACGTCTTATTTAAAGTCAGTGGACTAGTGCGTGCGGAGCTAGGCTCGACGCTACGTCTTCTTCATAGTCCGGGGACTCGCGCGTGCGGAGCTAGGCTCGACGCTACGTCTTATTTAAAGTCCGTGGGCTAGTGCGTGCGGAGCTAGGCTCGACGCTACGTCTTCTTTATACTCCGTAGAGTGCGCGCGGAGGCGTCCCCCCGCTGCGTCTTATTTATACTCTGTAGAGTGTGTGCGGAGCTAGGCTCGACGCTACGTCTTATTTAAAGTCCGTGGACTAGTGCGTGCGGAGCTAGGCTCGACGCTACGTCTTATTTATAGTCCGCAGACTCTCGCGTGCGGAGCTAGGCTCGACGCTACGTCTTCTTTACACTCCGTAGAGTGCACGCGGAGGCGTCCCCCCCACTGCGTCTTATTTATACTCTGTAGAGTGCGTGCGGAGCTAGGCTCGACGCTACGTCCTATTTAAAGTCCGTGGACTGGTGCGTGCGGAGCTAGGCTCGACGCTACGTCTTATTTATAGTCCGCAGACTCTCGCGTGCGGAGCTAGGCTCGACGCTACGTCTTATTTAAAGTCCGTGGACTGGTGCGTGCGGAGCTAGGCTCGACGCTACGTCTTATTTATAGTCCGCAGACTCTCGCGTGCGGAGGCGGACCTCGACGCTACGTCTTATTTAAAGTCCGTGGACTGGTGCGTGCGGAGATAGGCTCGACGCTACGTCTTATTTATAGTCCGCAGACTCTCGCGTGCGGAGGCGGACCTCGATGCTACGCCTTATTTAAAGTCCGTGGACTGGTGCGTGCGGAGCTAGGCTCGACGCTACGTCTTATTTATAGTCCGCAGACTCTCGCGTGCGGAGCTAGGCTCGACGCTACGTCTTATTTAAAGTCAGTGGACTTTGTTCTGCTCAACGCAGACAGGGGATGTTCTGGGAATAGCAACCTTTATTGAACTCCCGTTTGCGCGGGCGAGCATCGCCTAACAACGGGCTGTTGGCTCTACCTCTGCTGTCCTGCTTCTAGGCGTAGTACCGCCGCAACCTGTCCGCGTTCCATGTGTGCCGGAAGGCTTGTCCTTCGAGCGTGGCGAGGCGGTACGCCCCCTTTGGCAATGCCTCTGTTACAATGTACGTGCCCTCCCACTTGGACTCCAGCTTGCCAACGGTTTCCGCCTGGAGCGCCACTCCGAGGACGAGATCCCCAGGCTTGAACCCCCACGGGCATATAGAGCGGTCCCGAGTACGCCTTGTCTACCGCGCGTACTTCTCGACGTGGTGGGCTGCGTCTGCCCGTATCCCGTCGAGGAGGTCCAAGGATACACGGCGCTCCTCTTCGGGAGCTTGGACGAGGACCCTTCGCGAGCCGGCCTTGATTTCTTCGGGCGTCACCGCTTCGTCACCGAAAAGGAGCTTAAATGGCGTGAATCCCGTCGGGCGCGTTACCGTTGTGCGAAGCGACCAAAGAACGCTGTGAAGCTCGCCCGGCCACTTGCCCTTCGGCAATCCGACCAGGCGCTTTTTGATGGCGGCAGAAATGGCGCCATTCGCCCGTTCGACCGCCCCGTTGGACTGGGGATGCCCCACCGAGGCGAATCGGAGGGCGATGCCCATGCTGTCACAATAATCTTTGAAGAGGGCGGCGTCGAACTGCAGGCCATTGTCGACCGTGAGCTCCCGAGGCACACCGAAGCGGCATATGATGTTTTGCCATAGGAAGCGCTGTATGGCCGCAGAAGTTACTTTGGCCAGAGCGATCGCCTCCGTCCATCTGGAGAAATACTCCAGCGCGACTACCACGAACCGGAGGTCCCCTGGGGCTCGGGCAAGTGGTCCTACTATATCGAGACCCCAGCGCGCCAGTGGCCACACCGGGGGGGTTGGGTTGATGCTTGTCGGGGGCCTGCGGATGATGCGCGCCATCCACTGGCACCCTTGGCACCGACGGACGAGGTCCTGGGCGTCGGTGATGGCAGTCGGCCAGTAGAAGCCTTGTCTGAACGCCTTGCCGACTAATGACCTCGGCGCCAGGTGGGATCCGCATACGCCTGCGTGGATTTCTGCCAAGAGTTCCTTTCCCTCCTCGGCCGAGAGGCAGCGCAGGAGCGGCGCGCAAACCCCTTTCTTGTAGAGTGTCCCTTCGAACACCTGGAAGGACCGTGCGCGGTGCTGTAATCGTCGCAGCTCGGCAGGGTCCTCCGGCTCGGCGAGGCCTTGTAAGAAATTGAAAATGGGCTCTCGCCAATCGCCTAGCCGATCAATGCGGTGGACAAGTGCCGCGTCCCGGTTGTCCTGCGCGATGGCCGCCTTTGCTAACACCTCGTAGAATGCCCCCTCGGGGGGGCAGTTGCTGGCTGGCCGCCTTGGCGAGGGCGTCGGCTTGCTCATTCTTCGCCCGGGGGATGGCCTTGACGGTGACACCCAAAAAGTGCCTTTCCCTCGCCCTCACCGCCGCGAGGTACTTGGCCAACTCAGGGTCCTTGGCTTGATATGACTTGTCCACATGGCCAGCCACCAAGCGCGAGTCAGTGCGGACCAACACCCGTCTCGCGCCGACTGCCTTGAGCTTCGCCAGGCCAAAGAGCAGAGCCTCGTATTCGGCCGTGTTGTTGGTGGCGGGGAAGGCAAGGCGCACCGAGTACAGCAAGCGCTGTCCTTCGGGCGTGACGATCACCGCCCCTACGCCCGCGCCGGCGACGCTGTAAGCCCCATCGATTGTAAGCGTCCAGACGGGATCATCGTGCGTCTGGACGGGTTGAGCGGGCGGGGTCCATTCGGCGAGAAAATCCGCCAGGACTTGGGATTTGATTGCCGTCTGCGAAGCATATGTCAAGGAGAAGGGGGCGAGCTCGGCAGCCCATTTACTGATACGCCCTGTGGACTCCTTGTTGTGTAGCATCTCTGCCAGGGGGAATGATGAAGGCACCGTGATCGGGTGGGCCAGAAAATAATGCCGAAACTTTCTGGAAGCCATGACCAGCGCATAGGCGAGCTTCTCAAGCTCCGTGTATCTTGTCTTGGCGCCTTGAAGGGCTTCGGAGACAAAGTAGACGGGCCGCTGCGTGGCGCCTTCCTCTAAGACGAGGACAGCGCTGACCGCGGTGACTGACGCGGCCAGATAGAACAGGAGGGGAGCCTCTGGTGCTGGGGCGACCAGAGTGGGGAAGCTTGCCAGGTGCTGTTTGAGCTCGTTGAAGGCCCTCGCGCAATCTCCATCCCAACTAAATCCATCGCACCCGCGGAGCGTCTTGAAAAATGGCAAGCCCCGCTCCACCGCCCTGGATAGGAAGCGGCTTAGCGCTGCCATGCAACCCGCCAGCCTCTGGACCTCCCTCGTAGTCTTGGGCGGCTCCATGCCCAGGATGGCGTCTACTTTGTCGGGGTTCGCCTGGATGCCCCGTCCGGAGACGAGGAAACCCAGGAGCTTGCCCGCCTGCACCCCGAAGACACATTTGTCGGGGTTGAGTTTGATGCCCGCCTTCCGGAGGTTGTCGAAGGTTTTCTGGAGGTCCCGGCCATGCAGGGCAAGCTGGCGAGTTTTGACCACCACGTCATCGACATAAGCTTCGACGTTCCTTCCGAGCTGGGCCGCCAGGGCAATGGCGACGAGGCGGGTGAAGGTAGCGCCTGCGTTCTTCAAGCCAAAGGGCATTCGGACGAAGCAGAACGTCCCCAGTGGTGTGATGAAACTGGTCTTCTCCTCGTCGTCTTCGGCCATGTACACCTGGTGGTAGCCGGAGTAGGCATCCAGGAAACTCATGAGTTCGCACCCAGCAGTGGCGTCGACCAGTTGATCGATGCGCGGCAAGGGGTAATTGTCCTTCGGACACGCCTTGTTGAGTGCCGTGAAGTCGATGCACATGCGCCAGGCCCCGCTGGCCTTTTTGACTAGCACCGGGTTAGCGAGCCACTCTGGATGGTGGACCTCGCGGATGACCCCGGCGCGAAGAAGCTTTGCCACCTCTGCTTTGGCCGCCTGCTGCCGATCCATCGACATACGCCGAAGCCTTTGCTTGACCGGCTTGGCGTCGGGGCGAACTGCCAAGCGATGCTCGATTACTGCTCGGTCTACGCCCTTGATATCCTCCGGGGACCATGCGAAGATGTCGACGTTGCTCTGAAGCACTCGGAGCAGATCCCGTTCGACCCCCGGTGGGAGTCCCTCGCCAATGGACACAAATTGCCCCTCCGCCTGGAGCGGCACCTTCTTAACTCCGCCTTCGGGCCGAGGCTTGGGCGTCCACCCGGGGGCGGAGGGCCCGTCACCGAGCGCGCCGGAGAGGGCATGCACCGGGCGACGCGGAACGTGGCTGCCGCCTTCGGCACGTCTGGCCAGATCCTGGTCGCCGAAGACGGTGATGACGCCCTCCGGGCCCGGGAGCTTGACGCACAAAAATGCGTGGTGCGGGATTGCCTCGAAAGAGTTGATGGCGGGTCGCCCCAGTATGGCATTGTAGGGGTGCGGGATATCTACAACATCGAAGGTGACATGTTCAGTGCGGATGTTACCTTTGTTGCCCTCCTGGCGGAAAGTGACAGGAAGGGACACGTGCCCCAAGGCCTGCAACGGTTGACTCCCGAAGCCTTGAAGTGGAGCTCCTGGTTGCTCTATCTGGCTTCGGGGGATCGCCATGCGGTCTAGAGCCTTTGCGAACAAGATATTTGCGGAGCTTCCCCCGTCGACAAGGACGCGCCTGACGTCACAGCGTGCTATGTGGGCCTAGATGACTAGAGGGTCCTGGTGAGGGTACTTCACGCCCCTGGCGTCGTTCAAGTCGAAGGTGATGTTGCGGGGCGGCATCCACAGTTGCGGCCGCTCCCCGGGGGCTTTTGAAGAAGAGCCTTCGGTGATGACGCTGATGGTGCGATGCTGCGCGCCCTCCATTACGGTGGCTCGTATGGGGCTATCCCTTGGGGGCCCCACGTGGGCTCCAGCGGGGGGCCGAGGAGGCAGAGCCCGAGATCCGGCCGTCACCCTCCGCAGCTCCATCACCGCGGTGCATGCCCTGGTGCGATGATCGCCGTAGCCGTGCACCTCGCACCACTTGCCATAGTGCAAGAGCTCTTGCTCTGCGCGAGGTTGACCGCCGTAGTCAAGTCCGCCTTCCGATCCCCGGTCTCCCCTCCGTGAGGCGGGGTCGGGTCCTTGGCGGGCGCTCTCGGCGTCGAGGACATGATGGGCCGCCTGCGACCGGCGCTGGCGGCGCCGAGGTTTAGGCCGGCTCCTTGGAGAGCCTTCCTGTACCCCAGCCTTACTGCCTCAGGGAGGGCCTTCTCAGGGCTCTCGGCTGCGGCCCGGCTTCGAGGGGGGCCACCCGCTCCGACTTCGCGCGGGGGGCGCTCCACATGGGCGAGGCCGGGGGCGGTAATGCTGCGTCTTCGCGCATCCTCCTCCGCCCGTGCATACTCGTCCATTTTGTCGAAAAGCTTGGCGACTGTCTTGATTGGCCTCCGCGCGTGGTACTCGGCCATCGGGCCCGGGCGAAGGCCCTGTATGGCTGCATTAATGATTGTGGTTTTGTTTATATCGTTTACCTGGCATCGAATCTTGGCGAAGCGCTTGAAGTAGCCCCGGAGCGTCTCCGGGGGTCTTTGCTTTACAGTGAAGAGTTGATCCGCCTCGATTCGCTCGACATAGTGGCCTTTGAGGCTGCTGCGAAGGCGGTCGCGAAGCTGCTCCCACGCGTAGATGGAGCCCGGCTCTATGGTAAAGAACCAAGAGAGCGCCACTCCGTGCAGCGCGAGGGGGAGTCCTTTCGCCTTCGTGGTGTCGTCTCCGCCCGCGGCCTCGATCGCGGTTTCGTACACGCGCACGAACTCACGAGGATCCGTGTCACCTTTGTACGGGTCGGTGATGCTAGGGAACTTGAAGTCTTCGGGCCACCCCGCCTGCTGCAGCCCCGCCGAAAGCGGGGATTCTGGATCTACGCACCTCAACGGGACGCGGCTAGACGTGGGGGCTTCGCGGCTGTCCGCCTTCTCTGTCGTGGGCTCGGGCGCGATCACCGGCGCAACCTGCTGGCTCCGAGCCGCTTGTATGCCTCGGACGGCTCCGCGAAGGTCCGCTAGTTCCCGCTGGAAGGCGTTGAGAGCTGCTAGTAGGACGCTTTCGACCGCTGGTATCGTTGAGGCCGTCGGAACGTCCGGCGAACGGGTCGGTGCCGGGACCATCGCCTCACGATCTCCAGATCCGTCGGATGGTTCGCTGCGGCTATCGCCGGCCGTCTGATCCGCGCTGCCGGCAAGGGTGGTGGGGGTTGTCGTTGTGGCGCCAGCGACGGGGTTTGATGCCGTCGTAGCGGCGCTGGCGGGGGTCGATCGGTGCAGCGCGGGCGTCGATGCCCACGACCACGGCGTGTACGCCACCGCCAACGCCTTCGACGGCCCGCGCCGAAGCCGTGGCGTTCGCGCACTGCCGCGACCCAGCCGTCCTCCTTCCCTTCGCCGCGGTTGGTGAAGCTTTTTTCGGTGCCATCTTTTTCTTCGGTCTTCAGGCTTGTCTTCGTCCTCCCCACGGACGGCGCCAACTGTTGTGGCTACAGACCAAACAGAGAGAGAGATGGTAGTGGAGAGTGATGAAGATGAGTGTAATGGCCTGGGTCCTCCCCATGGCTTACTCATATATATATATACACATGAGGAGTGCTTTTACAGTTATACCCTTACATCTGGTTATCCCCTCTGGGGGCAGTAATGTCATTACACATGGCCTATTCTGGGCCTTATAATCTCCTACCAGGCCTGCTGGGTTTAGGTGGGGGCCACCCCTACGACAATGTGTATTCTATGAATTGCACGTTGTTATTACTTATGTAGTTATGTTATGATCGACTATTGGGTATATTTTCATTGTGGATGAAAAGACTATGCTTGTTTAGATTTCATGAGTGTTTTGACAAGATTAACTATTTACGTATTTTCGTTAATTTTGGATGTATAGTTTAAAAGGTTTTCATGTTCTGATAAATATTCGTAACCGTATTCGTTTCGATTTGTATTCGATCCGTATCTGTATTCGTATTATTCGTATTTGTATTCGTATTCGAGTTATCCGTATTCGTATCCGTATCTGAAAAAAAATATGAAAACAAATATGGTAGAGGCATTATCCATCCGTATCCGATCCGTTTTCACCCCTAGTTACCATCAATTGTAGAAAGCTCGGATGGATCAATTAAAAAAGTATAGAGGACTGAGCTTTTCTCAGATGGTGAGGCTGTCGGCGTGCAACCCAGTCGCTGGGCTCAATCCTAGGGCGCCTGTTCGTACAAACAATACTCTCTAATATTATTTATATGAACAGTACTTCTCAACATATGTGGATGCATTCAGTGGTCAAGACGTGTACTCACGCTTTGTGAGGTTCTAGGGTCTCCGCTCTGTCTTAGCGTGTGTATTGGACGTACATACATGGGTGTGTGAGCGAGCGCGTGTGTGGTATTGTGTGTGTGCGTGATTGTATCCTTATTGTACTTTTGAATTAAAAAAAGACTACTAAGTAAATTGGTATTTGCTATCATATTATAAAAATAAACGGGTTTGCTAAATGCTATCATCTGACTGTATTTACTAGATGAAAGTACAGTCGATGAGGCATACTTGGTGAGAATGATGGGAGAAATGCGTTGTTGGCACTCTTCCTCTGACGTGGCATTCATGTAGGGCCAGCAGTGTGTGTGCAACCAGCCAAACTCTTTGTTTTCGCATCAAACAACCGTACGTCATTGCGCTCTAAAATCACTTCACATAGGATAGCAACCGGATTACTGGAAGGTTCCCGGTGTCTTCCTGGTCTTCTTAGGGTAGACTGCAACCCTTTTTTCTTGCCACAAAAAATCCCCAGAGATAAGCCGTTGTCGTAGAAGGGGCTCGTTTATATTAGAGCATGTTTTTTAAATGAAGTATCTTTTTAAGAATAGAATCTATTAGTTAATTATAGTATATACTATACCAATTTTATTTATATCAGCAAAAATTACACGTGAGTTTTAGTTACTTTATAATCTCTCACACAGACAGTCTAAAAGTCACAAGCTGCAGCCAAAAGCTACAAGCCACAGTAAAAAAGAACAGACCTAGTTTTGTTGTGGCTTTTGTTTTGGGATATAAATAGTAATAGTTTATAGATAAATTTACAAAGAGATACTTATATGTGTTTTCAGATGATATAAATGAAATTACTATAGTATATATTATAATCGATTAGTAGATTCTATCTTAAAAAGACACTCATTTAAAAGATAAATACACTATAAAATAGTTATTTACTGTAAAAACAGTTTTTAGTAAGCAATACGACATAGCCGTTACACGGGCGATTTCGTGCTTAGCGGTGTCTCCGTCTACCCGTCGGTTTCCAGATCGGACGGTCCATAACACGCGCAGCCCAGCCCCGTCGGTTTCCTTAGTCGACTAGGGCGGCGCAGTCGCACACTCCTACGTTCGGGCCCGACCGAGCGCGGAAGCGAAGAGCCCCAATCCAACCCCCACCTCCGCCGCCGCCGATCGCAGCGTTCCTCACCGGCGGCCTCGGCCTCCTCCCAAAGCCCATAGCGGCGGTTGATTTCGCTCGCCTTCCCCCACCCCTAACTTGTGCCGCGAGCGAGCTGCGAAGTCTTGCGGATTCCACCAGCCGGCGCTTGCATGCGTGCGTTAGGGGAGTGGATTAGGGTTCTGCTGCGGGCGCGCGCGGAGTAAGCTGAGGCGGAAACCTAGCTGCGGCGATGGCAGGGGAGCTGGGGCAGCAGACGGTGGAGCTGGGCGCGGTGGTGCGGCGGACGGCGGAGGAGTCGTACCTGGCGCTGCGGGAGCTCGTGGAGACGTCGCGGGCGGAGGCCGAGGGGAAGGGCGCCAATGGCGGGCGGCAGCGGTCGGATGCCGAGAAGAAGATCGACCTGCTCAAGTTCATCGCCCGCACCCGCCAGCGCATGCTCCGCCTCCATGTCCTCGCCAAGTGGTGCCAGCAGGTCCGTGCTGCATAGGATTTTAGTCTTACTCTTCTTGCCCTAGCCAGTAGCCTCATTGCCAAAGTGGTGTGGTGAATGTGGAGAACTAGATAGGTGAATTTATAACCAAGAATTCAGTTCAGTTCAGCCTTGCACACATGCAGCATTATTCTCTGTTCAATTTGGTTGACGTTAATAGCTTCAACTTAGTCGAAACATGGCTTAGTGTTAACAAGATTAGTATTTTAGTCTGCGGTTGGTTTGGAGTTAAAATAGCCAGGTTAGCTAATCTTAACTCAACTAAGTTAGCTTAACCCAAATTTTGTGTTTGGCAACAAACATTGTTAATCTAAATTACTGTTTGGCTAGATTAGGTGGGTTAGCTGGGTTAGGGACAAACAGATAGGTTTATACCTAATAGTTCTCTTCAATCTTGCCATGCTTATCTTTTTTTTATAGTAGTTCAAACAATCTGAGTATCTGACATACTTTGAACCTAGAAAAGTGTATTGTTAAGACCAATCTTTTAGTAGTTCTGGTGCTTTGGTGGTGTGCTCTAGCTGGAGCTAGTGGAAGAAATGCATTAGAATGTACTCTCTCCATTTCAGAAGTTGCCCACCTACTTTGTGCGCACAGACTAAGAGGGTGTAAAATCAAGAAAACTGTGTTCTCAATTTTATCACCAAACAATCATTGTGGATTTATGTTTTCCAATTATATGGACAACTATTGTGAAACAGATGATATAACTGTAGCATCGGAGGCAGTTTGTTACGTATTGATTGGTGCAATTTCCCACTAAATTGTGAGGAGTGGAGTTAATTCAATGTTAGCAAGGCACCCGTTGATGGATATGATTGCATATTTGCATTGTAATGAAACATAGACTACAATTGTCTTGGTGGGCTAAAGGATGCTACTATTGGCCATTGGGATACTTCTGTGTTTAATTTGAAATCAGATTGATGCATGAGTGTTACTTTGATTCTATTTAATTTCTCCCTCTATTACTAAATTCATGTTGTTTCAAACATTGACATGGTCATCAATATACACATTTGACTATTATAATTTTGCTAGTCATATGCTAGTAAAACATATAACAAATATAATATAATTAAAGCACTTTAGATTAAAAACCTTTTACTCTCATGTACCGGAACCATGACATAAGAAGAAGGTTTAGGGACGGTGTTTTAGGCTCTCGGTTCAGATGGTAGCTCGTAGGTCTTAGGGTTTCAGCCTTGTAGGTTTTATTACAAGGTTCTCATTTTTTTAATCTTGAGGAGATTTCATTTTTAGGTTACCTTAACTTGTTTGGGACAAAAGGGTTTGTTGTTTATTCCCTCTGCTCAAGAATGTATGACATTTTAGACATCGCCATGGTCTCCAACATGCAGCTTTGACTACCACTTTTTATATGAATGTGTTAATTAAAAAATATAAAATTATTGTTATTATGGAAGTATTTTTCATAACTAATCTAATAATACCATTTTCATTTGACCAATCTAAATAGTTTTTTATATATAAGTGGTCGACTTTAAAAATGTTTGACTGCATGCTTTCTAAAATGTCATACATTTCTTAGTGGAGGGAGTAATATAATTTCCATGTGACTAGTCTAAATATTTTTGCATATATTAGTGTTTAAAGTATGACTGCATGCATTCTAAAATGACATTGAGGAAATGACTTCGAGGGAGTATTAACTAGGTTTTGCATGACATATTATTTTCTCATATGATTTCAGAATAAACTTAAGGATATCCTATTCTTCGATTATCTGCTCCCTGGGCCTTTTTAGGAACATTTTTTTATCACTTCATTTTATTGTCTATTTGTGTGTCTTGGTTTTATTTGCCCAGCGACTTAAATCTAGTTTAGCAAAACATTTGGTTATCATAAGCTTCGTTGATTCTTGGTATAGCACACCCAAATTAGTTATCCTTGTAAACTGTGTCTCTTTGAATTCAAATTATCAGAGGAATAAGTCCATTTTACTCCCCTAAACATTCACAGAAGTCTAATCAACTCCTTGAGCTATAAAACCAGGTATCCTATTCCCTAAACATCAAGTATTGGAACACTTCACCCTCTAGTGTGGCTTTGAAGGCGGTTTTGTAAACTTGAAAAGGTACAAGCAGTGGCGGAGGCACGCTCAGGCCTCGTGTAGGCGATGGGTGGAGCCGGTACTTGGGGCATTTTTTGCTGGTGGGGAATGGAGATGCGCACGCGAGAGAGGGAGGGGGAGGGGGAGAGTACGGAAGTGTAGGGGTATAAAATAGATTTATTCCTTTCAGATATGATATACAATATGGTGTTGAAATATGTTTCCGTGGCAATTATACTGATGTAAATTATTTGTTGGGAGCATATCTTGTGAAAACTAATGGCTAGGCACAACGATGCAA
This sequence comes from Dendrocalamus latiflorus, assembly GCA_017311315.1. NCBI lineage: Eukaryota > Viridiplantae > Streptophyta > Magnoliopsida > Poales > Poaceae > Dendrocalamus > Dendrocalamus latiflorus. The sequence continues at coordinate 18,515,886 of CM029674.1, forward strand.
ATCATTTTACTTTGGACATCAACCCAAGATGGAAATTCTGGTGTATTTTTTAAAAGCTAGTCCTTATTCCTTAATTTAATGATATCCATAGGTACCAAAACCTCCGGCATTGCTGGGTTCTCATCACCATCAACAATCCTCAACAAAGTAACTAATGGTTATGTTGCTCTTTTTGAGCATTGCATAACATTCTAAAAATTAGTAGAGACCACAATTTCAGCTACACTCTTCCCCACTTGTGACGTGGCCAATTTGCATCTATTTAAATCCTCATCCACAAAGAGATTTCTCAATGCAGCTTTATGCTTGAACAAATTCTGCAAGGTTAGGAATGATGTAGCGAATCAAGTGGCTGCTGGCCTCACAAGATCATAGCTTGTCTTATCCCTCATTGCATCAAGAAACTTCCCATGCTTATAGATAAAAGTGGCGACATGCTTGGCTTTGACAATGCAACTGTTGAACTCAGGTATCTTACTAATTTCCTCCAACATGAGGTCTATACAATAGGCAGCACATAGGGTCCAAAATAGAGTAGGAATTCTGGCCATTAAAAGTCTGCCTGTTGCTTTGAAGTTAGCACCATTGTCAATGATCACCTGAACAACATTTTGAATGCTAACATCCTCAATTCTCTTATGTAGTAAGTTAGCTAGCATATTTGCATCGGCCATCTGACTTGATGCATCAACAGACTCTAGGATGAAAATCCCCTCTGGGCTGTTAGCAAGAAAATTAATCAAATGCCATCCTCTTTTATCAGTCCACCCATCTAACATGATAGTGCAACCATACTCTTTTCAAGCTAAATCATGTGTCTTCCTCAAAACCTCTATCTTCTTCTTGGCCTTTTGTAACCCTGGTTTCCTCAACTTGTCATAACTTGGACCAATATTGCCGGGTCCAATTTGCCCAATGGCCTCAACCATTACCTCAAAGGACCTTGAGTTGGCGACATTGAAGGGTATACCATTCGAGTAGAAAAAATCTGATATATATTCATTGCATCTCTCTCTATCTTCCTTGGTGACCTTAGAGTTGAACTACTTCATGCATGTTTGCTTCTTCTCCCTTGCATGTCTTTCCTCAACCACCTTATGGGGAAGCTTCCAAAGCATACTAATAGCAGATTTAGTTCCCTTCGGAGGCCCCAGAGAAGGCTTCTTGGCATTCTTGGATTGAAGAGCTGCAGCTGCTAGTTTCCTTTTCATGGCTGTCTCAGAACTTGGAGTTGGCCTTGGTACTGTGGTGGATGCCCGAAGAGAAGGCCAAGAGCCTTTTGATGAATGTGTTGCTTTTCTTTGTGGTTGGTCGACTTCCTTTTGTGCCTCTTGTACATCATCATCATCATCATCATAATTGATTGGCTTGTTCCTCATCCCCCTTCCTAAGGTAGTCTTACATCTTTCTCATGATGGTTGTGGTTGTCTTGGAGCATTTCTTTACATCTCCAAAGCCCCCCGGTAAGATGTTGCTTAAGCTTCTTGATTCCCGAAGAAACAACTACTCCATAAAGGTTGCATTGGACCCTATCTTTGTTGCCCAAATCTGGCCAAAAACCATACTAGCACCTAGGATATTTGGATTTTGCTCTAAGTTTAGGATCTTTGGATCATATGATTCATGTCCCTCAGTCTGCTACTCGACTGCCTTAGCATTGTCACTGCCACCTTTCTCTCTCTGATTTTCCATCAAATTGCTGCGCATTAGTAGCAAGTACCATGTTAGCGAGTAGCAACACTAGCTGTCTAGCACACATCAGTACACAAGAGTACAAGTAGCAACTAGCAACTACAATTCTACATTCTACAACTAGCAACACTATCATACAACAGTGAATAAAACACATAGTAGTAGCAGTGAATGAAGCACTCCATAAATACTCCAAAGATCTCAGTACATACTGGAGGTGTTGATGGTTTTATATACTGCAATCTGCAAATGTTGTTGTGCCGTGTGCAAGTTGCAGTAGAGGGGGAAGCAAAGAATACGCAGAGGAAGGGAGGCAGTGGGAGCGCGGGAGGTAGTGGCGGCGGGCGCTGCCGGAGTGCGGGAGGGAGGCAGCACAGCGGGAGCGTAGGAGGGAGGGAGGCGGCGCGGCTGGAGCGCAGGAGGGAGTGGCGGCGGGCGCTGCCGAAGTGTGGGAGGGAGGCGGCACAGCGGCCAGTGGGAGCGTGGGAGGGAGGGAGGTGGCGCGGCCGGAGCACGGGTTGGAGGGAGGCGGCGTAGCCAGAGCACGGGATGGAGGGAGGAGCCGAGAAGGGAGTGGAGGTCAAAGAGGAGAGGGTGTTCCTGGCGGCTGGGAACTGGCGCGGTGAGGCAAAGGGGCGGTGACGGCTATCCGGCTGCTAGGGTTTGGGGCAACGACAGTCGTAGTCACACTTCGCCTCTAGCTTCGAGGGAAAGTCGAGCGACCCAGTCCCAAGTAACCCTTCGGCTTGGCCCTTATGCTCTTCGTACTCGTCAAGGTGCCTGCCCAGACCAACGTCGTGAACGCCTTGTCGACCTGGGCACTCGCCTAGCTGGCCAAGGCGAGGCGCTCCTCCCTAGCATCTCCTCCGTGTCGCCTGGACGCCAAGGCGACATTGTGACATCAATGCATGTAAAGTTTCAAATTCAATCTGCACTTGAAGACGAAAAAAGGAGAAATTTCTTACAAACAATAGATTAATATGGAATAGGAAAAATAAAATTTCAAATATTACTATTTACAACAAAAAAAATTCTTTTATCCTAGCACCAGTTGAATTTGAACAGGAAATCTTTAAGGTTGACAGAACACTCCGTGGAGTACTTTCTCAAATCATTTTGCATTTTTTGTATTGATTTCATGCTAAACCAAAGTGGTTTCCATCATTCCGCCTGTTGGCTTGCACTAGATATGCCCCCTTATTTTCCATGTTCTTGTTGCCTCAGTTGCAACCATCAACTAATTTGGTGAAAAAGCTGTGGTTTCTGTCTGTCATTTCTTAGCTAGTATGTCTGTAAGTACATTATTCTCTCTGTATTTGTGTATAAACTGCACTTAATGCTTTCTTTGACATATAATAGCCTATCTTTATTTGTTAATCCTTGTACCAATTGATTTCTTGGAAAACTTTATGCTCTTCAGAAATTTTCTTCATCATTTTTCTTTTGTAATTAATATGGTTACTTATAATTTATGCAGGTCCCTTTGGTTCATTACTGCCAACAGCTTGGATCGACTCTCTCCAGCCATGAAACATGCTTCACCCAAACAGCTGACTCTCTTTTCTTTATGCATGAGGGGCTGCAGCAAGCTCGAGCTCCTATGTTTGATGTTCCTTCTGCTTTAGAGGTTATGCTTACAGGGGGTTATCAGAGGTTGCCAAGATGTATAGAAGATATAGGGAATCAAAATAAACTTTCTCCAGATGAAGAAAAACGTGCTTTGCAGAAGTTGGACACCAGTGTGCGGTGCAAAGTACTTGTGACCCCAAGACCCAAAGAAGTATCTAATATTTCAGTAACTGATGGAATAGCTGTTTTTCGTGTGGATGGAGAATTTAAAGTTCTTCTTACATTAGGTTACCGCGGTAACTTGGATTTATGGAGGATATTGTACATGGAGTTGCTTGTGGGTGAGAAGAGTGGCCCTATTAAGCTGGAAGAAAGTAGGAGATTTGCTCTTGGTGATGATATAGAAAGAAGAATGGCAGTTTCTGAGAATCCCTTAACTGTGCTGTATGCTATACTTCATGAATTATGCATCTCACTTGCTATGGACACTATTATTAGGCAGGCTAATGTTCTTCGACAGGGAAGGTGGAAAGATGCAATAAGATCTGAACTTATCTCAGACTGCACCACAGGACAAACTGGGAATGCTGCTCTGATGCCGCTTGGTCAAGATGGGGAATTTGATTCAAATAGTTTTAGGATACCTGGCCTGAAAATGAATTACTGGTTAGATGAAAAAAGCAGTAGCTCAGCAGAATCTGATTCATCTCCATTTATCAAAATTGAGGCAGGGCAAGACATGCAGATAAAGTGTCAGCATAGTTCATTTATACTTGATCCTTTGACAGATAAAGAAGCTAATCTTTCTCTTGATCTGTGTTGCATTGATGTCGAAAAACTCATTTTAAGAGCAATTGCTTGCAATAGGCACACATGTCTTCTTGATATCCAGAGACAACTGTGCAAAAATATGCAAATTTCTCAGTCGCCAAAAGATGTTATCCTGAAACGAGATGTTGAAGTAGCAAAGGACCAACAGAAGGTAATGATAAGATAGATTCTGCTTATTTACCTGTGTGTTTTGACATACTGATCTACTATTGACTAAACAATATTATGTTGACTGTTCCATTTGTGGAAATGCAGACATTACCTAAACTCACCTACTACATTGCCATACTAAACACTATTATGTTGACTGTTAATTTCTTGTACACTTGTACCATTTGTGGAAATGAAGAACATCCCTAAACTCACCTATTAAATTCCCATATTACTTGTACCGGACTTGTACAAATTATTTAAGTCGTGTGAAGAGTTGAAATAGAGATTAGAGTGCCGTAGTAGGTGTTGTCCCTTATTGTGTACGATCTGAGCTAATAACTTGTGTGTGTGTGTTTGTTAATTTGGTTATGGTCAAATTATTTTACCATATAATGTTCAAACTAGAAGTTGGGCTGGCATTTTGCTCTTTATATTTCTAGAAACATTTTAAGTGGGTATTATTCTTGGACTGTTACCTTTTGTACCACTGAAATTTGGTGCACAGTTGGATCTACCACCGGGTATGTGTCGCTTCCTTAGATACCACTAAATTTGAAATGGTGGTGCTGTATATACCATTGCTAATTTTCTTTCCCTGAAAAATGATAAAAATAATCTTTGGCAAAAACAAGAACTTTTGATTTTATTTTTAAATTTTCAAAATTTGAAGTTTATGATTACCTAAAGTATTTAAAATGCTCATAAAATTTAAGTTATGGTGGTATTTTTTCATCATTATTGACAAACATGGCATGCTTTTAAAATTTTGTTGGCATGCTTTTGAAATTTAGTGATATTTAAGGAAGTTAACAAATTGCAGGGGTTGCAGCACCAAATTTCAGTGTTATATAAGCATTTCCTCCTGTTAGTTAATTTTAGAATGACCTATTTTTGTAGCATGCACTAATATGTGACTTTATTGATAGATTTGGGACTAAATGTTTTTCTAATTTGCAATTGAAGATGCTATGGACATGTTTCATGTGTTCCCATGTTTGTATGTTTTGAGATTGTTCTAAAATGGTAGTTTTTGAAGTTTCATATTTCTAAATATTAACTTATTAGAAGAATTATATTCTTTTATTTGCTTTTTTACATGAGTTAGATGGTGACTGATGCACATCAAAGCCGCTAATGTTACTGTGGTCTCAGATTTATATGCAAGTGCATTTTATGCATGATGCATTTGCTTGGAATGCTGATCAACACGAATTTTAAATGTTGATTCTAAGAATTCGTCCGATATGCTTGTCAATTTTGTCCATTACTGTAGAGAATTAGGGAACACCACACAGCCAATGTGGGGGGGGGGGGTGACTTTCATATATATAGCCATGTACAACTTGTGTTACAAGAAAGGGTAACTTGGGTATACATATATCTAATACCCGCCCGCAGTCACAGCGGGAGGGAACTGGACGCAGAGACTAGACCTAAAGTCATTAAATAACTGTACAGGTAGTCCCTTAGTCATTATGTCCGCGAACTGATGTGCGGAGGGAACATGAAGCACACGGATTTTTCCCAAAGCAACCTTCTCGCGGACGAAGTGGATGTCAATCTCGATGTGCTTCGTGCGACGGTGATGAACCGGATTGGCTGTCATGTAGACTGCACTAACATTGTCGCAATAGACAATAGTCGCCGAAGGGATCGAGACATGAAGCTCTTGAAGCAACTGTCGCAGCCAACAGCATTCAGCGACTGCATGAGCAACAGCCCAATACTCGGCCTCTGCACTGGAACGGGACACTGTAGTCTGCCGCTTCGAAGACCAGGAGACCAAGTTGTCGCCGAGGAAGATGCAGTAGCCGGAGGTGGAACGCCGAGAGTCAGGGCAGCCGGCCCAGTCAGCATCAGAGTAGGCAGTGATGGAGGACACACTGGCAGTGCTGAGATGTAGGCCTGCGTCGAGGGTGCCCTTCACATAACGCAGGATGCGCTTGATCAGAGCAAGGTGCGGCTCCCGCGGGTCGTGCATGAAGAGGCAGACTTGTTGAACGGCGTAGGCAAGGTCCGGACGAGTGAGAGTAAGGTATTGTAGAGCGCCAGCAAGACTCCGGTACTCCGAGGGGCTGTCAACAGAAGCGCCGTCAGTGGCGGACAGCTTGGCCCGAGAGTCAATAGGTGTTGCTATAGGATGACACTCGGCCATGCCAGCCCGCTGAAGAAGATCAACGGCGTATTGGCGCTGGGACAGAAGTAGGCCGTTGGAGGAGCGCGTGACGGAGATGCCGAGGAAGTGGTGGAGTGCACCGAGGTCCATCATGGCGAACTCGGAGCTGAGCTGGTCGGTGATGCGCCGTAGAAGAGTCGGAGAAGATGCCGTCAAGATGATGTCGTCCATGGATGTTACGGCGTCGCCTAGGCGTCGCCTAGGCGACGCCTAGGCGTCCAGGCGGTGCTCTGCGGACGCCACAGTCGGTCGCCTCGACTTGGTCTTCTAGGCGAGCGCCTGGAAATTCTGGTCGTCCGCGGCGTCGCCTAGTCGTCCGCGGCGAGCTTCACGGCGACGCCTTGCTGCGAGTAAACCGGAGGCCGAAGCGTATAAACCCGAAGGCCGAAGCCCGAAGCGGTATTACAACTTACCAGCGAAGCGTCAAGCGAGTGGGAGCAGCAGCGGCGAAACCCTAACCCTACCGATCGCCGCCGCCACTCCATCCGCCGGCGCCGCCGACCGACCTGCCTTCGTCGCATCCCCTCTTGCACTCTCTCCGCGACTCCACTCCACGAATCGAAGCCCTTCCGCAGCTCCGCTGTTCCGCAGGCAAGCCCAGTGCCTTCTTGATTGAGTTCTTCTCCAGTTCTTGATTGAGTTCTTCTCCAGTTCTTGATTGAGTTGATTCTTCATTTCTTCTTCCTCCTCGTTCTGGTTCTCATGCTGACATGCTCTACTGTCTACTCGGCTCTGCTCAGTTCTTCTTCGGTTCTTCCGGGATTCCGGCTGATCGGCTCTGCTCAGTTCTTCTTCCAGGCTTGCGGGCTTCCTGCAGATCTGCATGTTCTATCAACTATCAAGGGAAGTGATACTGATGATCAGGAATTTAGGGTTGCAACTCTTCAAGGTATGCTCTATGCTGCTCTCTACTGTGCTGATTTGCTGTCTGCATCTGCTGATTCTGCTCTCTGCATGCTGATTCTGTTTTCTGCATCTCCTGCTGCTGTGCTGTCTGCTGTGTTGTTTTGCTCGCCTGGAGCTCGCCTGGCCGACGCCTAGGCGCCCGCCTGGACGCCTAGGCGTCCTGGCGCCCGGCATTCGCCGTGGTCGCCATGCCCGCCGTGACAACCATGATGTCGTCAACGTAGAGCAGCAGGTAGGCGACATCATCTCGATCTTTATAAATAAAGAGAGATGTGTCGGACTTTGCCGATGTGAAGCCGTGCGCGCAGATGTAAGAAGCAAACCGCTGGTGCCATGCTCGAGGAGCCTGCTTGAGACCGTATAGTGACTTGTGCAAAAGACAGACGAAGTCAGGGGCCGAAGGGTCGACGAAGCCGGACGGCTGTTGGCAGTAGACTGTTTCCGCAAGGTCGCCATGAAGAAAGGCGTTCTTCACGTCGAGCTGATGAATAGGCCAGTCCCGCGATGCAGCAATGCTTAGCACAACGCGGATGGTGGCCGGCTTGACCACCGGGCTGAACGTCTCGTCGTAGTCGACACCTGGCTGCTGTGAGAAGCCGCGGACAACCCAACGAGCCTTATGGCGGGCAAGCGATCCATCGGAGTGGAATTTGTGTTTGAAAATCCACTTGCCCGTCACAATGTTGGCGCCAGGTGGTCGTGGCACTAAGCGCCAAGTGCCATTGTCGAGGAGAGCTTGATACTCTTCTGCCATGGCAGCACGCCAGTTGGGATCAGCCAACGCGCTGCGGTAGTTGGCTGGCAGTGGAGAAGTCGACGTGGCGGAGAGATTCCGGTAGTTGACAGGCTGCACTGCCCCCGTTTGCAAACGAGTCATGGGCCGCCGCTCAGGAGGAGATGACTGCAGATTTCCGGTGGCTGGCGGTGGAGGCAGGCAGGCTGCCGTTGCGGCGGAATGCTGCGGTTGCGCCGTAGGAGCTGCATCCCCAGCCGGCAGTCCAGAGGCCGACGGGCCAGTGTTGGCCGTTTGTGTAGAGCTGTAACAGAGGAGCAGCGGCGGGCTAGAAAACAGAGGAGGGGTGGCGGCAGCTGAAAACCCTAGAAACAGAGGAGGGTTGGCGGCGGCTGGAAACCCTAAACAGAGGAGGGGTGGCGGCGACTGAAAAACAGAGGAAGGGCAGCGGAAGATGCCCAGGAGGAGAAATCTGATACCATGTAGAGAATTAGGGAACACCACACACCCAATGTGGGGGGGGGGTTGACTTTCATATATATAGCCATGTACAACTTGTGTTACAAGAAAGGGTAACTTGGGTATACATATATCTAATAATTACTTCCTTCACTTCCTTGGCACTTAATCGATTCTAAGCCACGTCTTATGTATGCATTCTGCAAAGGAGTCCGTTCACTTGTTCATAACAAAGGCTGCTAACATGCTAACCCTGCTGGTTTGGGCTAAGGCTCAGTGAGGCAGTGAGCCAAGCAGGAGTGAGCCCTAACTACGCTCTGCTTGAGCTCGGCCCCAAAAATAGCTTGAATTGGCTCGAGACAGGTTTGAGTAGACTATGAAATTCAAAAAGCAGAAGATAAAATGGGAACTCGTGTGAGCCCGAGCTTTATATCAACCTCAGCTCTAAGAAAACTTGATTCGTGGCATGTTTGGTTTGATTTACGTTAGCTCTTTTCTTTTTTTTCCTACAATTTTTTTTTTACTTTTAATAACGCGCAAAATGCCAAATTGGATGAATCATTCTAAGTCTTGACTGATACTCCGGTAATGGAGTTCCAGAACAGATGATTGATAAAGGAGGCACACATGAATGGATAAATTTTGTTCATCTAGCAATTGCATCTGATGCCTTATGGATTTGTTTCTATTGTTGGTCTATGTTATTACTTTTGCAGTTGTGGCAGCATATTAGTTTATGGAACTGATGTTTAATGACTGACATGTTTATGGGATTGTGCAGAATGCTGAGAAAAAGTGCTTTGCAGATTGTTGTGGCAATGAAGTGCTTCAAGTGAGGGCATATGGTCAGGCATATATTAGTCTTGGAATAAATATCAGGTTTGTTAGTACTTTTGATCTTACATCTACCACTACCAGTGTTATGAAATAACTCAATTGACCCTAGTGTCAGTCTTTTTTATTAGAAAAAATCTTTTCACTCATAATTTTACAACTCTTTAGGTTCCTTGTTGCCTTATCTGCTTAGCTTATATAATCACACTGTTGTAGCTATAGATATTCCAATCAAAGGTTGGTCGATCAATACCATCGAACTATAGCATTCCACTGCTCAATGATGTAAACAGAAGCCTTTTTGTACTGATGGACTGATCCTTGAAGTTCAAACGTTTGGATGGTTGTTTGCTTGTGTGTTTCTTTTTTTATAGATTTGTGTGCTTCTTTTCCTTCTCCACTCAGAGAACATGCATAATATTCATTACTATTATAAAAGAACAAGTTGGTAATTGTACGTCCATTCTCCTCCAACTGCTCTATTCCCTCAACTTCTCACCATTCTCCATTTTTCAATCGATCAGAGCAACTCTCTTCTATAGCACGATTCTCTATATATTCAATGAATTCCGTTGTAACGCACGGGTACGTAACTAGTATACTATAATATTTGGGCGTAACAGAATGTTGTTCAAATAGGTATGATCCTGCCCATCACTCTCAGAGATAGGCACCTGCTTCATAATGGGAATCTTGGACAGATAATGTTCCTTCAGTTTAGGAATCAGTTAGATCCATACTTAGTTTAAAGCATGACTTGCCGTTCCAAGGCTTGATACTCTGGGAACATTATTGTAACTGATGAGTTGGTGTAATAGAACATTTGCACGTTGTTAAACATTAAATAATATGCTGATACTTTTGTGTATAGCTAGCTTTATCCATTAAAATGTTAGATATGATCATGCAGTAATGATTTATGCTTATGTCTTGTGTATGCAAATCCTGGTCTGGCCTTTTTCTGTTTCCTAATATTGCAACTCATTTCTGTCTTCAATAGGAGTGGTCGCTTCCTCCTCCAATCACCAAAAAATATCTTGCCCCCTTCTGCGCTGCTGGATTGTGAAGAAGCTCTAAACAAAGAGAGTACCACAGCTACCGAGGTTTTTGCAAGCTTAAGGACCAGGAGCATCCTCCACCTATTTGCAGCTACTGGAAGTTTTTTTGGCCTTAAGGTTGTCAACTGTCTTGATCATATCATAATGTCTTGAATTTCTAAAATTTGTTGCAGATGCAGTGTCATTTTACTCCCTCTATATCTAAGAAAACGTGGGATGCATGCAGTCACACTTTTGCAACTTTAACCAATAATATCCTTAGAAATATATAAGATGAAAACATCAAATTATAAGTTGATGTGCCATAAAAAATGCTTTCATAGTATATTATATTTTTTTATATTATTTGTAATGAAATGTACTATGGTAAAAATCAACGGTTAAATTACATCTTAGACTGGAAAATGGCATTCTTTTAAATATGGAAGGTGTACTATGGACTTTTGTCAGCTGTAAGTGCTTGTACATTCTCTTGTACCAGTGACGCTCTTTCTGAGATGTAGGAAATTTCATTCAGCCTCTGAAAACTTTAGAACATAATAACTCGCATTTAAATCATTGATTGCTTCGTAAAAAATTATGGAATTAGGCAGCATACAATTTTTTTTAAGAGAAAGGGTCCCACCTTCTTTCTATTAAAGAAAAATATTTACAAGGTTTACGCTATGCAATTTATGCTATGAATATCCAAACTGTTAGTGTCCCATCATTGGTCATAGCATAGTAGAAGATTTTTTTTCTTCACTATAATCTTGCCTTTTGAGCAAAATTTTAGTTCACGTTGTTTATAATGCATTGGAGGTGTTCTAATGTACATTCTATAAAAATGTCTTCCTATGACTTAGGGGATTGTTTTGGTACAAGCACTTGTTAGCTACAAAAAGTTTTTCAACCTTCCCCGCTTCACCAGTTTTCCACTTCTTCCCACTCCCACTTGCAGGATTAGTCTTATGGTAGAAATACGTCTTTGTAAAATGCGTAAAAAATAAATGTGTGGACCATAGTTAGTACAATATCAATACGATCTTAGTTATACATGCTTTCGAACAACTCATGGGGTTTTGAAGCAACAACTTTCATGTGGGATTTGAACCGAGGATAAACATCTTGTGTCAGTTAATCACCAGGACATGTTTCCACCTTTTTTTGTTGAGATCAACATGTTTCCACTATAAGAGTGTATGGCTGTGGTTGTCCAGTTGGTATACTTTCATAATGACCAGGGGACTTATTAGAATATGCCAAGTTTTCTTTGGTTCCACATACAAAGTGCTAAGGTTCTGTTGTTCTTACTCCAGGTTTATCAGCAGTCTCAGGGTACTCTAAAGATTCCAAAGACCATTTTACATGGTTCAGATTTGATGGTCATGGGATTTCCACAGTGTGCAAATGCCTATTATCTGTTGATGCAACTTGATAAGGACTTCAGGCCTGTTTTTCATTTGCTTGAGATGCAGTCTGATGCAAGCAATAATGCTAATGCAAATACAGGTGCTAAAGAAGCTATGAGGGTTAACAAGATTGATGTTGGATGGTTGCAAATAAGTAAAAGTGAATCCAATACAAATCTTTTTGATGTGAAGCTGCATGCCCTACAAAGAACAGGGAACTGTGATGATATAGTGGAAAATGGATTTTCCATTCAGAATGGGATTGAGCCTCTTCCACTGCTGCCTGCTTGCTCACCATCCTTTTCGTCTGTTGTTGACGAGGTCTTTGAATATGAACATTGTTCTAGTTTGCCATCTACTTCTCATCCCGGTTCTCTTTCAGATGGTCTTCAAGGATTAAGTACCAGAGCTATCTCACCGATGCAGGATGGAGCCTCATCTCATCCCCAAGCTAATAATACATCAAAAGTTGCTCCTGCTGTCAGTTTGAACAGCTATTTTCCAACTAATTTGAGACATTTACAAAGTAAAAACGCCTTTTCCTCCTCAAGCCCTGCAAGGAATTCATCTGCTATTAAGTTGTCAGGTTCTAATTCTGATCATGAGCTGAGCTCATTGAGCTCTCCAAGCGAGCATGGTATTGCGGATGGAAGTAAATCACTTCAGCTTGTCCCTTCAAGCAAGGTTAATGGCAATCAGATCCCTGCTCAAAGCTCCTATTCAGGCAATCTTGGAAACTCTTTGTCTGGTCATTTGGTTCGACCTTCACCCACCATAGGAGGTATTTGACTAATTTTTTGGTGATAGAATTAGATAAGGCTTCATTATTATCACGAATGTTTGTCTTACTTGTGCAATTGACAGGATTAGGGAAGCTCATCACCGTAAGCTCTGATGGTGCATCTAGAAAGCGCTCTCTTTCAGATTTCTTACTGAATCTCCCTTCATTGCAAGGATTGAAATCCAGTGAGCCAAGCAAGCGAAGAAAAATATCAGAATCAATTGAGAGTTGCCCTCCTTTGCAGGCATACTCATCTAATTTACAATCAAGAACCAGCCTCACCTATGGAAATATTCTTGCGGAAAGAAATAATTGTGTTCCAGCAACTATGTATGCTTCAGTGCTACTACATGTCATAAGGCATTGTTCACTGTGCATCAAACATGCTCAACTAACTGCCCAGATGGATTCTCTTGCTATTCCATATGTCGAAGAAGTTGGCTTGAGGTCACCATCCTCTAATCTTTGGTTAAGGTTACCTTTTGCTCAAGATGATTCTTGGAAACACATATGCTTACGCCTTGGTAAGGCCGGAAGCATGTCTTGGGATGTTAGGATAAACGATCCACATTTTAGGGAACTTTGGGAACTCAATGGAGGAAGCACCACGACACCATGGGGTGGTGTTGTGCGCATTGCGAACACCTCTGAGATGGATTCACATATCTCTTTTGATGCAGATGGTGTTGTTTTAACTTACAGCACTGTTGAGGCAGATAGTGTTCAGAAGCTTGTTTCAGATTTACGACGACTTGCAAATGCACGCTCATTTGCTCGTGGAATGTGGAGATTGATTGGTGTGAAACTTGACGGCAAGCTAGATAACAATCAGACATCCGTAGAGATAAAGCCACAGTCTGTTAATAAAGGTAATAATGATGCTGCTGACAGGCTATCTGAACAGATGAGAAAGACATTCAGGATTGAAGCTGTTGGTTTAATGAGCTTGTGGTTCAGTTATGGCACCATGCCTGTGGTACACTTTGTTGTTGAATGGGAAACTGCTAAGGGAGGCTGCACAATGCATGTTTCTCCTGACCAGCTTTGGCCACACACAAAGGTTCGTTCATGCTTACACTATGTTTCAATATGCATACATGAGATGAATACAAGTAAACGATGTCTGAATCTTTCAACCTGTCAAAGTTTATTACTAATATTTATGGTTTATTACTAATATTTATGTAACTCAGATGGTTACAAATAATTTTCATTTGTCTGTAATGAGAAATAGCAAAAAATTGTTTCTAGCACCTACTTTGCTAGTCTGATGTTTTTCTAGTGCATTGCTTAGCTTCTTAGCCTACTGCACCTCCGAACATACTGCAGTACATACTACAGTGAGCTTCAGATAATTGTTTGGAAGTATCATTATTAGTATAAACAAAAAAAGGATGTGAACTTTTTGTGTGTGGATAAAAAAATGGCTTTCATAGCTTAACACATTCTTTTGTGTTGAATTGCATACTTTCTGTGTTTCAGTTCAATTTCCCATTCACAGGGAAATTTTGCTAAAAGAAATATTTCTTATACATTTTTCTTTTTCTTTTGACAATTGTGTACAAATCAGTATGATCATATAATCAAATTCATTCTGAAAGTATAAATGGGTAGCGGTATATTTTTTCCACAAGAAAATACATGTGCTCATCTGTATTATCAAATGAGTTGTTCCAATTGGCTCCTATCTGTTCATGACATGTATATAAACAAAACCTGAGTACAACCTCTTATTCAGTCTGTTTAGGCATCGAACTTTCCATTGAAATTGTTTAATTCGTAACCAAGTTCTCATAAATGCAGTTTTTGGAGGATTTCGTGAATGGTGGTGAGGTAGCATCCTTTTTGGATTGCATTCGGCTAACAGCAGGACCTTTACTTGCCCTTGGCGGTGCCATTCGTCCTGCAAGGATGCCTGTAACTGTTTCTTCTGTATACAGCACCACGCCAAAGCAGACCAATATCCCCACGCAGGGGCCCTTAACAAATGGTTCATCTTCAACAGCCATGCATCATGCATCTGCTCCATCGAATCCTGCTGCAACCCATTTCGGCGGTCATAATCTTCACACTGCTGCCATGCTTTCCGCAGCTGGACGGGGTGGACCTGGACTTGTTCCTAGTTCATTACTGCCTTTTGATGTTTCTGTCGTGCTTCGTGGGCCATACTGGATACGCATTATATATCGCAAGAAATTTTCTGTTGACATGCGCTGCTTCGCTGGGGATCAGGTTTGGCTACAGCCAGCAACCCCTCCTAAAGGTGGACCTTCAGTTGGTGGATCGCTGCCATGCCCACAATTTCGACCTTTCATAATGGAACATGTTGCTCAGGGTCTAAATGCTCTTGAACCCAGTTTCATGAATGCTACACAGGCTGGTGCACACTTAAATACCAGTGCTGGAGCTCCACAATCTGCTCCTAGTTCAAATCGTTTAAATGCCACCCCTGGTGTTGCTATGTGCAGGCCAACTTCTGGTGTTGCTAACCATGTAGCAGCCAGTTTGAGTCGAGCAGGAAATGCCATGTTGGCTTCTTCGGCACTTGCTTCAGGGATTGGTGCAGCCTCTGTGCGACTAACACCTGGAACTGGGCTTCCTGTTCATATGAAAGGAGAACTGAACACAGCCTTCATTGGGCTTGGGGATGATGGTGGCTACGGAGGTGGTTGGGTTCCTTTAGCAGCTCTCAAGAAGGTGTTGAGAGGGATCCTTAAGTACCTTGGGGTTCTATGGTTGTTTGCACAGTTGCCTGAACTTCTGAAAGAGATATTGGGATCAATTTTGAAGGACAATGAGGGGGCTCTTTTGAATCTAGATCAAGAGCAGCCTGCACTGCGGTTCTATGTGGGGTAAGATTATAATACTAGTATGTGCATTTGATTGAACAGTTGAAGTCTAGCATTGTGTTCTCATTCCATATATCTTGTTGTTTGCTTTTCCAGTGTACTGGTAAGAAGGGCTGCTATAAAAATATTCATGGGCTAGCAATGTTGAGCTTTCCATGATTTTCTTTGGAAAATAGTGCCTTTCTTGTCTGTTTGGTTTATGCATGAACTTTTGGATGGTTTATGCTTTTTTATGCCCAAATGCTTTATATATTTACTGAATATAGATATTGTTCTGATATTTATTTATTAATTTTGCTGGTATCCACCCATAATTGTTTGAACTTAGGCTAATGTTGTAAGATGGAAAAGTGGTTGTTTATGCAGCTGAAAATGTTTCCTTTTTTTTGCCTTTCATTTGAATATTTTGGATATCCAATAAAGTATTTCTTTTCTCTTATGTCTTGCAGAGGTTATGTATTTGCAGTTAGTGTTCATCGGGTTCAACTGCTTCTACAAGTTTTAAGTGTTAAACGATTTCATCACCAGCAACAGCAAGCTCAGAGCAATGCTCAGGAAGAGCTAGCAGCAGCTGAGATCAATGAGATCTGTGATTATTTCAGCAGGCGTGTCGCCTCTGAACCATACGATGCTTCTAGAGTTGCTTCTTTTATCACTTTGCTTACATTACCGATTTCGGTACTGCGAGAATTTTTAAAGCTGATTACTTGGAAGAAAGGGTTTTCCCAGGCTCATGGGGACATAGCTACTGCTCAGAGGGCCCGCATTGAGATTTGTTTGGAAAATCACTCAGGATCAGTTTCAGATGACAACACAGAAAGCTCCCTAGCTAAGAGCAATATTCATTATGATAGAGCCCACAGTTTAGTAGAGTTCGCCCTGACGTTTGTACTTGACCATGCTCTCATCCCTCAAATGAACGTAGCTGGTGGAGCAGCATGGCTTCCTTATTGTGTATCCGTGAGACTAAGGTATTCTTTTGGGGACAAGAATCATATAGCATTCCTTGCAATGGATGGGAGCCATGGTGGGAGAGCTTGCTGGTTGCAGTATGAGGATTGGGAAAGATATAAGCAGAAGGTTGCAAGGGCAGTGGAGACTGTGAATGGATCTGCGGCGATTGGAGAAGCAGGCCAAGGAAGGTTGCGAATGGTTGCTGAGATGATCCAAAAGCAACTGCAACACTGTCTACAGCAGCTGAGAGACGGCCCACTTTCTGCTGGGTCAACTGTGTCATGAGCTAAACTATTGGCAAATTAGGAGCCAGGTTAGATAATTTTTGTTGTAATGGGTCGTTTCATATGAGCTGGCTGGTATATTCGCCACACCTGTGTTGGCACCTGGCGTTGGATAGCAGCATGGCATTTTACATTCATTGCTGCAAAAATGCACTCATGTGATCATGTCCACGGTGGCAGGTATAGCTTCTCAGCCGAAGGCTTGTTGATTCATATGGCAACTTTGTACAGTAAAAGGGTGTAGTGTCATTGTTGACCCTTGGAGCATGTAATCCGTAACATAGCAAATCTGGGTAATAATGCACCAAATTGTGTTTGCTCATGGACTACAGCAGCGCAATTTGGCATCGATCTGCTGTATTATCTCAACTCTTGTGGCCACCTTCCTTTTTCTGATGTATAGCTCAGTAGCTCACTCAGGACGGTATGAGTGTTATTTTCTTGTTCAGAACTCCGAAGGGAGCTTGTGTCTTGGTGCTGATCTGGTATGTAGGGGTGGAAACGGATCGGATACGGTCGAATAGTCTCAAATACGAATATGAATCCATATTTTTAAAACGAATACGAATACGAATTCGAATATTTTCAAATACGGATACGAATATTCTCGAATACGAATACGGATATTTTCGAATACGGATTTTCTCGGATACGAATATCGGATAAAACGGATTCTTAACGGTTTTGCCGATTTTTCATCGGTTTTTGACCGGTTACCAGTTTTAAACCGCCTAAATTCAAGTTTTGAATCACAAAATTTGTACGGATTTTTCATGGGCTCTAGAAATGGATCGAATACGAATCGAATAGTCTCGAATACGGATACGAATATTCTCGAATATGAATGCGAATACGGATACTCTCGAATACGGATACGAATATTCTCGAATATGAATGCGAATACGGATACTCTCAAATACGGATACGAATATTCTCGAATACGAATACGAATATTTTCGAATACGAATTTTGCTTACCATATTTGGAATTTTCTCGGATACGAATATCGGATAAAACGAATTATCCGTTACCGTTTTCCACCCCTACTGGTATGAGGGGCGTGGTGTACATTATATATGGTATTGGACTCGACTGATAATCTGTTATGTTTGTATAAGCAGGACATCCCAATCTGTGCTTAGAACTCCCCAGGGAAATAAGTAGTGTTCAGATTCTCAGCATCCGAAGTTGCTTGAACCTTTTACTAATGCTTCTTTCTTTCTTTGTGTCGCTTAATAAAGTTGTGTACATCTTTTTAGTATGTTGTCATTTCCAACAGAAGTATGTTCTACAATATGTCGGTCACTTCAATGCATGCACTAGGAGGCTGTCCCGGTATAGTAATGACTTTTGAAGAACTGTTCTAATTTTCATCTTAGACAGTAGCAAAACAAACCCTATAACTTCCAAATTTTGAATTCTAGTCGATTGTTTGATACCTAAATGGGCTTATTGTTCGTTTAGGGAACATTCATAAATATACTATATAATACGACTGGTGGAGTTGGCCAATCTAACCGTATACTCCAGTTGCAAATTGAAGTCATTTTGGGATATGTGCAATCAAATATTCTAAATTTTGATTATTAATATTTTTATGAATATTTAGATTAAACATATGAAAATTATGTATATGTCTTGAAAAATATTTTTATGATATTATAATTTAATAGGTTTTATTAACACGTTATAATAAAATGAGTGATCAATGTTGTTTGGGACGCATCAACATCAAAAACGATTTTATTTTGTGACTGCAGGGCGTATGTAGATCTTTCCCCGCTCGTTTCGGCTTCAGCTTCTGACTTCTGGCTTATTTTTTACTATTCATAAATTTCGTCTTTTTCTGAACTTTTAGTTTTTTTGAGTTTTTTGCCGGTTCTTTTTTCCCGTATTCGTTTGCGTTGTCCGTGATGAGCTAGCATATTTTCTCTATTTTTAATTTTTTTTAAATTTAATTATGCCAAATAAGCCACCTTCAGCTACAGTGAAATTTCAGCCGCTACAGTGCAATTTCAGCTATAAGCCACAGCTTTTCAGCCCAACCGAGCGGGGCCAAGTCGAGCAATGTAGCACTATTTGTGTGTTTAATTAAAAAAATGCATGCTTGTGTTTTCTAAGGCCTTGGAGTGGACGTGTCCGTGTGACATCGATGGGTGTGGTCTTGTACTTAAAAAACGATAATGCTTACTAGCTACTAGTCGTGTTATAGAGTGCCTGCGCATCGTCGGAAGGAGGCAGAGGTGGTGAGAGGTGAGATTTTATGGATCGCATGAACCGTGTGGGAAGGTAGTGATTAACTAAATCATAAACACATTAGATCGAATAAAAGGTGAATTCATTTCTTCAGTTTTAATTTGTTTTCATTGAAAATATGATACTATTTAATGATGAAAATATATATTTATGCAGATATACAAAGAGGATTATATCAACACTATATGCTCGTGGTTAGGATCCACCTAAAGAGAAGCCGACTAGCACATCATGATCAAGTTGACACCTTTCCCAACTTTTTCTTAAGGTTTCCACGTCACTTTTTATCCAAGTCAAGTAAAAGTTTATGTGGACACGTTCTGGAATCCAATTCGACTTCCGGAGATAGCATTGACTTCAAACATGCATATAATTCGTATGCGGACTCCATTTGAGGTCTATGAGTACAGCATGAAAAGCTTATCTTATCCTCTTTCCAACGAATCTGGCTTCACCTCTAAATTTCTTCTGTGCATGCTGTAATCGCCAAAACCAGTCAGGGTTGATTCTAAATCACCTCCACTTGGGTCCATAAGCCTTGTACCATCCTTGGGGCACGTGTCCAATCCCAGGACGACCCGTGGCTGTCCTCTCACTTCTCCATCTCATATATTCAGCCGTCACCCCCTTTGAAATCTTCAAGTTTTGTTTAGATTAGTTTAACCCCTAGTATGCAAATTCCACATTGTCTCTTATGTCGATTAGACCAATAAATTTGTGTTACAGAACCTCAACTATACTTGTGTGACATATATCTAGTAATTTTCAAATTGCTCTTTACTCGAATTCTTACTTGTTCTTTGATTGCTTACAACAATTGATCTTCGTGATCAGATCAACCGTCGTTCTTGGCGAGGTTGATAACAACAAGAGCGTGGTGTAACGATTGTTGAACGGTTTCATCGTGTTTCGGTCAACTAACCTAATCTTCAATGCTCCACCAATCAAATTATCATCCACCGAAAAATTGAGACCAATCCTACATCAAGATTAGGAATTGATCTTCGCGATCAAGTCAACCATCATTCTTGGTGAGGTTGAGAACGACAAGAGCGTAGTGTAGCAATTGTTGGATAGTTTGATCATGTTTCGATCAAGTAGCCTTATCATCAATGTCATTTTCAATCAATCGAATTATCATCCATCGGAAGATCGGGACCAATCCTACATCAAGTAGTATCAGAGTACAGATTGCCCGGTGATATTTCAGTTTTAGATTTGTTTTTCATACCTATAACTAGAAAATTGTCCTACAAAGAGTTAATTTTCGCTGTCCAAAACCCGTTTGTGCTTTTCGATCTATTAGTTTTGATTTCCTAAATTAAATTTGCATCCGTCTTAACATTGCCTAGTTGATGGTCATATCTTTGCTCCTAAAAAATCCAAACAAAAAATCCCCACTCCAAAATCCATCTAGAACATTCCAAACCCTAATTTTCAATTTTCGGCCAGAAGACTCCCTTTTCATTGTTGTCACAAAAAAAGACATAACTTTTGTTTCCTTTATCCTTTTTGCTCGAAACCACCGCCATTAGATTCATAACTTCATTGTCCAACTGCCTGTAAAACTGCACTTTATTCTAGTAAGGCAATTAAAGGATATCCGTGGTGAAAGTTGGCCCAAATTTCTTGTTTGAATCTACAACAGTCAACAGTTGTGATATTTGTGTGATTTTTTGATCGATTTTCATAACTTGGCTCCAACATAAAAATTGTAGAAAAATCTTTCAGGAAACAAAGAACAAATAATCATTGAAAAGAGGCATTTGAAACAAATTACAGCCAAAATACCGACGTATTGTCTAGTGGACAGAAATCTTCAGTTTTCATATTTAGGTCAATCCTTATGCTTTTCAACTCCAACTTGCATTCTTTTAATTTATCTTATGTATACCACTCCTATACATTGTTATACATTTAATTTAGCCTTTATCTATCATTGTTTGATCAGCAACATAGGCTAAATGCTAGATACAAACTATAATTTAATTATGTGTAATTTCTAAAATTAATTGATTGATCTCCATTCTACATTTTTAGAGCCATCCAAGCTACACCTACTACTAACTGACACAGGTCTTGACATACCGGCAATCGCTATACTCATCACTTGAGTCAAGTTATCACGAACTAGCCACCAGTTGCACCACCTGTTTTGCATTGGTAAGAACACGTAAGAACTTGGTAAGAGCTTAAGAGATGTGTGAGTTGACAAGTTCCACCTCCTAGTAGTTGATAGGGATTTATATATTTCTTGTGTATTTTCTTGTTTCCTACTAACCATGACAGTTCAAGATCATATAGGAGGAAGTTTCGTGAGATCAACAATACCATTGACTCATCTCCTATACCTAAACGAGGTAAATTTAAGCATGTATTTTCATCTTTTGCTAGTAAATTTGATCCTGACATCTATGTTGACTGGGAGGTAATATTGGATAAAGAATTTAAATATTATGATTGGTCTGAAAGGCAAGAGATTAGAGTTGTCATTAGTGTTTTTATTGATAATGCAATACTTGGTGGAAGTATCTTGGTAGACATGGTAAAGTGTCTCAAACTTGGAATGCATTGAAGAAACTTTTGAGAGATGACTTCGTTCCTAAATATCATGCTGATTATTTGCTAGTTAGATTGCAATGTTTAAAATAAGATAGTACAACTGTAAATGAATAGTATAATGAATTGAAAACTTGTTTGTTGCGTTGTGGCTTAGAGAACATGCTGAAACTAGAGAGAATAGATTCTTAAGTCGGTTTAATCAAGAAATTCAGGACCTTCTTATTCACAAAGAATATAATTCTCTTTCTTATTTGTTTATAGTTGATAGTAAAGTTGAAAGTCAGATTGAGAAGAAATTGAGAATGCTTGATAACAGGAAACATGAGAACAAACCTATATTTGTGCCTTTTTTTGCGACTAATAACTTGCAGGAAATTGAAAACCATGCTGAAGAGAAAAATGAGCTGATCGAGCCACCAACCCCTTTGCTTGAGAAAGAAGATGTGGAGATGGATGCACCTACATCATCTGAAGAGATTCAAAAAGGTAAAGATAATGGTGTTATCACACTCAAGGTGAATATGCTTGTGAAGAATAACAATTGTCCATAGTTCATGCTACTTTAGAGTAAAAATTAGTGAAAACAATCCTGATATGCACATATTTCAAGTAGAGAATTTAGACTGCATTGATACAAGTGTTGAGAATAAGTTGTGTGCTAATTCCTTGCATAAATTTTTGACACAAGTAGAAATTTAACATGATTCTTTTGTTTTAATTTCAAATTCTTGTGCTAAGATAAATGCTTTTGATTCTATCAATGTGCAACTGATCCATACTAGAGATAAGCTAAATGAGATTTCTTTTTCGAACACTTTAGGTTATATTAAGATTGATTATCCATGTGAACTAAATCATTTAAAGAAGAAGTTATTTGAGATTTCCAATTCACTTTTATTGTTTTGGTATAAATTTTACGTAATAGGCATGTATGATGAAAAGAAAATTTACATGATTCATAGAATTTGCATACTTTAGAACTGGAAGGTTCAACTTGGAGAAGGAACACTGTCATATAGAAGAAACTGATGGCACTAATCTTAATATTTTTAATTCCTAGGAACCGTTTGTACTGTAGTATCATAGACTGTTCATATGAATAACCGTCTGTGGTATTTTCACAGACGATTTTTAATACAAACCGTTTTTAATACAAATCGTCTATGATACTTCATAGACGGTTCTAGATAAGAACCGTCTGTGATAATGGCAGACATCACAGACGGTTCTTATCAAGAACCATTTGTGATCCTTCATAGGCGGTTTGTATTAAAAACCGTCTGTGATAATAAAGTTATCATAGATGACTTGTATTAAAAATCATCTGTGATATGTTTCCCACCTCACAATACTCGAAAATTTCATAATCTGCCGCCTGAGTCCGAGTAGGATTCTGTTCCGAGACATCCTTATTAAAACGGGTATAACTTTTGCATACGGTGTCCGTTTTCGATGTTCTTGTACTCGTTGGAAAGCTAACTATGAGTCCAATCCAAAACAATGACTGGCTTGTGCTCATCGCCCTCTAAAACCCTCAAAATCGGTCATCTTTAGCCCCAAATTTGCATTACAAGTTTGTGGTTTCTATTTTTGCTCTTTTTCTTGGTCTTCCCTTCGGAATTTGGATTTTTCTTCAACTGAAAAGTTGTAGATCTCATCGAAACCTTTCAAATGAGTATATATAAGCCATATAAAACTTTTCTATTTTATCTTTTGAGACTAGTTGTTTATATTGCATCGGTATATAAAACTTTGTGCTCTAATTCATAGATGGTTGGTATACAGAACCGTCTGTGATATACATTCATCATAGACGGTTCTAGCTACCAACCGTCTGCGATAGAGAGTATCACAGATGGTTTATATGTAGAACCGTCTGTGATAATTTGATTGCTGGGCCCGTCGATCCTCCCTAACCCAATCTTAGCCAATAGAAATCCACCAACCCTCACCCCACGGGTCG
Source organism: Dendrocalamus latiflorus (assembly GCA_017311315.1). Classification (NCBI taxonomy): domain Eukaryota; kingdom Viridiplantae; phylum Streptophyta; class Magnoliopsida; order Poales; family Poaceae; genus Dendrocalamus; species Dendrocalamus latiflorus. Next base: position 18,539,337 of record CM029674.1, read on the forward strand.
TAGCTCCACCTCTCCATCCGCGCACCAAAAATTTTCGCAGTCCCGCCTCTCCCTCCCCTATAAATAATCACCCAAACCCAGCCTTCTTGTCATTCTCCTCATCCTTGACCCTTACCACAATAGCCCGCACGAAGCAGGCGACGCACAAGTCTATGGGAAGCAAGACACCACAGAAGTAACTAGCTACCAAGGCGACACTCAATCAACACCGACGATGGTGGGTGTCAAAGACATCCAGCTCGTGCGCTGCATCAGGGGTGAGAAGGCTTAGGCATAGAGGATCTTTGCTTTTTCTTTGTTCTTGTTGTGTCAGCTACGATGGTACTGTGTTTTTTTACTATATTTGCTTGTTTTCAGATGGCATAGTTAACATTTCATGAGGCTAGCCAAAAAAAGAAAAAAGTATAGAATGAACTATCACAGATGATTTTTCGATATAAATCATCTGTTAAGAATTATCATAGACAGCTCAAACCAAAAACCGTTTGTGATACTGCACATCACAAACGATTTTATCTACCAACCATCTGTGATGAAAAAATATCACAGACGGTTCTAGCTACCAACCGTCTGTGATACTCATCCATTACAGACGGTTGGTAGCTAGAACCGTCTGTGATGTGTGAGTATCACAGACGGTTTTTGATTCGAGACGTATGTGATAGTGTTCTTCACATACGGTTCTAGTTACAAACTGTCTAAGTTGTGATTATCATGAATGGCTCACAAACCGTCTGTGATAATCTCTGATTATCACTGACCCATAAATTCAGACGATTTGAAAAACCGTCTGTGATGACGATTCTGAACCGTCTGTGATGACCCTTTTTGTAGTAGTGTGCCACCTCCACTTGGGCCCGTTGGCCTTGTACCATCCCTGGGGGCACGTGTCCAACCCTAGGACAACCCCTGGTTGCCCCTCTCACTTCTCCATCTCATATATTTAGCTGCTGCCCCTTTGAACTCTTTAGATTTTGTTTAAATTAGTTTAGCCCCTTGTGTCTCTTATGTCGATTGAACCAACAGATTCATGTTACAAAATCTCAAATATCCTTGTACGACTTATATATCTAACAATTTTTAGATTACTCTTTACTTAAATGTTTGCTTGTTCTTCGATTGCTTGCAAAATTGATCTTCATAATAAGGTCAGCCGTCGTTCTTAGTAAGGTTGATAAGGACAAGAGTGTAGTGTAGCGATTGTTAGATGGTTTGACCAAGTTTCGGTCAAGTAGCCTCATCATCAATGTTATTCTCTACCAATTGAATTATCATCCTTGAAAAATCGGGACCAATCCTACATCAGGTAGAGTAGAAAGGTTTCTTGAATGTGCACAACTCAATGGTAGGATGCAAGATAAAAAGTTTGTACTTGTTCATTATTTTTCCTTTCAACAATGATAACTCTTGAGCCGATTGTCTGATTTGCATTTCATTTGGATCGTTGTGATCTATATTGCGAGTGAAACAAAATAAAACACATATTGAGTATGTGTTGGAGGCATATTGATAATATTATTTCTCAACTAGCAACTTTAGATGTTCGTTGGTAGCAACTCTAGAGTTTGCTAGTAACATTAGTTGTTAGTAAGATAAATTTAAGTTTCTAGTCAGTTGCACCTCAATATTTTAGTTACTAATCTTTCTTCGATAGTTTTCTTTTCAGTTGCCACATCAATATAACATTAGTTGCTAATAAGGTGAATTCAAGCTTCTAGTGAGTTGCTGCCCTCATCTTAGTGAGTTACTACTCGACTATCAGTGAGTTACCACCCCTTCTCGGTGAGTTACTACTCGATTACCAGTGAGTTGCTACCCCATCTCAGCGTATTGCTTTTTCCGATTAATTTTCCAATGAAGTTTGATATCCTCTTCTTGATTTTCTACTATATTTCTAGCGAATTGCCACCCCATTTTAAGTGAGTAACGATTGAAATTCCCAACAAAGTTAGTGTAGTTGCTACACCCATCTTAGTAAGTTGCTAGAAGATTCTCAATGAGTTGCTAGTCGATTTCTAGTCAGTCGCAAGCAATATGTAATTAGCAACTAATCCAGAGTTCTTACCAAATAGTGTAGTCACCACTAGTAGTTGATTGCATAAATAATTGATAATTATCAAGTAATAGAGAGCTACTGGCAAATAACATATTGAGTTGCTAGCAACTAATGTAAAAAGATACCAATAATACATAGTTGAGAATGAACTTTTATCGTTATATCGCAAAAAATATCCAATATATGTCTTTTTTTGTTCCGTTCTTCGAATAGAACACGATGGTGCAAATAGAATACAGGATAGATACTTAGCTAATTAGATATAGTATTTTGAAGCAAAAATGATGAACAAGTACAAACTTCCAACTATCACCTATCCACCCTAACTTTATGTATGCACTCTCCAAGTGAACATCGCACGGCTTCCATAAACTCCCAATGAATTGCAAGTGCACAAAACGGTGGAGAAGCAAGGTGATAGAACAAAAGGGAATGTGCTCGTGGGGGAAGGAACATGCTTGACAGAAAAAGGAATGGGTGGGGTGGTCACACGATGGCGCTAATGTGCTTTAAAAAGCGGCAAACAGTAGGTTTTCTAAGAAGAGAAAATTATGTCATCATATTGCAAGGAAGCATAATTTTGAGAATATTATTGCAATTGGAACCCACTGATCAGTACCACACAAATAGTTAGAATTGTGGGAAATACTATCATTGGTGTTTCCGTTGGTTACCCCCTTCACATCCATTGAGATGAGAAAAAACTTCATCATCTCTCTCACAACAAGCCAACGTGTTCACTTCTCTCTCTTCATCCCCATTTCTATAAATTGCCTGCGTCATGCAACATTAGAGCATGATGGCTAGTTGCGTGTCCCTAGAGAAATTAGGCTGCTAGCCACACGAGGTGGCCAAAACGATCGTGTACCCACTACTATAGAAAAGCTCATGACATATGGTTCAGAAACGTTACTACAGATGGTTTCCTGAACCATCCATGCTTATGAGTCAGTAATATCCTAAGGGCATTGCAAGCGATTTTTGAACCATCTGTGATAACCATTATCATAGACAGTTCTTAACTAGAACTGTCCATGATAACATTTATCATAGACGATTCTTACCATAAACTATCTATGATAGTTTATTATCACAAACGATTCTAGTTAAGAATTGTTTGTAATTGTGTTCTCATGATATCCTAAATCTACCTCCTTCTGTTCATCAACATTCTCTAATTGCGCTATAAAACTGCGCAATCAGAGAATGCAGATGAACCAAAGTAGGCCTATTTATAATTGGCGCCATATATTTTGTGGCTCATTGTTTAGGTTGTAGGTTTTGTTGTTTTGGTATGTTGTGGTCGTAGGTGCATGGTCGTAAGCCATGGTCGCATACTGTGGTCATAAGCCGTTGTCATATGCAGTGGTCGTAAGCGTGGTCGTATGTTGTGGCATAGGTGTGCGGTTGTAAACTGTGGTTGTATGCGCCTAGCCTGTTAGCATCCATGTTTGCCACATCAGCAAATTCTGTTAGCAAATAGAGGAATTGACTTATGGTACAAACAAAGACAAGTTTAGAGAGTTGAGAAAGTATAATGCAAATTCTCAAAGTAAAGTGGTGGGGGATATATCACCGGCAATGCAAGTTTAGAGAGACAAGATTTACATGACCGAAACTCTAGTCATCCAAAATTTTTGTAATTTCATATGTAAGCACCAAGGAAGAGAGGGGAGGTGAGACGACCCGTGTCATTACCATGGGGTAACAACACTAGTCAACGGATTGTTACTTGTCATTTCGGTAAAACACCGCATTTAACAAGCAACAAGCCAATCAGAGTAGTTGCAGCAGAACAATAATTAGAGACTGAAAGTACAATATTTATTACAACCCGTAAGTGACTTAAGGTCAAGTCACCTAATTGTTTCTTACGGTTACCATAGTTATGGTCCATTACACAACTAAGTGCTACATCAGTGGGAGATACATGGTTGCTTATTATGTAATACCCGTCGGTCCAGTTATGACAATCTAAGGACTGTCTATTCCTCCCAGCCATCAGATACGGCCTCCATCTCGTCATCCTCTGCAACCTCATATCCTGAGGTGTCCTCATTTTCAAGCCCGCCCTCTTCAAAACCCAAAAATTCCCCTGCTGAGAATTGTTCTGAAAGGGGAGATTTAATAGCAAGAGTGAGTACAGAGTACTCGGCAAGTTTATAAATAATGATGCAATCTTTTTCAGGTTTCTACCTGTATCTTACCTGATTCAATTTTTCCAAAGGATATAATATAAGTTTTGAAAGGTCGACAGTATTTTAACTTATGAAATATCTATCATTCATTTTGGAACAATAGAAAAACTAGTGTTTTCCCCCGTAGACTCTTATCCAAGAGACTGGCATGAATTCATGATTTTTAGTACTGCGCAGATTTGTATCACTTTACCCATAATTATTCTGAATTATTATGGACACTGGACTTTCGCATTTCCTTTGATGCAAACCCAAATTCAGAATACAGAATGTTTTCTCGACTCTTATCACTATATCTCCATCCGGCTATAAAGCCCTTGGTCGAGCGGTTCTGAATACTCGACACTCCACATACGCTAATATAAGCGACTTGGACTCCCGGGTTTCCTTACCGGCCCGAGTCCCCTTCCTAAGTTATTACTTATCCATCATGGAGATAATAGCAATAAAAGAGAGTAACTTGTTCCGCCCGTTTAGCACGGGAGTATGGTTGATACTGTTTTACGGTTTATTCAAAATGAAGGTTGTTTTATAGTCGTTGTATGATAACCATATGTAGAGGGTCTCACCTGCCTCCGAACTCATAACCAGAGCACCCTCTACCATCTTCTAGTAATTTCTCTACAGCCCACTGCTCCTCCAGTGGACTTATTTACTTCTGGTTACTTATCATGTTATCCAATATTCTGACCATGTTTCTTTATTTTAGAAATTAATTTTCATGCACATTTAGAGAATAGCTGTCAAAACCAGAACATTTTTCATGAACCACCGCAGGCTTGGCAACCTGCTTTACTTGCCTGACTGAGAGGTAGTTAAGTCAGTGTTTGTCTGAACAGTCGCTTCTCCTGAAACCCAATCCCCTCCTGCATTATTTTAAGATAGAAATATGGATTCTCAAATGAAGCAATAACCCTCATTAAATTTTAGGTTCAAGAGTTTAAATTTCTAGGCTTTAAAGGAAGATTATTTACAGAGAGTCTTTGTTAATGATTTCCTTGTGTATTTTAATTGAAATAATATACATGCATTTCATCTTACTGTTGTATTTTCCTTGTTATGCATTACTGTGGACTACTCTGTAAATCCTGGTAAAAAGAAACTGGCCCACTCGGCCTCTCGGCCTGAGCAGGCCCAACCAACCCAAACGGCCCTGTCGGCGCCGGGGTCATGAGACCCAACCGAACGCCTTGGCCCCCCCTCTCTCTCCCCCTCTCCCCTCTCTCCCGGCTACTCCCCGCCTCCCCTTCCTCTTGCGGCGACTCCGCCCACATCGGCCCCGCCAGCCATGGCGCCGCCGACCGCCAGCCCTTCCGTGCCTCTAGTGGGGTCTCGCCTCCCCCTTGGCTCCCCTCTCCTCTCGGAGCCGCCAGTTTCTCCAACCTTGCCCTTGAGGGTCGCATCCCCTTCCCGGTTATCCGCCGCCGGTCTAAAAATCGAGCGGTGCCCTTGGTTGATTGCTAGCTCCATGGATCTGGTGTGGTGAGTGGGCTTTTGAGGCTTGGATCTGGTTTCCCCCCCCCCCCTTTTCTTTTATCGTGTTCTTGGCCATTTGCGGTGAACTGGGGTTGCGGTTGGGTCTCGGGTTGGCCTGCGCTATACCTTGAGTCGCCGCCACCGGATCTACCACGGTGGGCTTGCGCCTTGGTGAGACCGGGCTGCACCGACGCACCTGGGCATCAACTTCCCCCTTTACGGCGGTGCGCCACGGCAGCGGCATGCTGCCGGCGCTCCTCTCGGCTTTGGCCTTTGTTGGCCCGTGCCCCGCCTGCTATTCGCAGGTCTCGTGCGCCACGGTGGCCATGAACCACCGACGCCATGCACTACTTCTTCGACCTTATCGGGTTTCTCTCTTCTCCATCCCTACCCCTTACTCTTATCCATCCCTATTGATTAGTGTGGAATATGCATGCCATGGTGATTACTAGTAGCGATGTTGGTTTTTGGTGAGCAACCATGTGGGGGCTGGGCATGGACATTACGCCGGGGGAGCAATTGTCGAAGCCCAGGGGCTCATGGACGGCCACTAAAGCCTCTGTCCGGTGGGTGTTGGGGTGAGCAACTGTGGTGTCTTGCGGCATTTGGATATGTATGGTTTATGCCGATTCTCGGCCTTAAGGGCGCACTGGATGGCTACCCAATTCGGTTAACCTAGTGTGGTGAATGGTCTATCTTGCTTGCATTCTAATGATTAACTAGATGATGGTTACTTGCTTATCAAAAAGGCAAGGGCTTTCCAAGGACTTACCTTACTTGTGCTGTTGGCTCAAAGGAATGGGGTGGTTGTGCTTTCTTGGCTGTCTTGCCCTTGTACTTGGTGTTGTGGTTGGTTCCTGGGAGTACCTCCTGGCTGGTGTATTTGGTGCTGTCCTTCTGGTCTCGTTGGTTGCTTGGCTTTTGTCTGAGTGCTTGGGTTTTAAAAAGAGTGATGCAGCTTCTTGGGCATTAAGGTAGCCGTATGGGATTGATTGAAGATATTGGTGTTTTGTGCTGTTATTTGATGGCCTGCACTATCTCTATTTGCCTCCTCTCTTTTGGGCAGTGGGCTGTGCAGTGGCTAGTCAGTGAGCTTGAAGGCTCACTGGAGCTTTGAGGTGGTGGATGGCGGTGCTTGTGATGTTCTGGCAGGGTGCTCTTTACTATAGCACTCTCTTTTTGGTATGGCCAGAGCTTGGTCTTTTGCTGCCTAGTGGCAGTGAGGTGAAACGTGGCTTACTCTCCCTGCTGGCTATGCATGCATGGTTGACTCGTGTCCTCTATTAGTCATGCATGGCTTGTGGCTTTGTTTATGCATCATGGAGGAGTAATTTCTGATATGGTTTCACAGGTAAGAAGGTAAGTTTTAAAATTTGCCGGATGATGATCTCCTACTAACGTGAGATGGTGCCGGTTTGTCTCTGACAAATCCTGGTATCTCTATGCGCGCTTTGCCTAAGGGCAAGAATTTAAGATCAGGTTTCTGACGGTAATTATTCCTATTTCATTTTAGTTTTCCAACTGTCTTTTGGACTAACAATTTTCTGCAAGTATTTGGGGCACGCTAATGTGTAGTTTGGTGTATGTACGTTTCTGTTGTATGAGATGGATCCCATGTTTTGTAATATCGAGTTGTAATATGTATTCTTGTAAATTGGAGAATAGAATTTGTGTATAAGAGTTTATTTATGAAGTTTGTTGTGTAATTGACTCTCTTCTGTAATTCAGATTTATATATATTTATATTCATTTGTTTTGTGCATGTGAATGGGATTTATTATTTTTATTTCTGTGAATATTGTTATTAGTATTGATTGCATTCTTAATAGTGTGTTGTTGGTTAATTAATTTTGAGGGTTCTCACATCCTCCCCCCCCCCCCCTTAGAATAGATTTCGCCCCTGAAATCACTTACTTGAAGAGGTGAGGATAGCGCTCCCGTAGTTCGTCTTCTCTTTCCCAAGTCGCTTCATGAGTAGAATGATTTTTCCACTGCACCTTGCAGAAGCGAATGGTACGATTTCTTAATCTCCGCTCTTCAGTTTGCAGTATCTTGAGGGGTTGCTCTTTATAGGTGAGATCATCTTGTAATTGAATGTTGGTATCTGACAGTTGTTCGGCTGGTTCTTTGAGGCACTTTCTAAGTTGAGATACATGAAATACATTGTGGATTCTTGAGAGATGATTTGGTAGTTCTAGCTGATATGCTGATGTGCCCTTTTGTTCAAGAATCTTAAAAGGACCAACATATATAGGACTCAATTTGCCTTTTGGTCCAAACCAACGAATCCCCTTCATCGGTGAGACCTTTAGATATACCAGGTCACCAGGATTAAATTTGAGATCTCTTCTACGATTATCTGCATAACTCTTTTATCTGTTTTGGGCAATCTTAAGTCGTGCCCTTATGAACTGTATTGCTTTATCATTTTCCCTTACAATTTCTGGTCCCAACAAAGGCTTTTCTTTTACTTCATACCAGCAAATGGGAGATCTGCATTTTCTCCCTTACAGTCCTTCGTATGGGGCCATCTGAATGCTAGACTGATAGCTGTTATTATAGGCAAACTCTGCTAAGGGTAAGTGCTTACTCCAAGATTCTCCAAAGTTTAGCACACTTGCCCTAAGCATATCTTCTAGTATCTAATTTACTCTTTCTGTTTGACCGTCAGTTTGTGGGTGATAAGCCGTGCTGAAACTTAGTTGTGTCCCTAGTGAATTTTGTAGACTTTTCCAGAACTCAGATGTGAAGACAGATCCTCTATCTGAAGTGATAGTCTTTGGGACTCCATGGAGAGTGACTATTCACTCGATGTATAATTCTGCCAATTTGTTAAAGGAGTATTTTTGGTTTGTGGCAATGAAGTGAGCCGACTTAGTGAGTCGATCCACTATTACCCAGATGGCATCTTTCTTTGTGGGGGTCATGGGAAGTCCGGTAATAAAATCCATTGTGATATCCTCCCATTTCCACTCCAGAATCTTGAGGGGTTCGAGTAAGCCAGTTGGACATTGATGTTCAGCTTTCACTTTCTGGCAGGTGTCACACCTGCTAACATAATCAGCAATTTCTCTTTTCATACCCCACCACCAAAATGTATCCTTTAGGTCTTGATACATTTTAGTGCTACGGGGATGAATAGTGTAGAGAGTGTCATGAGCTTCTCTTAATATGATTTCCTTGATTTTGGGATCATTTGGTACATAGATTCTGTTCTGATAGTTGAGGATGTCTTTGTCACTGAGATTAAATTCAGATGGTTTCCCAGTTTTAATTCTTTTTACTTCTTCCACTATGAATGAGTCTGTTTTCTGTCCCTCTTTGATTTGATCTAATAGAGTTGGGTGGAAGGTCATGGCTGCTATTGTTGCTTCAGAGGGAATGATTTTGAAGCTGATTTCCATTTTGGCCAACTCTTGTGTCAATTCTGAAATATGTACTGGCATTAATATGTGGTTGCAATGGGCCTTTCTACTCAATGCATCAGCTACTACGTTTGCTTTTCCGGGGTGATAATTTATGGTCAGGTCATAATCTTTTATGAGTTCCAACCACCTCCTTTGTCTTAAGTTTAATTCTTTCTGAGTGAAGATATATTTCAGACTTTTGTGGTCACTGTACAAGGTACATTTTGCTCCATAGAGATAGTGTCTCCATATTTTCAGAGCAAAAAACACAGCTGCCAATTCTAGATCATGGGTTGGGTAATTCATTTCATGTGGTCTTAGTTGTCTGGATGCATAGGATATTACTCTATCTTTTTGCATGAGCACACAACCCAATCCGTTTCTTGAGGCATCGCAATACACAACATATTCAATGCCTTCTTCCGGAAGGGCTAGTACTGGTGCGGTGGTTAACCTTTTCTTTAATTCTTGGAAGCTTTTCTCACAGGTTTCTGTCCATTTGTATGGGGTATCTTTTCTTAACAGTTTTGTGAGGGGTGATGTTATTTGAGAGAATCCTTTGATGAATCTGCGGTAACATCCCGCAAATCCTAGAAAGCTTCTGATTTCCGTAACATTGGTTGGTTGTTTCCAGGAGGTTACGGCTTCAATTTTTCCTGGGTCCACTTCTATTCCTCGTTCAGATACAATATGGCCTAGGAATGCTACTTGATCTAGCCAAAATTCACACTTGTTGAACTTGGCATAGAGTTGATGTGCTCTGAGAGTTTCTAGAACGATTTTAAGATGCTGGATATGTTCTTCCTTACTTTTGGAATAGATGAGAATGTCGTCTATGAAGACAACTACGAATTTATCCAGGTATTTCATGAATATCTTATTCATCAGATTCATGAATACTGCTGGTGCATTGGTTAACCCGAATGGTACCACTGTGTATTCATGATGACCATATCTGGTTACGAATGCAGTTTTCTCAATATCCGCCACTTTCATCCGGATTTGATGATACCCTGACCTTAGGTCTATTTTTGAAAACACGCATGCTCCCTTGAGTTGATCAAATAGATCATCAATACGACGCAATGGGTACTTGTTTTTTATGGTGACATTATTTAATTCTCGGTAGTCCGTGCATAATCGCACTCCACCGTCTTTCTTTCCCGCAAAGAGCACTGGGGCTCCCCATGGGGAAGTACTCTCTCGGATAAATCCTTTTCCTTCGAGTTCATCTAGTTGCTTCTTTAATTCTACCAACTCTTGTGGATTCATCCGATATGGCCTCTTGGATATTGGAGCTGTCCCCGGAATCAGGTCGATAATAAACTCAACCTCTCGATCTAGGGGCATGCCAGGTAGTTCATCTGGGAATACATCCTCAAATTCTTGAACCACCGGTATGTCTTGGATTGTTCTTTCTTGCAGGTGTGTTAGTTTTGGGTGTGTTGATTTTGGGTGAGTTCGGGCTCCCAAATATAACAGTCTAGAGCCGTCTGATTTTCGTATGGAAGCACTTTTCTGCTCACAGTCTATTTTTACTCCATTTTTGGCTAACCAATCAATGCCTAGAATCACTCCAAGATTTGTCAAGGCTATGACATGGAGGTCAGCAGTAAATTTTGTATGGCAGATGATTATCTCCTGATTCTTTCGGAGTGAGGTGACAGTGATAACTCCTGCCGGGGTACTTACTCCCATGGGTTTTTCTAATGGAATGCACTCTAACCCATTTTCATGAATAAAATGATGGGAGATGAAAGAATGAGTGGCACCAGGATCAAATAAGACAGTGCCAAATGAAGGTAGGAGAAGTAGGGTACCCGTTATCACATCTGTCACCTCTCCTATCTGATCAGCAGCCACATGGTTGAGCTTGGCTGATCCTCCTTTGCCATTCCACCTTGGAGCATTTGTCGGGGCAGAATCCTTGCCACGGCCCGCAGGTGCACGAGGTGGTGGCGCTGGGAGCCTTGGCACTGAGTTTTGTGGGGCAACCATCCCCTGGGTTCTGGCGGGATACGGACAGTCACTCTTGCGATGACCCGGTTTTCCACAATTGAAACATGCACCAGACCACTTGAGGCAATCCTTGGTAACATGGCGGCCATTACATCTGGCGCACACGATAGGTGTGATGGTAGGTGGTGGTGGAAATGTTGGCCTTGGTGGAGCGATGGAAGAATGCTGGGACTGAGGGTGTTGGGACTTGTAATAAGGTATTTGAGGTCTAGACTGTCTGAATTTGACAGGTCTAGAGGCTATTTTGGCTCTCTTCCTCCTTTCTTCCTGTAAGTGAGCATGCTCATTTTCAAATATGAAAGCTCGATTCACCAAGTCCTGAAACTCAGTGATACGGTGAAGTTTGAGGTGGAGTTTCATGTATGGGTTCATCCCTTCTAGAAATTTCTCTATCTTCTTTTCTTCAGTGTTTATGTCCTCAGGGGCATAACGGGATAATTCGTTGAATTGACTCAGGTAGTCATTTAGCTTGCTATCATTCTGAGTCAATTCTCGAAATTCCTTCTTTTTCAGCTCCATCTTCCCCTGGGGTACATGAGTATTAATGAAGTTTTGTTTAAACTCGTCCCAAGAGATGGGACAGTTTTGACTCCTATTTTGCTGAACATTCAGCCACCAGGTCGCGGCTGGACCTGTGAGTTGGTGTGAAGCATATCACACCTTCTCCTCATCTGAACACCCTACGGTGTCCAACTTCTTCTCTACCTCCCACAACCAATCCTTCGCCTCCAAAGGGTCAATGGCTTTTGAGAAGGTGGGTGGGCGCGTGTGGAGAAATTCCCCCAAACTTACTCCTTGGTGATGAGTAGGTGTAGTTGTTGGGGCAAGGCGGGAGAGTAAGGCCTCCATAAATTTATTTTGTGCTTCCTGGGACTCCCTTCGAGAAGTTTCTAAGAATTGGAAAAATTGGTTGAAGCTACTCTGATTAAAGGGGCTTCCTTCATTTGTGTTTGTGGAATGAGGAAGTGGTGGGGGTGGTGGTAGAATAGGTGGTACATTCTGCCGGTCTGTTTTGTTCAGTTAGCCCCGAAGCAGCTGGTCTATCGGCTTCGGTTTGATTATGATAACCATCCTGCAGTGATTTGGAATAATTTCTTACATTAGTTGCATGAGAATGTTTACTCCTAACTGTACACACATGTGTGTATATATATATTATTTATTTTCTTTTGAGTTTGTGGGTTTTGCTTCATATTAGTTATTTTTTTGCTATGGAAAAGATAAGTATAGAAGGCTTGATAATTACATGCATATACATATACCTTACTTTCTATTTTATTTCTTATTACTTAGATTAAAGAAACTTGGCCCAGATAATCAAATGCAAAACAAATTTAACAGAGTGGACATGATGGGAAATACTTTTAAAACATCTTATTAAATGAAGTCGCAATAACTGGAACAAGGATGATGCCATAAATAGGACAAACGTACAACTGCATGATAACAACTTCTGATACAACAATAAAGCCAAAGAAAAATACAAACTTTCTCAGGAATCCCCACTCCCCTCTCCGGTACCGTCTCTCTCGCGGAAATCCTCTCCCCCTACTCCGGTACTACCTCCAACCCCTGGAATAGTGGTTTGACCACCGAAGGGGTAACCAAAATGTGTGTCGAACAGAAGGCTAGCATCGTTGGCCTCCTGTACGGCTCCTGGGTGCACCGATATGTGTGCCCCGCGTGTACTATGACCAGGTGGGGATGTAGGCTGGAAATATTGGGTGGTGGAGTAGTCTGGCTAGCTAGCATATTCAGGGTAAATAGGAAAGAAGTCATGCGGTGCGGACGAAACATACTGGGGTACATATGGAGAAGGTGGTGGTGGAAAAGTGGAGGGAATCTCTAGGGAGCTAACTGGGGGTTGAACCTTCGGGGCATCATGCACAGGATTCCCTGTGGAGAAATCCTGAGATACTGAGTCAACAGATATATTCTGCTGATACGCAGAGATAAGAATGGCACGGTCTAAGTCGGCCTCTAAATATTGCTCCCTCCAATGGGAAGCAGGGGCCTCGGCTTCGTTAAGTGCTCCGACAAGGGAGTACTGTAACAAGATATCCGCCATAGTGAGAGTGCTAAGTGTCTCTCGCTGGGCTCTTGACACAGAGGGTGTGACCTCAGCTGTCGAACTGAATCCTACTTGAGGGTCGTAGGTTTCGCCCAAACTACCTGGAGCGACAGGTGGAACTTCCCCGAATTGGGTAGTTCTAAAGAAGTCTCTGAAGTGTGCCCTGAGGGTGGTCAGGGCCTGTCTAGATAGTGTTTGTAGGATGTTGTAGTATGAGAATGAATGGTGGTCTTCAAAGTATTCTAGTTTACAATCTGGAGCCATGGGTATGCCAGTGACAATAACCCCTACACGACGGGGTCGCCTTCCTACTACCGGTTCCTCGACATATTCGGGGAAGGGTCCTCCTAAAGCCTGAACTATACGTCCCAGAAGTGTAACATGATCTCCGTGAACCTCACTCATAGGGACCTGATATCGGACCATCCTGCAAATTTTGAAGTTTGGTTAGTTGTGGAGGTCTGACTTACAATAAAAATAAATTTTTAGAAAAGTAAATTTTAAACTTTAAACCAAATAAATGATTACAGGTAAAGAGTTAAAGATAGTTTTTAAATGCCATATAGCAAGGAAGTAAAACCCTCTTAAGTTTGTACTGGCTTCTAATTATATGGGTGGTCCTCAAACCATTGCTCTGATACCACCTAAGGCGACCCGTGTCATTACCATGGGGTAATAACACTAGTCAACGGATTGTTACTTGTCATTTCGGTACAACACCGCATTTAACAAGCAATAAGCCAATCAGAGTAGTTGCAGTAGAACAATAATTAGAGACTGAAAGTACAATATTTATTACAACCCGTAAGTGACTTGACACCTAATTGTTTCTTACGGTTACCATAGTTATGGTCCATTACACAACTAAGTGCTACATCAGTGGGAGATACATGGTTGCTTATTATGTAATACCCGTCGGTCCTGTTATGACAATCTAAGGACTGTCTATTCCTCCCAGCCATCAGATAGGGCCTCCATCTCGTCATCCTCTGCAACCTCATATCCTGAGGTGTCCTCATTTTCAAGCCCGCCCTCTTCAAAACCCAAAAATTCCCCTGCTGAGAATTGTTCTGAAAGGGGAGATTTAATAGCAAGAGTGAGTACAGAGTACTCGGCAAGTTTATAAATAATGATGCAATCTTTTTTAGGTTTCTACCTGTATCTTACGTGATTCAATTTTTCCAAAGGACATAATATAAGTTTTGAAAGGTTGACAGTATTTTAACTTATGAAATATCTATCATTCATTTTGGAACAATAGAAAAACTAGTGTTTTTCCCCGTAGACTCTTATCCAAGAGACTGGCATGAATTCATGATTTTTAGTACTGCGCAGATTTGTATCACTTTACCCATAATTATTCTGAATTATTATGGACACTGGACTTTCGCATTTCCTTTGATGCAAACCCAAATTCAGAATCAGAATGTTTTCTCGACTCTTATCACTATATCTCCATCCGACTATAAAGCCCTTGGTCGAGCGGTTCTGAATACTCGACACTCCACATACGCTAATATAAGCGACTTGGACTCCCGGGTTTCCTTACCGGCCCGAGTCCCCTTCCTAAGTTATTACTTACACATCATGGAGATAATAGCAATAAAAGGAGAGTAACTTGTTCCGCCCGTTTAGCACGGGAGTATGGTTGATACTGTTTTACGGTTTATTCAAAATGAAGGTTGTTTTATAGTCGTTGTATGATAACCATATGTAGAGGGTCTCACCTGCCTCCGAACTCATAACCAGAGCACCCTCTACCATCTTCTAGTAATTTCTCTACAGCCCACTGCTCCTCCAGTGGACTTATTTACTTCTGGTTACTTATCATGTTATCCAATATTCTGACCATGTTTCTTTATTTTAGAAATTAATTTTCATGCACATTTAGAGAATAGCTGTCAAAACCAGAACATTTTTCATGAACCACCGCAGGCTTGGCAACCTGCTTTACTTGCCCAACTGAGAGGTAGTTAAGTCAGTGTTTGTCTGAACAGTCGCTTCTCCTGGAACCCAATCCCCTCCTGCATTATTTTAAGATAGAAATATGGATTCTCAAATGAAGCAATAACCCTCATTAAATTTTAGGTTCAAGAGTTTAAATTTCTAGGCTTTAAAGGAAGATTATTTACAGAGAGTCTTTGTTAATGATTTCCTTATGTATTTTAATTGAAATAATATACATGCATTTCATCTTACTGTTGTATTTTCCTTTTTATGCATCACTGTGGACTACTCTGCAAATCCTGGTAAAAAGAAACTGGCCCACTCGGCCTCTCAGCCTGAGCAGGCCCAACCAACCCTAACGGCCTAGTCGGCGCCGGGGTCATGAGACCCAACCGAACACCTTGGCCCCCCTCTCTCTCCCCTCTCCCCTCTCTCCCGGCTACTCCCCGCCTCCCCTTCCTCTTGCGGTGACTCCGCCCGCATCGGCCCCGCCAGCCGTGGCGCCGCCGACCGCCGGCCCTTCTGTGCCTCTAGCGGGGTCTCGCCTCCCCCTTGGCTCCCCTCTCCTCTCGGTGCCACCGGTTTCTCCGGCCTTGCCCTTGAGGGTCGCATCCCCTTCCCGGTTATCCGCCGCCGGTCTAAAAATCGGGCGGTGCCCTTGGTTGATTGCTAGCTCCATGGATCTGGTGTGGTGAGTGGGCTTTTGAGGCTTGGATCTGGTTTCCCCCCCCCCCCCCCTTTTCTTTTATCGTGTTCTTGGCCATTTGCGGTGAACTGGGGCTGCGGTTGGGTCTCGGGTTGGCCGGCGCTATACCTTGAGTCGCCGCCACCGGATCTACCAGGTGGGCTTGCGCCTTGGTGAGACCGGGCTTCACCGACGCACCTGGGCATCAACTTCCCCCTTTACGGTGGTGCGCCACGGCAGCGGCATGCTGCCGACGCTCCTCTCGGCTTTGGCCTTTGTTGGCACGTGCCCCGCCTGCTATTCGCCGGTCTCGTGCGCCACGGTGGCCATGAACCACCGACGCCATGCACTACTTCTTCGACCTTATCGGGTTTCTCTCTTCTCCATCCCTACCCTTTACTCTTATGCATCCCTATTGATTGGTGTAGAATTTGCATGCCACGGTGATTACTAGTAGCGATGTTGGTTTTTGGTGAGCAACCATGTGGGGGCTGGGCATGGACATTGCGCCGAGGGAGCAATTGTCGATGCCCAGGGGCTCATGGACGGCCACTAAAGCCTCTGTCCGGTGGGTGTTGGGGTGAGCAACCGTGGTGTCTTGCGGCATTTGGATAGGTATGGTTTATGCCGATTCTCGGCCTTAAGGGCGCACTGGATGGCTACCCAATTTGGTTAACCTAGTGTGGTGAATGGTCTATCTTGCTTGCATTCTAATGATTAACTAGATAACGGTTACTTGGTTATCAAAAAGCCAAGGGCTTTCCAAGGACTTACCTTACTTGTGCCGTTGGCTCAAAGGAATGGGGTGGTTGTGCTTTCTTGGCTGTCTTGCCCTTGTACTTGGTGGTGTGGTTGGTTCCTGGGAGTACCTCCTAGCTGGTGTATTTGGTGTTGTCCTTCTGGTCTCGTTGGTTGCTTGGCTTTTGTCTGAGTGCTTGGGTTTTAAAAAGAGTGATGCAGCTTCTTGAGCATTAAGGTAGCCGTATGGGATTGATTGAAGATATTGGTGTTTTGTGCTGTTATTTGATGGCCTGAACTGTCTCTATCTGCCTCCTCTCTTTTGGGCAGTGGGCTGTGCAGTGGCTGGTCAGTGAGCTTGAAGGCTCACTGGAGCTTTGAGGTGGTGGATGGCGGTGCTTGTGATGTTCTGGCAGGGTGCTCTTTACTATAGCACTCTCTTTTTGGTATGGCAAGAGCTTGGTCTTTTGCTGCCTTGTGGCAGTGAGGTGAAACGTGGCTTACTCTCCCTGCTGGCTATGCATTCATGGTTGACTCGTGTCCTCTATTAGTCATGCATGGCTGGTGGCTTTGTTTATGCATCATGGAGGAGTAATTTCTGATATGGCTTCACAGGTAAGAAGGTAAGTTTTTAATTTGCCGGATGATGATCACCTACTAACGTGAGATGGTGCCGGTTTGTCTCTGACAAATCCTGGAATCTCTATGCGCGCTTTGCCTAAGGGCAAGAATTTAAGATCAGGTTTCTGACGGCAATTATTCCTATTTCATTTCAGTTTTCCAACTGTCTTTTGGACTAATAGTTTTCTGCAGGTATTTGGGGCTGCGCTAATGTGTAGTTTGGTGTATGTACATTTCTGTTGTATGAGATGGATCCCATGTTTTGTAATATCGAGTTGTAATATGTATTCTTGTAAATTGGAGAATAGAATTTGTGTATAAGAGTTTATTTATGAAGTTTGTTGTGTAATTGACTCTCTTCTGTAATTCAGATTTATATATATTTATATTCATTTGTTTTTGTGCATGTGAATGGGATTTATTATTTTTATTTCTGTGAATATTGTTATTAGTATTGATTGCATTCTTAATAGTGTGTTGTTGGTTACTTAATTTTGAGGGTTCTCATAGGAGGGGTGAGGGATATATCACCAGCGATGAAGAAAAGGCCAACAGCGGCAGTGTCATCGTTGTGTCATGGCGTTGACACTACACAAGACACTCTTATGACAAGAGTGATTTATGCAATGAACCGTGACGTCACAACTAGAGGCAGAGGAGCATAGGGAAGTAGTCGGCCATGCCTTCTATTTTTAAGGGAACATTTAGCGATGAAAAGTGGAGGAGAAGTGAGAAGAGGAGACGAGGAAAAGAACAGCCAAGCCTTATATTTTAAAGAGAAATTCTAGCGAGATGAGCGGGAAATTCAAATTCGGCAAGAGCAGGTAAGTTGAAATATTATCATAGACAGTTCTTGGTAAGTAAGTCTGTGATAAGTAGGTCATCACAGATGATTCAGAACAAAAAACGTCTATGATAAGTAGGTCATCACAGACGGTTCTATCCATCACGGTAAACTTGGACGGTCCATCCTATAAAATCGTCAGTGGTAACTTTATCACAATATTTGTATTGAACCGTTTGTGATGATGTGTCCAGGGTGACTCTTTTTTGTAGTAGTGACCCTTTCTACGAGGTGAGATGCAATTTACTCGGCAAAAAAGGCAAAGATATGAATAGGGATGATACTTTACGAATTTTTGTACGGATAATCCATTTTTTATTCATAAATACATAAATATACCCGCGAGAAAATTTTTTACAAAAATAGTCTCCAGTCGCCCCCCCATTGGGCGACTTCTTCCTTTCGCCCAACCGGGAGGCGACAAAATATCTATCGCTGGTTGTTCGAGCGACTGCAAGTAGTCGCTTTCCTATTAGGCGAGGGGCGACTTTACTCAGTCCCCATGATTTTTTAGAGTTTTGTCAATTTTGTAGTTTTAAACTGGAAAAAATATGGTATAGTTGTAATAAAAGTTTATGTTTATTGTATGTTGTAGGTGCATTAAAAATTTTGAGAAATTTTTTTTAAGAACAATTGACTGTAGAACGTTTGATATATACATTGGCAAGTGATATTTTTATGTTACTAAGAATTAGTGTACAAAGAGAACTGGTATGTTAATATTGTTAAATGACTTGCTATCTGAATCATTGATCGCGAACACACGAGATAATAACCTTTATGTGAATAGAAATAAACTTCATAATACAGTTGGGAGTAACATGCCGCGTATATTTTTATTACATGCATAACATATAGCATGATATGCGATTAACCCACCCAACTGCTCGTACCACCTACTGTGTGGACGGGGGCCACTTTGCCTTCCTCGCCACATTTTGTCTACTGGGTGTAGCGTGGTTGTTTCCCCTTTTTCTCGCGCCTTGAAGAAGGCTCCGCTGCATCCTTCTTCCTGTCACTCTTGGACTTGAGAGCTGCCTCACGAGCTTCAAGCTCTTCCTCCTGACGCTTCATGGCTGCTTCACGCAGACTTAGCTGCTCCCGCCTCCTTTGCAGCTCATCATCCTTGCCCTTCAGACGGATTTGGTCCACCCTCACGCGGCGCTCTTGCTCAAGCCGCATCTGTCGTTCCACCTCGCGAGCTTGAGTCATCTTGACAAAGTATTGTCCTTTGTTTTCCACCTCCTTTGGCCGGTTCCCTGGCCATGCCGGCGGCACCCGATCCACCCATTCGATGAACTTGCAAGGCTATGTGTGGCGTGGTAGATGTCATGGATCAAGTTGAAAAACGATAACGAGAAACAAAGGATTTAGTTGTCGTCGTTACCACGAAGTCGTCATCCAGGTCTGGACACTTGAAGAACCTGCGGCCGTAGTTGGCTCGTTGTACTGGATCCGTCCAGACGCACAACATCGTCCTAAAGCCGCAATGGCACTTCGGGCGCTCATGCCACTCCGGCACTCCAAATGGGTCGGACCTCCAGGAAGACATTGTTGTGTAGTAGTATTGTGATGCCTTGAGGAGGAGATGTGGTATGGGAGACATAGGAGGGAGGCCTTTATGTAGACAGGTTATCTGGTGTAGTGGGCATAGTCCATGGAGAGGACGACATGGGAATCTTTTCGTTTTTTCAGGATTCTAGTGTAGCAATAAATGTCCCTATGAAGGCTTTTCAGAGCCTATAGTCTTGTAATTAATTCATAGCTTGGACCATCTAATGTATGTGGTATAACGTAGCCTTTTCAGTCGTTTGCAGGAAACAGTCGCTATGAAGGCTTTTCACTGCGCAAAGCTGGCATATTTTGTCATCTCACTGCGAAAAGCTGGCATTTTTTGTCATCTCAGTGAGCAAAGCTGCCCCGTTTTGTCATGTCAATGAGCAAAAACTGACCTCTTTTGTCATGTCACTAAGCAAAGCTGTCCTGTTTTGTCATCTCACTGAGCAAAAGCTGACCTTTTTGTCATGTCACTGAGCAAAGCTGGGCCGTGTTGTCATATCCCTGAGCAAAGCTGGGCCGTGTTGTCATGTCCCTGAGCAAAGCTGGGCCGTGTTGTCATGTCCCTGAGCAAAGCTGCACTCTATTGATATCTCACTGAGCCAAGCTGCCCCGTTTTGCTATAAGTAGCACGGTTGGGGTCCCATGACATTGTAAATCGAACAAAGAAGTACCCTCTCTTTCGTGGTGAAACATACTATGTCGGAAGCCGAGGGGCCAGTGGGATTTGGGTCACCGAAGGAAGACATTCCCTTAGAAAGGAGGGAGATGTTCGGTCCACAGTACCGATTGATACCAAGCCGGCGTGCTCAACCAGCGTGGCCGAAATGCAGACACAATGAGTACGCGGTCGTCCAGATCTTGGATTCCCCGAACGATGGCAGGCGACGTTTCTTCCGATGCTCACGCTCCGGGGTACAAATTAGTAATATTACATTTTTTATTGGTTATGGACCTTCGAAGTTTACCGGCCTTTTTTTTTGCAGATGGCAAAATACGACTTTTCCCGCTGGATCGACCCTCCTCATGAACGGTATGTTGATCGTTATGTGGATACATTATGGGCTCGAATATGGGACTTGGAGTACCGAATGGAGAGTCTCACTGAGGAGAACAACGACCTCCGCGAACAGATGCAACGCGAGAGGGGCAACGAGGAGGTCGTGAATATAGGAAGCTCTTATGATCCCACATGTTGCTGCGCGAACCCGAGCTGCATATGTGCATGCCACTACCATGACGGCCAGCCACGTTCGAGGCGGCCCCCTCAGCAATTCTCCATGTGGGTGCCACGAGGCTCGTTTGGCATGTAGGTCACGAGGGTTATGGTTGTGTCATATTTTAGTTCATGTATTTGTTGATGTGTTGATACTGTGGCAGTAGGACGGTTGTGTTGATGTGTTGGGTGTACTACTTTCTGTGACCTTCATATTCTGTGGCCTCTTTCCATAATGATGTAATGTGCAACGTTGTTAAGCATGTGACGGATTGGTTGTTATCTACGTGGAGTTGTTATCACAAGCCACAAAAAAATGCAATACTGAAAAGGGAAACAGTACGTTCCACGAATTAAGTGCATTACAGAAAAGGGATGTAACATACAAGGTTTACAAATGGTACATGAAATTTAGCATGCATTACAACACCAACTACTGATCCGGACATGCATTGCATCGTCTAGCTGTGTGCCCCTTCTGACCGCATCGCCCACAACGTGCACCAGATGTTCCAGCTTGTGATTCGTCCATGTCATTTCTAATACGTCGGCTCTGTCGCCGACCCTTCCCACCCTTCAGCATGTTAATATCCGGAACCCAGGTCCTTGCTGAAATGTCCAAAGTGGCGAAGTTTCCCACCGCCCTGAACCCCCGGAGCTCCCCACACCAAGCTTGCAGTATTCTCTCCTTGAAAAAGTACTCGAACATGAAGTTGGAAGGATCCATGCCCACGATTCCGCATGCAGCGAGGACATGAGAGCATGGCCTGTGTAACAACTTAAGCTTGTTGCATGTGCAGCTAGGTTCGTTTGCATGATCTCCAAGGCATACCTCGTGAGTAATAAGTGAACGAGATGTCCCAAATCCGGCTCTGTCACGGAGTATGACCTCGAAACGATGCTCCCTGTTGCCCATGACATGCACTGTGTGCAATTGACCCTTCTGTGCCTTCGTCTCTATGTACGCAGTAATTTTTGACGAATACAGGGCTCCGAGATTGGCCGCATGAAGTGCGGCACTCGCGTGCCTCTCCCTGAAGTAGCGGATTGTGCTATGAAGAACACCTTCCACGATGGCGACAAGGGGCTGAGAACGGAGACCCCTAAGAACCCAATTGTACACCTCGGCAAGGTTAGTTGTCATTATTCCATACCTTGCGCCATCCGTGTCGTGCAACAGCGACCACTTCTCCAATGGTTCCCCCTCGATCCACTGCGAGAAGCACTTGATGTTTCGCGCGCTCCTCCTTCTTGGACCACTTGGGTTAGACTCATCGATTGCTGGCAAGCATTGCGGTTGTGCCGCCCCAGGAGTGACCGGCCCCTTGCTCCTCTCGTCGACGTTCTTCCTGGTGTGCTCATCCAACAACCCCCATAAAGCATCAAATTTTCTCTACTGGTTCTGCCTAGCCAGCCTCTTGAATAGCTTCATCAAAGATCATTTCGGGAATTGCTTGAAAAAGTTTGCCTCTAAATGACGACTGCACCACCGGTTCCTCATGTCCGGCCAAAAAAAGGTCTCCTCAGGGTCTTCTTGAAGTTTTCGTATCGCCTTTATAATACCAGCATGGCGATCATGAATTACGCACACACCAGGACAGGTGCCTACAACTCCAGCCTTCACATGTCTGAGAAACCACAGCCAGCTCTCATAATTCTCACTCTCCACAAATGCAATAGCCAGCGGCAATATTTGATTGTTACCGTCAACGCCTATGGCCGTCAGGAGCTGCCCTTTGTATTTGCCTGTCAAGAAGGTCCCATCTACAGAGATCACTGGCAGCATGTGCTTGAATGCTTCAATGCTTGCACCAAATGCAAACAATGCTCTCTGCAACACTGCAAATCCCGGTGGACTTATGGACGGCTTCTCGTGCACGGCGATGTACGTGCTCGGGTTCCTTTGTTGCAACACCTTAAGCATACGAGGAAGGTTGTCGTACACCGCCTCGAAAGTGCCAAAACGTTTTTCCAACGCCTTTTGCTTGGCACGCCACGCCTTCGCGTAGCTAATCTTATACTTGAATTTATTCTTAATAGCTACCGCAATATGTGTGGCCGCAACATCTTTCTTCTCCACTATCTCCCCATACATCAAATTGGCTATAAATTCGGACGTGAGGTTACGATGCCTCGCCAGGACAGTGTTTAGAATGCAGGAGTGCGGCTCCACCTTGGACACAATCCAGTGAGTCTCATACTTGGGTCTACGTGCGTGCACCCTCCAAGGGCAACCAGCCTGCTTGCACTTCACAGTGTACTGCTCCTGGCTTGATTTGACGACGCAAAATGTCTGTTGCATTGAAAGGGCCCAAAGCTTGATGGCATCCTGCAGCGCTTCCTTGTCAGCAAACATAGCATGCACCCGAACCTCTGTCTCATGATACTCCCATGGTAATTCATGCTCATCATGTGCGGAAACACCCTCCGCATTAAACCGGTTCCATTCCTGGGGGATAGGAACTTCTTCATCATCGGAACTGTCCTCCTCCTCGTCCTCTACAGCTTGCTCTTCATCCCATTCCCTCTGGTCATCAGATTCCATCTGCTGCACGATATACTCATTATGCTCTCCTTCATCAGCTTGCCCAGTTCCCTCTCTATAGCTTGCCAGCTGTAACTCTCCTCCATGTACCGCATCGGCTTGCCCAGTTCCCTCTCTATAGCTTGACGGCCGTAACTCTCCTCCATGTACCTCATTGCCTTCATCACGAGCAACTTCATCAGCTCCACCAACGTGCGGCCCGCCCGAGCTGCTAGCACCTCCCGAAGCATAGGCGGACGCACGAGCTTGCGCAGCTGCTTGTAGTGAGCACGCTTGCACAAGCAGGACACACTCGTATCCACGGCGCCAGCACCCATGCACAAAGCCCTTTCACGAAGCAGAGCGCACCAATGTCTTCAACTCCTATCTGATGTCAGTGGGAGACCGGCTCCAAAGCCCTTGCACAACGACGCTGCACACCTCGGGGTCCAATGAAAAACTCTGTGTCAGCCAATGCTGCACATCTGTCATTCCAGCATTCTCGTCATCCGAAAGTACGAGAGTGACTTGCGGAAAATCGCTCAAATCCACACCATTCGGACATTCACGAATAATTCCAGCACCATAATACACTCTCAATGTAGTAGTGGCCATTAATGATGTAGCCCTACATGTATGATTGAAATTTACGACATGTCAAATAACATCGTACAACACTAAACTAAACTTTCTATACTAAAAATGGTAGTAAAATTTCTAGACTACAAAATATTCCATACTACAAAATGTATACTACATCTACAATTTTTACTAACACCAATATTTCATCTAAATAATAGTGTAAATACAACATAATTAACAAAAATACCTAGATCCAAATCGATGGAATAGTTTGGACTCCTTCTTCCTCCCTCACCTGCTCCGTCAACCCTGTTCTCCTCTCCTTCTCTTCTCCCCCTCCCCTCCTTTTCTTCCCCTCCTCCCTCTCTTCTCCCCTTCTTTTCTTCCCCTTCCTCCTCTTTTCTTCTTCTCTCGTTTCTTCTCTCTGGCTCTCTGGGCAGAATGAGGGAAAAGTAGTTCTCTGGGCGAGGGAAAAGAGGCAGGGGTGGTAGGCGGACGGTGGAATATCCACCCCTGTCGCCCTACCGTTGGGCGACTGCAATTGCAGTCGCTCAACCGTACAGCGACTTCATAAGTCGCCCAACGGTTTACATATTCTCTAAATGTCGCCTCCCGGTTGGGCGAAATGCAGAAGTCGCCCAATGGGGGGGGCGACTGGAGACTATTTTTGTATTTACGAATAAAAAACGGATTATCCGTACAAAAAATTCGATACTTTGCATCATTTCATTTTGCACCCTCAATTGAAGTGACTAATGGGAAAATGGACAGGGATGGTATTTTTCATAATTTTGTGTGCTTGGGAATTAGGATAGTTCATTATCAAAATGTTGTGTCTCACGCTGACATAATAGTATGCCTTTACATAAATTCCTATAGAGCTAGAATGTTTTCGCAAAAACTCGTGTGTTCCATTGACCAATGGCTCTGCCACGGCCTGTCTAGCAATTTTTAACATTTGCACTACTTAGTCTTTTAAAGAATTGTATCCTAAGATCCTGTTTTAACTTCGTAGAAATCGTGCGGGAATTGAATAATGTGGAAATTCTACAAGCACCTGTAGCTATAGCTACCATCACACCGTCTAACCTTGCTCCAAGATTTGTGCTCTTCTCTCTGTCTCTCGCTCTTCTCTGTCTCTCCCTCTCTCAGCTCGGCTCGGTTAGCTCAGATTCGAGAGAGTGTGGAGAGAGCGCACAAATCTTCAAGCGAGCCCAACGGTGAAAATATTACATGTAGCCATGCATTTTGGAGAATTGATGCGTTCTAGAAAGCATATAGCCATTTGTTTGAGTGTTGTCAATTACCCCTTTTGATACATTGAAGCTCGTCATGATCGGCAATGCATATAGCATCGTAGGATGCTGTCATGATCGGCAATGCATATAGCATCGTAGGATGCTATTAGACCATTCCGATCATGCTTCGTTGTAGGGTCACAACACTAAACTAATGGGCCATACTTGGGATTTTTAGGAGGATGTTGGATCCGACAATCCCAACTGGTAAGAACTGTTCATATAACATATGTCTAGGGCTAAATTTGAAAAAAAAATTAGTTACAATATTATTTATGTGAACAATTCAATCTGTGATCCCAGCATACAAACTAATCTTATCAATATCGTTCCGTTCCGATCGGTATGAGCCGGCATACAAACCAAGCTTATCAATATCGTTCCGTTCCGATCGGTATGAGCCGGTATATACCGTATTAGCACCTAAACAGTACAAAGTACCCCTCTGTACCATATTGACCTTAATACCGGTCAATATCAGCTCGATATTGGTCAATATCAGCTCGATAATAGTTAATACCGGCCATACCAGCCAATACTAGTCATACCAGTGGAATTGATAATACCGTCTATTGAACTATATATTATATTTGATAGTACTACTATATATTTAGAATAATATTACAAGTAATATTTAATGTACATATAATTAAACAAATATACACCGATAAATACATATACTTTTATTATTATATTAAATCCGAAATAGTATATCGGTATATATCGATACCAGAATATGTTATTATAAAAATCAAACCAACGTGACCTTTGGTACTGTATTGACAAGTATGGTACCAACCCATGGTCCCGACCGAGCATGTCTATCCAACCTCGTCATTCAAAGAATCCAACTCTCACCTTGGTATGATCGATCGGAAGCCGGCTTCCCTGCTTCTCTGTGTTCTCCTCATGTTCCTATCGACGTGATAAAGATCCAAAGTACCAGAGAAACATAAGGAGATAGGAAGGATGCTCTGGATCTCTGCCACCTCGAGATGAACACAGAGAAGCCCCGTTCGATCCATCGATGCTTGCTAGTACTAAACAAACAAGAAAACTGCAAACACGCAATGAAAGAAAGTAGTATTACAATTTGCATGCAAGCATGCATCTCCGAGGTCCACTTGATTCACAACCAGCTATCCGGGAGGCCGATGTTCTGGAACGTGAAGGACGAGCCCTTGGATCCCCTGCCGGCGGCGATGCCCGGCCCGTCGTCGCCGTCGAGGTCCGCACCATCTCCTTCCCACTTGGGCGGTGGCGGCAGCATGAGCACCGGCGGCGGCGGCGGGGGCTTGGCGGCGACGTGCTTGAGGGCGTGGTCGTGGTCCCACATGAGGAAGTGGAGCGTGATGGGGCGGAGCGCGTGGCGGTGCAGCGACAGCTTCTGGCTGAGCGACACCGTGTCGAAGCACTTGACGTCGCCGGCGGTGGACACCATCCAGGGGAGCACCTTCTCGTGCCCCACGCGCGACACCACCAGCAGCTTGGACGCCCGCCGCGCCGCGCGGTGCAGCTCGAGCAGGCCGGAGCGGGTGGACGCCACCCCCGGCGTGCCCTCGTCCGCCACCGACGACACGTAGATGAACCCCTCCTCGGTGCGGCTGATGGCAAACCCCAGCCTGGTGTCCCCCTGCTGCAGCTTGATCTCCAGCGCAGTCTCGCCGGCGGCCGGCGTGTACCACAGACGCACCGCCCTGACCACGCCGATGTCCATGCCGTGGTAGTCCTCGAACCCGTACAGGCTCACGTTCGCCATGTTCGCGAGGTCCGACAGAGACCCCATGTTCACCGTCGACAGCGCCGTCTCACCTGAAATCTGCAACAACACCGCAGGATCACGCCATTTCCAGGATTAATCTCAGCTGCAAAGTAAGCAACACTGATAATCAGAGACTCATCATGCTGCATGATCGTACTACCTTGGTGAGGACCGCCTCAGTCTGGACGTTCATGAACACGATGGGGACGCCTGAGGACTGCGACGACGTGAGCCAGGCGTCGGCACGGGCGAGGGTGTCCTCCAGGGAGTTGTACCTGGTGTGGGACCCATCCGTCGCCTTGGGCAGCAGCAGCAGCGACAGAAAGCAGCTCGCCTCCTGCACCGGCAGCAGCTCCTTCATCTTCTTCTCCCACGGGAAATCCTCGTAGGCGTAGCCGATCTTCGCATCGCGCAGCGCGGCTAGCACTTTCTCGTTCTTGGAGCCTTCAGAAAGAGGTTGAATCATCAGTTATCAGCAAACACTAGGATACACTGAAAGGATCATTTTATGGTTTGAAACCTGCATATGGCAATTGTCTAGTGGTCCACTTGAAGTTTTCAAGGGCAGTAAAGATATAACAATAGCCACTGCAAAATATTTCAGGCTTGGAATGCAACTTGTTAATCTCTTGATGATCCCAGCACTTGGCAATCTTATAAAAGTGGATTTGCAGCCTAGTTTATATATGCAGTTAAAAAAATATGCAAATTGAACAGAAGAATGGTATGATGTTCTCTAAAAAAAGGATAGAACAAGCTTTGGATCCAGGAACACTTTTCATATATATGCCCAGAAGAAGCTGATCACTAGTAGTTTATATTCTGAAGGAGATGATGTCTTGGTATTTGGTTCCTTTACCTTCAGAAGGTCATAAAGCTCAAGACATGGTTGCAAGTGGTTTTATTCTTCGAATTCTTAACTGTGTATGTTTAAGGAAGCACTGGAGAATCTAGCGCATTGCCTTATCATAGCTTGTTTTTCGCTCGATGAACTTGTCAGGATCCAACGGAAGATCCACCTTTTATATATAGTTTTCTGTGGGAATTCTTGAATCAAATTGGCAGCAACAAAACTCATGAAGAGAATGATGGCATGATGCAAATGCAGAGTGCTTCTGATAGAAGCAGAGGGACATGAGCACAGTGCACAGCACAGTTGTTGCTTAACTATCAAACATCATCTAATCTAGGACACCATGCCTAAAAAAGTCAGAATATTGCAGCCTACACAATGCCTTATATCACCATTGGATTGTATGCCATGTTAATGTCATCCTTTAGAACATTAGTACATGGAACTACACATATCATTCATATAAATCATATGACAAAGCTTCACCAAAAATTCTCCAACCCTTGTAGGGAAGATGCTAGTGTGACGAGTTACCTACCGAAGTGCATGTCAACATTATACCCACTGGTGTGTCGAAAGAGGAGAAATGTGGGCAATAGTGGTTACTATGTGGTGCCCTGAACACTACTACAAAAGTATGCTATAGAAGTTCTATTTTGGTCTAGTTACAATGCATGCTAACAATTATAGCTAGTCTGCAACAAAAGCTTTTTATATAAGAAACAGTTCTGTTTTCTACAAAATTCATGGAAAATTCATGCATACAAAATTCTCACTTAAAATAACATGCAAAAAATCTCACTTATTTTTACAGCCAGTATTCCATCAAGCAATCCATTCTTATTTTTACAGCCAGTATTCCATCAAGCAATCCATTTGTGATCCCACATTTTAGGACTCCTTCGGACTTCAGTGTTATTTGCACTACCAAGTGTTATAGCCTACAACAAAGTGCATATCTCTAAAGAAAGTGCATTGGATATATTTGTGGACTTTTTTGTCTATAAGAAAGGGACTGATTAATAAATGTCATCTGCTGTCAAATTGATATAAGCCGCCAATTTGGCAGCATGGGTCCCAAGGTATTGTTCTCATGCTCTAGAACCTCAAAAGGGCAGGCAAAAATTGGTACTTGCTTCTTGACTTTATGAACTGAGAAAGCAACAGAAGGGAAAATGACGCTTGCCAAGAGCTTCAGTGAGAAAAGGCAATATTCTTCCCCCTCTTCAAATGCAAAATTTTGCAAGTGCTAGAAAATAAATAAGGAGGCCTATGTGAGAAGTTTGGTTTACTTTTAACAAAGAGAAGGATAAGGAATACAAAACAATAGTAATTGTCCAAGAGAAGCACAAGGTCTTGTGAGTTGTGACTTCCAAGAGCATGACTCTTTGTTTTTCCCCTTGTTTTTAATTAGAGAAAACAAGACTTGTGTGCTAATCATCGCAGCTTACGACGTCATTGAATCATTGGAAATTACAATAATATCCTAGTATAATCCTAACCTCCTTGGCGTGAGTTGGTGATATTCCTACTGTCGTGACAAAATTTTAGAATTAAACAAAGAATTAGGTGAAAACAAATCAGGAGAGCTTTGCAACTACCACCTTCCAAGACCAGGACAAACCAATCGAAAATCATATCTTGTTGCTTAATTTTCCATGGCAATCCAAATCTTAGCTTGTCGCATAATGTGTTGTATTTTTTAAAAGCATCATTTCCTGCAAAAGAGCCCCAATGAAAAAGGAAGAAAAAGATCCCCACTTTTGCAAACTAGAAGAAATTGGAAAAAGGAAGCATTTTCTAGAAAGCCCCGCTATGCAATTGCACTGGTAAAATTTACATTTCAATTTATTATCACTTTTGACGTGCAAAAAACACTTTTTTTTCACACGCATTACTTCAATTCTCAGAGTTAATCTATGCATTTATTTTCCCCCAACGTTGCGTCTATCTGTCAGTTAGTGTCATGCATTGTCACTATCTCTAAATCTTTACTTTCAAAAAAAATTATCTAATTTTCGCTGTGATTTAGCTCGTGAGTTGTGACCATTTTCTATGGAGGGTTGACTAGTTAAAAAGAAGCACATAACAATTCGTTCTCGTATTTAATTTTTCACCTAAAAGTCTCAAAAAAATTTGTTCAATTTCACCTAAGAACAAGGAAGACCGTCTCACCGTCGAGCTCGAGGCTCTCGCGGCTGGACCGGTCGCCGTCGTCACCCTGACGCCCGAACCGCCTCCACGACGGCGGCCGGCCGCTGCTCGCCGCTGACGACGACGACCCGGATGCCGACCGGCTCAGCTCCGCTTCCTCCCCGGCCCCCGCGACCGCTGCGGCCGAGGAGTCGCCGCCGCGCTTGAAAGCCGACTTGAGTAGCTTCTGCATCTTGCTACCGCTCTTGGCCGCGTGTGGCTGGAACGGCGGCGGCGTGTGGCTGGAACGGCGGCGGCATGGCACGGTTTTGGGTTTCTTGCTTTGTGTGAGAAACGGATGAAAGATTGGGACCGGAGAGGAGTTATAATAGTGCTGCATAGTGCACATATACAGAGTTTTTTTAGTGTCTATGTTATATAACATAGATGTCCAACGCTAGATCATTTTTTTTAGGGAGGCTTGTATAGGTGGATCCGTTGGATGGAGATCTAACGCCTGAGATCAATCTGACTATTTTTGTCCTCAAAAACAGTCGAATGTTGTATAGACATACACTTTTTTTGAGAGAGAGAGATAGGCCGGAAACAATTGGTCAGGGATCAGTTTCAAATCCTGGAAATAACAGTGAAAAATCGTCGCAATTTTTATGAGAGGTTGGTTAGCATTGAACTATAGTTATCAGCTAAAAAGACAAAACTCTGATGAGTAAGCATAGCTCTATTGGTGTGACTGCCAAGTGAGTAGTCCTTTCACCCCGGACTTAAGCCCGCGGATGACTCATTTTCATGAGTATTATTTATATAAATACTATTCTCAAAGTACACACATGAATAATTTTAGTAGTTAAAATGTATGTTCGTGTTCCGTGAGACTCTAGGGTCTCTGTCTGTGTGAGTGAGTATGGTGTCATATGTGTACTTGAGGCACTTTTTACTTGGGAAAAAGGAAGGGGTAGAAATTTTTTTTACTTGAGGCTTTTTTTAGAGAGAGGTGGGGGTTGGGGGTTTTAAAATGTTTTTTGAAAGGGGATTTTTACTTGAGGCTTGATCTGTCGCCGTCTGCATGCCGACCTGACGGCCCACGTTAGTATCGAGCGCGGCAGATCCACTATGTTACTCACGAAACAAATCGAATACGAATTAAATAGTTTTAAATATAAATACGAATTTATATTTTAAATATGAATATAAAGCTATATTTCACAATGAATATGAATACGAATTTATATTTTTAAAATAAATATGAATTCAAATATTCTTGAATACGAATACGAATCGAATGTCGTAACGAATACGAATCTGAATCGAATATGTACTTAATTTGATCAAATACGAATATCCTACAACTTTTGTAATAAATCTTGGTGAAATTAATTTATATAACATGACTACACGTCTACACGAGCTAGCAGTGTAGTGCATAGAGTCGAAAATTATGCAAAGTTTTTTCACTTCTTACTTATGAACTTAGTTCATCAGAAAATTACTTCCTACAATCATCCCAAGGAGATTGCCATGGATGGAAACGGATCGAATACGAATCGAATAGTCTCGAATATGAATATTATCAAATACGAATATGAACATTATCAAATATGGATACGAACATTCTCGAACACAGATTTTATTTATCACATTCGCATTTTCGCGGATACGAATATCGGATAAAACAAATTATCCTTTACCATTTTCCATTCCAACTCCCTCCATTTTTTTTACTTCTCCTAGAATCCGTGCCGATAAATATTTTAAAATTTGATCACCAATATATTTAAAACCATCTAGATTAGTTATACGAAAATTATATCATTAGATTTATTGTTAAAAATATTTTTATAATATTACAATTTTATTAGTATATCTTTATATAAAATTATAAAAATAAGTGGTTAAAGTCGCATCTTAAGACCGTGAAAAATAAAAAACATTGAGTAAAACGGAACGGAGGGGTATTTGTTTTTCCAACACGTTCGATCTGATTGGTTACCTTTTGATCCCAAGTTTTCAACTAGTCCTTAACATGCTCAATTTCATCGTTTTTGCGTCTACAGTAGTCTAGAGTATGATATTTGCTTGTTCTTTTTCTTCCTTTTGGGAGAAAATTTGGTTGTTTCTTTTGAGTTTTGATGCACTAGTGCTAGTCGTAATCTGATGTAGGCCTCTGCCTATCCTTCGGGATTTTTTTTCTTGTAATTTTCAATTTCTTTTTTTGGTCGACGCTGACATCTTCCAGTGTGACATATATAAGATAAAAAGGAGGACCTAAATGAGAGACCTATTTGAAACTATATCGAGAAAAAAGAAGGGGAAGAATAATAGTCTTGGGTAAACTGCCACTTTTGAATCTTGTGACGTCTCCTCCATTTGTTTCTCCAGAAGAAATTAGGATCTTGTTTAGAACGAGGTATTTTTTTTCTCTCGATTCAGGATGAATGAGGAAGTTGAATTGTTTCAAGTGAAATTTCTGCATTCCAAATAAGATACGGTGTGAAGAGAAGAAGAATTATTCCTCTCCCCACAACGTAAGAATGGAAGATTCAAAGCCGGGTTTGTTAGTTAGTATTTCTGCATTCGTAGGCCTTAAGCATTGGGCACAAGCAGGGCTTATCGCTTCTGATTGAATCTTGGATCACTTTATCTGGCAAACGTTGACTTTTTAAAAAAAACATCAGTAGATTCTTGACTTGTCATCTGCTCATCTGTGAAGTCAAAACCGGAAAGAACGCATTAACCTGGTGGGTGGGCCCTACGATTTCGTGCAAGTCAATATTGCACTGCATCTAGAATCCATGATAACACATCACGGCTCAAAAACTGGAACCGTACAGTGATTCGGCCCGTTCCAGTGGTCAATTAGTAGAGTTCATGTAGGAGCTCTTCGGAACATAGGGATACAAAACACACAGCAATAATAAAAAACGTTGGAATAGAACAGAAATGCACGAACAAAATAGGAGATTGAAAAACACAGAAACATATGAGATGAGGTGTTTGGAACACAGGAAAAGACAAACACATAAATCTTGCTAAGAAAGTATAAAATAGAATATTCTTACTCAAGTTGTGCTCAAATTATGGTCTCTTGTAGCAACATAGCTTGATTTGCCTCGGTCTTGGCGAAGGGAAGAAACAAAGGGTCTAGGTGGATGTTCTTGATCCTATGGTTTTCCTGTGAAATCAACGGCAAAGGAACATTTTCCTCCATTTTTCCTACACCCCAATCCTCCCATCCAAAAGGGTGAACAGTACCAAATCCCATAAGAATTGAAATCCTCCACTTTTTCTATAAAATTCCTATAAACCAAAGAGGCCGTAAAATTTCAACCAAAATTCTAGTGAAATTCTTGGTAGCCGGTTCCCTACAGGGTAACTGATATTTTCTTTAACACAACCACCGGTTATTTCATTGATGTTTCATATCTGGACTAACTTTTTTAAGAATAGGTTAATTTATCTGACTTATGGGTAGCAATCAAGATCAAACTCGGAACCAAGGTACTTTTTTCCTGATATTGTTTAGGACACTCATACGGCCTCCAATATAAACATTTAATCATTATAGTTATATGCTATTAAAAGTTACAAAATATAACCGTAGAAAAATCCATTAACATCATTGCCATGTGAAAACTCTAAATACTATTTTGTATATCAGTGATCAAAGTTTTAAAAGTTTGATTGCACGCTTTCTAAAATGGCATCAATTAAATTGGAAAAGGAGGGGGTATCAAAGACTAAGGACACGTTGTTCTAGCTGAAATTCTTGGAGAAAGTAAGACCAAATTCAGAATGCTCAGTTCTAGGGACCAGGACACATGCTGTTCTTGTATAGAAAATAAGATCAATTCCGAGGCCAGAATTGCTGCATAGCTATAGAATTCCCCTACCTTAGAATCTCCAAAGAAGAAAACTAACTAGTCAGCCGATCAATCACCGTAGTGGGATTCCTAGTCCAAATCCGATATCTAACTTTGACAATTCCCAGCGCAAGATCACTTTGACCTCCCAAGTTGTGCCCAAAACATCATTGGTTTGCGTCTATCACTTCGTTCGCAAGTTTGGAATGGCACTTTACCAAATTATTATCACTGAAATGCAAGACCATCGCTTGCCTATCTGCTAGATTTCATGCAGTTTGCATTGAACAAACGAAAATATAACCAACGTAAAAGGAACTGCACAATGGATGAGCTTACAGATTATATCCATCCTAACTGATCAATCTGAAAGATATGAATTACCTTTAGTGGGACTTGTAGGCGATGAGTTCTTCAGCTTAGGTACGCTCTTCGATCTCTTCAGCTTCCAATCCATGCTGATGAATTCAGCTTCTTGGAGTAGATTATGAACACTGGTTCCTAAGATCTCCCTTATGAATGAACAGCCATTTTAACCATGATACTAGCCTTCTCTGTGGCTTTCAAAAAAAAAGAAAAGATACTAGCCTTCTCTGAACTGAATTTTCTTTTGCATCCCCTGGATTTGTTCAAGTAATGGTGTATCTGGTTTTACCAAGAAAACAAGGCATCACTTCCAATTTTTCTTGTTTCAGTGCTGACGTTATGTCTTATGTATTGGTATAAGCTCCCAAGAGCAAAATGCCATTAGTTCCGATGCAATTGGTTTGTCTGAAGATGAGAGTTTCTACATTGTTCCAAATTCCGACAGGATGTCTTTGCATGATGTTGATTTAATTGAAAAGTTAGTGAAATAAAAAAATATTCTTTTATTTTCTTGACTACAATGCAATCATACAAGAATGCTGGTGGGGGCAGAAGGTAGAAATATAGAATTCATCTCCTGTTATGGTAGAAGATAGGCTAAGAAGGCTTAAAGATCGCTCCCCTTACGGAGATTCTCATATGGAGACCAACCGGTTTAGAACTTGACTACTTTATTATTTCATTATGAATGATGCGACTTCTCTCTTTATATAGATGAGGTTAGCTCTAACAATATGGGAATTAACATAATTTAATATAACCAATCAATTAAAAATAATATTATATCTATACTATCTAAATAAAAAGATATACATCTAACTATTTCTAATATAATAATATACATATATCACTTCCTAATATGAAGATATGCCTAAGATCATATCCTAAACAACCGTTATTGTACCACACTATAGTACCAAACGATACTATTCATGCTACAGTGTCGAATGGTACTGTTCACGCTACAGTACACACGATTACATTGCCAAGTTGTAACACTTCATTCACGATCACGATGGTCGTGGATGATTTTGTTCTTGTCTATGGATGGGCAAGGGTGGTGTGAGTGTGTGTGTGTGTGTGCTGATGATGGTCAAGTTGTGGAGAGCTTGCACTGAGAAACGTTTCTTTGGTTTTTGTATGTGCAAGATTGCATGGAGATGATCATGGTCAGTGACGAGAAGCACC
The DNA here is from genome assembly GCA_017311315.1 of Dendrocalamus latiflorus. Lineage (NCBI taxonomy): Eukaryota > Viridiplantae > Streptophyta > Magnoliopsida > Poales > Poaceae > Dendrocalamus > Dendrocalamus latiflorus. The sequence continues at coordinate 18,574,756 of CM029674.1, forward strand.
GGGATTGGGATGGGGTGATCTGAGGTCCAGACGGTTGAGGATGTCATGCAAGATGGTTGGGCTAATGCTGGAGTGCATGGAGATCAAAAGTAGTGATGCGTGGAGAATCTACGGGCGGTACGGTCCTAGATGCTTGTACACGGAGGTTGATGATGCGAGATGGAGCTACGAGAGGTGCATTCTTCGAGGTCTCATCATGTGGTAAGATTGGAAACGTTATGGATGGAGTCCATAATTGAGAAGATTGAGTGTTTGGATAAAACCCATGTTAGGAAGGATTTCGGGTCCCTTGATTTGAGGAAGGGATAGAATTTCATGTTCGTGTTGGAGTCGAACACGGTTTAAGGCTCTAACATACAAAAGCAGAGGTAGGCCAAGTGTTTTGTGATGGCTCTGCAAGGCTTTTTGTGCAAGAGTTTTTAGGGGTGCCGTGAGAGCGTTTTGTAGCCACAAATGTGATACAAAAATAATAGATCAAATCTATTCCAAAAAAAAGTTCATCAGTGGCATGTTTTTCTGAGCATTACTTTTCTGTATTCTTGGCGGTTTGCTAACGCATCGTGATCCAGCTTGCTATGAGCATGGTGTTGTCTTCGGCTTGTACTCGTTCGAGCGGTCGAAACATTCGAGCGACAAAGCATTCGAGCAGTCGAAGCTTTTCAAGCAGAGGGGGATTTCGACTACATGCAAAAGCGATCTTAGCGAGTGGTCGAGCGAGCGGTCGAACGGCTTGCGGTCGAAATCTACATTTGGTAGTTTAGATTGCTTTTCTTTTGTTTTGAGATTTGTTTTCAAGTATAAAAAAGTGGAGGCAATCATTCACCCCCCCCCCCCTCTGATTGCGCCATATAATCCTATAAAAGATTATACTCAGGGTCATGATTCATTTTCTACTTAAATGTTGCTATATCTTTAATACATTAATACTGTAGTCTTTTCTATGTCAAACACTCTTCTATCTAGGGAAAGAAATCCCGAAACTGGTGCAAAACATGGCTTGCGGGCGGTAACGGTAACAGTCCGGTTATCAGAAAACCCGGGGAAAAACTGGTTGAAATTCATGAATTACATTTTGAATTTTGGCAGTTTGAAAACCGGTAACTGTTCCAGTCACCAGAAAAACTGCTTAAAAAACCAAAAACCACTAAAACACAGGGGAAAGCTAGAGAAAATCTAGCACAAAATATTGGGATTAGCATATTTAATTCACACAATAGGTAATCTAGCACGAAAAAGGTCTAAACCAATCTAGAAAGTGCATTTGTAACCACCGAGATTTTGACTGATTTTTCCCTCTCAGTACCCACCGGGATTTTTGGTAACCGGCGGTTACCGTATTTACTAAACAGAGTAAAAAAAAGTCTTTTCTGTTTTTCATTATTGACAACCAAGTCTCATGATCTTCTAACTCGGAGCTGAAGTCATGTGGAAATATTGGATATGGTACCACATATATACACCTTATCTTTCTTATTTCCGCACCAACGATAGCGACACTAGCTATTCTTGTAAGACATTGCTTTCCAGGTTTTCAGTAGGGATATTATCTTTGTCTAAGGAGCCTACCTTGAAAGATCCACTTACGGAACTTGGAAGGATTTCTAATTTGGATTTTGTGCATCTAGAAGGTTTATTGGAAAGTGAGAAGAAACAAGGGGCTTTTTCTTGGACAATTCCCCAGACCAGCTTGGCACTAGAAGTTCGTGATTTCTGAACAAAGTTCAGTGCAATCCGCATGCATGATACAGGGCTGTTCTTTTTTGCTGCGACTTATGGTTTTTAGCTGCGGTTTATGGTTCTTGGGCTGTTTGTACGAGAGATTACAAAGTAATAGAAACTCACGTACGATTTTTGCCCATATAAATGAAATCAGTAAAGTATGTCCTACAATTAACTAGTAGGCTTTATCTTGAAAAAATACTCCGTTTAAATGTTAGTTACTGTAGAAAAGCCAAAAAGTAGCTTTTAGAAGCTGAAAAGAACAGAAGCATAACAAAGTTTGTCACATCTCTCAAAGCTGGGGATGTATACCTATCAAAAGGATATGGTAAGATCTCACTGTGGATATGAACGTCTCTTTGGAAATTGGAAGAGCAGGAAATATTTCTATCTACTAGGCCCACTACACTGCATGGTTCACTCATTGCTCCAACAATCAAACCTGTGGATTATTGTGTAAACAAGGGTTTGCATTCTTCTCATCTGATGTTTTGTTTCTGAATACAGTGTGCCCAACAGCCATGACTCGTAATGCAGTGCTCCTCAGTGTCAACCAGCTTCGGAGAAGGCTTTTCTTCAAGGCAAGTATCATGAAAACTGAATACAACGATATGCCAAAAAAAATGATGCCTTGTTGATACAAAATCATTCATAAATCAGTACAAATTGTTTGATGTCATGAACCGGGATGAAATGGCCTTGAACCCAAGCAGTGCGACTGCTCCGATGACCAGCGGCAGCACCACAAGGGCAGGGATAGAGGTAGTCTAAATACTACTTGATATGTTTCTGGGTTAATTTGATTACAATCCGACTTCCTCTTTAAATAGGCACCACTAACCATAACAAACGAAACATCCTATCTAACTAAATAGCTCAATAATGATGAAGGATTGCTCAAGAATGCGCGCTGGGTGTAAAAAGTAATATAATATCAACAGCAGGAAGCCATAGCATAGTCTGATGAATTCTAATGGCAGCCTTTTGTAATCAGATTAGTGGACTCTGGACTACTATATAATATGCCAAAGCTTGCCACACCATCCATTTAGGATCAACATACAACAGTCGTCAAGCAATCAGGAATTGTATTGGTTAGAAGAGTTCATCTGCAATCAGCCCTGATAGCCATTGTGTCTTTGTTCCAAATGGACAATAATGAGCTGGGATAGAAGTTGATGGCGCTTCTTTTCAATTAACGTGATAGGACATGGCACGGTCGTGATGAGCGTTAGTAGTATCACAGTAGGTCGTAGCAACGACATGGTTACCGCGGCAGGCTTTGATAGGAACACATCTGCCACGGCAGGGCGTGGCACAGTTGCGGTATGCATCAACAAAATCACGGCTGCCACGGCATGTTCTGGCGACGCTGTGGTAGCTGTTGGGAATAGCTCCGCTACCGCCTCTTGTTGCGCCTTTTTCTGATTCACGATTTTCTCCAAGGTAGTATGCATGGTAAGAAAGATGCTCGTCATCTTCTTATCTATGTTGGCCATCTTATTGGCGTTAGCATTTATCGTAACCAACGATTCGGCAACAGAAACCATAGTAGCACAAGTCGCAAGAAGGAATCGACTGCTCTAATACCAAATGTGATGAATCTTAGTTCATTGAGATAAACACCACCAGGAGGAAAGCCAGACGGCGTCAACTTAATGAGATGAGGTGCTAACTATAGATAAGGGAGAAGAAATTTGGAAGAAGAGACTAGATTAATTATTTGCTTCATTACTTGATTGATAATGGATACATATTAGCTTTTTTATATGGATAGTTCGACTTGATATTCAAGAAATAATCTTTAAAGAATCTATCTCTAATAAATAAAATATATCTATAAAATAATAAATCTATCTAATAAAAAACTAACTATTTTTATTTCTATCATAACTAATCTGACCTGTCTTGCACGTCCTTTATAGTATCCACGCGCTTGATACAATAGCCGCCCGTATGCTACAGTATGGATATACTGTTCACGCTTGTGAACAGCGAGCATAAACAGTAATTTAACACGTGACAGTACCGTATAGCAAATGCCTATATATGTTTGTGCACGGGCCAAGAACAGTATAGCAAACAGAAAATGTTGAATTAATTATATCTGAAGAGAAGGATTCTTAATGACTACACACCAGTACAACACCACCACATAATCAGATACAAAAACGAGTAATCAAGAAAATTACAACGTATGTGAGTTAACTGTCCATATAGACCTTTTCATCTTTCCTCGCAAGAATCCCAGCTATTCAGTGTGTAGATACGGCAGGACTACTTAGAAACTCCCAACTGCCAGAAACAATATGGTTCGATATTATGCCTAGGAGGACATACAACATGTCGCCTTGGCTGGAGGGGCTGGCTCCTGACCAGGGACAACAATTTTTGTTCCTTTCAGTAAACTCGAGTTTCCGCTAGAATCAGCCTCATCATTGGCAACAAGGTTTTTCTTGCTGATAATCCGGTATATCTCCGTGAGAACGGTCATGAATGCATTTTCAACATTGGTAGCCTCAAGAGCAGAGGTCTCGATGAAAAAGAGATTCTCACGCTCCGCAAACTCCTTTGCATCCTCGGTTGGGACAACCCGAAGTGTGCCTAGATCAGATTTATTCCCAATAAGCATGATAACAATGTTCTTGTCAGCATGGCCTCGTAATTCCTGAAGCCACCTTGCCACATGATCAAAGGACTGATGCTTGGTCATGTCATATACTAACATAGCTCCCACTGCACCTCTGTAGTACGCACTTGTTACTGCTCGGTACCTGTTACCACATTCAGTGAAGGTTTAGATAACAAAAGTGACTAAATAAATAAACTATGAAATACGCTCAACAAACTTTTTGCTAGAATATCGGTATATGAAATTCAAGTGATGGTGATATGATGATACACATCCTGGTAGTACTTTCAGACCTCAAGTCAGGGAGTGACTATAAGTCATCGCACTAATTTATATTCTCTGTTGTGATCTACCAATGATCTTGCTTTCACACTTCCATACTGCTCACTTATATATTTAACAAAATAATCGTGAACAAACTGCTAGACCTATTAATTCTAGGTGCCACAAGCTGAGGTTAGGGCTAGAATTACAAAACAAACATGTTTTAGTCCACCGAAAACAGAGAACATATCTCTTCTATGATTATTGTCGAGCATTAGTTCTAAGGGATTCAAATCTTGGTATAAAAAAAGGGCCTTGCATCGGTACTCCTTAGAAAATAACTTGTGAATCTTAAAACGTTGCCATTTTATTCGTTCGAGGGAAATTTCGTACTTGTAAATCTATCCCGTCCCAATAAAACCAGAGCCCAACTGAATCCTTCCGGGAGGCTAGCTGCTACCTTACCCAGACTCCATGGGTGTCTGCATGCTTGCCATGAGTCCATGACCTCATGATCTTCTTGTGTATCTCCACCGGCCTCTTGGAATGAGTGTACATGATTTCGAATCGCAACTTAATATTCCATTGATTTATCATCTGTTTTGCTACACTGAATTAGCGTATTCATTACTTTAAGAAAGACAAATGAATTGATCATACGGTTCAAACAAATCGGTTGAGAATGGATAGCATCCATGGATAGCCAATGACAACAGTGTTAAGTTGTTAGCTCTGGGCCTAATAAGGGGGCATGGCCTATATTATCTCGTTGGAAATATTTCCATGATGCTAGATTATATCTCCACCAATGATTTGCTTTGAAATGCGTAAACTTTTCTCAAGAGGCATACAAAAGCAAGGCCCTTAAAAAATTCACCCTTGCCCAGTCAGCTAAAACTGGCTAGTTTTTCCTTTTCTTTTCCTTCAAAATTTCAAATTTGAGTTTCTCAACATTTGATGTTTGGATCATGTATAAGGTAAAATACATCTATTTCGCCAAACAAGAGTCAAATGGGGCCATCTAGCCCAAAAACCAACCATTTCCGTATAAACCCAGCATCCCCCGAGATTCTGATTTTTGCCGGTTACTGACCAAGAACCCCCCCCCCCCCCCGGGGCGGTTAGTCAGTCCTGCTATAAGACCTTGTGTTGTATATCTGCTGCAAGCATACAACTAATCTACTGTGGTTAGAACGTTTACTTGTGTTGCTGACCTTATTGCCCAAGAAGCTACTTAATGTCCTGTCTACTTCCATGTCTTGCCCAAATGTTTAAGAAAAAATGCATCATTATTGTTTTAAAAATGTATCGTACTAGTGTTTACTATGCTAGATACATTATTTTGAATATAGGCTCTTGACTGAATATTTTTCTTCAGAAAAAGGGTAGAAAAATAATATACTCTATCTCCTAATACAACTCTATCTCCTTAACAACATTAACTAACTGAATGTTGACTCTTTCAACGGGAATAATTTGTGAAGCCACAGAAGTATGACAGATAAGAGACAATTTAAATACAGTGATTGTCGGATATTACTCCTTTCTTTCACTTGGTTTTGAGGATAACAAGGCATGATGGTACTGATGGCCCATAGGATCTAATCAACTCACTCTCATGGTGCAATTCCATGGTTTTTTGATGACATATATGTAAGCTGATGACCAGATGTGAACTAGTGATAAGAGACATTTTACCATTTGAGAAAGTAATTTCTATGCGAGCTTGTCGCCGAGCTGTTAATCAAAGTTTTTTGGCAGATAGTAATCTTGTTCCTGATTGAAAATGTATTTATATGATAATAGTCTCACAGATGTTGAAATCTAAAATGTGTCATTCTCTAGTAACTATCCGGTCTACATTTGAATCGAGAAGATATTATCTGTAACATATGAAAATATTTTTGGTATGGTGGCTACCCAATATTAATAGGAAAAACATATATTTGCCACTTTGTAAACATATTTTCTGAACGACAACATCTATTCAGACCAAGGAAATCAATGAACAATAAATTTCTTTTAAAGCAGACAGCATTGCAATTCCATCATCATTGCACACAACAAACAATAAGCTCCATTTACGACAAACAATGCATTAATCCATCACTGTTCCACTCAGTAAATACTGCGCAAAATTGACATAAGAAATAGGCAAAAGATGAACTAGTAGCTCATCTGCATTCTACACAAAACTATCGGCTCAATAAATAAAAAAGGGATTACTAGCCAAATCTCACCTATCTAGCTAGTAAATGGCCTACATCTGCAATACAATTCTCCAATATACCCCTAATGAAATGAAACCTTTCATTGCATGCTTTGTCCAAAGCCATCAACAAAGAGATAACAAGTGAATCCACAGTCACAGCATCACACAATACCATCAGTTCTTGGCCATTTTTATCTGGTTCTGCTTAATAGATAAATAAACACAAACTCATGATGATGGAGGGGTTGATTAATTACTTGATTACCTTTCTTGGCCTGCGGTGTCCCAGATCTGGGCCTTGACGTTGCGGCCGTCGATCTGGAGGGTTCGCGTCTGGAACTCGACGCCGATGGTGGCCTTGGAGTCGAGGCTGAACTCGTTGCGCGCGAACCGCGCCAGCAGCTGCGACTTGCCGACGGCCGAGTCGCCGATGAGCACCACCTTGAACACGTAGTCGATCTTCTGCCCCACCTCCCCGTAGTTGCCACCCCGAGACATCTCCCCTCCTCCTTCCCTCTCCTCGCTATCTCAATCTCAGGACACAAAAAGATGCCTTGGCAGGGTAGATGGATGCTTCCTCCAACCAACAAAAGCAACAATTCTAGGATCTTTCGGCTCGTCCCAGGATCTTTGCATCAAGAAAGAAGGAAAGAAGATTTCTTCTTGGATCGTCTCCCCTCCCGTTTCTTGGTTTCTTGCTCTAGGGATTATAGAGATCGCTGTTGCATCAAGAACAACACAAAGGATTCTTGCGATTTAGGATCACGAGAGGAGAAGGGGAGCAGGCGGTGGGATAAAGGTGCTGATTTGATATCTGGAGTAGGAGAAGAGCACACCTGCCCAAACGACCGCCCGGCGCGGCACGGACCGAACAGGACACCCAATTACGCTCGGTACAACTGTCGGAATAAAGTCATCTACCGAGTCACGTACTCACGTCGTCTACGTGCTTGTCCTCCGACCGAGCCACAGCATACAGAGAGACCAGATTATATGCTGGCTCAAACACCTTAGCAAAATAGATCATCAATCATCTATTAATTTTATTATCAGTCATAAGTAGTTTTACTATCGATCATTGAGTTATAAGTATTTTTACTATTAGTTATAAGTAATTTTATTGCTAATTACAAGTAATTTTATTGTCAAATCATTCATCCACTTTCAGAATAGTGCAGTAACCTTAACATAAGTAATTTTTTGTCAACCACAAATAATTTTACTGAACTACAACAGGAGAGTTACTTTTTGTGCTGTGCTGAGCTAGCCTGCCGTGTGGAGATGTCGGTTCAAACACAGCACACCCAGTTGGGCTTGGCCAGCACGACACGTTTACTGTTTGTGTCGTGTCGTCATAGGTTGGATCGATAGTATCGTGACTCGGGCCAGTACAGTTGGCTTAACCCATTTGGCCAAATCTGGAGAGGAACTACAATAGGATTGATTGTTGAAATAGGATTGGGGGAGTGTTGAAAGGATCGAATCAATGAGAAGAGGACATCGACACGAGAAGGTGGAAGAAAATTAGCAATGGCCTAGGCCTAGCAAACCACAAGGGGGATGCTCCTCCTTACTGGGTTAGCGGGTTCTAGTGTGAATCACATATTTTTTTAAGGGACTTTCGTGCAGAATTCAATTAGGTGTGTTTAGTTGCCTATGTCAAGGGTGATTCGTACCTACGTATGCAATATTTCACCTATTTGGTTGCTTGCACCAAACTCGTGCAAGGTTCCCTCTCGAGCCTAGCCCAAGGGAAACAAGTGGTGAGCTTCTTTAGCGAGGTAGGCTCGCATTCATCCACACCATCTAAATAACATCTTTTGCATCCAGACATCCCTCGTCCCTTCTAACGTAGGCAAAAAAACTCCCACCTCACTCTAGCCCAACAGATACAACAAATCAAATAAGCCTACCTTGCATCTACTCAACCAAGCTAGGGCCATCCTAGATGCCTCGTACGAGCTAGGTTAGAGAGATGTAGACAAATGAACACACCAGTTGTAGGACTGAGAAGGCAACTAGAAAGGGTTGAATAGGAGCCTTACAAATATCGGTAGGGTTCCGGAGGTCTTACCTCCAACTATAGGGCGATATTATCGCTTGGACCAGTCTAATAGCTACTTGCTTGGCGGTCTGATCTCTTAGCAGTCTGACCTATAGTTGATTGGTGGTCTAACATCTTTCCAAGAATATAACAGAATTTCAGAACGATCTCAGAAGAAAAAATGGTGTACCTTTTGATCCACAACACCAAATGATTTGAAAACTTGAACCAAAACTAGATCATGACCTTAAAAACCTATACCAATTAAAGATCTTAAAAGAACTGAAGAAGGTTGAGACCTTTTAGCTCTTAAAACTCTGCTGCACCAAAACCAAGCTAAAATCATAATTAAGCCAACTCTCAAACCAAGACTCTAAATAACTTAAAAATTGGTATGCACCTTCTCTAAGATGTCAGAAACTTATTTCAATCAACGATTAAGAAAATCGTTGCCAAAGTTCTAACATTTTTCCATTTGAAGAAAAGTTGTACTAAAATTGGGCAAAACATAAGAACTTGAGCCAAGACTTACTCGTGGGCAATTGATGGTCAAGATGACCTTGGATCTACTCCTACATATCCTAGCAGGCTTAATACCAGCAAGAATCAAAACCAAAAGCCCTAGAAGCCAAGAATCCCAAAATCACCCCGCTTGAGCCAAAATCAGGCAATCCCAAGAACTTGCAAATACAAGTGGCTAGATAGATGAAATCTGGTCTCTAAGAGATATCTTCATCACTTACATATCCTTAGCAAATAGTAAGATTAAGAAGGGAAGGAGAAGCACCAAAAATCATGCCAAACCAAGAAATCAACACTTGAGCACAAGAGGCAAAGACTTGGACGAATTTTGGATATATATTGATACTTAGAGATAAATATTTATAGCTACTCCTTAGCCATACACAAAATCTAAGGATGACAAAAAGCTCAACCATAAGAATCTCTCACAAGTTTTATCCAAAAACCCCAACTCTCTTAAGAGATTGGCTTATCACTTGCCACCTCCTCTCTTTTATAGTAGAGGCTACCACCTACAACTCCATGAAACCCTAACCCTAACACCAGGGTACTAAGTGGATTCCATCCACGAACAGAATCCACTAACACATGGGCAAACCCGATAACCTAATACATAACAGGTTTTTACTCTCTCACACACACTCTTCTCAAAGCACCACATTCACGTGGCTCCAATAGCCTGATTTGTCTATCATAGGCTTTTGTCCTCATGACCTAAGACCCATAGGCCATGCCATGGTTTTCACAAACCGCTTCCACTGCCAGTATTGGGCAAGTGTCCAAAATACCCTTCCACTAGCGCTTCATAAATCCATCACCACGAAGTATCCCCCATGTTTCACCATTTTCTATGTAGCCCCTAATAACTTACCGTCAAGCCTCTCACACATCTGAATCCCCCTGAATCATCCTCACTTGCAAGTAGACCCCAAGTCACTAGCACACCACATGCTTCATCTTCACTATGATAGTAGCCAGCTTCCCTGACCTTTCAAGACCTCAGCTCCTCCTGAGCCTTGTCTTGGTCTACCTTGCCATTGCCGTTATATCCACCACCACCAGCTCCCGCTTTGGTTCATTGTCTTCCCGGCTTGTAATCACTCTTTAAGCCTCAGTCATCTTCTGACATCACCTTAATCGCTCTGGATCTCAGCTTCTCCCTAAGCATAGTCTAGATCCCTTGACCGCTCTGGACCTCAGCACCCCTCATCTAGTCTCAGTTCTGTCCACCTTACCATGACCTAGCTCCAGAGTCCTATAACCAACAACAATAAGCAACCCATCACATAGTACCATATAAGATAAAATCATCAGTATACCCAATTGACAACACAAGAACACTTACCTCCAAAGCTACTCTCCCAGAAGCACCATCGCAAAAGCATGATGTACATCTCCAATGTATCATGATCTTTGCTCAAACTCTGACCTTCAATGGTCCTTGTCCATATTATGCCTTGCTTGAACCCAACTATCCCACATGACCTCCTTGACCTCTCTGGACCTCAGTTATCACAACCTAATCCTGGTCACCCATCGTTGACCATAGTTTCCTCCAAGCGTCCCTGCACAACAATAGACCAAGTAACCATTTTTAGGAATAAGTTCTTCACAAGTTAACCCATATTAGCCCACACAATGCACCATGCAACATGTATGCACCTATACCATTGATCTTAACTCCCTGGGACCAAACCTTGAACCATTAAGTGCATACCCAACACGCTGCCCGATAGTACCAATCAGACTGCCAACAACCAATCGATCTGACTGCCCCATTCCACCTCGCGAATAGGGGAGCGGTCTGACCATAACCACCATGGTCAGTCAGATCACCGACACCTTGGCCAGTTAGACCACCAACCAAATGTTAGTTTGACCTCCACTCAGCCGGTCTAATTACCAGTCCCAATTGGTCAAACCACTAAGTACACCAGAAAACACTCCCTCTGGAATTTTGATAAACTCTATCTAGTTCTACCTCGAGTGTCTATTTTTCATGATACTAGGTGCAAACTAATCCCCAAACACTCCTACACAAGTGTTTGGTGCCCAAGGTCCTTTTTGACTTAGGGCCGGTTTGACCACTCTTGGCTAGTCAGACTGCCATCACAATGTTGATCAGACTGCCAACCCCTGACAGCAACTCTTCAATTATAATTCTCAAAAACCAAACTCAAACTTCACAAATTCTCTTAAACCAAAATTCAATTACTTGTCACAACTATGGGGTGACCTTCACATGGTCTCATATCCTTACATGATGAGAAAAAAATCAATTACTTTCACCTTGCAGTTGCTTTGAGATTCATGCACCGGTTAACTTATTTTGTTATCAAGTATTTCCTCTCTACCCTTCTGGGGATGAATTAGCCATAAGTTTTAGGTGGCTAAGGTGCTATTTAACCTAGCTCTAGAGCCTAGCTTCTAGGTTGGAGTAAAAGTTTTTTCAGTTAATTGCTGGGGCTCTAAAGCTGGGCTCTAGAGAAGCCATAGGAGTTAGGAGTCCAAAGAAAAGTAGCCAAGAGAAGAAAGGGAAGCTTGACTTTGATGGCTCTTATTCCATATCTTCAATGTGGGGATGAGGGTTTGAAGGTACTAACATGCATTTGCCACTTGAAAGAGAGAACATGGGGTAGGATTATCTATAGGCCAAACACCCAAAGTTTTGGGGCTTCTAAATTCTCTAGAGCCATCTTTTTCCAAAATTGGACCCTAGAGCCCAAAAACTGAAGTTGAAGTTTAGCCAAATAGGCCCTAAATCATTTTTGCCATGGCCTCGGTCTATATATCTCTACTATCCCGCTCAATTGCTTCTTCACAACTACCTCTTTCCAAGGTTCTACCATTATCATTGTTATTGCACTCCTTGTGCCCCACACTGCTTTGAATCCATCATCTTTGTGTCATTACATGTTACCTAGCAACACCCTCGTTGCACCATCGCTCGGAGCTTTCTATAAACTATAGCGGAGTTTGTGCGCAAATCTATAAGCAAATGAGATAGTAAAAAATTGTATGATATACCCAAGAAATTAGGTATGTCTTGTTTACATATGCAACTTAATAATCATGTGATAAATGAACTTGTGGGAAAACATCCCCAGACAAAATGCTATTATTGCACATGCGTACAACAAAATGATCTACTTTTGGTTCTGTTCTCTTCTTCACTTGTTGTTTTTTTGCCTGAATCAAACTCTAGTTATTCGATGTGCCCTACAAATATGGAGAAAGACAACCCAAACTTGCAGAAATGGAGTTAAAAACTGAAGTTGATCTAGATTAGTGGTGGCCAAATGGGTCGTGCCTGCCGGGCTGGCCCGAAGCATGACACTGTAGCCCCGACCCAGGCACAGCATGAACCACTGATGGATCAGACCGGCATGGCACGATGTCGTGGGCCGTGCTTGGGCCACCACCCTGGCCTAGAACGAGCATAGTTCGTTAGCCATGTCAGTCCATTTAGCCCATTAGGCACGATTAGCCCGTTAGGCACGACAACGACCCATTAGGCACGATTAGCCTATTAGATATGGTAGGCACGACCCATTTAGCATAATTTCAACCCATTCTGCTAGATAACGGTCGAATTTTTCAATTGTATAGCCGTTTAGGAGTTTAAAATATGAAAAAAAATCTCAATTTGTTTTCTATAAATAGGAAGCAACCCCTCTCATTCAATTGTATCAGGTTTCTAGTGAAAGGACTATCAGATTTTTGAATGGAACCTTTCTATTGAGCACCACCTAATACTATTTAAGAGCGAGAAGACCACTAAGTGCAAAAAAAAAAGATGGCATGCTTGATACTGCTCATTCAACTACCTCCTGCTGCAATTTTCTCACGAATGCAACTACTTGTTGCTGCTAAAGTTTTTGTATAAGGTCATGTGTTTTCTTCTCGAAATTGGAATTATATGCCTGTTGCTGCAAATCATAAGAAATTCGCAGAGTGCTACATTCCAGAACACTTACAATGGAACATTCAACTAGTTCATTCATTCAAAATAGCCATTCTATTTGTGCTAGTTGCTTGCTTCTTCTCCATCGATGTGAAACATACACGATACTATTCACATTTCAGTAGCAAGCTAGAACTATGTTACCTGACCTTTTCACATTCATTACTCTCAGTTTGACAAGGAAATGGCACATCAATCCTTCCATGACATTTACCATTTATCCATCACAAGAACAAATCTTACAATGTCATACACGAATCCAAAACTACAATTCTTTTCTTACAATGTCATACAAAGCTTGCAATTATTTTTTGCTTCAACAACATTATACCGACTTCCAGGGCACATTCACTTTAACAAAACTTCAGAATTTTAGAGCATTCACACAAATTTAAGAGAATCGCACAAAACTATAGAGCACATCACACAAAACACACATCACTTCAAACTTCGAGGCATGAGGATTTAAGTCTTAAACTTGACGCTGGTGTCCACTAATTCTAGGAGTACACTATATGCGTGCATGTTCAGTGAAAAATGTGTATTTGTGCTTCGTGAGTCCTATGGTGCCTCTAATAAATCCCTAGCATATGTGCAGGGGATGCACACATATGTATGTTGATGGTGTAAGTGTGGTGTACATTGAGTGTGTGCATCTTCCTTGTACTATCTAAAAACTGCAAATCTTATCAATTTGAAACTAGTATGGGAAATTCTGTTCCTGAATTTCTGTGCATTTTTGTTGATAACTTCCTTTTTAGGGGGTTTTGCAAAAATCTATCTGCAAGTGAAGGAGTTTGTAAAAAATCTATAGGTATATTAAAGTTTATCAAGAGAATAAAGTGTGGTGCAAGAGTGGAAAAATAGAGGAACAAGGAAGGACGATCAAGTGCAATCTCTAAAGTTGAGGGGCGTGGAAAAATTCTCGCTGTTAGGATGGACTTAGGATAAATCCCCTTATGGGAGACAAACAAGTTGGTATTTCTTGATAAACTTTATGATATAGGTGGATTTTTAATAAACTTTATTACATATAGGTGGGTTTTTGATGAACTTTAAGAAGCTAGTGGGTTTTTTTGAACACACTTCCTTACTCGCAGGTTTTTTGCGAAAAGCCTTTTTTTTAGGCAGGGTAAAGGGCCGACCTGCGGAGCGTGGCAGTCTCGCACAGCTCGCGCTGAGTGGCTGGGCCAGCAGAGGCCATTTTGGCTTTGAGCCCGGCCCAGCCGCACTCCAGAGTCCAGACCTTTACCAAAGGAGGAGAAGACCTTCCCTACCGAAGCTTCCGTTTCGGCGCGAAGCAAGGAGCCGATACCCAATCCCGCTTAGCGCTGGGTGCGCATCTCGTCGGCGGCCGCACCTCCCCCGATTCCCCAGTCCGATCGAAGATGGTAAGCCGACGAAGCATACACCCATCTCCGTCCTCAATGTTCGTCGACAGATGCTTTCTAGGCCGCTCCGGTCGTCGATTTCGATCCCCGTCCGTGGATTGGTTGCACTCCGGGGTTCTTTTCGATTAGGGTTTCCGATATCCCTTTTTCCCCTTCTTTCCTGGGTGGGAAAGTGGGGTGGATTCGGGATAATAGTAGGGTAGGGTGTGGCCGGGTAGGATAGTGGGGGAATTCGCAGTTAGATTCTTGCTCTGCACGCCGGTATTGGGATCTGATTTTGGTTTCGTCGTTCGGTGCTAATGTTCGTTTGAGTTAAGGTGAATGAGGAAATCACCTAGGCTCTTTTATTGGTATCTGGTAACAGTTAGCCATCATTGTGCTACTACTGAAGAAAAAAACTAGCAGTAGCGAGTGATTGGGGCTAAAATAAGTGGGATTTGCAGTAACTTGTGTTACACGCTCAGAATGGTTCATATAGGTCTGCCGAAGTGTGGATCGTGGAGCCAAATAATCGGGTAATTAGGAAACATATATGTGACCAGATGAGCACATATAGATATAGATGTCCCAAGTAGCAGTGAACAAGTCCTCCTTTGGGGAATGACTCATTGGAGTCTTGGATTGCAGTCTCGATGCGTATCAGATGTTTGCTGAAATGCTGGTGGGTGGATCAGTGGTGAGGACTGCTGCCGTTGAGATTTACAATGCGGTGGTTGGAATTGTGTTGGAACTATAGTCCGTGTGAGAAATTTGTGTGACCTTGTCATTCCATCATGTTGCACATCATGCTATCCATTATAAATGTCTGATTGGCAAACGTTCCATGCGAAAATATGAGTAGTAGACTAGTGGTTTTGTTTCCTGATTGTACAAACGACTTCAAGATGTGCATCATTGCTTGTATATGAGTGATTGGTAGTTCCATTAAGTCATTTCGATCCACTGGTGCATCATATCTTCTATTAATAAGCACCCTTTTATACAAAAAGGGATTATTAATAATGCATGCATAACTGAGAGTTTTCCTTTGATGCTTAGTCAAAGAAGAGGGGTCTTTCGTTGGAGGAGAAACGGGAGCAAATGCTTCAAATATTTTATGAAAGTCAAGACTTCTATCTGGTAAGTTCATCTCTCAGGATTCTGCTAAATCTGCCTCAGTATTGCTGTATTAGCTGTTTCCAAGGATTAATTCTTTTTCTTCAGCTTTTCAACAAACTCGTGGGTTCTGTTCTTTCTGGTGCTAATGTGAAAGTGTCTGCTTGTAGATGTGTCAATAGTTGTTTTTCCCCCTCTCCTGCTGGTTCATTGTACTTTCTTATATGGATGATTAAAGCAAACTAATTGGCATGCCAAATGTCAATCTAATTACTGCAATTCATTTCGATTTCTAACTTAATTGATTTTAATTCATCAAGTTGGCATGACCATACTTCCTTATATATTTACTAGAAAAGCCGGTATCTGTTTTGTTTTATAATAAAATTAGCTTCTTAGTTTTCACCAGTAATTCTTGGACATACAACTATTTATATTAGTGCCAGCAGTATGTAAATACTCCTGTATATTACTGCCAGCATGTTTTGATACACTTCTATTTTCTGATATTGAGAGTTTATGTTCAGATGCACGTGCCACTTTTAATGCTTGAAAATGGATAATTAATATGTGAATATATTCATATATATTAATATGCGTATATATTCATAGATTGTTTGCCTGTGTAGGATGTTGCTATTGTAACTTCTGTTCTGCTAGGTTTCTTCATGTAGAATATGTTTTGCTGTGCCATAAGTCTGGCCGTGTTTGTACTTTCAGCTTAAAGAGCTTGAGAAGTTGGGTCCTAAAAAGGGTGTGATCAGTCAGTCCGTGAAGGATGTTGTGCAAAGCCTGGTGGATGATGATCTTGTCTTGAAAGATAAAATAGGAACTTCTGTAAGTTTATCTGCTTGTTGGTTATTTTAACATGGATCAAGAATAGATGGACTGTGTTAACAGTTATGTAGCCATTTGCATGTAGGATTTGTCATTAAATTGACTATCTGTAATTCAAGAAAGGATTCTTTTGTTCTTCAAAAACTTGTGCACCAGTAACATATAATTGCAACTTTGCATGCTGTATGTGTCGCTAAGAAAGGGTGTATTGACTGTTTATCTAACATTGTCATACATGCACCTTTTGTATCTATTTATTTAACATTGTCATCCATGCACCTTTTGTATCTATCTCTCAAACTAAATAGTTCATTGCAGGTGTACTTTTGGAGTCTTCCCAGCTGTGCTGGAAATCAGGTATTGTTATGATGAATTGACCTCTCCTCTTCTTACCCTGAATACTCTTATACAAAATCTTTAACCTTGCAAGTGTGGTTGAATTTTTATGACCTGACAACAAAATCTGATATTAATAAATTACTACATTTATCTGTCATGTGGGGCAAACATTATACCCGCCGTTCCCGGCTGAGCTAACTCAGAATCCGGATAGGTTACGGGTAGAACTTAAGAACAGATTGCTGGTAGCAGTTAAGATTTAGAGATTAGCTAAGAGTTAGAGTTGGTTTCCAAGAAGGATTAGGAGTTGGAGTCGGATTGCTTTGTCCAGTCCTCTATATAAAGGACCTTGCTTATGATTTGAGGAATAACAAGAAATCAATCTATTCTTCTATCTCTTGCTGCTCACCAACATAGGGCGTAGGGGGGAAAACCCTCGCCCCGCTGTTGATCACGGCTACGGTCTTCGGAGCCGAGGACCTGCGCCAGCCAGCCGTGACATCTTGGTATCAGTATCCAGGCCTCCGCCATCGGCCGCTCCGCCACCAGCGTTTTCCGCTGCCTCGTCTCCGCCATCGCCCTCCCCTGTTCCCGCTCCGCCATCTGCTTCGTCCGCCGCTTCAGCCATGCCGGGCGCCGATGAGGATGATCTCAAGGCCCTGATTCTCGCCCTTACCAAGGAGGTCCAGGCCCTTCAATCATCCGTCAACACCCACGCTCAGGCAATCCAGCGCCTTGAGCTGCAGCCGCCACTCCAACACTCCGCGTCATCCGGCAACCGCGTCAACTCCGGCGAGCATCACAACGATCGGCCGCCGCGTTTTCAGAAGATGGACTTTCCCAAGTATGATGGCAAGGGCGATCCACTTCCTTTTATCCATCGATGTGAATCTTACTTCCATCAACAGCGCATTGCCGAGGAGGAGAAGGTGTGGATGGCTTCATACAATCTGCTGGACATTGCCCAACTTTGGTACATCCAGGTGCAGAAAGATGAGGGCACACCTCCATGGCGCCGCTTCACCGAACTCCTCAATCTGAGGTTCGGCCCTCCCCTGCGCTCCAATCCATTAGGGGAACTCGCCGCCTGTAAACGGACGAGCACGGTGGCCGACTTCCAGGACCGATTCCAGGTTCTTCTTGCTCGGGCTGGGTCTCTGACAGAAGCACAGAAGGTACAGCTCTTCACCGCCGGCCTTCAACCGCCTCTCAGCTTCGACGTCGAGATCCACAACCCCCAGACGCTTGCGGTTGCCATGAGCCTGGCGCGCAAACTGGAACTCCGCGACCAGTCAGGGGCGCCGCCAGCACGTTCGTGGACAAAAGGCCTCCTGCCGCCACCAGTTCACCGCCACCTGGCCGTGCAGCCGCCAGCAGCCCCGCCGGTCGCCCCACCCACGGTATCCGTGGAGGGTCGCCAGGTGAAACGTCTGTCACCGGCGGAGATGGAGGAACGCCGTCGCCTCGGGCTATGCTATAACTGCAATGAGAAGTTTGGAAGGGGTCACAACAGGGTGTGCCAGCACCTTTTCTTATTGGAGCTGAACGACGCGGATGACTCTGCCGAAGCAGAGGACACCGACCAAGCCGCCGAGGAACCGAGGATATCTCTGCACGCGATTGCCGGCGTCCGCACCAGCGAGACTATGCAGGTGTGCGTCCAGGTGGGAGGCGCCACACTCCACGCACTCCTCGACTCGGGCTCCACGCATAACTTCATCTCCGAGGAGGCAGCGGCCCGCACCGATCTTGTACTACGCCGCCGCGGGGAGCTGTCGGTCACGGTGGCCAACGGCGAGAGAGTGCCTTGTCTCGGCGTGTTCCAGCAGGCGGCCTTTTCCATTGCAGGGGAGGCCTTCCAGGCGGACTTCTTCGCCCTTCCTCTGGCCGGCTACGACGCGGTGCTGGGCACTCAGTGGCTCGCCACCCTTGGCCCCATTCTTTGGGACTTCGGGGCTCTCACCATGTCATTCTGGCGCAGCGACCACCGCGTCCGCTGGCACTGCGTGGCGGGTTCGGCGAGCCCCGGTCTGTGCTCCTGCTCCGGTCCGGATCTCTTGGAGGCCCTCCTCGCCGACTTTGCCCCAAATTTTGTCGAGCCGCATGGGTTGCCGCCGCCGCGATCCCGGGATCACAACATCAACCTTCTGCCCGGCTCGTCTCCGGTGGCTGTTCGACCGTATCGCTACCCGGCCACACACAAGGATGAGCTGGAACGCCAGTGCGCCATCATGTTGGACCAGGGCCTGATTCGCCACAGTTCGTCCGCCTTCTCGTCCCCGGTTCTGTTGGTAAAGAAGGCCGATGGCTCGTGGAGGTTCTGCGTCGACTATAGAGCACTCAACGCCATGTTATAGACATGGGCCTTGGGCCAGTTGGGTTATTATTAGGAATAAGAGATTGGTTTCTATTTGAGTTAGGGATTGGTTTCCTTGTATTAGAGATACAGTTAGAGATATGATTGGAGTTAGATTACATCTGTTAGGGGGAGCCATCTATATAAAGAGGCTACCGCATGCCATTGTCATTAAGCAGAGTAATAATAAAGTCTTCCTAGTCTAAAGTCTCTCCTCCCTCCCTACGCCGACTCCATCCGGCCGTCTTCTTGGTGGTGTTTACCCGTTATGAACTAAGGTTCATAACAGATTGGTATCAGAGCAGTCGATCCCTTCTCACGACTTCTGCTACCATGGTTTCTGTGATTCGCCCTACTGCCGAGTCGTTAGCCATGCTAAAAGCTAGCGTCAACGAGATGGCCAGCATCAACAAGAAGATGACGGACAGCTTTCTCAACATACAGGCCATCCTTGAGAGGATGGAGAATCGGTGGAAGGAGCCACAAGAAACAAAGAGCAAGGCACAGGATCATCCAACATCAGATCTTCAACAACAACAAGAACCACGGCCACAGCCTTCACCAGAGCTTCCTCTAACCCTCGGCAGATCGCCAGATCCCGACCACATCGCCACAACATCTCCTCTGCCGTCTCCGCCCAGCACTTCACCCGCCGTCGCCTGGCGTCTGCTGCCGCCGCCGCGACGTCGTCTGTAGCCGCCGTCCTCCATGGCCGTCGCTCGGCTGCTCCGCCGCATGGACCGTCGGCGCCCGAGCCGTTCCACTGCTCCGTCGACGGCGCTCGGACCACCCCTGCCAGTGCAGCCGCCGCCATCGCCGGGGCCACCTCGCCAGATCCACCGTCGTCCGGGTCGTGGTCGTCCAAGCCGTGGCCAGAGCCGCCGCCATCTCGGCCGCCGTCGGCTGATCCGCCGCCACTGCTGTCGGAGTCGTCGCTCCCGGTCGCGGTTAGCCTCCGCCGCCTGGTCCGCCTCCGCTTCGTCAGTCGCCGCCGCTCTTCGCCGCCGCCGGGGCCGCCATCGCTGGAACCGCCGCGCGGTCCGTCACCGCCGAGCCGCCGCAGCCCGGGCCTCCTCCGCCCGTTCGCAGCCGCTCCGCTGGCTGGGGCCGTCCAGCCCGAGAACCGCCGTCGCCGTGGGCCTCCGGAGTCGCCGCCGCCGGTCCGCACCGCCGGATCCACCGCCGCCGCCGCCGCTACCTCAGTCGCCGCTTTCGAGTTCGACCGATGCGTTCGGCCCGTGGGAGTTGCGGTCGGTTTTAAAACCGACCGGTTAGGTTAAGTTAGGGCAAAAAAAAAAATTTGCAGGCATTATATTTCCGAAGGCGCTACATTTCGTCTAGCTTTGTTCCGCGTGGATCTGGCCATCCGTTTCCAGCCGCTGCAGCACTCCGCCACCGTTCGTCTTCTACATCGGCATCGAAGGTCTTCCATTGACCGCCGTTTAGCAGCTCGAGGACAAGCTGCTTGTCCGGGAGGGGTGTAATGTTATAGACATGGGCCTTGGGCCAGTTGGGTTATTATTAGGAATAAGAGATTGGTTTCTATTTGAGTTAGGGATTGGTTTCCTTGTATTAGAGATATAGTTAGAGATATGATTGGAGTTAGATTACATCTGTTAGGGGGAGCCATCTATATAAAGAGGCTACCGCATGCCATTGTCATTAAGCAGAGTAATAATAAAGTCTTCCTAGTCTAAAGTCTCTCCTCCCTCCCTACGCCGACTCCATCCGGACACTGCTTCGCAAGGATGGGTTTCTGTGGTCGGACGAGGCTGCCACGGCATTCCAAACACTGAAGAAGGCACTCACCACGGCGCCAGTGCTCACCCTTCCGGATTTCACCCAGCAGTTCATTGTCGAGTGCGACGCTTCAGGCCACGGCTTTGGGGCGGTGCTGCTACAAGATAAACATCCCATCGCTTTCTTCAGCCGTCCGGTGGCACCTCGACATCGCTCTCTGGCTGCTTATGAGAGGGAATTGATCGGCCTAGTGCAAGCCATCCGACACTGGCGGCCTTATCTCTGGGGGCGCCGTTTCCTGGTCAAGACGGATCATTTCAGTCTCAAATATCTGTTGGATCAGCGTCTTGCTACCATACCCCAGCACCATTGGGTGGGCAAGCTCCTGGGATTCGACTTCGCCGTGGAATATAAACCGGGCAACACCAACACAGTGGCTGACGCACTATCCCGCCGGGACACGGAGGTGGGTACTGTCCTCGCCATTTCGTCACCCAGGTTTGATTTCCTGGAACGCATCCGACAAGCTCAAACCACGGATCCCGCGTTGGTGGCCCTCCGCGACGAGATCGACGCCGGCCAGCGGGCGGGTTCCTGGTCCATCACTGACGGCTTGATCACCTTCGACTCCAAGCTATACGTCGCGCCAACGTCGCCACTCCTGCATGAATTGGTATCCGCCGTCCATGATGACGGCCACGAGGGCGTCCTGCGCACGCTCCATCGGCTCCGTCGCGACTTCCATTCGCCTAAACTTCGCTCTGTGGTCCAGGATTTCATCCGTAGCTGCTCCACTTGCCAGCAGTACAAGACAGAGCATCTCCGACCCGCGGGACTCCTTCTGCCACTGCCTGTTCCAACCATGGTCTGGGCAGATATCAGCCTCGACTTCATCGAAGCTTTGCCACGCGTGGGTGGCAAATCGGTGATTCTTACGGTGGTCGACCGCTTCAGCAAGTACTGTCATTTCATTCCGCTGGCACATCCGTATACGGCAGAAACGGTGGCCAAGGCATTCTTTGGAGACATTGTGCGCCTCCACGGCATACCACAGTCCATGGTGTCGGACAGGGACCCGGTTTTTACCTCCACATTTTGGCGCGAATTGATGCGGCTTTGTGGCGCCAAGCTGCACATGACCACCGCTTTCCACCCCCAGTCAGACGGCCAGGCTGAGGCAGCAAACAAGGTCATTGTGATGTACCTCAGATGCTTCACGGGGGATAGGCCGCGTCATTGGCTTCGCTGGCTACCTTGGGCAGAGTACGTCTACAACACAGCTTTCCAATCTGCTCTCCGCGACACGCCATTCAAGATTGTCTATGGCCGGGAGCCCCCGTCCATCCGCTCCTATGAACCAGGCGAGACGCGAGTCGCTGCAGTTGCGAAAAATATGGTGGACAGGGATGAACTGCTAGAGGACGTTCGCTACCGCCTTGAGCAAGCCCAGGCGATCTACAAGAAACAATACGACAAGCATCACCGCGAGGTCCACTACACCATAGGGGATTGGGTGTGGCTTCGCGTCCGTCACCGCACCCCGGCTTCGCTTCCACATTCCACCACAGGCAAGTTGCGTCCTCGTTTCTATGGGCCATATCGCATCGAGGCAATCATCAACGACGTCGCTGTCCGTTTGACTCTTCCTCCAAAGGCACGTCTGCACAACGTCTTCCACATCGGCCTTCTCAAGAAATTTGTCGGGACGCCCCCTGATGCACCACCACCACTTCCGGCTATGCACTATGGTGCTGCAGTTCCGGAGCTGGAGCGCGCAGTCCGCACTCGATTGGCGCGAGGTGTCCGCCAGGTTCTCATCCAATGGAAGGGCGAGCCGCCAGCATCGGCTACTTGGGAAGACCTCGACGCTTTCATAGAACGTCATCCATCCTTCCAGCTCGCGGACGAGCTGCTCGTCGAGGGGGGGAGAGATGTCATGTGGGGCAAACATTATACCCGCCGTTCCCGGCTGAGCTAACTCAGAATCTGGATAGGTTACGGGTAGAACTTAAGAACAGATTGCTGGTAGCAGTTAAGATTTAGAGATTAGCTAAGAGTTAGAGTTGGTTTCCAAGAAGGATTAGGAGTTGGAGTCGGATTGCTTTGTCCAGTCCTCTATATAAAGGACCTTGCTTATGATTTGAGGAATAACAAGAAATCAATCTATTCTTCTATCTCTTGCTGCTCACCAACATAGGGCGTAGGGGGGAAAACCCTCGCCCCGCTGTTGATCACGGCTACGGTCTTCGGAGCCGAGGACCTGCGCCAGCCAGCCGTGACATTATCATACAACTTCCTTAAGGACAACTGGTAACATGAGCTAAAAGTAAGCAAGGCAGGAAAATACATTCATAGTGTACCTTGTAGTGTGTATTCATAGCTTCATTGCCTTAGCTGCTGAAGTTCAAACTAATCCATCTTTGTTGGATTTGTTTGTAGTTGAGGAATACTTACAACAAGCTGGAATCTGACCTTTCAAACTCTAAAAAGCATTACATGGAGCTTGTTGAACAGAGAGAGAACTTGAAAAGAGGCAGGGAGGACTCTGTAAGTTGCTATCCATTTCTTCTAGAGAGCTGTACAACAACAACAAGCATGTAGATCCAACTGACATACATTGCTCTAGGATGAGAGAGAAGCTGCTTTGGAGGAGTTGAAGGCTGTAGAGCTACACCATGCGAAGTTAAAGGTGCATTTACATTTTTTATCCTCTCTTTTGGTTTTTATTAGTGCCATCTGCAGCTCAACAACTTTGTACTCATTTTCAGGAAGAATTGGCTGCTTATGCTGATTGTGATCCAGCTGCACTAGAGGCAATGAGTATGAGATCCAACATTCCTTTTTTTATTATAGGCCTTTGGTAGATCTATTTTTGTTGTTTGATACATCCATCTGTATTATTTTCATGCAACATCTTACTTTCATCTAAGTTCTAGCGGCAACTTTACTTTATCTGAAATTGTGTAAGTACATATTACAAAAATCTTTCTTCTGTTTTAACTACTGCTGTATAATGAAAATTGTAGAGGATGCTATTGAGGTTGCGCATTCAGCAGCTAATAGATGGACAGGTAAGAGTAGTTCTGCTAGTCAATTTCCCTAAAAATTTATATGCTTGTGGCTTGCTTATCATTACCTAGGGCTAATGCCATTTTGAATGAAACTTCAGACAACATCTTCACTTTGCAACAATGGTGTTCCACTACATTCCCACAAGCAAAAGAACAACTCGAACACATGTACAGGGAGGTAGGTTCTGTCCTCTTATTCCATTCATGCTTTTGTTGTTTAAACATCTTGTGCAATTGATAAAGAAATATAGTTCAATGTGATGTTATTTTTCCAATGAATATCACCAACAGACTGGTGCCTTTTGACGAGCTGCTTTGCTGTATCTTTTAGTGGTGCAAATATTTTTCCACTGCTTGTAAAATACACAGGGGTTGGTCTCTACCCATAGCCCAGCCATCTGATTATTGCATCTATAGACAATAATCTACATGATAATAACGGAAGAATCTGTTCCATACTCAGAAAGAGGTGATATGGAAATTAGAGAGATGGCTGCAACTTGACTTCTAGAGGCATGTCATTGAAACTAATGATTCATAAGCATCTGTTCAAGCTTCAGTGAACCAACTGGTAGTATTAAATAGAATGCCACTTGGACATGTTCAGTACTACGAAGTTAGTGGATTGACATGTTCCTAGAGTTGAAGGAAACTTATTGAATGAATCAAAAAATCTTAAAAGGAACGTAAGCCAGAAACAACAACAGATTTAAGACTGCCTTATTAAATGTAGTAAGTAACTTATTATGTATGTACAGTAAATCTTCTTTATTTTCCTTTCGGTACTTCAGTTAGTCATTCCTTGTTTAACTGCTTACATATTGCTATTGAACTTATTTTTTCAATTATATATATAATAGTAATGATTATTAAGAGTACAAGCACTCGGATGTCATGCTGATGATGCAAGGCTGCCTAAACCATGTCCATCTGTTACTTTGTGCTTGGTGCTTGGTGGTGTTGCTATTTGTCTTCTTCTCTTCTTCTATCATACCAAGCTTATCGCTGTCATTAGACATCCCATTAAGTCTGCAACTTTTATATCTTCATGGACTTAATGTGGCTTTTCTTATATAATCGCTTATCCATGGAGCAGTGCAGCTACATGAGGCCTTCATGGTGTAAATTAACCTGAGCATCTTAAAGAAGCATATCCCTCAAAACTTTGTTGCCCACTTAAATTGTAAAGCCTTTTGTCCTGTAGAGAACTCCTACACCATACGTGTTTGGCTTGAGTGATTTTGTGATTAAGTTTTATGGACTAAACAGTAAATAAATGTGTCATGTTGCCCAACCTAATGAAATACCATATCAGAATTCAGAAGCTCATGTCGTTCTTTTTGTAGTTTGTACTTGCTAAAAAAGAAACAAGTTTATAAAAAAATTGAAATGTTTGTAAGTGATGATACAGTAGTATACCTTTCTTTACATCACAAGTAACAACTAAAGTTTTGGATCATGTTATAGTAAGAAGTGAACTGTTTTTTATTCACACTAGTAGTTTTGACTGAACCATATCATCGTATCCTCACAAAACATTTTCCCTTCTCAGAATTTCCTCCTGCTCTGTTCTGATGTGTGTTATTGTCAAATTTCAGGTGGGGATAACTGAAGACTTCGAATATCTGCAGTAATGCACGACAGCCTGCCTGCCCTATTACAGCGTTGTATGTAACACCCTTAGCACATGATGTTGAATCTAGAGTAGTTCACCCAGGGTTGGTAGTAGTTCACCCTTGGGCTATTTGAGCAGTGTGTCATTATCTTACAGTAAATGGTCTCAGTATGTTTCTTATGTTCTGTTATGTGAATCAGATACCTATTGGATGTTGTCAGGAGAAATGTTCACTATGGTAACACAATACTAGAAGATGAAATTAGGATCCTATGAAGCTGGAAGTTGAAACATGCATGTGAGATTGGCAATTCGTTGAAAGATGTCAATAGGAAAATATAGAAGACTGAAATGGAGTTGCAAAAGGATGTTAATGTAACACCCCGCTTGCCCTCTGGGCCAGAATGCTACCACCACTGCATACTCATACCATTTTAACAACACTAGAAGAATTCAAATCAACGCTAAATGATATTTAAATTGCTGCGTTCCGATACAACATAGCATCTTTAAGAATTACTCTAGCCTAGTAAAAGCTAAGGTAACTGTCAAAAGAGATACAAAAGTGCTGCTGGGTCGTGCCGATTATTCATGTGCTACCCCGCCCGTGCCTGACGTCCTCAACGGTCACCTAAAAAAAATCAACGAAGTAAGGGTGAGTCCGAAGACTCAACAAGTACATAATAGAACAATAGGCACTACCAACATAAATAAGCATATAAACATAATGCACATATATCATCATGTTCATAACATCATTCTCATAGCCAAGCAATGCAATGCCATCAATGCCATGCCTCATTACTCTTCATGCTCATATGCTCTTCACTTTGCAAGTACCGGTACTGCCGAGTGAACACCCGTCGATGTTCACCCATCGTGGGCCCGCCCTCATAGGCACGGGACCCCTCCACTCCCGTGGAGGCCTACCGAAGTAGGTCTTACTCAAGAGCACTCCGGATTAGTCCGCTAGCTTTACTCATAGCTAGGGACTTTCTTACCGCCCTCACTCTTGAGTGCTCCTCATGCAAATGCACATGCCCATGATCATAATCACGCTCATCACTAGCATTACTAGTAGATAAGCATCTTTGTCTACCTCACTCCATCATCATTGCCATCATTTACCATGCAACCTTATGTCAGGTAAATATCACATTTCCACATAGATATCATGTAATCAACGCATTTCTACATAAATATCATCATACCAGATAGACATCGCATATTCATAAACCTTGGTCTACCGCTCTACCATGTACTTGCCTGTTAGCCGAGCGGAGCGGAACGACGTGCGGAAGGCGTCGACTTGTGACCTCCACCTGGGCAAACAAACAGTCCAATTTTAACGCATCATGGGCGACGACGATACAATACTACGCATATCCTGTTTCTGGCGCAGGAACGCACGGGTTTTAGGGATCTGCCGCGCAGGTCCCGAAACCCCCTTTTTTTTCTCTTTCTTTTTCTCCTCTTTTCTTTTCTCCTCTTTTTCTTTTTTTTCCTCTCTTTCTTTTTTCTTCTTTCTCTACCCGGCCGGCCCCCTTTTCCTTTTTTTCTCTACCGGCTGGCCCCCTTTTCTTTTTTTTTTCTACCGGCCGGCCCCCTTTTCTCCTCCCTCACCCGTCTCTATCTCTCTCTCTCCCCCTCCACTTCTTTTCGGCCGACCGGCCCCCCTCCTCCTCTACTCCGCCTGGGGCGGCGCGGCGGCGTGGCCAGGCGTGGCGGCGCCGACGGCCCTCCCGCCGCCCCTTCCTTCCCTCTCCCCTCCTACCCCTCTCCCTCGTGCGCGCATGCTCGGGCGCACCATCGGCGGCGCGGCGGCGTGCGGCCAGGCGCGGCGTCGCCGGCCTGTAGCCCGCCGGCGGCGGCTCCACTGCCGTCCCCGCCTCCACCTTCTCCCCCCTCTCTCGCGCGGGCGCTTCCCCAGCGACGCGACGGCTTGGGGCAGCTCGGCTTGCCGGCCAGCCTCCCCCCGGCTCGCCCCCTTCTTCCTCGCCTCGGATCCGGCCGGCCCCGACCGGATCCACGCCTTCCCTTGCGCGCGGCGGTGGGGCGCTGAGCGCCGCCGCCCGGGCGGCACGGCCAGCGGCCTGGCCGCCGCCCTCGGCTCCGGCCTGCGCCTCCGCCCTCGGTACGCAAGGTACTCCCCCCTTCACCCCTTCCTTCCCTGTTGCTAAGTGCGCCGTGCCAAGAACGAGCTGGGGCGGTGGTGAGGGGACCTACCCGAGTGGCTTGGACAATGAAGAGGGTTGTGGCGATGGCTATCTGCTTGGGTTGGCTTAAGGAGTGCTGGTGTTGCTTTCTGCAGGGTTCAAGCCATACGTGGCAACCATGCACGCCAAAGCAAGCATGCGCTGGCCACGTCTCTCTGGCAGAGGGAAGAGTGGGTGAGGTGTCCTGCTAGCTGGCATTTTTTTCTGGTATTACATTCTACCCCCCTTAACAGAATTCGACCCCGAATTCTGGCGTTCAACAATCGCACGGACGGAAACATAACAAAAAAAAGTGATCTACGCATAACATAACTTTAACTCATACCCGAGGAGAACAACTCTGGGTACTTCTCGCGCATGCGAGACTCCAACTCCCATGTCGCCTCTCGCTCGGACTGATGCGACCACAACACCTTAACATACTTTATCACTTTATTCCTCAATACTTTCTCCGATTCCTCCAGAATCCGAACTGGATGGGACTCGAAGGTGAGGTCTTGCTTTAAAGACACCGGTTCTAACACAACCTCATGCTCTGGATCTCGCAAATACTTTCTTAACATCGACACATGAAACACATAATGCACTCCATGCATAGGCTCAATTCTCATGCCTCGGCATAAGAAAACCTCCAATCATTCAGGAAAAACACTCTCATTGCTTGCACAAAAGAGTCAATGCTACTCTTATTTGCAACAAGGAGAGCTCTTCTCTTTTACAAGAGAAGTATCACACGACATCATAGAATCAACTCATTCATCCACAAACATCAACCCTTCTCTCAAAACAGAAGGGAATTCGTTCCCCCACGGAAATCATTTCATCACAATAAATCCACTCAGAGTGAAATCCAGACAGGAAATCAATCCTCATCCTAACCAACAACTTTACGCCGCACAAACCGTGCGAAATATTTCTATTTCCCCAAATCAGTCTTTTCTTTTCCAAGAAAAGAAAGCATATCCTTTAGGCATAAGGATAACGCCTTAGCCAAAAACCACATAGACCACAAGTAAAATGCAGAAATACCGCAACTTTCCACTTAAATCCACTATCCCTCAAAGTAGCCCTGAACGAATTCTCAAATCAGGGGAGCCCAAAATAATCCTTTGACTATTGATCAACCACTTTAGTCATTAACATGAGGGATATTCTAGTTCGTGTTCCTAAAAAAAATCCGTATCGATCACACATCCATGTGACTAAACCCGCAAGGACAATTCTCACTAACTCTCTTAGCAAGAATAATAGATTCCCATACTTCGAGATATCGAGATATTCCAATTACTCATTAGACGGCCATACAACAATTCATTCTTCCATTGCTCATTATGAGCTACAAGGCCAATTCAATCTTAGGGCAACATTCCCATAAATCTGGGGAAGCTTTAGTATAGTACCTAAGCAAAATCCCCTCACCAACGACACATTTGCCGACAGATAGTCTCTCATGCCCCGTTAAAATTGCATTGGTTCCCATCAGTTCAATCCCTTCAGTACCCTTATTTCTAGGGTTTCAGTTCACACTCTATTGGTCTTATGATTAATACCATCAATGGTCGACTTTAACTCATGGAACGGATTATGGCATAAGATCAACTCAGAATTCTATTAACCACACAAGTCTTTATTATCACCCTAGTACCAACATGTCAACCATTTCACTCTAGATCTAGGCCTAATAGAGCTTCATGTTATGAATTTAACATTTGTTTCGAGAACAAGGGATTCCAATCCCTCAGCAACCCTCCAGAGGTAAGAAGTCTACCAAATTTAAACATCCAAAAAACAGAACGAAATCCCAACAACTTTCATTCTCCAACAAAACAGGACTTGAGAATGAGTTCATCACTCACTCCCTCAATACGGGATTCACTCTTTCAATGATGCAACGCCTAGACAGGAGAACCATTCCCTCTGGCCATAGCATCACATCACAACAAACACAATAGGCAATTAACACCAAGTAAACAGAGAGATGCAACAAAATCCAAATATTACATTACCCTAGTTGACGCGCTCGGGCCCACTTTAGACTCTCAACTCAAGACAATCGAAATTACATGTTTGGAAAACGCTCAAGACTCACTCCTGAGTGCGCCTAGGACTTCGTTCCTAGGTACGCCCGAAACTTACGCGTTCGGGAGCGCCACGGACCACTCGTCCGGGAAATCTCATATGCAGAAGTGAGGAAAGTCAGGTAGCATTCATAACACATACACAAAAATCAGTCTGAGAGTCATGCGGATCTCCTGCCGTACCTCCAAGAATTCATCATTATTATGAACCAAACATGACCTCCTTCGACGTCATGAACTCCAAATGATAATGCACGCCAAAACACAAAGCATTTCTTTCAAATACCAACATAGAGATTAATTAAAATTCTTTTCCCCATAACAACGTCAAGCCAGTACCTCTTGTACTGCTTGCACAGATTAGAAAATGTCTATTCGCTAATACATAAGTAATTGATTTTTAGTATCCCATCTTGAACCTTTCCACGGCTCACCGAATACTTTATTCCTCTGTATTTACTCTATAATTCATCAAACACTGCCACCTTACTATACAAAACAACACAATCATAACAACTATCAAGTGCGCAACCACAAGATGTGGTCAAGGCTCTTTAATCAAAAGATCCACTATCAATAAATGATCCCATGGGCACCTAATTCCAAGGCGCTAACTAATCTCCACCATACCGACCATAAGGATGATCAATCACCTAGATTTTAGCACTCATCATATGTACTTCTGTAAACCACAAT
This sequence comes from Dendrocalamus latiflorus, assembly GCA_017311315.1. Classification (NCBI taxonomy): domain Eukaryota; kingdom Viridiplantae; phylum Streptophyta; class Magnoliopsida; order Poales; family Poaceae; genus Dendrocalamus; species Dendrocalamus latiflorus. The sequence continues at coordinate 18,605,547 of CM029674.1, forward strand.
TGCTTTTAAGCATAGAATCCATATGTTCTACTTCCGGAGGTGTGCACATGTTTTCCTACAAAATGCAGTGGCAACTCCACCAACTCGTGCTTAAATATTGCCACCAAATCTCACTAGAACATTATTAACTTCATCCCTCAGAATTTGAGTCTCACACGACTTTACCCCCATTCTTCTCCATTCAATTTGGTTAGGAGACTATCCGACATCAAGACCCCCATTCTAGTCCCCCCAACTAATCCCAATAGAGTTCTAACATTACAACTATTAGAATCTTCCAAAACATTGGTCATGATTATAATAATCAATCATGGTGCGGCATTAGCGGACTTAGCTTTATAATCCTTCGCCTATTATCAATTGAAAGGATAACTCCATGAGGGATTTTTCCACCAAAATAATAAATTAGCACACTTCTTAGCATGCCTAGATTGCACGATTGGGCTAATCGATTGGGACCATCATGATACCAGTCATTCAATGCGTCTCAACAGTCTAAGCAACTATAATCACCAACTGGTTCACCAATAATTCAAATCCAGCTATTAAGCAGAAATGGATATGGCTTACTTCGCTTCTTCTCATGTCACTACTAAATCCTCACTGGGTTCAAATCAACTTTGATCCCACAACCATAACTAAAGTTAATTACTCTCTTAGGTTCTCACAATTTAGAATACCATGTCCTACCAACTTGTTACTTTAACCACCATATCCCACACACGCCTAATCCAACACTTCAACCACTATGGGATATTGCCTTCTCCAAAAATATTGGTCTCATTTTGCAAGTCACTCTAATCATTCATATAATCAGAATTCTCCCGAATACCAAACTTGCATAGAACACTCCCCACTATCTGTCGGGACCCCGGATTTCCGAACCCGGACCCTCTGTGTCTTACAGCACTAGTCCCAGATCAAAGCTAGTGCACACAGTTAAACAGAAATGATTACATAACCAACAACGCTTTATTACAATAATAGAGTACTGACCGAAAGGTCTCATTATTACAAATGAGGTTTCAAGACCTCGCACGCATGAAACACAGCGGAAGCAGAAGACAAATCCGGCAAAGACCCATCAATACGCCACAGGCAATTGACTGGGGAAGCGCGACCTAGTACTCCGGGAAACCTTCGTTGAATCCACACGCGAAGTAGTCGTAATCTCCCTCTTGAGCTTCATAATCCTCTGAGTATTGTTTTTGAAACCAATTAAAATCCAAAAATTATAAAATATATATTGATGGATAGATTATGATTTTAGATGAATTTAGGAGAAAGAATCAACGGATTCGGAGTTCGTATGAGGGAGGTCAAATATCTGGAAGTTTTGGACATCACATGAAATGATAACAAAATACGAGGATTACTTTTTGAACAGTACGGTGTCGGTTGGCTACAAAATGGCTGGCGAATGGGCAAAATAGAATCTTGGCGATGAGGCAAAGGTGGAAGTTTCAAAAAAACCTGAGAGGAGTTGAATGCAATTTATTTCACGAAAAACCGTTGAGAAAATCAAAAATTATGGAAGTTTCAAAAATGAGCCATGGCGACGCTCCCTCGGGTCTGGAAGAGCGTTACGTGAGGAAGATGGATGAATAGTGTAGGAGAGAGAAAATAATAATAAAATAATTGTTTTTCCGAAAAAAAAATAAATTCGAAAAAAATTCAGAAAAAATCCACAAAGATCCTTGGACCCCGAAAAATATAAAATAAAATAATTTCAGATTTATTTGAAGTATATTTTAACCATTTAAAATATTTTTACTTTCTAAGCTTTAATTTAATTCAAATAAATTCAAAAACTCCAAAATTTTAAAAGAGGATAGAAATGAATAGATTGGAATTTTAGATGAATTTAGAAATTTGAATAGGCTCAAACGGAATTAAAATGAAGAAATACGATCTTTTGGAAGTTTAAAATGAGAGAAAAAGAATAAACTGATTTTCTGGAATTATTATTTTTTTGAACTGAAATGACATCAACAAGGGAAATGATTTTCAGAGGAATTATATTTCTATGGAAAAGGAATTTATGATGTTAGGGTGACGTCAGCAGATATTTTGATTTTCTGGCCGAATTATTTTTTTTCAATAGGAAAAGGGTTTTATTCACTGATAGGTGGGATTGGGCTGTCGGCGAGAGGGAAGAGAAAGGAGGAAGAAGTGGACGGTCGGACGAATGCCACGAGGTGAAAGAGAAATCAGGGCCATCGGATTAAAATGAAGGGGTAAGTGAAGGCGGGTGGCTGAGATTAAACCGGGCGAGGATGGATTGAATCAGGGAGCGACACGTGATGGCCGAGTAGAGAGGTTGAGGATTAAATTTGATTTAGATTTTGAAATAAAATTTAGATAAATCCAAATAAAGTTCAAATTCTTTAAATTAATTAATTTGAAATTAAATTTTTCAGAGAACGAAATTTTGAGATGTTACAAACCTACCCCCCTTAGAAAGAATCTCGTCCCCGAGATTCGGACGGACTAGGAAAAAGAAAGGAGAGGAAAACTCGGCTCTTAGGTCCTCTTCGCACTCCCAAGTTGCTTGACTTCGAATGGTTGCTCTACTGTACTTTGTGGAACTTTATGGTCATGCTTCTTGCGCGGCGTTCAGCTTCCTTCATGATTCTATCTTATTGTTCGATGCTCTAAAGTATTCCTTTAGTTGAGAAATATGGAAGACAACAGCAAATCGAATTGGTGCCTCTTTAGTCGCCTGCAAGCTCTGGGTTAACTTTAGTTGCCTCATTATCATATCGATTAATTCAGGATTCCACCAAAAAGGGCTTAACTTCCGCATGTTTGCATCCGAGAAAGACATAATTATTTCAACTTTTCAAAAAAAAAATGTTTGATTCCAAAATCATATACCCCAATTGCACCTTATTGATTCACATTGATTTCAACAAATAATCCCATAAACTTTTATTCTCTGCTCTAATTTGAATCGACGACCAACCATAGAATTTTTCTAACAAGAATCCAATAACATTGTAATTTGTGATTTTCACCAATTGCTTTATGATCATTATCTAATTCAACAGATCGATAACTCTGATCAAATAATATAAGATTAATCCAACCTTTTAGTAATCATCAATCAAGCTTAATGTCATCTAAGCCATAATTTAATATTCATTAATCCACCATCATCAATCTCTTGATAATCATCATTTTGGTTCCACCAAATTTGAATGAACTCAATTAATGCTTATCGGGCAATCTCTCAATTACTTCTTATCGGACAATCTTTCAATTAATTATTATCGGACAATCTCTTAATTAATTCTTATTGGATAATCTATCTCCCATAATTAATTTAAATCCTCCAAGTTATCCATTTGAACATCCTTAAATGACCTAGTTAATCCCATTAGTTAAAATCCAATTATCTAACAATGATCTATTAAATCCACCAATTCAAATTGACATATCAAAGTCTACTTTGCAATGATAAAATTAATCCACCAAGATATCTAAGTGTATTATCTTTTACAATTCCACTAGTATAAACTTATTAATAGGTCCACCAAACTCTGACAATCAATTAACTCCACAAACTTCATCTACTCTTCATGATTCAACCAAATCACCAAAAATTGATATCATGAGTTGTTTATGATAATTCAACTTCTTAATCTTTTAATCGCTCCCTTTACTTGATCAATCTCTTAATACCAATTCTTCAATAATCACAAATAATCCCTTCAACAAAAATCTTGTTTTGCATCCAATTGCTCCTTTCAATCCTAGATAATAAATCCAAGGTATCAAATTTAGACACTTCCCATGATCTAATTAGTTCCACCAAGTTTACTACTGTACTCATTCTCCGTGATCTATTTAATCCACAAGTATTACTTTCTTCACATTTATTCATAATCAATTGGTATCTACAAATATACCTTTGTTTTTCTCAATTCACTCGAATATTATTCAATCTTGTCAATTATAAATCCAAGATATATCACTCTAGCAACAATTCTCCAAATTACCTATCTTGACATGCACTAATTATGACAGCTTCCCCGACAAGAGTACTTTCCATAAATTTGTTGTCTTCCATATACTCTAGGTCTCCAAGGATTCTCCAAACTTGGACTGCGGTGAAAGAATTGGAGCTTGCACTATTGCGGTAACCGGGGTTAGTAAAAGATAAGAGGGAAGTAGCACAGATAAGAGATCAGGGGAATGACTAAACACCATCCCAAACAAACACACAAGAGAGAAACAAACAACAACTAGGAGAAGCTTAGCTTGAAATCAAAATATTTTTAAGGATGACTGTACTACAATTATTCAAAGACTTGGTACAGTCCACCTAATACACAAGCAAGTAATATATAAGCGGTCTAAAATCGTAAGACTTTACGTGGGTATTACAACTAAAGAGCTAGTCCTTGCTCCTTCATGATGACGAGCTTCTCCAAGTGCTTCTTAGACGCAACCTTACTGAGCCATCTATAGAAATTACAAAGGGAAGGGGGTACAATTACCATTCCAAAAAGGAAATAAGCAGATAGATAAGGGAGAATGCCATGACGAAGGTAAGGATAGAAAGACAAGAAAAGACAAGGATAGCACGTTATTAAATTTTTATTTTATAAAATAAACTTTGAAGCTCTTTTTTTTAACGACCATTCTAACTAGGTCACGTCCTACAGTCAAATTAGCTCTGATACCATCTCTGTCGGGACCCCGGATTTCCGAACCCGGACCCTCTGTGTCTTACAGCACTAGTCCCAGATCAAAGCTAGTGCACACAGTTAAACAGAAATGATTACATAACCAACAACGCTTTATTACAATAATAGAGTACTGACCGAAAGGTCTCATTATTACAAATGAGGTTTCAAGACCTCGCACGCACGAAACACAGCGGAAGCAGAAGACAAATCCGGCAAAGACCCATCAATACGCCACAGGCAATTGACTGGGGAAGCGCGACCTAGTACTCCGGGAAACCTTCGTTGAATCCACACGCGAAGTGATGCGGATACAGACATGAATAGCGCTTTTCAGTTAGATAAATTATTTGACTGGAAAGAATTATTGAGTCGCACTAAATATTATCAGGTGAATTTGTTTCTTAATGAATTTCCATGCGTTGATGAGAATAATATTCTACCTCAAGCAAGTTTTTTGTGAATTCTCAGATTTAATCGCATTGAAGCTTTGGACTCATGAGGAAGGCGATGGAGCTCCGAGGCCAAAGCAACGGAGAAGCACAGCTGCACAAGCGACAAGCGTAGAGAAGAAGGCCAATATATCAAGAAGATTCAACCCATTCGAGCTGGCCCAAGGCCCAAAGCCAGAAGACGTCGCGTGCGCCGCCGTATATATACGTTGGACGGATGGAAATCAGAAGGCAGAACGAAGAAAAACCATGAAGGAAGTACGTGACGTGAGGAGGTTACTAGATAATACTTGAGATGAGTATGCTTTGTACATGATTCTTGAGTTTTTGATAGCCACAAAAATTCAATAGAAATTTGAGAGTTCTTGCAAATCGAGATCGTTCAACCTTTCCGCTGGGAATTGGGAGCGCGATAGGGCTTTCGCTTGGTGGTCGTGAAGTCCGGCGCGTGTGATCTTGCGAATTAAAGAGCGTTCGTTCTTGCATTGGCAACGGAGGATCGCTACGATTCGAGAGGCTGCACGTGAGTATCCAATCCTACGTCGAGAAGATCGGGCGACCCCGTATCATCTTGGTATCAGAGCATGGTTTCCTCGGTAGGATTCTTTACCCTTGTTTTTAGATTGATTAATTTCTGTCCTATCGTCCATAAACCAAAAACACAAAAAAATTCCGAACCCTAGTTTTTGCATCTGTTATTTTTGTGAGTTTTATTAAGTTTTGATCCATTAGAAAATTTTGTTTAGGTGCTGATCGTCGTGTTCTTTTGCGTCGCTTATTCATTGCATTCACATAAAATCAAAAAAAAAATCTTTTGTTGTCCGGACTGTGTTGGTTGTGCCGCCTTGATTTCAAGTCAGATCCTCATGTGAATCTGCTAATCTTGCCGAATTGCCTAGCAGATCGAAATTTCATAGCCGAATCAGTTCTCTAGAAAATTCATCCAAGGTCCACGTATCCACTTGCTAGCCGAATCAAGGCACTAGAAGATCCATTCAAATCCCATGCGCCAGAGGAATTAGCTGGCTGTGAACTGGAACCAAATCGAAGTATCTAGTGCCATATCCGTTTGCAACTTGTACTAGGCCATACAGGTAGCTCCCTGGCCGAAAAAAAAACCAATTGGGATAATAAGTTGAGTTGGTCACGGACTCTTTGCTAATCTGAGTTGGCATCTTTGAGCGGAAGTAATTTTTTTTTGTGATAGCTAAACCAGGCTTCCTTGTCAATCCAGATTGCTTGGTTCTTTGTCAATGCTTGCATCCAAACATTAGTGTTGATGTTTGCCATCCAGTCCAGTGCGCAATCATTCGGTGATCTAGACTCTGCACTAACAGCCAAGCACATTGATTAGTACATGAGCTTCACTTATATTTTGTTCATCAAATGAGACTAGCTGTTGAATATTGCATTTAGGGCTGTTCTAGAATTATTTTACACATTGCTGAATCATTTTTGGACTTGCGTAAAAAAAAAGTTCGGCCATTATAAAAAAGGCAGCCGTTTTAAAAAAAAGGCACGGCTTGAGCAAAAAGAAAAAAGAAATAAAAACATTGGCCGAATTTGAGAAAACTCTTAGTCCATAAATTCAGATTGTGTGATTTAATTTCTTGAGCAATCTTGTGCCCTTACCTTCATATCATTGCAATTGGCTAGCGTCTCTCCTAGTACTTGATGCAAAGCGAGCTAATTAATCATTAATTTTGGTTCGCCTTTATTTAGCTCACTCCTTTGTTTGCATTAAGTCACATTGATCTTTGCGTGTGCGTTCATATACTTCACTTAAATCTTTTGGATCAGCACTTAGGCAAAATATTCTAGTTTAGATTATTACTTAACTTTACAACATCAAGAATTTCAGATTGCATAGGACATATACACTTCCATACCAAGCTCCACTAAATAACCGTTGTTGTGCAATTGTGAACACTCTTCTATTCGCTTGATCATCACGTTGCTATTGAAGCTTCTACCAAGTGTAAGTTCTTATTGATCTTAATTCACTTCGGAAAGGTGAGAACTTTACTTATGCAAGAAAGAGAGTGAGATTGAGTGATTTACACTAATTCCCATATACTTTGCTATTGCTTCGTGTTTTCTTTGCACAATCTAACCATGTCAGGTGGAGAAGATAACTATGGAGAGGAGCATGAAGTTAATCTTAATGCCCCGGTGACTCGCTTTCAACATCAGGCATCAAGAAGTACATTGCAACAAGAGCTCCAATCAAGCACCACTGCTAAGCATGTACAACTTAAGGCGGATATGCAGGATTTTCGTATTGAGCTCAATCAACAAATGAAGGTGTTACACAAAAACATCGTGAATGATATTGTGCAAGCACTTCGTCCACAACAAGAAAAAGATAGCATTGTTCCTTTCTATGGCAGTGATGATCCAGAGGAGTATCTTGAGTGGGAATGGCGAATGGAGAAAGTGTTTAGATTTCAGAAACTTTCCAAAAACCAAGAGGTGATGCGTGCCACGAGAGAGTTTGAAGACTACGCTTATAGTTGGTGGCAACAACTAATTGGAAAACAATTCATTAAATCTTGGTCAGATTTGAAGGCGTTCATGAGAAGCGAGTTTGTGCCATCCTATTATGCGCAAGAATTGCTTCACCATCTGGAGAATATCACACAAGGGAGTAATACTGTCCAAGATTACTATTTTGAACTGCAAGATGCGATGCGTCGTGTTGGTGTCACTAGTCCATCAAAGGAGAAGGCATACTTCAGGGATGGCTTAAATTATGAGATCGCCGCTGCATTTCAACATAAATATTTTAGTTGCATGCATGATCTTGTGAATTGTGCTATTGAGGAGGAGAAGATGACCGAGCATGGGACTTTCCCTTCGGTCAATGAGACATCTTGTGCTGCCCTAATGACACATACAACATTTGAGATGTGTCAAAATCCATGTGAGAATGAGAGCCATATAGCCAAATTGAGTGAGAGTAATAAAAGCAGTGAGTTGTGTGATTCCACCAAACGCGAGGTTGAGAGCATCCAAATTGAGAGAGAGAAATACACAAAAAGAAATGAGAGAAATAGATGATAGGAAAAGTGAGATTACTTTTTATACTAATGACTTACTCTCTACTTCTAGTGTTGTTTCTCACATTATGCAGGTTGAAATTAATGAAGAGGAGTCGAATGTTCCACAACCGGCACCACTGGAGAAAACCGATGAGGAGATAACCACGGTTGAAGATGGAGTACTTGCTGCCCCGTTGCTACATCATGATGATTTAATACCCATAGCACCTACATCAACTGAAGAGGACGATAAAGGTAACCATATTGGTGCTAAAATTAATTGTGAAACGGTGAGTAATTGTGAGACCTCATATATTGGAATGAAAATTCCATGTTCTGAAATTTCTTTGTTCAATTTACATAATGTGGAAGTAATTACTCATAAGGAAGTTCTTACGAGAATATCTCTTGATGATTCTTTGTACTATATCATGTTCGATGGTCCTAAAGAGCTATCTAGTGTGATTGAGAATGTTGCTGAAATTTCATGTTTAAAATCACTAGTTAATATCTATGCCTACACCTATAAGTTCAGTTTGATCGGAGATTATGGTGTAGATAGCAAGTTTTATGTTTACCGAATATGCATTACCTGTGATAAGCTTGCTGAATTGAAATTGCATATTTTGGATAAACAATCTTTTGTGCTATATCATGATCACAATGAGATGAGTTTCAACAATAGTGTTTCATGTTTTAAAAGATTTCTTAAGCCTACTTGTTCATCCTTTAATGTACAATCATATACAAATAATCAGAGTAGCGCAGTTGAAGCATGGAAGGCACTAAAAATTTTCTCCCCCATATTTGAACAACTTAATTTAGTTTGGTCCATTAATGACTTGTCCACATACTTAGCAAAGTCGAGGACGACTTTTTCTCATGGAAGGGAGAATGATGTGAATGACAATATTGCAATATATACATCTTACGGCCGCTGTTGTACTAATTGGTTTATTCAAAATAATGAGAATGACACAATAATTGATTCATATATTTACCATGCATATGTGTTATTCTTTTTGTTTACTACACCTTCAGATGGACATGATATGCTAAACAGAAGAAGAGTAATTGACAAATATATATACCATGCATACACATTGTATTCTTTGTTTAGCATAATTTCAGGCTATCAAAAGCCGAGGACGGCTTTTCTTGAAGAAGGGGAGGATGATGCGGATACAGACATGCATAGCGCTTTTCAGTTAGATAAATTATTTGACTGGAAAGAATTATTGAGTCGCACTAAATATTATCAGGTGAATTTGTTTCTTAATGAATTTCCATGCGTTGATGAGAATAATATTCTACCTCAAGCAAGTTTTTTGTGAATTCTCAGATTTAATCGCATTGAAGCTTTGGAGTCATGAGGAAGGTGATGGAGCTCCGAGGCCAAAGCAACGGAGAAGCACAGCTGCACAAGCGACAAGCGTAGAGAAGAAGGCCAATATATCAAGAAGATTCAACCCATTCGAGCTGGCCCAAGGCCCAAAGCCAGAAGACGTCGCGTGCGCCGCCGTATATATACGTTGGACGGATGGAAATCAGAAGGCAGAACGAAGAAAAACCATGAAGGAAGTACGTGACGTGAGGAGGTTACTAGATAATACTTGAGATGAGTATGCTTTGTACATGATTCTTGAGTTTTTGATAGCCACAAAAATTCAATAGAAATTTGAGAGTTCTTGCAAATCGAGATCGTTCAACCTTTCCGCTGGGAATTGGGAGCGCGATAGGGCTTTCGCTTGGTGGTCGTGAAGTCCGGCGCATGTGATCTTGCGAATTAAAGAGCGTTCGTTCTTGCATTGGCAACGGAGGATCGCTACGATTCGAGAGGCTGCACGTGAGTATCCAATCCTACGTCGAGAAGATCGGGCGACCCCGTATCACGAAGTAGTCGTAATCTCCCTCTTGAGCTTCATAATCCTCTGAGTATTGTTTTTGAGTGCAGCATGTGAGTACATAAAGTACTCCGCAAGTCTTGGGAAAAATGCAATAGATGCAAGGCTTAACAAAGGAAGGCTATATGGTTCTTTTGCACAAAGCAATGTTTTAATTTCAATTACTACTAATTATTTTCGAAGGCATCCATTTAATAAAGTAAATGTTTTAACAGAAACTAACAATAATTTTTTAGTGAAGGTTCCATCCACCAACACTAGCTTAAACAACTTGAACAAGTTTAATACTGCGGGTTACATCCACCCTCTCTGGCTCCAACTGCCAGGATACCCTTCCGAGAGTTCCCTCCACTCTCGGGATACCAAAACTTTGTTTTTAAAACGAAAACCAGAAATCTACCATGTGAATGCATTCCTTGCTCGCCCTTGACCGTGGGCACGGCTATTCGAATAGTTTCACTCTGCAGAGGTTGTACAACTTTACCCACAAGAGATAAATTATCCTAAAAGTCAACACGCTTCCTTTGGCATGAGACCCAGATAAAATATCACAAAGCCTTTACCTTACTCTAATCTAGCTAGATACCACCCGCTGAGGTTTCACCGCAGGTAGGCTAACTGCCCGAACCGAAGCCCCCTCTTGCGCCATATGAGTACAGTAAATCCCTGTCCCTCACTGTGAATAACCAGTCCATCCCTGGCACCCACTTTTCACTGGTGGCACCTAAACTAGACTATCATAAGTTAGTCAGCTAGGTCGTACCCATATAGACTTGTGGTTGTACGGTTAATGCTCAGTCTGGACAAACACAAGCGTCGGTCCTTAATTGACTAGAGTGGAACATACACTTAACAAGATCTCGTGCTTGCTGCACCAACCCAACAAACCATCCACCCTAATCTAAACCAACTTCCACATTTTATTTTATTTTTAAAAGAACAGTGGCAACTCCAATTACCACTAAATTTATAAACACCAGGTTATTACAATAAATCATAATTTCCCATTTTCAAGGTTTCAAAGGTATTAATTAGCATGACTAAGCATTATACTACCAATCTATTATTCACAACTGAATATAATAATCTCATTAAAGAGACAAAGGAAATTCTAAGGTGACAATGGTACATAGCATTCAATTTCAACTGAGGGCATAACAAAGTTGGGGTAACTAATACATTAAGATTTGAACTAATGTTTTATGTAAATAGCAATGCACATAATTTAAAATAATTAAAACATTTCAAAATCATAGGTTCAAGATGATCAAAGGAGACTTGCCTTGCTCGGAGACTTGATGTTGCGAATCGTCAAAATGAAACTCTCCGGGTTAGTCGTAGTCTACACGCGAAGAACCAAACAAAATAAATTCAAATAAAACCAATTAAAATCCAAAAATTATAAAATATATATTGATGGATAGATTATGATTTTAGATGAATTTAGGAGAAAGAATCAACGGATTCGGAGTTCGTATGAGGGAGGTCAAATATCTGGAAGTTTTGGACATCACATGAAATGATAACAAAATACGAGTATTACTTTTTGAACAGTACGGTGTCGGTTGGCTACAAAATGGCTGGCGAATGGGCAAAATGGAATCTTGGCGATGAGGCAAAGGTGGTGACATGGGTACGGCGACGAGGAACGGCGGCAATCACCCGCAGTGAGTGAAAAACTGCACCGACGGCACAGTAGCGACAACAGCAGGTTGGAGAGAGATAGTACCGGGTATGGAACATGGAGATGTAAGGTGAGCGTGGGGTAGTACATGGCATGGTGAAGTTAGGAAAATTATTGGCTAAGCTGAAAATTAATCGGAGATGATACAATCGACGTTTGAATGACGACCGTGGAGAAACAGGAAAATTTTGATATCTTGGTGCTCGGTAGAGCGAATCCAAAACCATTTGAAAGGTAGCTACCTGGGATGGTTTGGCACGATATGACGCGAACGGATTGGGGAAAACACCATCGGATAGATGGGGACACGAGATGCCATTGGCGGCCATAGCGAGGTGTTAGAGGTGAAAATTTGTGGAGGCTTTTTGGGGAAACGGAAGGAAGCACAGCGTAGAACGTAGTGAGGCAAGTCTAAGAAAAATTACGGCATGGGCTAAGGCTTACCGGAGGTGACGAATCGATGTCAGGAGTCACAAACGGCCATTTTCGCGGAAAGCTCAATTCCTGACAATTGGCTCCACGAAAAATTAAACAAAATGGTAGAAAAATTCCTTAGAGGCTAGGACACAATATGACGCGAACAAAAATCAAAGCGCTTACCAAAAAGGGGTGTACGCGCAAGGTACAGTTTTAGTGTCTGGGCCTGACAAGGTCGACGAGGACTCGGGGAATCTTTTGGTGATGGCGATGGAAGCACGACGTAGAACGCGTCGAGGCAAACTCAACGGTACAGACGGTTCGGCCAAAGGATATCGAATGGTGGCGGAACACGACGGAGAAGACCTTTTACGACTGTCGGTTTGACATCGGCATTCCGGACAAACGGAGAGGATTTAACATGCAAGACTTGCGGCGAAACGAAGAGTAGAGCGTGGGGAACGTGATGCTCACCTTGGTTTTGGTCGGGCATGCACGGACGGCCGGTGGCGATGCGAGGAACGACGACGCGCTATGGCCCACGGTGGCGACGGTGCTCCGGCAAAGTTCTGGCGAAGGCGAGGTGAGCACCGCGTAGAACGCGACGAGGCGAATCCGAGGATGTGCTCAAAAGTGGCGGGGCTCCACCGGACGAGGCGCAATAAGCCGAAGAACGCCGCTTGGAACACAAAAGAAAAACTCCGATTGCGCCCACGAGAAGAGGAGTGGAGACTTGATATTTTCGGGGTTGAGTGAGGATGAGGAGGGGCTCGCGGTGCTCCCTTTTATAGGGGCGGGGGAGGGCCCAGATGGGAGATCAAGAGACCATGTCCATCAATGGCATGAGTTAATTTCTCGCGAAACGGCTCATGAATGAGGGGAAAACGGTAGGGAAATGAAAGGATTTGATGAGAGGAGTTGAATGCAATTTATTTCACGAAAAACCGTTGAGAAAATCAAAAGTTATGGAAGTTTCAAAAATGAGCCATGGCGACGCTCGCTCGGGTCTGGAAGAGCGTTACGTGAGGAAGATGGATGAATAGTGCAGGAGAGAGAAAATAATAATAAAATAATTGTTTTTCCGAAAAAAAAATAAATTCGAAAAAAATTCAGAAAAAATCCACAAAGATCCTTGGACCCCGAAAAATATAAAATAAAATAATTTCAGATTTATTTGAAGTATATTTTAACCATTTAAAATATGTTTACTTTCTAAGCTTTAATTTAATTCAAATAAATTCAAAAACTCCAAAATTTTAAAAGAGGATAGAAATGACTAGATTGGAATTTTAGATGAATTTAGAAATTTGAATAGGCTCAAACGGAATTAAAATGAAGAAATACGATCTTTTGGAAGTTTAAAATGAGAGAAAAAGAATAAACTGATTTTCTGGAATTATTATTTTTTGAACTGAAATGACATCAACAAGGGAAATAATTTTCAGAGGAATTATATTTCTATGGAAAAGGAATTTATGATGTTAGGGTGACGTCAGCAGATATTTTGATTTTCTGGCCGAATTATTATTTTTCATTGGGAAAAGGGTTTTATTCACTGACAGGTAGGATTGGGCTGTCGGCGAGAGGGAAGAGAAAGGAGGAAGAAGTGGACGGTCGGACGAATGCCACGAGGTGAAAGAGAAATCAGGGCCATCGGATTAAAATGAAGGGGTAAGTGAAGGCGGGTGGCTAAGATTAAACCGGGCGAGGATGGATTGAATCAGGGAGCGACACGTGATGGCCGAGTAGAGAGGTTGAGGATTAAATTTGATTTAGATTTTGAAATAAAATTTAGATAAATCCAAATAAAGTTCAAATTCTTTAAATTAATTAATTTGAAATTAAAATTTTCAGAGAACGAAATTTTGGGATGTTACACTATCGGGTATTTATCAAACAACTCAACGAGTTGCTAACCAAAGAGAACCAACTTCCCGAAACTGAAGCAAAACATCACTACCTCAATGCCACAAATGGCAACATGACCAGGCCTCTCCAGTGGCCACGGTCTCAGTCTCTATTGCATCGGTACATGACACAATCACGGCAAAGTCCCGTAGGAGACACAAATAACCAGTTCAAATGCTTGCTATCAACCCACAATCATCAACATCAAGCACTACAAATCAACAACATGACTAACAGAAGCGAAAACGCAATGCTTGACCCAATCCCACCCTACTGTGCACATGTCCGCGTCATCTAGCTCTCGGCATCTCTGTTCAAGACAGATAGCCAATCACACAGCTTGCTCACAAACATCCATGTCAACAGCACAGATCAACATCAAGGCTGCGAAAGCGTAAATGCAATGTAAGACCCATTCCCCATCCTATGGTGCACCGGTGTGTCAAATTTTAATTTAATTATTAGGCCTAAGTCAAATTTTAGTTGAATAATTAACCTAGATTGTCAAATTTCTTTACCACGGACCTAACGCCCGCTCTGATACCAACTGTAACACCCCGCCCGCCCTCTGGGCCAGAATGCTACCACCACTGCATACTCATACCATTTTAACAACACTAGAAGAATTTAAATCAACGCTAAATGATATTTAAATTGCTGCGTTCCGATACAACATAGCATCTTTAACAATTACTCTAGCCTAGTAAAAGCTAAGGTAACTGTCAAAAGAGATACAAAAGTGCTGCTGGGTCGTGCCGATTATTCATGTGCTACCCCGCCCGTGCCTGACGTCCTCAACGGTCACCTAAAAAAAAATCAACGAAGCAAGGGTGAGTCCGAAGACTCAACAAGTACATAATAGAACAATAGACACTACCAACATAAGTAAGCATATAAACATAATGCACATATATCATCATGTTCATAACATCATTCTCATAGCCAAGCAATGCAATGCCATCAATGCCATGCCTCATTACTCTTCATGCTCATATGCTCTTCACTTTGCAAGTACCGGTACTGCCGAGTGAACACTCGTCGATGTTCACCCATCGTGGGCCCGCCCTCATAGGCACGGGACCCCTCCACTCCCGTGGAGGCCTACCGAAGTAGGTCTTACTCAAGAGCACTCCGGATTAGTCCGCTAGCTTTACTCATAGCTAGGGACTTTCTCACCGCCCTCACTCTTGAGTGCTCCTCATGCAAATGCACATGCCCATGATCATAATCACGCTCATCACTAGCATTACTAGTAGATAAGCATCTTTGTCTACCTCACTCCATCATCATTGCCATCATTTACCATGCAACCTTATGTCAGGTAAATATCACATTTCCACATAGATATCATGTAATCAACGCATTTCTACATAAATATCATCATACCAGATAGACATCGCATATTCATAAACCTTGGTCTACCGCTCTACCATGTACTTGCCTGTTAGCCGAGCGGAGCGGAACGACGAGCGGAAGGCGTCGACTTGTGACCTCCACCTGGGCAAACAAACAGTCCAATTTTAACGCATCATGGGCGACGACGATACTACGCATATCCCGTTTCTGGCGCAGGAACGCACGGGTTTTAGGGATCTGCCGCGCAGGTCCCGAAACCCCCCTTTTTTTCCTCTTTCTTTTTCTCCTCTTTTCTTTTCTCCTCTTTTTCTTTTTTTCCTCTCTTTCTTTTTTCTTCTTTCTCTACCCGGCCGGCCCCCTTTTCCTTTTTTTTCTCTACCGGCCGGCCCCCTTTTCTTTTTTTTTCTACCGGCCGGCCCCCTTTTCTCCTCCCTCACCCGTCTCTATCTCTCTCTCTCTCCCCCTCCACTTCTTTTCGGCCGACCGGCCCCCCTCCTCCTCTACTCCGCCTAGGGCGGCGCGGCGGCGCGGCCAGGCGTGGCGGCGCCGACGGCCCTCCCGCCGCCCCTTCCTTCCCTCTCCCCTCCTACCCCTCTCCCTCGTGCGCGCATGCTCGGGCGCACCATCGGCGGCGCGGCGGCGTGCGGCCAGGCGCGGCGTCGCCGGCCCGTAGCCCGCCGGCGGCGGCTCCACTGCCGTCCCCGCCTCCACCTTCTCCCCCCTCTCTCGCGCGGGCGCTTCCCCAGCGACGCGACGGCTTGGGGCAGCTCGGCTTGCCGGCCAGCCTCCCCCCGGCTCGCCCCCTTCTTCCTCGCCTCGGATCCGGCCGGCCCCAACCGGATCCACGCCTCCCCTTGCGCGCGGCGGTGGGGCGCTGGGCGCCGCCGCCCGGGCGGCACGGCCAGCGGCCTGGCCGCCGCCCTCGGCTCCGGCCTGCACCTCCGCCCTCGATACACAAGGTACTCCCCCCTTCACCCCTTCCTTCCCTGTTGCTAAGTGTGCCGTGCCAAGAACGAGCTGGGGCGGTGGTGAGGGGACCTACCCGAGTGGCTTGGACAATGAAGAGGGTTGTGGCGATGGCTATCTGCTTGGGTTGGCTTAAGGAGTGGTGGTGTTGCTTTCTGCAGGGTGCAAGCCATACGTGGCAACCATGCACGCCAAAGCAAGCATGCGCTGGCCACGTCTCTCTGGCAGAGGGAAGAGTGGGTGAGGTGTCCTGCTAGCTGGCATTTTTTCCTGGTATTACAGTTAAACAAGAAGATAATACTTTGTAACTTTTAATCCAAAGGCCCCGTTGGGAATACATGAATTTCATAAGAAACAGTTCAATTCATGCAGGAATCGGCAAAAATTCCCGTTTTCCAAAAGGGGTCTTAACATTGCCCTGCATTATTGCAATGCCTGAAGAATGCCACATAACGAAGGATACCAAGCATAAGTTGTCCTGCCTCTTCTTTTATATATGTAGATGTTGCCAAATAGAAATAGGCATTCTCCTAAAACATTCTTTCACATCATCAAAGCAAAAGTCTCAAATTTGTCTTGTTCTTTGGCGTCAAGTTCATTCGTTTTATTTTCTGATGCAACTCGATCATATATTAAGCACAAAGCTTTTATTTGCTAAGGAAAAAATCGCTAAAAAACCTATTACGGCCAATTAAAACTCCAGATCTTATGCGGTCATGCCAACTGGCCTATTGGGAAGTACGTCACGAGATTCTCCTGCACGATTTTTTCAAGCGTCTCAGAGACCGTGTCAGAATGGCATTTCTGAACGTTCAGACACCTGAATTTTATTCCAGGAGAACATTCAGAGTTTAGACTTACTGAAAATAACACCTGGATTATTAAAGCATACATAAACTTTCCATTTGATGTGACTTTCTTGCAGAGGTGGTTTAATGGTTCCTCGGTCAACTGGTAAAGTTATCCAAGTTTCAGCACAAGGAATATTGCCCATTTGGTTGCTGAAAAGCCCCAAAATTTCAACCCCAAAAATTTTTGTGCTTTTTGCTGGATTTTTGAGTGAAATTCGAAAACTTTCCCTTTCGGAAAAGTTCTCCCCGAACCCGCTTTCTTTTTCTGGCTGTGCGCCTCCCCTTCTTCTTTGGCGCCCCGCCCATTTCCGCCTCCTCCCCTCCACGGCACTCGCGCCCTCTCCTCTGTTGGCGCCGCCTTCCCCTTCTGCCTCTCTTCTCCCCTGGCGCCTCCCCGCTCTCTCCCTCGCAGGCGCCGCTCCTCTCCCCGCTTTCTCCCTCCCTCGCGCGCACCCTGCGCCCGCGCCCAGACCGCCTGCGCCGCCCTCGGACTCGCCTCGCGCCCGCGCCGCTCCGACTGCCCGGTCTGAAAAATCGTGGTCGCCCCTGCGCCACGCGTCGCCTCTTCTCTGCCCCGACCCCACCTGCCAGTCTCCGCGCCTCCCCTCTCCCGCGCGCGGACGCGCCCCCGCCCTGCTGCCACTCACCTGCTCCTGCCCCGTCGCGTCGCCATTACCACTGTGCAGAGCCCCGTCACACCCCACTGCGCGGAGGAGATGCACCACCCACTCCCCGTCCCCTCCTGTTGACTCCCCGGCCGCGCCCGTTCCTTCTCCCCGAAGGTTTCCTCTTCCCCGCTCGGGTATAAGAACCCCGCTCCTTCTCCCGCACGCCCCTTCGCTTCCCGAGCTTCCCCACCGCTCTCAAACACTCCCTGTCACCCCAGAGAAGCTCTAGGAGCGACCGATTGACACCACGCCGCTCCAATTGCCGTTGCCATCTCCCCTGCGCCGGCCACCCCGTAACTCGGATCCCCCTCTCCCTTCCTCCATTTCTCAATTACTTTCGCCCAAAGCATCTGCATCCTCCCCTAAACTCATTGCTCTTCTTCATTGACCAGGTGAATCACCCAGGGATCCTGGCGTCGAAACCTCCTCTCCAGCCGTCGCACCTCACCGTGGCCAGCCCTCCCAGGGACTTCTCCGCCGACTCCGCCACCGCCATTGTGAGCCCCTTGGCCCCCTGTCCGTGTAATCGCAGCCTATTGAACCCTCTCGCCGCCGGTGACCTCCTCCGCCACCAAACAGCCGAGATACTCCCATCTGCCTCCCGCTCTCTCTGATGGTTCTCTCACCCTCCAACACCCCAAAATGGACTCACCATGGTGAGCTCTCCCTGTTGACACCTTCCTTTACCGCCGGCGAGCCCCCCTTGCGCCCGGGCCGCCATCGCCACCGTATCCCCGCCGCGGGGGTACTGTAGCAGCGAGAGGAGGAAGACGACCCCCTCCCCGCGACGTGGCTCTATCCCCTCCGTCCGTGCCTCCCGTTGCCGTATAAAACGGGCCGTCAGATGAAGCCCCTCCGCCACCGTTGGATCTTCATAAAAGTACCCCCTCGCCTCCGTCTGATCCACGTACCGCTTCGCCTGCCCCCTTTGCCTCAGCCGTCCGATCCTCCTTCTCCGCCTTGATCTGGGCTGCCCGCGCTCGCCGCTCCGCTGCCGTCCGCCTCGCCACGCGGCGGCCATCCAAGCCGCCCGGGCGCGCTCGCCCTGGGCCGCCCCCCTCGGCCCACTCCCTCCCCGCGCGCGCATGGGCTGCTTGGGCCGCACAGTTTGAACGGCCGAGCGGGCCAGGCCGCACTGTAGCGTCAGGCCGGGCCGTTACTGTTCAAAGCCATTTTCCCCGAATTATCAATTTCCAAAATTCAGAAAAATCCAAATAAATCCTAGAAAATCACAGAAAATCCCAAAAATTCTCAAATTTCACCACCTTGCTCCATTTAATATCCGGGACCCATTTTTGACCTCCACTTCCACAGATTCATCCCAGATAAATTCTTAAAATTCCCCATTTGGAGATTTATGCATTTTATTCCTTTTTAATTAGTTTATTTTACCTCGCTTGATTAGTCTCAAGCTGGATTTAATTATTTTACGTGTTTTGCGCTAGTGTCGGAGATTCCGGAAGTTCAAGAGTAGGCTCAGGATCCAGGTGTTTCATCGTTCGAGCTAGCTGAGATCATCCGGATTTACGGCAAGTCCCAAATCCTTTGATCATGTTGCAACCCATGTTATTTAATTATGTTATTATGCTATTTGCATTAAGCTAGTTCTGAAATGTTAGTTCAAAATTAAAATAAAATGTTTAGAATGACATGTTATGTAGTTAAACCTACCACCGACAAATACCATGTTAAACTCGTAGCCATGCCTTTGTAACCCTAGAATTAATTATCTGTTATTCTAGATAATTGTAGGCTATTATTATCATGCAAAGTCTTTATACTGATAAGGTTGTGGCTGCGGGCCAATAGAATTTGCAAACCCGACTCTAGGGTAGGGTGGTATGGGACACCGTGCCCTAGAGCGGAGAGTGCCGGCGTGCACAAGGTAGGGTAAGGGTTGGGGAAGAGCTGGCGAGTTAGTCTTCGCCCATCTCTTACCCTAGGAACGAAGTTAGGGTAAGGGTGTTGTGGGGCGCCGCGAGACGGCTTTCGCCCACCGCTTACCCTAGGTTGGGTCACGGGCCTGGCAAGGTTGCGGACCAGGGGAGAATATAGAACTAGACCCTTACGCTGAGCAAATGACATAGTGATCGCTCAACCACAGGAGTTGACTTGTCAACACTGGTCTAGTAGCTGCTCAACTCAATTGAAACTCTATAGGTATTGTAAAGGCTTGGCGTTGAGAAAGTGAGGTTAGGTAGGCCGTACTGCGGGTGCCTAACAACGGTAGAGTTCACTCGAAGCGGACGGGAGTTTATTGTGCCAGACCCGAGTGAATTCTACTGGGTAGAGCCTATACAAAGAATTGAGCAGTGAAACGACCTGGCTTTCTTAACTCTGTCGCGGGAGTTAAGGGATCGTGTGGGTAAAGCTGAGCAAACTCTGCAGAGTCAAATAAATGGTATTCGAATACGCCGTGCTCCCAGTTAATGGAGCTGTGTCACTTGGGTGATTCCAGATGCAAAGCTTAAGTAATTTTGTACATGCTTTAACTTGGTTAAGCTGGTTAACCAACATGTTATGTAAAATCCCTAAGATCTTAAGAAGTAGTTTTGGGTCCGTCTTATCAAAATGTTTGCAAATAAAACTGCATCCACTCAAAGTTAATAAACCAAATATACTCCCTTCCTTTGTTAATCCGTGCATGTAGTAAGTTAGAGTCCCTTTGGGGCTTACTGAGCCGGTTGTTTGGCTCACGGCTTGCTTAATCCACTCTTTAGAGGATAAAGACAAAGGTGAGGGTCTCCCCGTCGAGGACGCCTCTGAGGATCGCTTCTTCGTCGAGGATCCGTGGCTTTAGGTCTTGGCCGCGCTCAAGCGGATCTTGGAGTTTTTGTGATGTAAGTATGCTTTGGGCTTGCACGCCCCGCTGTTGAAAATGGATGATAATCTATATGTAAAATATATGCTGGACTTTTGTTGTAAGCATGCAATGGTATACTCTTGCGCGACGTTCCATAACTGTTCATGCGTGAATAGTTGCGGAATGCCGTGTCTGTACGCGCCCCTGGAAACGGGGGCGTTACAGTTGCCTGGTTATATTGTATTTAGCATCGATCAATTTGATTTACTTTCTAGTGATGTGTGATCGTTAAGACTACTAAAAATCAGTAACCGATATTTGTTCGTTACCAACTTACTAGTGATTATACTGTCTAATTGGCCGACTATATTGTAATAGGTATGGCACTTGTTCTTCGTTGTATACGACCTGGTTTTAGAACATCAATTTGCTATAAAATCCTTTGTCCTGACGAAGACGTACATGCGAAGATGTAGTCGCAATCATGCTAAGTTGCTAACCTTTTCCATTTGCATCCTCAATGGCAGGAATCACCGCTCGTTAGTAAGTTCTCATTGTGCTGGTTACACAGCTGACTTCGTTTGCGTTTGTAATAACGTTTTTCTCTTCACGCCAAATATTGTAATTATGCTTTCATTGTCAATCGCCTTCACTAATATACGTGTGGTTTCTGTAAGAATGGCGTGCTGTGGCACATGACAGTTTGGTCTTCTCTCTCTCTCTCTCTCTCTCTCTCTCTCTCTCTCTCTAAAAAGAAGACTAAAAGATTCCAGACAAGTGTACTGCAGGATACACCACTTAGGACAATTGTCAACCCTGATCTTTTTTGTTTTTTAAAACCGAAGTGGGCGGATGGTTTTTCTAAGTGGCTTTTCTCAAAGTTGCTTCTTTTAACGGCTTTTTGAGCTTAAAATCCACATCTACGGCTCCACCATTTGCTACCGTCTCAAATAATGCTAACAAAACCATTAATTGTAGTCCAAAGAATAGGGTCGTCTTTCAATCAACACATTCTTTTTCCAATTTGTTCATATTGTGCACCTATGCATTTTAAGTGCGGAGTTTATTTTTACCACTATAACCTAGTACTCACCAAATAACAATGGCTATATAGTTTCTCATCCTTTTTCTCCCGAAGAAAGTAGGAATATCCAGATTTCAAAGTAAACATGGTGCCTATCAACTTACTTATTTTAATATCAATAATAAATTAATAATTATTAACAGGTAAACATGTTTGTCACTCATCTTTGCCTCTCACATCTTGTGAAGGCCAGCCTAGTTAATTTCCTAAACTTAATGCTTGAAAAGGCCCAAGGTTGTCTGTAGAACACTGCATGTGGTTGGTAAATTCCAAAGGCAACAATGACAAAGATTGATAACACTATGGTTACTATCTAAGAAGAATTTATGATATAATTTTTTTTATGTAACACCCCAGCCCTCCACAGGGCCCAAGATATTACTACCACACATTTACCATTTCAAAAGTGTTGCTAATCCAACTTTTAGCAACACCTTTACTGTTTTTATGATTACCCACAGGGAGCAAACAACAAATAAATATCAGATAATCGCAATAAGCCAACTAACTTTATATTGCATGAACTAAAATATAAATAGACTTTGGGCTCTACGACCATGGAGGCCCACCACCACGGCTCACAAGCAAACTATACCAAACGGCGAGCCACAAAAGACTTAACACTATATTAAACATAAAAGCTCAGTGTAAAGCTAAGCTGTTATTTCATATGTGCAGTGCCAAGAGGTCTGTCCCATTCCACGCATGTCGCCATCAATCACCTAAAAACAAGCAAGGGTGAGTCCGGAGACTCAGCAAGCACACGATAAAATAGTAACATCACTTTAGCGATTCAATCGACTTTACGAACTGTAAGCTGTAAATCAATCTATGACTGTAAATAGTAAATTAAGTCCGTAACAGTAACTGTAAATCAATTATATATCTGTAAACTGTAAATCAATTCTACGACTGTGAACTGTAAATCAAATCTGTAACTGTAAATTGTAAATCAATTCTATGTCTGTAATATGTAAATCAACTCTAGGACTGTGAACTGTAAATCAAATCTGCAACTGTAAACTGCAAACCAAATCTGTAACTGTAAACTATAAATCAAATATGTAACTGTAAACTCATAACTCGTTGTAACTGTATCACTTTCTCTGTTACTGTCATGCAATGCAATATCATGCAATGCATTTGTAACTGTAGCTTATACCAGTATAACAGAGGGTACACTCGTCGATGTCACCCTCTTCCTCCATCCCGTGGAGGTGTCTACCTTTATAAGTCTTATTCAAGAGCACTCCGGACTAGTCATACGACTTTCTCACCAACCTGGCTCTTATGCACTTTGCATGATACAATATGCTTCAAACGAGGATGTCTAATCATAAGCGGTACTCATCAAGGTATGATTAGCACATAATCACATGCATCATCTCATAAATACTGTAACTCATGGCATGGAAACACGAATAACAAACATTCACCATAGTTTACTGTTCTACCATTTACTTGCCTGTTAATTTGGCGGACGGTGTGTGGATGGCACCAAACTCGAACCACCATCTGAACAAGCATTAACTATTTCAATTCATTGCTAATGCAATACATTCATATACGAGCAAATGACATCGCTCTAACGGCCAACCCAACATAATCAAACCCTGTCCCACCGGGCAATTTGTTATTGTCCCGATGCTTAACCGGTCTGTAAAATTAATGATTTCATCGTTTATACTCGCGGATCGAATTCTATACACTTAATCTCTCTTCAATCGATCGCACTATTTAACCTCAATTTATTTTCTCCCTTTCCCTCTCCTGCCACAGATCAACCTGATCAACAGTGGCAGCACCGATTTCACCATTCAGGCATTCATATTAATAAACACTATCTAAATGGCCACATGCATCAATTCTAATTATCGGCATATTAACTTATGCCCAACTCGGTAAAATAAGTATGAAGGGTTTTTGAGATGTTACCCTTGCCCCAATGACTGGATCAGGGCACTATCTTCCTTTCCTTGGCAGGATTTAACAGATCCAGCGGCTAGTCATATTTTTCCTTTTCCTTTTTTTTCTTCCTTTCTTCTTTTCTTCTCTTTCTTCTTTTTTTCCTTCTAGCATCGTCGGCTCTTTCCTCGGTTCTTCTCCTTTTCCTATTCTTTACTTTTTTCCTCCGTCGGCCAATGACTCCCGCGTCCCCTTCCTCACCGCCGGCGTCCTTCCCTTCTTTCCCCACAACCGGCTCTCCTCCTTCCTCCACACAGTCGGTCAACTCATGGCTCTCGTCTCCCTCCTGATGCCTCCTCTCCTCCAAACGCCGCCTCTCCCTTCTGTCGCTGGCTGCCTCTCCCTCCCAATGCCTCCTCTCCTCCCGACGCCGCCTCTCCTCCCTAAGGTTTGAATCTCATTTGGTATATCCAACTAGTGAAGAGTATAGACCAAATAGCGGGACAGCCAAGATTAATTCTTATATAAACCTATATCTGAGAGCACTAAACTAAAATATGAGCTTTATGCTAATTTTAGTTGATTCCCTATTCTTGAGAATGCTATTTTTGCTCATTCAGTAGTCATCATGCTTTCGTCTTTATGTTTATGCTTTTAATGACATGGTAGAATTACATATTTATATGCAATATTTATGCATTTATATATTGTTCCAAATGTGCTTTGATCATATTTAATTATGCTGAAATTAAATCTAAATATATACATTACTACAAGAGGAGGATTTCGTGTTATTGCAACAAGATCTATTTGGAATGACATGTTACCTTTCCAAAGGGATCTTTTATCAATAATATATGCCATATAGACCTTCAAAGGGCATGAAGCAAATTGCACACTTCAGTGTGTTAGGTTAAATGAAGTAAGTTATGGCTCAATGAGGAGGGAGAGACAGCGGCCATAACCAACTTCATTGAACTTGAGACACTGGTGTGTGTTATTAGCTTCATAGACTTTGTTTACACTCATAGCTCACTGTAATTAGTTTTTTCTTGTAAGACAAATGACATCCGCACAGTCATCGTAATCATCACCTGGGTCTGATGCCCCAAAGATCAGAGTAACTAAGCATGCCAGAGGAGTATCGAAAAGGCCATATGGCTGAAGGACCATCATGGTGGTCTCTCTAGATGGGGTTCCTCTACAACCGAAGAAAGCAGCGGCAGCATTTCGGACTACCTATGGGATAATTGGAAGGCAACAGGTCCTCATGAACATAGCGAGATGGAAAGATTTGACAAAGATTCAGAAAACTCAGTTGTTAGAGGAAATATCAAAGTCGTTTGAGATCCCAGCAGAAGTCTAGGGACTCGTGTAATGGCAAGCACTCCTCGCAATGGAAAAAAGCATGGAAGAACTTCAAGTGCACGCTTGTCACGCTGTACATGGCTAAGGATCACACGCCCTTCACGAGGTATCCTTTTTGTGTCACTGGAAATATGGTAGGCCTTTGTGCAAATGAAGACGACGACCAAATTTGAACAACAAAGTGCAGCGTACATGGCTCTCCAGGCACAAAACACACACCCTCACAGACTCGGCATCGCTGGGTATGGGGGTAAAATCCCACAATGGAGGATACAGGATGAGATCGCAATCCGATTAGAGGTCTCTCCGCCATTTGCCTAGATCGCAAACGAGCATACCCGGAACTGGTTAAGAGCGAGGTCATCAACCACGTCTTTGGGTGTCTCCTCTTTCAAAAACTCAGCAGACGAGGAAGTGTCCCAACGCCTGGTAAGATATGTTAAACCACATAGTTGTTAATACCTCTTGAACTTTATAGGGTTTAAAATAACATGATTACTGAATCTTCCCAAGGCTCCTTTGAAGAAGACAGGGAGAGGGATATACTATCATAGGCCCTAGAAACAAGGAGCACCCAGATTGCACACGAGGCCTAGGGGTTTATGTACCTTAGAGGCACGGATTCCTAAATAACTTCGAGGCGTATAAGAGTAGGAAGAGATCCAAGGCCTATCGTGATGAACAAATAAAATAGGAGCTTCATGCACAACTTGAGGAACAACTATCTGCCTCACTTCAAGAGAAGACTGCCTCACTTCAAGGAGACATAGATTCATTGAGCGAAGAACTGAGACAAGTCTGCAACCAATCACAACTCTCCCCTGTTAATGCGATACCCAGTCCCCCTCAACGTCGGAGTAGTTGTGCGTCCACACCAATTACTGAATATAGCGATGCCCACTTACCTATCGATGACATCCAGGTAATGTACCTCTCTAGAATGCTACACAGATAGACCTGATAGACGTCTTAGCTCATCGTGTATCGTTATATATGTAGGAGCCCACGTTGTGCATCCTTAATTAGAGTCAGGCTTATTGGCTCCATTCCCATTGACGCTGGGCGGGGGATGGCATATCCATAGCTGTCAGGGACGTTGGTGCATGGTGCCCAACTAGAGACCGGTTTCGTAAAGGTCCAGGTGGATATGATTAATGATGTTTTTAGGACTGTCCCTCTTGAGAAACTCCCAAATGAAGATATTATGACATTAGGAGATGTCATCTACACATTCATCCAGTGGCTCAAGAGGGACATTACCCTTGACCTGTTTGTGCTGCAATCTCCACATCCAATGGCTCAAGAGGGACATCGCCCTGACCTGTCACATCGGCTCCCGTTGCTCCACCTCAAACTCCACTTCAGAAGCATGTCGCATCGACTCCCGCGGAGACGCCACCGAAAATGTATCGCAAGCGAGGCTCTAAGACCCAACCGAAAAAGATTAAGGTGTCTCTCGTGCAATGGAAGTTTATTCTCGGAGTGTCGTTGGTCTGCGAGTCACAATTACTCAGGCTTGGACTGGTTTGCAATACTTTACATACCTGGTACATGCAGAGGTCCAATATGAAGCCAAATCGGCATAGTAAATTCACCGTGAGATACACAGAGGCACATTTCCTCCACGACTCAAGCTACTTCGTTGTGACCTGAGAAGACTTATTCTTACTATTCAATCTCGACGAACTCGACGCCTTACTTTTATGATACTGGACACTATAAGTGTATTGTACAATCATGTTCTACATTCATGTAATCCAATAAATGTCATAACTCATTGGTTATGTATAGATCTATGATCCAACAAATCCGATAATGGCAATAACTGGTGGGGTTTTTTTTGACCCACACTTGGTCTCTAAGCAACTCATCAATGAAAATGTATCATTCATCCAAGATTACATAACGAGGGGACTGATTGCTTATAGTGAGGAGTATATCATGATACCTTTTCAACCAATGGTAAGTGCTTCAGTAGTTGCCATATAAATTTCATTTGTAGTACTAAATGAATTTAGGATTAATCACTATGGCAATATACATGACTAGGGGTCATTGGATTCTGATCGTGATTGTACCAAAGTGGAGCAAGGTAATATACCTTGATTCCTTACTTAGTGGCAACCACGACTTCACCCTGTACAACAAGCAATTGACAGGTAAACTCATTTCCTCCATACATAACTCGATTGCAATCTTCTCTTCATTTGCAATAGCTGAGGCTAACTTTTTAGAATCACGTAGGTTGTTTAGCGCTTATGTTTCCTAGGGAGGGAGACACAAGGAATCCAGCGCCACACTGTGACACATGACGCGATTTCTGATACCCGTTACAATACAACAATCCTATATCACACTTCGTTATAATGCTTCTAGAATTAACAATGCCTATGTATATAATTCTATTTTTACAGTGTCACCAGTAGCTACAGGGTAACGTATGTGAATTCTACGTTTGCCGCCATATGAAGAAAATTATGGACGCTAAGACAAATAATCAAGAGGTTTGTCAACCTGCCAATGATTATTTGTGATTACCAATTTATATGTATGTATGTATGTGTGTGTGTATGTGCTAATGAATTTAAGTACTCCTAGTGAAAGCGTGTGGAATTCGACAAAAGTGCAATCGATCTTGACAAACTTACTGAAATTCGAGGAAAACTCTTCCAACTCTTGATAGCAGAGGTCATAAATAATACTGGAGAGTTCTACCCCAGCAATGTTGATTAGATGTTAAAATATTGGATACAATTATAATCAATTAATTGTGCTTAATCAAATAATTCATTAAGTTGTTTAATTCATTTGTGTGATCTGTGTACCGATTGTCATGTGCTATATATGTGATTTGTTTGCGTTGTTTAATTCCTTTATGAGATTTGTGCAATGATTATCCTGTGCTATATATATGTGATCTTCTTACTTATTTTCAGAGGGCATGGCTAGCATTTCTTGAGGCTAGCTGAAAAACAGAAAATAATGTAGCTTTTGGAATAGCTATCACAGACGGTTGTTTTTAAAAATCATCTGTGATATCTATATATCACAAACTGTTTGGATCACCAAACCATCTGTGATATGTACGATATCACAGACAGTTAATAACAAAAACCGTCTGTGAAATTTTGTTATCACATACGGTTGTTAAAAACAACCATCTGTGATATATACGATATTATAGATGGTTAATAACAAAACCCGTTTGTGATATTCTGCTATCACAGATAGTTGTTAAAAACAACTATCTGTGATATATACGATATCACAGACAATTGTTTTGAAAAACCATCTGTGATAGCAGAATATCACAGACATTTTTTTTGAAAACCATCTTTCTTTTAACTTATCACATATGGTTTGGAAGCCGTCTGTGATAACCACCTATTATCACTGACACATAAATACAGACAGTTCAGAAACTATCTATGATGACGGTTTTGAGCCGTCTGTAGTAGTGTACGAACAAACATTAGAAAGACTATCCAAATCAGTGATGCTCTAGGTGAACTTAAATGCAACAGTTGGTGAAAATAAGTTAGAAACAAAAAGAAAGAAAGAGTTCAAATTAAGGTCTCGTTCTTTTCGGCCTTTGGCTTCTGACTTATGGCTTATATTACATTAACTAGCTTTTAAACAGAGTGTTTTCAAGGCGGGTCTACAAGTTAATTGTAGAAGACATTGTATCAACTTTAGCTATACTGGCTAAAATCACATGCGACAGTCTCTCTCTGTACTCTCTCCCACAAACAACCAGAATTCAAAAGCCATAAGCCATAGCCGAAAAAACGAGCTTATGTCTCTACTATACTCTACTTCTATTTTTCTCTAGCACCTAACACTGCATGTACACCTTACAAAGTTGCAAGTTACACATCTGAAGAGAGCCATCATACACCTCTCTTCCAGTGTTCCCTAGTTCAAAGCACCCCCAACTAGTTCAAAGCACCCCCAACTAGTTCTTAATTAGGTTAAATCTTGCAAGCGTTGTTGTTGTTGTTGTTGTTGTTGTTGTTGTTGTTGTTGTTCCCCTCTGAATCTTTTTCTACATCGCCGGTCGCTCCTCCTGCCTTAGCCTCGCAATCCACAGCGTGCTTAGCGCGCGGAGGCGGTGGAAGTAGTCAGCGATCGCCACGAAGCACTGGGCGGCCTGTCTGGTGGTCAGCATGTGGTGCAGCTTTTGTAGTGTTTGCTGCCTTAGGCCATCTGCCTGCAGTAGAAGCAACACAATCATGAGCACTTGACAAAAAAAATATTGGGTCTATTTTTTTAATTGAAGTTTATGGTTTTTGGCGTGGTTTGTAGTTTTTGGACTGTTCATGTGAAAGATTATAGAGTAACAGAAACTCACGTACGGTTTTTGCCGATATAAATGAAATCGGTACAATATGTACTACAATTAACTAGTAAACACTGTATTAAAAAGATACTCTATTTAAAAGCTAATTACTGTAGAAAAACCGAAAAGTAGTTTTTAGAAGCTGAAAAGAACAGGACCATTGTCAATTATTTTGTCATAAACCTAAAACCTATATATATATATATATATATATATATATATATATATATATATATATATATATATATATATATATATATATATATATATATATATATATATATATATATATATATATATATATATATATATATATATATATATATATATATATATAGACACACACACGCACACGCACGCACATCAATTTGTACCTAATAATATCAAGTGCACTCAGCTAGCAACCACAACCTAGCATACATGCTACACAGGTATTTGTTGAATAAGGTGAACTAACCTTTATATGTTGAAAGAGTAATGTGGCAAACTTAAGGGAGAAGGGGCAGTTGCACCAGCTCTTAATATATAGTGAATGTAGATCGTTACTAACTATTCCATGATTAGTCGAAAGCATCATTCAATTTTATCAAAGCTACAAATTAAACTGTGCTATCTGTACGAACGATTTCATTTATGGAATAGTAATTGTAATTTAGGGATGCATACTAACAATATGGAGCATTAAAAGGTGCAGTTCGATCGGGCCCATTGTCAGGGGCTGCTCGTAACGATTTTGTAAGGGGTATTTGTAATTTGCTCGTGCACAGAACCCTTATTTATCAATTGAAAAGAAAATGAATGAAGTATCAGTCAACTAGTATCCCCTATTTGGGGTGCAAATATGTAGGATTTAGGTCCATTGCTGCTAGCTAGCTCTTTTCTCTGCACATTAAGTTGCGATCAGCATGATGTGCTAACTTCTCCATCTTGTCATCATATGCTAATGTGGGCTAGCTTCGTGAGTGACCCATGCATCTTAGTTAGTCTATTCTCTAGTCTCGTCTGTGCGTGCAGCGCGAAGTGCACACGTGTGAATGAACTTCTTCCTAATTTGCCTGTGTAACATGCATATACAGTACATATATACAGTGTGTTTGACTTGACACAGCGTTGCCTCGGCTACGTTGTTGTGCCTGTATGGACTATTCTGTCATTTTTGGCTGTACTCTCAACAACCATGATGATGAGGTGATGACTCTAGGATGATGCTGGCCGTTCAGGTTGGATCATATATATGGTCTCTTAATGGGTCCCAAATATGCGACCCGATTGGGCACATATGATCACGGCCAGAATCGCCAAAATGGCTTGAGGTAAATTGGGGTAAATGGTCATGCAGGACCATTTAGACGTCGTACGTGCACAAGTGTTTCACAAGTTTGACGACAGGATAGGACTAGAGCACCGTATGCATAGCTCATTCACACCGGCCAACGCCAGTTTGCCAATAGATGATCAAACCAGTTGAAAACAGTGTTTCTAGTTTCTTTCCCTAATAACTCGTCCATAGCTGTTACAATTTGCTAAAATTTATGAAAGGGTTACTGTATGTCATTCAACTAAGAATTGCACACACATTCGTAAATTTTTTTTTGAACCAATTGGACGGCCCAGATCTCTCTCCTCACAACTCAAATCCTCACCCACCCCCTATCCCCAAATCTCACCGATGCCTAACCCTCACCCCTACCCAGCCCACCACTGTGCGCCGCCATCCGCTACAACGATGCTCTCTCGCCAACTGTTGTCCCCGCCACCGCTGCCTCCTGATGCGATTGCCGATGTTGGCACCAACCTCCTCCTCGTCTGCCCCACGATCTCCCGCCGCCATCCCTTCTTCCTCGTCTCTGGTGGTTCTTCGCCCTTTGCATCCGCTACTGTGGACCACCTCCCACCACCCCAACCTAACTCTACCACTTTGGAACACATCGCCTTGCCCACAGCCGCCCTCCTTGCCCACGGCCAGCAGCTCGCCGCCCCGTCGTCCCTCTAAAGTTCGACCATGGTGAACCCTAACCCGGTGAACCCAACACTAAGAAGCTCACCGGAGATGAAGATAGAGGTGGTGGCACATGAATCTTCAAGCCCATTCAACGGTAAGAAATTCAACTTAAATCCCAAAAATTTTAGGTCCCACTTATTTCGACTTGAACTTCTGGCTTCTAGCTTATTTTTCACTATTCCTAATTTTGTCTTTTTCTAGTTTTTTTGTTTTTTTTGAGATTTTTTGTTGGTTCTTTTTTTCTCGTATTTATTTACATTGATCGTAATGGACTAACCTGTTTTTTATATTTTTAAATTTTTTAAAATTTAGTTACACCAAATAAGCTATCATTAGCTACACTGTAATTTCAGCCAGCTACAGTATAATTTCAGCCATAAACCAGCTTATTTCAGCCTAACCGAGTGGCACCTTAGTTGAGTGTTGTATAGCGGTTCTCTTCAGGAATTAGGATAATGGATAACCTATGCCTAGACTCCTGGAGTGTCTTGCCAATCAGGCTAGTAATTGGTAATAACCTTCAGTTCAAACCTTGGTCACACAAAAGTGGTATTATATATCCATTGACATAGGTAATGCGTCACACAAACAAATTACCTGCCTGACGATGTTCTCCATGGAGTCGATCTTGCTCATGGCGAGGGACATGTGGCCCATGAAGCCGGCGGTGGGGACCTCGGGGGCGGCGATGGTGTCGGAGATGGACTGCTGGAGGGTTTCCATGCCGTGGTTGAGCGCGTCCTCTGACTCCTGCAACGACTGCTGAAGGTTGTAGATGCCCAGGAGCTGACCCTCTGACGACGGCTCCACATGCTTCAGTATTACCTGCATGCGTGCGTGCAGCATCCATGCAAATGCTCAATCGATCGATCACATGTTGTCACATGAGTATATGCTCAATCGATCGATCATATTGTCACATGAGTATATGCACACATTCGTAATAAACAAATATATATTAAGTTGCAAGTGTGAAGTTACCAAAAAAAAAAAATCAGCGCGGTCAAAATTGTACTTGAAAAGTTTCAAAACATCAACCAATGGCGAGATTTTCTTGTCATTGCTGGTTTTTATGTTTGATTTTGAGGTAGAAAACCCGAGTTTGTAGTTGACTTGATCAATTCTAATAATGCACAGCTGTGCACTTTTATGTTTTTAAGGTAGAAGGTGTGATCGTACCATGCATGCATGACTACTATGAATCAATTCTAATATAGAGAAATTATATTGCTGATATTTGTACCCTTTTGGTTTTCTTCTACCTCCGGAATACTCCCTCCATTTTGTTATATCTGTCCATGGCCATGGGAATATTCGTTTCAATATATCTATCCATTGAGAGAATTTAGAGTATAATTATTACAATTTGTTTTACTTACAACCCCTACTTAAATGCTTTAGAAGAGGTTATGTTGCTGTGTTATGCATGCCATGTAATAGGGTATGTATGGTAACTTCTCATTAACTATTTGTTATATTTAGTATTTGCTTGGTCTATGTTTATAGTTTAGCAAAACGGAGGGAGTAGTAGCGAAGACTCCTAAAGCCAAGTAGAAATTATTGCTCATCCATCTGGTAAATGAAACTACAATCATAATTATAGTCCCATTTAAGAACATTTTGAATTGGTGATGTATTATTTTTGCCATATATTCAGGATAATATCACAAGCCTGTTGTATTGGAAAAGAAAAATGGGAAACCCATAAGTGGATTTCCTAAAACATTCGTAGATTTCTTATGGTTCAATTTCGAGAACTGAGTTCTAAAAAAAAGTACTGAATTAAGCTAAAAAAAGGGTACTTGAGAATACACTTTTTTCCATTGAAGGACTAGAGGGCAGTAGAAGAAAGAACATCTGAAGTGATCCATGCAAAGTATTATCGCTAACAACGCTAGCTAGCTTGTTTTCCAAAAATTATCAGTGTACGTAAATGATGCATCCACATATGTATGTCTAAGAGAAGTGTGTGCAGAAAACATTTAATCACTATGATTTGCACATTCCATCTAAAACGTGTACTCAATAAGCTCAACACATAAATGTGCCGAAAAGTCCACATGAAAAGACTTGCAAATTTACGAGATGTTTTCTTTTTGAGAATATTGTTGCAGGTGATCTTCTCACATCAAATTATGAACACCTCTAGGAGATATGTACGTATACCTTCTAGAAGTCAAGGCAGTTGATTAGTTCTTCGAATAAAATGAGGAAAAGGAAGACCAATTAAACCCCAGCTGGAATCATCCATTATGTGAGAAAACCATATACGACGTTTTCATCTAACATGCACGTATTTGGTCGAAGATTTCTGAAAACTGCACAATTTTAAAGAAAATATTGAAGGGCTGACTTGCACGTCATGCATAAACAGAACCGCATGTCCTAACGATTTGTGAACTTTTCATCGATGGAGAATATATTGAGGGCTGAGGCACTCCTGATTATATTAATTATCACAATAAAATCCCATTATCATGAGCAAATGACTTTATTCTTTGGAAAAGAAATAAAAAGAGTTCCTTTATTTAGTTCAATATGTGTTGGACATACAAGGAAACATGAGCACCGTGAAAGTGCAGTGGGTTCGAATCTCATCTTAGCTTCCATCTTAATAAAAAGATATGTGCAATACCTTTTGCGTATCCCTAATTACAATGTGGGAGATTTACCTTCCAGAAGGCCAGCGCAATGAATTTTTGGTAGAATAAGCGAAAAGAAGAAGGACAAAAACCCCTGGGGATGATCCATCATTTGCGAAGCCATCTCCATCACACATCTAACCTCTCCCATACCTGTTTCTGTCCGATTACCTACTCCCCAATCTATCTTTATATGTGTCTCAACAATGCATGCATCCAGAAGCCATGGTTTTTTCTTTATCAACTTTTAACTATTCCATCAAGCACTTGGACCTCCTACCACACGAGCCAAGCTTTTCAAATCTCTCTGTATTATGGAATCAATTAAGGGATCGACCTCTGGAAATTTTGGTCAAGTAAGAAACGGGGAAAAAAAGTTGTTTTGGAGCATGTAAGCTTTTCAAAGGTTGGAGTTGGTGGAGATTGCAACAGCAAAGTGAGACAAGGGGGCCATTGAAAAGTTCATTCCGATAGAAGACAGTTGGAAGTCACTCAATCTAACACTTGGCATTAGCTTTACTAAGACATTTAACCTATGAAATAGCTGTGATTGTTTTGGCTTCAACTTTTAGCTTCGGCTTATTTTTCACTATTTATAAATTTCGTCTTTTTCAGAACTTTTGGCTTTTTGTTGAGCTTTTTTGCCGGTTCTTTTTTTTCCCGTATTTGTTTGTATTATATGTAATGGGCTAACATATTTTTTAATTTTTCAAATTTAATTATGCTAAATAAGTCTCTGTCAGCTACAGTATTTTTTCAGTTAGCTACAGTGCTTTTCAGCCATAAGCCACTACAAAAAAAGCCCAAGTGATCACCACCGTAAGCATGGATCATTTGGGAGACTTGGAAAAGTCAAGGCTTCTGTTACTTCACAGAGGTCATGCATGAAATTAAGATAGTGCAAAAACCAATTAGAAACGGATGATCCATGCTTATAATCGTTGTTCTTCAACAGATGTACAAAGCTTTTTTTTTTTGCTAAAAAATCTAGAAGTAGCCTGCAACGTCATGCAATCGATGAATAACTAGATCAACTAGATTACACGGATGCACGTGAAGGGTCAACCCAAGGTTCGATATAGCGCGCAGTAGGTTTGGACCGGTAAGTTCCAAGCGTGAAGTGATTAAAGGAAAGGAAGATTAGGGTCTTGGATTAAAAAAATAACAGGAAAATATTGCTATTTTCGTGACCAGGTGTGTATACAGATGACATGGTTAGGATTAGTTGAGCAGCTTGAGCTCTTGAATATGCAAATAATGGTCGTGGATTAGGTTATTAAACAATGGCTAATAAGAAAGCAAGACTCTTGCCCTCATCTGTTAGGGGATTATTGATTAATTTTAGTTGTATATATGCAAAAGGGAGATGTTTTTATACTACGAGTACCAACCAAATGAACCATCCATCGACAATTCTGAGCATCCTAGTGTCAATGCCAACTAAAGTATGAATTTCCGGTGCACCCTAGCTTGTGTTGTTTCGTCTCATGGCTCATTTCAAATTGTTGGTATGCACATCCTTATCTAAGAGCAGTATATGTGTACCCCAAAGGTGCTGTACGTAACACACATTAAGAACTGGTGCACATAGACTGCCTTTCCAATCAAGCCACTCAAACAGCGCTTCTCATAGACTGCACTGTTCGGTTGTTTGGAATGGCTTGATGTAAACCGACGCCCACCGGTTTTGAATTTTTTAGTAGGGTGTTCTGGTAAGGCTGTTAGCACCGATTTTCAGACCACAAATTTCAAATAAAGATTGTCTAAAATCGGTCTAAATCGAAGAAACATCAGATGAACTCGGAGTAAAACAAAATATTTTAGACTAGTTTATACTATAACCGGGGGTGTTTGGTAGGACCAATTTACGGCCGATTTTTATAACTCTGCTCGCAAACAGGCCCTAAATTCACCGCTACTATATATATATATATATATATATATATATATATATATATATATATATATATATATATATATATATATATATATATATATATATATATATATATATATATATATATATATATATATATATATATATATAGTATGATGCATACTACATGTCTATATAGGACGCTGAAATGAGGCATCAAGATGTCTGGCACTAAGCCTCCTTGCCTTTAGATTGTTTTTATATGCATGCAAGTGCAATGATATATAATATCAAACAAACCGTTAACATTCATTAATACAAAAAAATGCATTGATTTGAAAAGGAAATCATTCATTTAACATGCTGAATCAATTATAGATGGAAAGTCTTAATCATTGATGAAAAATTTCAATTATGAGGCCTTGGCATATATATGTGTGTGTATATGTATATATGTGTATATATACATGTATATATGTGTATGTGTACATGTATATGTATATATGTGTGTGTATGTTTATGATGCATACTACATGTCTATATAAATTAGCTTTTGCAGATGAATTTTGTGATCATATATATCATGTATATACCTTGATAGCTTCGGAGGGGCGAAATCCGCCCAACCAAAGGAAGCAACGCTCGGCGGGGCTCGCCCACACTCCGCACAGGAGATGGAAGATGTCAGCACCGGCAATGGCGCCCTTGAGGCCCAGCAGCTCGTTGTGCTGTGCCACCGCGCCATTGACGAGCACCTGTAGCTGGTTGTCCGGCACGTGCTCGTTCAAGGCAGCCCTAAGCTGGAACATCAGCTTGCTGTGTTCATCTACCCACCTCCCATACTCCAGGTCAAATATCCCAGCTGCTCATCATATATATGGAGCCCGGGTTCAAAAATCACATATATGGAGCAGTTAAAAACGGTATTCATTGCTAAAATGTTCAACTAGCTAGAGACAGATCCAGTCTAAGAATTAACTCAATTGAGTAATTGTTGTAAAATTAAGGGATGTATTGGAGTGTCTCATTACCAGGTGACGGGGCAGGAGGAAGTCCCAGCTGTTGCTGATCTCCAGTACCCACCAAGACACCCTGAACATTATAGTAGTTGTCACTTGTCAGGACTAGCATATGCAGGACATCAAAATATTTTGCAGAAAATAATGCAGTAAATTCCCTCCAAGATAATGCTGGGAGTGTTAAAATAAAAACTGAATAGACTTTTGTTTTTGCCCTTTTACCTGTAATCTTGCCGTTTGAGCCTGCTGTTCAAGCTGGCTTAGCCTAATCCTACTCGACTCCAACTGTTGGATATAAGCCTGAAGAATGAAGAGAATATTGTATAAATGCACATTTAATTTTAATTTATGGCTTTGCTGATTTGCACATGTTCTTAATAACACAAATATAAAAGTGTTGATTATATAAAAAAAGGATCTTAACAGTACATAAAGCTTTCCTGCCAGTTAATCGGTTTAGATTTGCTCGCAAAAAAACGGGTCTAGATTTCTTATATCTATTCATGCAGAAATGAAACAATTAATGTATGGTATGTCAAACAATTCTTCCAGGTACTTAGGCATAACACATATTTCATATAGCCACATCATCGTCATAATAATTTGCAACTGGGAACAGAAAAAGAAAAGAGATTTTACTTTTGGAAAGTGATATTATTCTTTAGTCGGTTTGTCACATTCAGGAGAAAGGAAAAATAAATTATATCCTTCATCACAGAGTCCCAAAGAAAGAGCCAAAAACTGCTATAACACAAAATTCATTAAATGCAATCGACACTGGGACTACATTTATCAAAAGAACAGTTTATTAAAAATGGAGTGCTTGCTTGAACAACGTATACAATTATACATTAATATGGTTAAGAGAGATGTTTGGACTTTGCCGTATGTATTGTATGTTTATGGAAATATATGTACACATGGATATATATATATATATATATATATATATATATATATATATATATATATATATATATATATATATATATATATATATATATATATATATATATATATATATATATATATATATATATAATTTCTTTATTTAAGTTGTGCAGTTTCTTAGGTGACTCAATCAATCACCTTCTTCCTAAGCCTACTTTTCCTGGCTGCCTCTCTATTCTGTGCAAGCCTCCTCAGTGTCTGCAACATGCACATACACACAAGTCAAACTCCATAAGTCATAACATATAGGTTAACTACTATGTGTAGCTAGCCTGTAGACAGTGACTGTTCAACCTCCTAAATTACTTTTGAGTTGTTGCAAGACCTTATTAAGAATCACTGACTCACCTTAGGGTCTTGTGTTTTCCTTCCTTCTCCCTCTGGACTAGATGCTGCACCGTTCCCACTGCTGGTTCCTTCCTTCTGCAAGGCACATTCTTTTGGTTCCTTCAAAATATGAGAGAGAGATATGTATGTATCTAGACTTCTAGAGAGAGAGGAAGAGTGAGATATTCAATTGCTGGTTACAGAAAGAAACTCTAGAGATGCATACCTTAATCAGACTACTCTTGTTCTCCTTGGCAGAGTTGGACAAAGACACCGTTGGTCCAGGAAGAGCAACGGTGATCTTTTGGCCACCTTGCTGATCAGGCCTCTTGGGAGAAGGTACCTGCTGGTTGCCACTAGGAAGCATGGCCATGGCTACGCCAACGCTCTACGTACATATCACAACATCAAAAGTACATGAAAACTCAGAAGCTAGACCATATGCATGATCGACAGGTCCATGCAAAGACAGAAATCGAAGTGTTTGGTTGCTTTTAAATAGAAAGAAATAGAATTTGCATGCATGGGCCATGCATGCAGTGCTATGTTGTGGCTACCTACGTACACGTACCTTTGCAGTAGGAATTGGCTCTGCGACATGCATGGGCTGCGAAGGGAAGATGTTCAGAGTTTCTGCAAGCATGCAATGGACAAGTACTGCGGGTAAGCGTTCAGTCATGTTAAGCCAAGGGTGCAGCAATTGAAAGCTACATGTAGAGAGACGGAGAGAGGTGTATATGGTTAACTGAGCCAATATGTCTGTGCTTTAGGAACTAGATATTAGCTTATGGAATTCAGATTAATTCGTGCTTGAAAAGGTGCTTCTTAATTAAATATGTCTGTGTGCTTCACACACACACACGGATGCACGGTGAGAGGAGACAGACAGACGCAGTACTTGTATAGCAACACTTCGTGGATGCTTTGGGGGCTACAATTCAATAGAGTACATGAGAATGTGCAAATGGAAAGGAGTGGGGGGAGAAATGGAAAGAAGAAATATTTATAGCTTTCTTTTAAATCAAATTCTTGCAAATTAAGGGGGTCATCATCAGAGAGTCTAACTGTTACATGTCACTCTTCACACGGGGAGAAATACCCAATCCGAAGAAAGAAAACATCATCAAAAGAAAACACATGGAACAGAAAAGGGCATTAGAGCAACTCCATCCCATTAGTCATTTCTCCCTCTCTATTTCCTAGGATGAAGAGGCTAGCTATTATTTTCAGCTCTCTATTTGAGTTAGCATTCCAATGGCCTAGCTATTTGAGAAGCGAGTGAGGAGGCGCTCGCCAAATCTAGCTAGCGGCCGGGAGAAAATAGCGACTCGATAAAAATGAAGAGGAGGATAAAGAACCGGTTGGAGTCCATTTCTTGAGTCATATTAGGTAAATATACAATGAAGAGCAGGATAAAGAACCGGTTGGAGTTGCTCTTAGACACAAGAACCGGCCGGCCATATATGTTGCAAACACATATCCATGGAAAAGGGGTCATATATACCTTTGGTGTATAAAACGGGAAAAAAATTACTCACAGATACATCATCAACGTATTTTGAGGGAGAGAAGGGAAATAGTTTTTCTGATAACGTACGTCGTTGTTCTTGAATCGACGGTTGGTCATGACCATCTAGGTAGAGAAAAATTGATGCTTGATCGTATTCCGTCATGTCGTAGCTTGTCGATTCCTTGCTCCTAGAAAGGAAATTGGAGGATGAAATAAGCAAGAATCAGTAGTTGCATACATTAGAAAGCAAGTAGGAGCATAACTTTTCTTTAATGGGGCAGATAGAAGAGTCGGTGTGTGAAATCCATCAAAATAGTTTTGATCTAGCTACTTGTAGAAAGATACAAGGAAAAGAATTATATCCTAGTATTTTGTAATTTGTTGCCTCTTCCCTTATCTCAGCCCCTAAACTATTTCAGTGATCCCTAACCAATAAACTATTTGGTATATACGGTGCTCCATGACGGGGGGATTACTGTGCCTTTCTCTAATTCCTCTCCCATATGCCCATGGTTGAATTTCAGAAAGCAGTTAAAAACCCAAATTCCGTAAGACGCAAGCTAGTGATGGCAAAACCTCTATGACAGAAGAAACAATCTCTTTCCCATACCAGAGCAAATCAACAGGTATTTCAATTCCTTCTACGACAAGTGAACTAAAAGATCAGCATGATAACCCAAATTCGAAACAAGCAATACTGCTTATCTTCTCTATGGACACGCAAAAGAGCTCCCAAAAAGGCGAAAATAAAAAGAGGAACTCGATGGTTACATAGCTAACGTATGCAGCATATATCTTGTATAGCTTACATGGAGGAAGAGGCGATCATCGTCGGCGGTGAGGCGCTCCAGAAACCGAGGGGGAGCTCGGAGGGTTGGTGATGGTGGTGGTGATCTTTCTCTCTGGAGTCCCCCATGAAGCCGTTATGAAGCCCCTGACCATCCTCCACCTCTACTCTCTCTCTCTCTCTCTCTCTCTCTCTCTCTCTCTTCACACTATGCACATCTCTAGCGAAAGGCTTACCTGTTCTTTTTTGTTTTTGTCTTCTGCTCGGTGTCTTCAGAAGTAAAAAATCTAAATTCGAAACAACGCGACCTCTTGAACTGAATTCTCCAAACTAATTTTCAAGCACAAAATTATATATGCTATCTGCATCAACATCTCTATTGCCTGTTGCCATATCAAAAAATACAAATAAAAACTATCGGCCATAACTAAAAACTATCAATTGCTGCTCAAAAGAACACCCTCACAAAATCAGGCATTAATGGCAAAACCGACTTCTGTTTGCACCCTTCTTTTATCCTTGGCACCAAAGCTATAAAGAAAGGGCTGCTGCTTTTCGTTTGGACGTCACCTAAAATCTCCTCCCTTCTCCCCCTCATCTTTTGACCGAGAACTTGAGGGATGACTTTTAAGAAAGAGAGAGACAAGAGGTTCGGCAAATACTAGTCCCTATAAATTGAAAGCCCTTCTAGTCTCTATTAATTGGAAGTTTGTGAAGAAGTAAGCCTACTATATATCTGACTGTGGGCAACAGTGTAAAATAAAGCGGGCCTTGCGTGCCATCCAATCCTGTGAAATTTGGAGGTTATTCTGGTGCTGTGGAGCTGGACGCGCGAGTCTCACATGCGACTGATGCCCTCCAAATACACGGAATCGTCATGTACTTTGTCTTAAGAGTATTCCAAGATTTATTGAGCCCAAATATAGTAGGGCCTAACCAGTGTTAACAATTTTGATTGGAAAAAAAATTCGAAGGATAGCGAAATTACTGAAATAACTGAATTCAAATTTTGGTAATTTGAATTTGAATTTTGATGATACTTTAGAATTTTGAGAAAAAAGATTATCAAATATGGTAGAGATGAACTCGATATTAGATATATATGAAATAGAGATGAATATATATATATATATATATATATATATATATATATATATATATATATATATATATATATATATATATATATATATATATATATATATATATATATATATATATATATATATATATATATATATATATATATATATATATATATATATATATATATATATATATATATATATATGAATATTTTAAGTTCATCTCAAGATTTGAATTTGAACTCAAATTTTGGTCTTACAAGATAATTTCAGAGTGGACCCGAATTACCAAAATTTCGGCTAAATTATTAACCATCGTTTACACTACTCACCGTCAAGCAACCTATCTGTCTTCTACAAATTAACGGCAGTGATTAGAGGGCAGAAACAATAATTACAAATAAACAGAATTAAAATAGTAAATAATAAAACTAGACAAGAGCATGGTTTATGTAATGGATGACATCAGAGCCTAGGGATTCGGAACACATGCAATAGTAGATAATTTTTAGGGGGAATAAATAGGTAATATAGGAGCTAATGCATTTGTATCTTCTCTTTCATATAGGCAACACACCCTTGGTACATCCCAAGTTTAAATTGAGTTACTCCAATTAATTGTAACATCCCAAATTCTAAAGAATACAAAAATGAGGAAAATTTAAAACTTTTTTGCATGCATCTTATTTCCTTGGCTTTTATTGGAGTTTCTCTGGAAAAGTAATTTGCAAACACAATTTTTTTGAAAAGAAATATATATTGGATATAATTCAATTTGAATTCAAAACTGAATATGAAAAGATGATCCTAAAATGGCCTAGGAGAATTTATAGTAGAAAACAATTCAAAAACTCACAAATATATTCATGGCACTGGAAATAAAGTTTTGAACATATTTGAACAAGTTCTTTAATTTATTTAAATTAAAATAATGCATAATACAAAAATAGTAGGCTTCCAAGATTTTTTGAGCAAAATCTAAGTCAGATAAAATTCTGTAAAATTACACAACAAACTACACCGTGTGTCGGGAGCATACACAAACATTTTCATAATTTTTTGAGCTTATATGACACATTTAAAATTCCCTAAACCCTTAGCTCACCTTAACCCACTCCCTCTCTGCCCCCTCCCCATTGCCAAGCGAGACCTGGCTATAGAGTGTTTCTTCCACCTTCGCGCACGCCACTCCAACCCCCTTGGTAGACTCCTGGTAGCCCCTAGATGCTCATGCACTAGTTGGATTTGGAAATACACCACTGTAGCTTAGCCTTGCCGTGGCCAATCATAATGTTGCCACCATGGTTGCCACCGGCGCTTTCTGGTGGCCATTTGGTCCCATCGGACCCTACCTTTGGCTTTACCAAGCCCTGTGCAATCCATTTTGCCCATGTTAATGCCAAACTGTAGCTCTCCTCATTGCCTTCGAGTTCGCTGGAGCATCGCTCCGCATGGCTCTGCTCCTCTCGCTGACAATGGGCCTCACTTGTCAAGAAGGATTAGTTTAGCGCTAATGACACATTCATGATTAGCTTAGTGCTAATGACACATTTAAACTTAATGTCTGTATGACATGTGTGGACTTGGGTTAATTAGTTAACTGGAATTATATTTAAAACCGTGTTTGAAAACCGTGAGAATGACATGTAGGACCCACATGCAGGTAATGTTTTAAAACATTTAGGACCCACATGTAAGAGGAGATTTGCACTAATGACTGATTTGAACTTAATGAGTGTATGACAAGTGGGACCGGACAAATCAGTTAAGGAATTTTAATTAAACCAAAAAAATTTAATTAAACCACACTAACACATGGGACCCACACAATGAATAAATAAATAAAACATGATTTAAATATGTTCACTAACAAATGGACCCCACATGTCAGATAATTTGAAAATTAATAAAACCCTGACGAATGGACCCCACATGGCAGTCTAATGATACAATAAATCTAGGTTTTACTTTAGAAAGAAAAATTGAAATTAAAATCAAAAGTAATGAATAGTATTATTTTCATTTTCTCATTAATTTTCCAAACCAAATAAAATTCAAATGGCTATAACTTTTGCATATGGACTTGAAATTTAGTTATTTTTGTCTCCATTTTTTTCTAGAATCATACTCTATCTAAATATGAAAAATATTTAAACTTTGACTCTATTTAATTTTGTTGGCTCTTATTTTTACATATTTGGATTTTATTGAATAGACATCGTCACACCGAACAATTTTGAGAACGCTTCCGAACCATTCTCTGAGCAACAAGAGCAAGGCAAGCACCCTTTGATTATGTTGATCCCAATATTTTAATTATTGTATTGTTTGAAAAATCTATTATGCATGTGTGTATATTTTTGTAGCATCATATGATGCAATCAGAGGGGGGGGGGGTGAATGACTGCCTTTGCTTCTTCAAATATCTACGTAGTCGATGGCGAATTTGACCGCTCAAACAAATACTTGTTGCATAGCTTTGCTCACAGTCGTATGCTTCGTCCAAATAGCAATCACTAGAAATCATGAACTAGATTGATTCAAGATCTTCTTTATTGCTAAATTTTCGTGGAGTTACAAAGTGCACTCACAAGCACCCCTAAATCCCTAGCATCAAAAAGCCTCGCAAAACCCCATTGCTAAAATCCTCAGCCTGCCTTTGCTTTTATATGCTAGAGCCCTAAACTATATTTGGCTCAAACACGAACATAGAATCTTATCTCTATCTCAAATTAATTAAGGGACCCAAAACCCTTCCGTACACGGGTTTTCATTCAAACTCTTAATCTTTTCCATTTTGGACTTCTTCTACAACTTTTAATACAATACGTGACGAAGCCTCTAGCATCACACCTTCCGTATCTTCATCACGCCTCATCAACTTCCGTGTTGAATCCTGTAGGACCGCATCACCCATATCTCCACGCATCACCACCTTTGATCTCCATGTGCTCCAGCATTAGCCCGACCATCTCAACTAACATCCTGACTGTCTGGACCTCAGATTACTCTCTCCTAGTCCCGGTCTTCCTCGTCATCGACCATGATTGTATCCACGCTCACCTGCACATGCAAAGACCAAAGAAATGTTTTTTTGGTACAAGTTCTTCCCAACTTAACTGTCATCAGCACATACACGTAAACCACACCTTTCACCATCCATCATCAATAACTAGGTCGTCCATGACCATAATTTCCATCGCTATCCAAAGCTCAGCCTTAGACAACATATTACGACCGCTAAGTCAATGAGTACTCGAAAACCACAAGTA
This sequence comes from Dendrocalamus latiflorus, assembly GCA_017311315.1. Taxonomy (NCBI): domain Eukaryota; kingdom Viridiplantae; phylum Streptophyta; class Magnoliopsida; order Poales; family Poaceae; genus Dendrocalamus; species Dendrocalamus latiflorus. Next base: position 18,650,455 of record CM029674.1, read on the forward strand.
ATCGAGCATTCTCATCACCCCGCTTAAAATAGTCGGGAATAACAACCATCGCTATCGACTACTGAGAACCATCGAGTATCGACTACCGAATACCAATTGCTACGACTACCAAGTACTAAGTCCTTCCAACTACGAGTGCTGTTCCTCCGAACACTGTTTACCGATCACCGCCAGCCAGTCCTACCACTGGCCTAACACGAGTACTCGAAGTACTCAAAGATAGCAAGAGTTAAAGTGCTCGTATATGACCAGTTCACTGTTTGAGGTCGAATTCTATGATTACCTGCTATTGTCATTTTGCCATGGTCTAAGTAGGATGTAGTCAAAGTCGGACAAGGTCGAAGTCTACCGTTCGATCTTCTAATGATCTCGAATGTCATCCAATCCTCCAATACCACACGGACACAGTCGAATACTCAGTTGCTACTCGACAGTCGTCCGTTGCCACTTACTTGATTGGACTGGTCTGAACCTCCTTGAAGCAGAGTGTCGTCCGATACTCCTTTGCTACTCTACAGCTATCTGATGTCACTTAGCCGATCAGACTGGTCCAAACATCCTTGAAGTAGAGCGTCGTCTGATATTTTGTTGCTGCTCGATAGCTGTCCGATGTCTTTCAGCCGATCGGATTGGTTCGAACATCCTTGAAGTAGACTGAAACCACTCAAACGTGATTGAAACCACTTGAAGCAAACCAAAAGTGCTCAGAGTAACTCAAAATTGATCAAAACTACTCGGATTCAAAATCTTTGACTACAATCGACCGAAACTTTCGCAAACACAAATTCCAAAGCAACCCAAATGTTAATTATTCATCATTATTTTATTTACGATCATCCACATGGTCTAATAATCTCCCCCTTGATGAATACATTGACAACTCCACATATGCGTCTAAGGGAATTAGCGAAGGAAAACAAACAAAAAGTCACAGACCACAGAAAGCTCAGAAACTCCCCCTCAATACTCGAGAACTAAGATTTGCAAATTTTTCCAAACTCTTAGAAAATTCTCCCCATTTCTTCTAATCTCCCCCCCTTTGGCAATGAAGTCATCAAGAGTTATAGAGGATAATTTTAAAAAGGAGTAATGAGAGTAAATACTTAGAAGCATTGTAGATTATCCAAATTATTTTGCATTGAGTTAAAATTTGACCAAGCCATTTTTGGAGTAGAGCTCTCTAAATCATATATCATATAGCACTATCAAAACTAATCTTTAACATGATTAAGTGATTTATATCAATGATAGACATCTCAACAATGATCAAACCAATTACAAAGAGCACAATGAGATATCATAACAAAAAGAGTAAGTCTAAAAGTGAAGCAAGCTTTAAGTCCTAGCAAGCTAGTAGTCTCATATAGCAACCTATTGCTCTACACTCAAATCTTTAAGCATATGGCATGCTTGTAGCATACTTTTTTTATGATACCATCTTTATAGTATTTTTTCCTTAAATGGTGGCATGCTTGAAGTATACTTCTTTTGATTTATGTACTTTTTGTACCTTTTTCTTTTTGTTTAATCATGACATGCTTGAAGCATAGTTCTTTTTATTTATGCATTTGTTAAATAATGACATGCTAATTGAGTAATCATAAAAGATTGCCATATGAAACAGACTAGCCTCATGGCACGATTTAAAATAACACTCCCAATCTAGCTAATCTTTTTAGATGAACATCACAAAGTACTATCTGTAATTAATCTAGTCAAGGTATTCTGCCATGTCGTGCTTTAATTCAATGTAGCATATTTATTAGAACCAGTCATGATCAAAGCTATATAGCATATGAGTAAATATGATAAAGAAATGTCTTCTCCTATTTGATTTTCAGGTTTAGACTTGATGTATTGTTTGACAAGTATAATAAACAAAACTTTCGAAACATTTAAACACCAAGCCCCCCTCAGAATAATCCCATACGATGCAACACACCCAACGAACTCACTCTGCAAATGAGCAAAATGAGAAGAATCATGCGGTTTGGTGAAAATACCAGCAACTTGAGAATCGGAATCAATGAAATGCAAGACAATATCTCCCTTTTCCACATGGTCTCTAAGAAAATAATAACAAATATCAATGTGTTTGGTTCTTGAATGTTGCATAGAATTTTTATCAATGCTAATAGCACTAGTGTTGTCATAGAAGTGGAATACTATCCAATTCTAAGCCAAAATCATTAAGTGTAGCGGTCATCCAAAGTAATTGAGAGCAACATGAAGCAGCAGCTACATATTCAGCTTTAGTAGTGAGAAGTGTAATAGACGCCTGTTTCCTAGAAGCCCATGAAATAAGAGATGTGCCTAAAAAATGACATGTGCTCGAAGTACTCTTCCTATCAATTCGATAACCCTCAAAATCAGCATTTGAATGAGCTCTAAGGGTAAGACATGAGGAAGAAGAGTACCTAAGCCAAATTTTAAAGTTGGCAGAAGATACCTGAAAATTCGTTTTACTGCTTGATGATGCAAGGCACGTGGGAAAGCTTGAAAGCGAGCACATAAATATACAACAAAGTGTATGTCTGGCCTTGAGCGGTGTAACAACCTAGCTGTTTATTTCAAAATTCTCCAAAAAAATAATTAAAACCATACAAGTGTTATTGAATAAAGTATATTTTGAATTTCTATAAAATCCTAGTTCAAATTAATTATTCTAAAGTATTTGGCTTTTATCAGGATTTTCTGTGCTTTTCTCTATTTTAAAATCAATTTTAAAAAAGTATTTTTGTAAAACTTTAAAGACCAAATTTAAATTGGAAATATTTTTCTTAGGTCTAAAATACTTCCAAGAATTTTTGAGAATTGTTCTGGAATTTTCAGACTCTATTTGCTATTTTCTAAGAGTTTTTGAAGCTTCATAGTATTTCTGAAGATCAAAAATATATTTAAACACTTCCTCTCTCCTCGGCGATACGTGTCTGGCCCTAATTCAATCCACCAACCCGCCTGATCTAATCTTGGCCATTCGCCTTCACTTACCTCTTCGTTTCGGCTCAACGGTCTGGATTCCATCCACCGCCGCCCGATCTCATCTCTCCCGTCCATCTTCACTTAAACACTTCAACGGCTGAAAGCATCTAGGCCCCTAAAAATGATTTTGGTAATTAATGAAATCATATGAATATGGGACTAACGTGTTTTATGAGCATGTGAAGGGTTAGTCCACATATGAGTGATAAGATGCAAGCCAAAGAACTCTTATGAAGATCCAAATTTTGGCTCAAGGCAAAGGCATGCTTAGTGCAGGATCTATTTTCATTTTACCGGTCTTGGAGAATGGTGGAAGACCAGATTATAGGATAGATGATCGTACCATCAAGGGGGATCTTGGCTAGTAACTTGAAATCATACTTCTAGTGCCATTTGGATGATCTTTTGAATCCTGCATTCATGAAAATTCAATTTAAAAGTTAAGTTTGTGCTCTGTCTGGACGAGCGGTAGTACCGCGTTTTTCAACGTCCCGCGCCCAAATGTGGTAGTACCGCAGAGCGGTAGCTCCGCTTCCGGAGCAGAACCTTTTTTCCAGAGAGCAACTCTCGAACTCGGTTGAATCTTCGCGGAACGGAAGTACCGGCCGTTTCAACGTCGGTACTACCGCTGAGAGCGGTAGTACCGCATACTCAAGCGGTACTTCCGGATTCCGGAAGAACCAGAGGTTCGAGCGGTATGTTTTTTCCAGAGAGCATCTCCGGTTGGTCTCGGATTTTAACCAGACCGGAAGTACCGGCTTTTTCAACGTCGGTACTACCGCAGGAAGCGGTAGTACAGCTCCCAGAGCAGTACTTCCGGAGTTCGGTTGATCCGGAGCCCAAGCGGAATGTAATTTCCAGAGAGCGGCATTTCTGAGGACCCTTCGGAGCTTGGCCAGAGCGGTAGTACCGCGCCGACTTTGCGGAACTACCAGAGAGCGGTAGTACCGCAAATATCAACGGCGGTAGTACCACGCTGCCAAATCCAACGGTCACTGCTCATGTCTGACAGAGCCGTTCTGACGCAAAGATTTGGGAGCGGTAGTACCGGCCCCAGAAGGGCGGTAGTACCGCTCATCCTGATTTTTGCGGGAAATTGAGCCAAACGGCTAGTTTGGTTGGTGGAGGCTATAAATACCCCCACCACTGCACAAGGGCATATGTTAGAGACTCATTGCACATTTCTTAAGCCCTAGAGCATTCATTTCACCTCAATTCTTCCTTTGCACATCAAAGTGAGGTGGTTGAGCATTTAGTGCTAGATTTCAATTGCAAATCCATTTGGCACTAGGTTGCATTCAAGAGAACACCGGGATCTATTACTTTTAGTGCTTGCCGGCACTTGGACGATCCGGTAGAAGTTGGTTCGGTGATCGTCTCAAGAAGATTGTGAGAAGACCCGGCAATTGTGAAGGTTGGAGCTCGCCTACCCGGAGTGGGGAAGAGCTACATTAGTGATCGAGGTGCTTGGCTCAATTCGTGGAGCCGGTCCGATTCGTCCGGGCTTACTTCAACGTGGACTAGGGGAAACCGGCAAGTTTCCGATTACCACGGTAAAAATATCGGTTGTGTCTCTTGTCTCTTTAGCTCTTGTTTATTTACTTCATTGTGATCATTTGATTGTTCAGAGCTAAGTTGGCTAAGTTGCTAACTAGAATTGCATAGGATTAATTGCTTTACATCATTGTCATTTAAATTATGAAGAATTAATCAAGTGAACAAGAAAAATTTAAAAACCTCCTATTCACCCCCCTCTAGTCGGTATCCTTGATCCTACAAGTGGTATCAGAGCTTGGTATCTCATTTATAGACTTAACCGTCTAGAGAGAAAAGGATGGCTAGTGAGGGGATTTCGGTAGGAAAGGCACCTTTATTTGATGGCTCAAATTATGCTTATTGCAAGATTAGAATGTCAATTTATTTAAAGGCCATGAGTCCTAACATTTGGAAAATCGTAAATGATGGTTACGTCATGCCTCTTGATCCCGATAACCCAACGGAGCAAGATGGGCGTAACACTCATTTAGATGCCCAAGCCATGAATGCTCTCTTTGGAGCCTTAAACGCGGATGAATTCAATAGAGTGAGCAATCTTGAGACGGCTCACGCTATTTGGAATACCCTTTCGGAAATACATGAAGGGACATCCATGGTTAAGGAGGCAAAATTGCATCGGCTTAGGATTAAATATGAGACATTCATAATGTTGCCCCATGAGGACATCAATGAGATGTACACACGGCTCAACAACATTGTGAATGAGCTCAAAGGCCTTGGAACTAACCTCTCGGATCTTGATATTGTGAGAAAGATGCTTAGGGCTCTACCGGAGAAGTACGAAATGTTGGTGACGCTCTTCCTCAACTCACCGGAGTTGGCAAGAATAACGCCAACACAACTATTGGGTAATCTAATTACCAATGAGTTGTACAAGAAGGACAATGAGGAACTCTTGGAGCAATCAACCTCCAAAGGAAAGAAGATCACCGCCTTCAAGGCAAAGGCGGTGGCAAGTGAGTAGTCCGAAGATGAAGAAGAGGATTCCGAAGAGAAGCTTGCCCTTCTTGTGAGAAGGATGAAAAGTTCATGAGAAGACGCTCAAACCGAGGAGGAAGTTACGACAAAGACAAGAAGTGGCAATCTTCCTCCAACAAGAAGTATAGCAACATTTGTTGCTATGAATGTGACGAAAAGGGGCACATTGCATCACAATGCCCCACGAAGAAGGATGAAAAGGAGAAGTCATCCAAGAAGAAGAGCTATCAAGGCAAGAAGAAGCTCTTCAAGAAGCTTCACAAGGACGGCAAGAACGAAGCCACATTGGTGAGTGGGATTCCGACGCGGAGTATTCCAACTCCGACTCTAGCAAGGATGAGTCTCCCAAGAAGAAGGGACTTGTCGGCATCGCCATCAAGGAAGCTCCATCACTATTCTCCACTCCCACATGTCTTATGGCAAAAGGGGAGAAGGTAAAAACTCTAGATGACGATGAGCCTTCTTATGATGATTTGATGGGCATGTTAGTAGAATTAAATGAATTTCTTGGAAAAGAGAAGTCAAAGTTTAAGGTTTTGAAGAAGGAGCATATATCTCTTCAAAAATCCTATGAGGAGCTAAAGGAAGCTCATGACTTGCTTCTCCAAGAAAATCAAGAGAAGTCTAGTTCTAGCATTGGTATATCTTGCAATATTTTGAATGAGATGTCTAGCATAGAAAAATCAACATCTAGCATGTCAACTTCTTGTGATGATTTACTTTCTATGCCATGCTCATCTAATGTTGATGCATATAATGCTTCATCGCATGTTCATGATAATATGCTAGTTAATGAAAACAAGAATTTAAAGGAACAAGTGCTAAAATTGAACAAAAGCTTAGAAAGAGCTTACAAGGGAAAGGATACCCTTGATAAGTTGCTAAGCGGGCAAATATATTCTTTTAACAAGGAAGGACTTGGGTATATTCCCAAGAAAGGTAAGAAGCCGGCATACAAACCTTCAAGGTTTGTGAAAGAAAATGGTATGTATTGTACAAAATGTCGGAACATAGGACATATGGGAAATGAATGTTCTAAAAATAACATGCATTCCATTGGATTATATGATTCTTGCTACATGCTTAAAAAGTCCAAGAATGGAAATGTACTTGCTCATTTTATTGGCACCTCGATTTTGGGTGCTAAAAAGAAATTCATTTGGGTGCCCAAAACCTTGGTTACTAACCTCCAAGGACCCAAACAAATTTGGGTACCTAAAAAGGCTTAAATTTCTTTTGTAGGTAAATTACAAAACCGGTGGAAGGCATTGGGTGTTGGATAGTGGATGTACTCAACACATGACCGGAGACCGGAAAATGTTTACAACCTTTGAGAATGGAAGCAATGAAAGAATCACCTTTGGAGACAATAGCAAAGGGAAGGTACTTGGTTTGGGTAAAATTGCTATATCCAATGATCTTTCTATTTCTAATGTATCCTTAGTTGAAACTTTGAATTTTAATTTGCTATCCGTTGCTCAACTATGTGATTTAGGATTAATATGTTCATTCTCTAAGGAAAATATTATCATCTCAAAAGAAAATAATAATGAACTTGCTTTCAAAGGTTTTAGATTTGGAAATCTTTATTTAGTAGATTTCACTTCAAATGATGCATGCTTAAAAACTTGTTTAATTGCAAAAACTTCTTTGGGTTGGTTATGGTATAGGAGACTAGGTCATGTGGGTATGATACAACTTAAAAAGCTTTTCAAACATGATCTCGTGATTGGCTTGAAAGATGTGAAGTTTGAGAAAAATCGACTTTGTAGTGCTTGTCAAGCCGAAAAGCAAGTCGCTAGTTCTCACCCTTCCAAAAGTATCATGTCAACCTCTAGGCCATTAGAGCTCTTACATATGGATTTGTTTGGGCCAACAACCTATAAGAGCATCGGGGGAAATAGCTACTGTTTAGTCATTGTGGATGATCACTCTAGATATACATGGGTCTTCTTCCTAAATGACAAAAGTGAAACCTCCGGAATTTTTAAAAGTTTTTCAAAAAGGGCCCAAAATGAATTTGATTTTAAAATAAAGAAAATTAGGAGTGATAATGGTTCCGAGTTCAAAAACACAAAAGTTGAAGATTTTTGTGATGAACTTGGAATAAAGCACGAACTTTCCACAACCTACACTCCGGAGCAAAATGGAGTTGTAGAGAGGAAAAATCGCACATTAATTGAAATGGCTAGGACAATGCTTGATGAATATAATACTTCCGACAAGTTTTGGGCGGAAGCTATTAACACCGCTTGTCATGCCATAAATCGCCTTTATTTACATCGACTTTTGAAGAAGACTTCCTATGAGCTTCTTGTGGGAAGAAAACCGAGCATTTATTACTTTAGAGTATTTGGTTGCAAATGCTATATTTTAAGAAAGGGTGTTCGGCTCTCTAAATTTCAAAGTCGGTGTGATGAAGGTTTCCTATTAGGTTATTCTTCTAATAGCAAAGCATATAGAGTGTTTAATAAAAATTCGGGCTTAGTTGTAGAATCATGTGATGTACAATTTGATGAAACTAATGGCTCTAAAGAAGAGCAAGAAAACTTGGATGATGTAGGTGATGAAGGCTTGCGTAAAGCTATGGAAAACATGCAAATTGGAGATATTAAGCCAAAGGAAGATCCGTCTTCACCAAGCTCATCAAGACAAGTAGAGCCACCCACATTGTCTACTCCAAGCGATATTCAAATTGTAGGTATGTGGCTAGGCCTAAGTCAAATTAATGACTGGTCTATAAGCTACTATTACAAAGTCACACCGTAATACCACAAGTCTGGTACGGTTCCAACTTGATTTCACTATAGGCTGAATATGAGCGTGGCGTAGGCCACGAGAAGTCTCACATGGCACAAGAGGGGGCTCCAACATGTGGATTCTTGTTGTGGTGAAACCTTAGTGGCGGTGTGATCAAGTTGACAACAGAATATTGTAAAGGGCTTGTCATGAACTCTCAGCCGCACACCTAAGGTAGTGTGCTAATTGCGTGTCAATATGAGAGGACATGTCTTATGGGTAAAGTCACCTCTACAGAGTAACAAACTATCCTGGATAGCCGTGCCCATGGTCAAGGACATGTTGAGTATGGTTTTTCACAGATTAGACTTTGGTTTAATAAAATCTAGTTTATGGAAAAATGTGGATATCTTTTGGAAGGATGGTCCGAGTGGGATACTTGTTATAGGTTAGTGTTTGGTTGGAGTCTGCACTAACAATATTATTTTTGTTAAAACCTTGTTTCTATTTATTGTATCAAATGCAGCTGTTGAATCTACTTACAATATTTACTTCAATTTCTCTTTATGCTTAACTAACCATAGTATGACTTCCTTTGTCAATCTTTATGCATGCATTAACTCTGTTAAACTCCTGGTGTAACTTGTGGAGTACTTTATGTGCTCACGTTGCTCAATTTATCATCTTTCCAGAGGAAGCCTTCGACGACTACAATGAGGATTGCAACGAATAGGCCACGTCTTACAGTCATTCGCCTGTGGGAAGGTTGGATGGGCTGCTACTTATTCATCTTCCACTGTCTATTTTATGTTTTGGTTTCGATCTGTTGATGTAAACTTTGGCCATCAGGCCCATACTCAGTTAAACAAAGTTTGTCATTGTGCGTAATATGCATCCCTGTTAACTCTGTGTGCACTAGCTTTTCCTAGGATAGTGCGATTTACACAGAGGGTTCTGGAATTGTTGCTCCGGGATCCGACAAGTTTTGATCGTGCAAAACTAGCACACCCGCAAGTGCACGGGTTGCCACTGAAATAGCGGCGAGTGTCGTGTTCTCCACAGGGACTAGACTGAGGCTACCGGTGCTCGGCTAAAGCTAGGTCAAATGAAACGGGAGAGAAAACTAAACTAAACGACTAAAACAACCGAACGAACTAACTAACAATGACGAAACGAACGACCGTACGAATGGACGTCGTACGACCGAACGAACTACACGACGAGAGACTAAACAAACGACGCACAAGAACAAACGACACGGCAAGACTAAACGAACGAACACGACTACCGATCGACGATCTACCTAGCTAACGACCGCAAGAAAGAAAGAGGTAGAGAGACGAGAAGCAATAGAGGAGGGCTAGAAGCATGGAGGGAGTCGAGAGAGAAAAGGGGGAAAGACGGTCGACGGATAACTAGATGACGACGGCAAGCGACAACACAACAAAGAGCTACAAACGACTGCACGACCTAGCTAACGACCAACCGAGCAAAGAAGAAAAGGGGGAGGTCGAGAAGCACAAGGTAGGACTAGAAGCAAAGAGAGAGTTGAGATAGCACGGGGAAGGGAGACGATCGGCCGGCTAGCTAATTCGCACAACTTAAACAGCACTGGGCACAAAACAATTGACTTAACAAGGCAACTGACAGAATGATACTACGAACAGCTAACACAACACAACAGAAATCACAGAATACTCACTGGCCAACACAGATAACATACTAAAATTACTACTAACAGAACACATTGCACATATGGCGAAATCACATGAGCATATATAACAATTACAGAACAGGGCAGCAATATCATCCCCAATGATCTCATGCATATAACATTCACATTCATCATTCATCACAGATAACATTCACAGATCATCATTCACAGATCATCATCACAGTGCAATGGATCAGCATCCACAATCAACCATCACAGATCATAATTCAGCAAGCAAAAATGAGCTATGAAGTAACAGTAAATGGAGATGGGGAATGGATTCAACCGAGGGGAGTAGAGGTAGCAGAGGGCTGAGGATGGTGTGGCCGTCGGTGAAGTGAAGGCAGGCGGCGCCGTAGAGGAAGAAGTGGCCGTCGATGCCGTCCAGCTCGGTGAAGAGGAAGCAGGCGGTCGGCGATGAGGGAGATGCCAGTGAAGATGGCGGCGGCACCGTGGTGGTGGAAGAGCGGCGGTGATGTCGGGGCTAGAGGAGACGCGGCGAGTGGGGAAGGGAGTGGAGAAGGAAAGCGCGGTGGAGGTGTTGGTGGCGCAGCAAAGAGGAGGCGCGGGTGAAGAAGAAGCGGGGGCGCACCGGAAGAGATGGAGGAGCGGCGGGTGCACCGGAGAAGCAGCGCGGAGGACGGCAGCGCACGGGAAGAAGTGGCGCGCCGGAGGGAGAGCAAGGCGGCGGAGAAGAGGCGGTGGATGCGGGGGAGTTGGCCGGAGGTGGAGAGATGGCGGCGCTTGGTGTTGTAGGAGGAGGAGGGCAAGCAAGAGAGAGGCGGCGGAGAAAATGATGGTGAAGAGAGAGGCGGCGCGGAGAAGAAGGTGCGGTAGAGAGCGGCGCACGGGAGTAGAAGGAGCGGCACTGCGGGTGGAGAAAGAGGCGACCGGCGAAGTAAGGCCCGGCCCTCGCCGGCGCCGGTGGAGAAGATAGGGGAGGAAGGAGGAGAAGCAAAGTTGGGGCAATGGAGAAGAAGAACCGGGCTCCAGGACTTTGCGGCGGCGGCTATTGAGGAGATGGGGTTTTGGCACTTTGCAGTTTAGTCCTCCTAATATCTAGGGTTTACAAATCAGTCCATCTCCCATTTCATTTCTTCTTTTCTGGCCCTTGGAAACTCCGTTTTCAGCGCGGTTTGATCCTACGCGTCCGTGACAACGCGCACATTTGTACGGAGCAGTACCAAAATGCCAAATTTGTCGTTTATGCGCCTAGATCGCGCCGGCCTGTAGTAAAATACAGAAAAATATAAAATGGTCCATTTCGAGCATTTAAATATAGAAAATAGTGCAAATGATGATAAATGGTCCTAAAATGCGAAATATATGAGGGTAAAATGACAGGTAATTATATATAAAAATGACGCATGTCATACCCCCAAGCTTAAACTTTTACTTGTCCTCAAGTAAATGACACGAGATTATCGAACCCGGACAACAAGTAATCATGAGGTAAAAGACTAGTTTCATGCATGTCATAAGTCAAAAGGCATTCAACAATGTAAATGAGATTATCTAACCTAAGTTTTGAAGACCATCCAAGATGAGAATGAATATTCAAGCAAAGATGCCAAAGTGATAACTATAGCATTCGACCAAATCAAGTTACACACTCAAGTGTCAAAATACACTCAAGTGATCACATGAATCCAACCAAAATTGTAAAGCATCGGGACTAGGTATAACATCAAGAATGAGCATAGCTAAGAGTCATGCTAAGGCAAATGCTATTTGAAATAAAGAGACTAACACTTGTATGATATTTATGAAAAAGCCCACACTTGAGCCATGATACCTTAAATTTTTGATGATTTTAAACAAGTTATAAACACACACAATGGGCACAAGTGCCGCTTATTCCAACCCTTGGGCTAGCTAGCCACTTATTCACACTCACACTTCACTTGGGCAAAACATTGCCACTTATTCAACACATTTCCGAACCAATGTGACAAAGTCACTTATTCAACTCACTCCTTGCAAAACAATTTTTTTTCTTTTCTCTTTTTTTTAAGATTAAGCATCTTTAACCGGTTTTCATTAATGCTAAGTAACACGTGTCCTAAGACATGGATACCTAGATAATTCAACCAAGTTATTAGCTCAAGATAGGACTACCCCTTTCACAAATTTTACACTCAAGTAAAGTATCAATATCTAAAATAACATATGCCAAAGCATGAAACTAAGATATAATCATTCAAGAGGCTATGACTAGAACCAATTCAATCCGCAAATGGTCAAAACACATGCGTAACTCGCAATGAATCAAATGCTATAGGATCACAAGGTTTCTAAGCACATCAAGGATAATAACCAAAGCTCAAACTTTAATATGATGCCAAGTGACTTAAGACATACAAGGAACTAATGACAATATAGCTCAATGAAATTTCGGCATGACCTTTCTTGTTTAATCATAGCATGGGCTCACATGACCAAAATATACAATCAAGCATAACATGAGAGCAATAATAAAGGCCATATATCATCAACATAAGCATCATATGAAGCATAAGAATGACCACATATCATCAACTACACGACAATAAGCTCAAATGCTCACAAATATAAACAAACATGCTAGAACATCATCCATACACATACAAGTCCTCCCCCAAGCTTAAATTGAGCAATGAATCAAGAATGCGCATAAAGGGGTAAGAAACAGCTCACCGGGTATATATGATGTAGTGGAAGTAGACTAATCATCCCATGACTTCTCGCACGTACAAGGATGAAGATCTAGCACGGGACCTGAAATAAAAAGAAAGAAAAGAAAAGAGGAGAAACTAACAAACAAAATGGAAATAAAAGGAAAAAGAGAAGCTCATTTGGATATAGCGGGAGGAAGGCCAAGGACGGGACATGGAAAAGGCACATGTCCGCCCTCCTCATGAAGCAGCATGCCTCAAAATCCACCAGGATCCCAAGGAATATCGACTCGAGCCATGTCCGCTCGCAGTCGATGGTACAAAAGCATAACCCTACATATAAACTCAAAAACATGGCAAGTATGTGTGATAGGGTTGACACCCTCTAAGTCATCAATAGAATATCCAATCATGTAGGTATATCGATAAAGTACATCATGAGGACTATACGTGAGATGAGCACAATCAGAAATAGAGGATGTCTCGTCAAAGCCAAGGGAATCAAACCTAAAGTGGTCGGGGAAGAGTTTCCATACTACCTGAAGTGTAGGCAAAAGAGAATATATGGTAGTAGAAACCTCCAGAGGGGCGATGTCGACGAAAGAAGTAGCCGGTGGTGGATCAATAGGAATGTGCTTCTCCTCGACATCGGAAGCAGCCCCCTCATCAAGATGTGGAACCTCAGAACTCAAAAGTATATCCATAATGAACTCATCGTCATCTGGCACAAAGCTCTCATCATCTATATCTAACTCATCACAACTCAAGAGTGAATCTACCGCAAACTCATCCTCATAATCAGGAGTGAAACAATCATCATCAGGAGGTAGGTCCTCATCATCTAGCTCAATGATCTCTCTCTCAGAGTCAATAGGCAAAGGATCGGACTGAGGTGCCTCTAAGTGTATATGTGGTGTCTCCAACAACAGGCCCTCGCTAGCAAGATCAGGTGTAAGACTCGGAGGCTGACACTCATCTCTATCCAGAACTATCTCTGTGGTGCTAATGAAAGGCTGTGAAACGGTAAAACTATCCACACAAGTAGAACTGGTGCTCATAATTGCCTCAATCTCATCCTGAATCGCCATCGCACGATCACCACCAGGAGGTACAGTCATCAGTTCCTTGCATAATGCATCAAGTCTGGCAGCCTGATCTACATGTGAAGGAGGTGGCTCATGAGACTGCTCTAACTCAGGCATAGGAACTACAAACTGGCTCGGTGAAGGCATAGATAAACTACAGGCAGGAGGTGTTGGATCCAATGCGAAGCCACTACTCATTCTACTCTCGAGATCTCCTATCATCCTAGACACCCTCTCCTCAAATCTAGACAACTCATCGAACTCAGGAGTAGGAGTCTGATGCTGAGGTACAGGATAGTGCTGGTGTGACAAATGAGAAATATCCTGATCTCCAAATCTAAAACCCTGCAATGGTATACTAGAAGAAAATGATGAGATATCAGGGTTGTTGTTTCCATATGACAGACTCGAGTGCTCAGGCCATCCAGGGTGATAAGTGTCAGGGTATGGCCCACTCGGCTGAGCAAAGCTCATCCCATAACACTCTGGAGTGGACAAATAACCACACTGGCACTCAGCGGGTGAATGGCCCTGAAAACCACAAGTCTGGCATATAGAAACAACTGGAGAGCGAGCGTCTGATAAAGAACTGTACTGATCATGCCCACTCTGTAACACAACTCCTCGCTCTAAAGCATAGCGCTCTAACTGACGAGACAATAGATGTACCTGTTCTTGAAGAGTATCATAAGTAGGGGTGCTCATAAAACCATGAGAATCATAATAGTAAGCCATAGCCTCAATAAGTACCAATATCAATCAACCTGCGAGAATGGATACGAAAATCGCGAAAGAGAGAAGTAACTAGGGAAAGGGTTAGGGATTAGCGAGATATCACAAATATGAACAATGACAAAAAGAAAGACAGGTCAGCACAAACACAAAACAAGCAAAAGAAAAACAAACGACCTAGTCTATAGCCTAACACTGTCGCTCTAAGCTAGTCCCCGGCAACGGCGCCAAAATTGCTTGATCGTGCAAAACTAGCACACCCGCAAGTGCACGGGTTGCCACTGAAATAGCGGCGAGTGTCGTGTTCTCCACAGGGACTAGACTGAGGCTACCGGTGCTCGGCTAAAGCTAGGTCAAATGAAACGGGAGAGAAAACTAAACTAAACGACTAAAACAACCGAACGAACTAACTAACAATGACGAAACGAACGACCGTACGAATGGACGTCGTACGACCGAACGAACTACACGACGAGAGACTAAACAAACGACGCACAAGAACAAACGACACGGCAAGACTAAACGAACGAACACGACTACCGATCGACGATCTACCTAGCTAACGACCGCAAGAAAGAAAGAGGTAGAGAGACGAGAAGCAATAGAGGAGGGCTAGAAGCATGGAGGGAGTCGAGAGAGAAAAGGGGGAAAGACGGTCGACGGATAACTAGATGACGACGGCAAGCGACAACACAACAAAGAGCTACAAACGACTGCACGACCTAGCTAACGACCAACCGAGCAAAGAAGAAAAGGGGGAGGTCGAGAAGCACAAGGTAGGACTAGAAGCAAAGAGAGAGTTGAGATAGCACGGGGAAGGGAGACGATCGGCCGGCTAGCTAATTCGCACAACTTAAACAGCACTGGGCACAAAACAATTGACTTAACAAGACAACTGACAGAATGATACTACAACAGCTAACACAACACAACAGAAATCACAGAATACTCACTGGCCAACACAGATAACATACTAAAATTACTACTAACAGAACACATTGCACATATGGCGAAATCACATGAGCATATATAACAATTACAGAACAGGGCAGCAATATCATCCCCAATGATCTCATGCATATAACATTCACATTCATCATTCATCACAGATAACATTCACAGATCATCATTCACAGATCATCATCACAGTGCAATGGATCAGCATCCACAATCAACCATCACAGATCATAATTCAGCAAGCAAAAATGAGCTATGAAGTAACAGTAAATGGAGATGGGGAATGGATTCAACCGAGGGGAGTAGAGGTAGCAGAGGGCTGAGGATGGTGTGGCCGTCGGTGAAGTGAAGGCAGGCGGCGCCGTAGAGGAAGAAGTGGCCGTCGATGCCGTCCAGCTCGGTGAAGAGGAAGCAGGCGGTCGGCGATGAGGGAGATGCCAGTGAAGATGGCGGCGGCGCCGTGGTGGTGGAAGAGCGGCGGTGATGTCGGGGCTAGAGGAGACGCGGCGAGTGGGGAAGGGAGTGGAGAAGGAAAGCGCGGTGGAGGTGTTGGTGGCGCAGCAAAGAGGAGGCGCGGGTGAAGAAGAAGCGGGGGCGCACCGGAAGAGATGGAGGAGCGGCGGGTGCACCGGAGAAGCAGCGCGGAGGACGGCAGCGCACGGGAAGAAGTGGCGCGCCGGAGGGAGAGCAAGGCGGCGGAGAAGAGGCGGTGGATGCGGGGGAGTTGGCCGGAGGTGGAGAGATGGCGGCGCTTGGTGTTGTAGGAGGAGGAGGGCAAGCAAGAGAGAGGCGGCGGAGAAAATGATGGTGAAGAGAGAGGCGGCGCGGAGAAGAAGGTGCGGTAGAGAGCGGCGCACGGGAGTAGAAGGAGCGGCACTGCGGGTGGAGAAAGAGGCGACCGGCGAAGTAAGGCCCGGCCCTCGCCGGCGCCGGTGGAGAAGATAGGGGAGGAAGGAGGAGAAGCAAAGTTGGGGCAATGGAGAAGAAGAACCGGGCTCCAGGACTTTGCGGCGGCGGCTATTGAGGAGATGGGGTTTTGGCACTTTGCAGTTTAGTCCTCCTAATATCTAGGGTTTACAAATCAGTCCATCTCCCATTTCATTTCTTCTTTTCTGGCCCTTGGAAACTCCGTTTTCAGCGCGGTTTGATCCTACGCGTCCGTGACAACGCGCACATTTGTACGGAGCAGTACCAAAATGCCAAATTTGTCGTTTATGCGCCTAGATCGCGCCGGCCTGTAGTAAAATACAGAAAAATGTAAAATGGTCCATTTCGAGCATTTAAATATAGAAAATAGTGCAAATGATGATAAATGGTCCTAAAATGCGAAATATATGAGGGTAAAATGACAGGTAATTATATATAAAAATGACGCATGTCAGACAAGCGGTGAGATACCAAAGAGAGCCAATTATGCTTTAGTATTCTTTTTGATCAACAGGCTCACCATCTTCGTCCGGATACAACATAGCCGTAGATCTCATGGGTGTGGAAATTGGTTTGACAGATCCCATATCATAGCGATGAAATAGATCCTTGGTGTACTTAGTTTGATACACAAAAATATCCAACTTTAATTATTTGATATGAAAACCTAGGAAGAATGTGAGCTCTCCCATCATGTTCGTCTCAAATTCTCTACTCATAGTATTTGAAAACTTGGAAACAAGAGCACGAGAAGAACCATCAAAGATGATATCATCTACATGAATCTGAACGAGTAAAATATCATTGCCACACTTGAGAGTAAAAAAAGTCTTATCTACCTTATCCATTTAGAAATCATTTTTTAGTAAGTATGATTTAAGCCTATCATACCATGCTTTGGATGCTTGTTTTAGACCATATAAAGCTTTAGACAATTTGTAGATATGACCAGGAAAATTAAGATTCTCAAACCCAGATGGTTGTCTAACATAAACTTCTTCCTCAATGTAGCCATTAAGAAAAACACTTTTTACATCCATTTGATGAAGTCTAAAACCCTTTGATGCAGCAAATGCTAATAAAATTCTAATAGCTTCTAATCGAACAATAGGGGCAAATATTTCACCAAAGTCAAGACCTTCTACCTGGGTGAATCCTTGAGTCACAAGTCTAGTCTTATTTCGAATAACAATACCATCCTCACTTTATTTCGTCTTAAAGACCCATTTAGTTCCAACAACACTATGACCATGAGGGGGGGTTAGACTAAAGTCCAGACTTTGTTACGCTCAAAATTTTCTAATTCCTCATGCATGGCATTAATTCAAGATTCATCAGATAACGCGTGACTTATATCATAGGGTTCAAAAGAGGAGACGAAGGCAGAATGAGCATGTGAAGCATTGGAGTTATACCTAATGTGAAGAACTCTCTCATTTAACTCGCCAATTATTTGTTCTGGGGGATGATGTCATTGAATGTACAAAGGAGCTTGCAAAGTGGTTGTAGATGTGGTCATTAAAGTATTCATAGCAGCCATCGTACTGGATGTAGGTGCAGCCACAGCAGCTGAAGTCGTAGGAGTGGTCGTAGCGACTGTTATCGTAGGTACAATCATAACAGTTGTAGTCATAGGAGTGGTCATAGTGACCGTTGTTTTAGGTGCAGGCGTAGCACCTATAGTCGTAGGATTGGTCACAGAGATTGTTATAGGTGTTGTAGTGTAGCTGTAGGATTTCTTCTTGTCATCATCAGAGTCATAGAAAATATCATTGAGTGTGTCATGGGCCTGTATACCTGCATTGTCGGGTCTAGTACTAGGACTAGCTTCATCAAAAGTGACCTCACAGGTCTCAACAATTTTGTTAGTTTCTAAGTTGAGTACGCGATAACTCTGAGTGTTAACAGCATACCCAAGAAATATGCCATATGAGGACCTAGACTCAAATTTGTCAAGATTGCGATATGAGAAATATTGGGAGAATGGTCAAAATGAAGCTCATAGGAAGTCTTATACAATTTAGCTCACAAGAAAACCCTATACGAAATATAGCAAGCAGCCGAAACGGCTTCAGCCCAATACTTTCCAGTAGTATGTTCATGTATCATTATTCTATCCATCTCGACCAGGGTTCTATTCTTGTGTTCGACCACACTGTTCTGTTGTGGCACTTGAGCTGACAAAAATTGATGGTCTAAACCCTTTTCAACACAAAAGGAAGCAAATGATGATTTGTTGAATTCAGTTCCATTATCACTTCTAATTGCTCTAAGTACTCCCGGAAGATCATTAGCAAGTCTAAGAGCTAGCTCTCAAAAGTGACCGAAAGCTTCATCCTTAGGTGCCATAAAATACACCTAATAGTATCTAGAGTAATCATTGACAATAACAAGAACATACCATTTACCTCCAATAGACTGAATCTTAGATGGACCTACAGTGTCCATGTATAATAATTGTCCTGGGGAATTAGTCATTACTTGTGTGAGAGGGAGATGAGATGATGCGACCATCTTACCATGTCGACAAGGTGAACAGACTAGATCCATTGACTTTTCAAACTAAAGACTAGGAATTCCTCTAACCAAATTCATATTACTGAGCCGAGCTAGATGATCAAAGTCAATATGTCTAATCTATGTTGCCAAAAGAACAAATCCTTATAGTCTAATGAAATAAGACACCTAAGATCAGAAGATGCTGAATGCAAAAAATCACCCTTAAACAAGCGACCAACTCGATTGATTTTTCAAACAAGATCACCGGATGAATCTAAGATACATCATGAATGCTTTTTAAAGTTCACCTCAAGATTATCGTCTACCAACCGTGAAACCAAAAGCAGATTATAGCTCAACTTACTGACTAGAGTGGCATCCTTTAAGATGAACTTGTCATTGATGCGCACACTGCCTTTAGCCATAATTCATCCTTGAGAGTTGTCCCCAAAAGTGATCATCTCATCATTGGGGGCACAAGTGAGGGATAAGAACCATCGTGAATCTCCAGTCATGTGGCAAGAGCAGTCGGAGTCGATGAACTATATATGGCCCTGTTCTTTTCAGCTTCTAAAAGCTGCTTTTCGGCTTTTCTACAGTAACTAGCTTTTAAATGGAGTATCTTTTCAAGATAGAGTCTACTAGTAAATTATAGTACAAACTATACAGACTTCATTTATATCGGCAAAAACCGCACGTGAGTTTCTATTACTCTGTAATCTCTTGCATGAACAGCTCAAAAGCCAAAAGCCGCAGCTAAAAGCCATAAGCTTCAGCCAAACGAACATGCCCATATTCTCCTTCCTCTTGTGACAAGCCTATAGAGTACAAACAGTCATTGGTATCTTAGTACTAGGTTAGTCAATAAAGATTTAGGTATCCAGTATTGAGATACTTGATGAACAAGAGCAAAGGTGTGCACTGATGAAGATTTAAGTGAATCATTTGCATTTGACATACTACAACTAGTTGTTAGTTGAAAAGTAGGTTCGAGCACGCAGTAGTCTAACCTTCTCAGAGGGGTGGTCTTACAGCCAATCAGTCAGATCGCATGGACGACACTAGTCAAAAATGATCTGACTAACTATGTAACAAGGGTCTGGCCATTGACTAGTCCAAACAAACAAAAAACGCTACTCAGAGGTCTGTTGTGACACTGGTCCGATTGCGAGAAGCAACTTGTCGAAAATCTTGTTCGACCACTCTGGTCCGACCATGAGAACCAACCGATCAAGTACCTGATCCAACCACACTGATTCAACCATGAGAAGCAACTGGTCAAAAATATTTTTTATCCTGTCTTTCTTTTCTTTTTTTTGCTTTTCTGAAGCAGAATTGAACCAAGTGATCGTTTTTTTACCACAATGAGTACATTGATACTTGACTTGATGAGTGGTCGTATCGGATGACTTAACAACACTTGGTTTGATATTCTTTTACAAAACTAACAGATCTAAAAATGACTTGTTTTGGTTCTAATTCCACTTCAAATTTTCGTGGTTCAAGTACCTTGGATACTTTATGAGGATTATTCCTAGTATGTTCAATAATATTAAATCCTAGATCATGATTTTTCACACTAGTTCTCAACTTGTCTAGAATCATATTCAAATTGTTCTTGCTAAAAGAGAACTTCTCTAAAGTGTTTTTAAGGTACTCGTTTTCCTTAGATAGAGTGTAATAAGATGAGCACTTAATAGATTCATTTATAATTTCCTTGGAAGCACTAGACTGAACCGATTTCTCCTTTTCAGCAAAATCATTAAGTTGTCTAGTCAAAACTTATATTTTAGTGTTAAGCTTAGAACAATTATAGCAAGAAAGACTCTCATGATAAAGCATTTGTTGAAGTGACTCTTGAGATGAATTAAGTCTAGCCTAAAGCAAATCATACTTAGAGCAAGCTTTAGATTGAGCAGAAGAATTAGATTTGAGCTTTTCAATTTCAACTTTTGCAAGTTTTAGCTTCTCATCACAAGAGTTATGTGCCACTTTTAATTCATCAAGTTTAGCAATTACATCACTAAGTTGAATGAAGGTTGATGCATTTATTTTCTTGTAGACTCTAATTCAGAATGTAAAACTTGACAGAACTCACAAGATTCATCATCATGAAGAGAAACTCTAAGTCTATGAATTTCAGAGTTTAAGTTCTCAACAACAAGATCATGACTTTTAATTTTCTTTTTGTATTTATTGAGCTCTTCTGTCAATCTAAGCATAGCATGAGATAAATTGGTGTAGGAAGGTTTTACCTCATCCGGAATGCTATAGAGGTCATCATTGTCATAGTCCTCACTATTTACCATAAAGCACATCCCTGTGATGTCTGCCTCGTTTGCATTCTTGCCATTGTCTTCATCACTTACAGATTCAACATCACTCAAATCAATCTCCTTATGTGCTGAGAGTAACTTTTTGACCACTTTGTGATAGTTATGCTTCTTGCTTGAGGCAGCCTTGAACTGAAGTCGACGAGTTGGTTTCTTGTCATCATCGACCCCCTTGCCTTTTAGTTTGGGGCAATTAAACTTAGTGTTATTAAGTTCACCACATTCGTAGCATCTGACAGGACCTCCTCTTCACCTCATTCTGACATTATTGATTGCCTTCTTCACCCTATTAGAGAGAAGAACAAGCTGTTCTTCTGGTATCTCCTCTAGTTATTCATCTGAAATCGAGCATAAAGCAGACAAATAGACACTAGATGGACTAGATGAACTATCAGCTTGATTAGTCACCAAGCCCAAGGAATTAGTCTTGTTTATCATGGCCAAAACATCAATCTCATGTATTTTCATTTTGGAATAAAGATCATTCAACGTGAGAGTTTCCATGCTAATAGAATGATTTATGGTAGTGACTAACACATTCCAAATAGACATATCTAGAGAATTTAAAATTTGTCATGCATTGTCAGAATCAATGTATGTGACACCTACAGATTGCAAATCACTAATAATTTTATTGAAGCGATCCAAAAGTGCATCTACTGATTCTCTAGGTTTCATCTTAAATTTAGAATACTCCTTTTTTGAATTGATTTTTTAGCACACCCTTAACAGACTTTAATCCTTCATGGTAATAAGCTAGAGTAGACCAAATTTTATTTGCAGATTTAAGATGAGCAATTCTGACAAACTCATTTCTACTTAAACCTTCTAATAAAATATTTCTAGCATTAGCATTAGCTTCTACAGTAGCAGTATTTTCAATGGTAACAACAAAAGGCATTTCATACAAATTTTTAACTTTTTGCCAAATAGCATTACCTTATGCTTGTAGAAAGACCTTCATACATGTTTTCCAGCAAAGATAATTTGTACCATCAAAAAATGGTGGCTTACCAGACAACCAATCCCGATCTGATGTCACTGCAACCTTGCTCTGATACCACTTGTAGGATCGTATGGCACAATCAAAGGGGGGTGAATGATTGCCTCTGCTTCTTCAAATCTCTAAGTAGTCGATGGCGAATTCGACTACTCAAACAAACACTTGTCGCACAGCTTTGATCACAGTCGTCTGCTTCGCCCAAACAGCTATCACTAGAAAATATGAATCAGATTGATTCAAGATCTTCTTTATTGCAGAATTTTTGTGGAGTTACAAAGTGCCCTCACAAGCACCCCAAAACCCTAGCACTAAAAAGCCTCACAAAATCCCATGGCTAAAACCCAACTGTCTGTACCTCAGTTTACCCCCCCCCCCCTTCTAGTCCCGATCCTCCTCACAATCGATCATGATTGTCTCCACGCTCACCTGCACATGCAAAGACCAAAGAAACATTTTTCTGGCACAAGTTCTTCCCAACTTGACCATCATCAGCACATATATGTAAACCACACCTTTCACCATCCATCATCAATAACCAGGTCGTCCATGACCATAATTTCCATCGCTATCCAAAACTCAGCCTCCAACAAATTATGACAGCTAGCTCAATGAGTACTCAAAAACCACAAGTACTCAGGCATTCCCATCGCTCTGCTCAAAATTGTTGGGAATAACAACCATCACTATCGACTACGGAGAACCATTGAGTATCAACTACTGAGTACCAATCACTTTGACTACCATGTATCGAGTCCTTCCAACTACGAGTACCATTCGTCTGAACACTGTTTATCGATCACTGCCAGCTAGTTCTACTGTTGGCCTAACATGAGTACTCAAAGTACTCGAAGATAGCAAGAGTTAAAGCACTTGTATACGACCAGCTCACTGTTTGAGGTCGAAATCTACGATTACATGTTGTGGTCGTTTTTGCTGTGGTCGAAGTAGGACGTAGTCGAAGTTGGACAAAGTCGAAGTCTGCCGTTCGATCTTTCGAGGGCACTCGATTGTCATCTGATCC
This sequence comes from Dendrocalamus latiflorus, assembly GCA_017311315.1. Taxonomy (NCBI): domain Eukaryota; kingdom Viridiplantae; phylum Streptophyta; class Magnoliopsida; order Poales; family Poaceae; genus Dendrocalamus; species Dendrocalamus latiflorus. The sequence continues at coordinate 18,673,636 of CM029674.1, forward strand.
TCCAATACCATTCGGACACCATCCGATACTCAGTTGCTACTTGACAGCTGTTTGATGCCACTTACCTGATTGGATTGGTCCAAACCTCCTTAAAGCAGAGCGTTGTCCGATACTCCTTCGCTACTAAACAGCCATCCGATGTCACTTAGCCGATTGGACTGGTCTGATCGAATACATTTAATAGTGTCATGTATATAGAGAGGGTCAAAATATTCATATGTGTGCATATGTCATTCTTCATCATGTGCTATGCGCACCTTATAGAGTGCTTTTCATGTCATACCACATGCGTTGGACTTGTGGGCTTTTTCATGCATTCATACTAGCTGGATGTCCCAAAGTAACTCATTAGGGTTTATGGGTCACATCAAGGATCTTGCTCTCAACACATGTCATCTTAGCTATGATATCAAACACAAAGATCACCAGCTCTAGGGTGTTGTGTCCCACGTTGTGCCTTCGTGTCCAACACCATGCCCATACAGTGATGCATAAGCTATATCCGTTGGAGAATGTTGCACTGCCTTGCTCAATTAACCACTTCTTGTGTTGGAGTATTTGGTGGCCCACCATATTGTAACATCCTGGCCCAACCTCTAAGCCCAGAATGTTACCACTATTCTATAACACTCTAATGTACATCCATCACCACTAGATTTTGGTAGCATCTTCTCTAGTTATATCTCAATGAAATGATAAACAACATATATTTAACAATAAGCATTAAAACAACTATGCTATAAACAAGAGTAGACATGTCACAATTGAAGCTTGGGACCTCGTGCCAAAAAATTCTCGAGACCTCATGCCTGAGAACGTCTGGAACCATGCATCTAGGAGCATACTTAAACTTGCTAATATAGCAATTACTAAAAAATATACATTACCATACAAGCTTCCTAACATTCATCATCAGTTACAAGAGTTATATTGACTAAGTTTCAGGTTGGTAAGCTACCTTACTAAGGCAATATTAAGAAAAATAGAGATGATGTTCTAGATCATTATTATTAGATATGGTGCAGAGGTGCTACTCCCATTCTTGATGTGGTGTCGGGAGGAGAGGCGGTGGGGAAGGAGAGGCAGTGAAGGGAGGAGAGGGGGCGGGGAAGGTGTCGGAACCCGGAGTAATGACTCCTGGATCCTTTGTGTAAATCGCACTAGTCCAGGATCAGCTAGTGCACACAGTACAACAAAGATAAATACCAAGCACAAATGACCAATTATATTAAATAAAAGGGTACGGCCTTATGGCCAAGTCTTACATCAACGCCCATTGGCAAAATAAATAAAGCAAAGAACTGCGGAAGCAAACTGAAAAGAAGCGAAGCCCAAGCCTGCCCACAGGCAAACGACAGTAAGACGCGGCCTATTCGTCCAGATCTTCACCGTTGTTGTCGACATCTTTTTCTGTATGGGGATTGCAAGGTGAGTACAAACTTGTACTCTGCAAATCACACGGAGAAATGCAACATAATGATAAAGGCTTCAAGGGAAGGCTTATAGGGTTAGTTTGCATAAAACAACATTTAATGAAATACAATAGATAGATTGAAACTGCTGAATTTAATACAGTAAGTAAAAACAATACATGTAATTGAAAATAATACCGTCAGTGCAGGCTTTGACCAAACACCAACCTATCCACGGGCATCCCACCCGGACCATCTTTTCCAAAAGATCACGTATATGGACTCCATCCATCCACACGTTTCCAAACACTCGTGGATTCCATCCATCCACAAGCTTCCAATCTCTCTCATGGGTTCCATCCACCCACAAGGTTTTCATTCTCTCATGGATTCCATCCATCCATAAGATTTTCGAAAATCATTTTTGAAAAACAAAATCTAATCCATGAAAAACTTTTACTCAGCATGCCCATGACCATGGGCACGGCTATCCAGGATAGATTATACACTCTGCAGAGGTTGTACAGCTTTACCCACAAGACACGATCATCCATATTGCCACGCGAGTTACACACTTCCTTATGTGTGCGGCGAGGAGTCATGACAAGGCCTTTACAATGCAAAGCCTTCAACCTGGTCGAGCCAACTCTAAGGTTTCACCCCAGTAAGGAATCCACCAGACCGGGACCCCCTCTTGAGCCTGAGTGAGACTTCTCATGGCTACAACCACGCTCACCCAAGTGGGACTTCACATGGCACCAACTACGCCCACCTTCAATCTACGACTTGACTCAGGTTGGGACTTCGCAAATTATTCAGCCAGGGCTGTCCCATACCAACCATGCGGTAGTACGATAGGGCTTTGCAATAGTAGCTCACAGACCGGTCCTTAATCTAACTTAGGCCCAACCACATACCCCTGTGCACGACAGTCAACCACTGCGGCTCCGACCAACAGGGCATGCCTGCACCCACCAATCTAACTAATTGCCGAAGTCTAAACCAGGTTTCTAATTTATTTCAAAATATTTTTATAAACCTTCTTGACTCACCAAAGTCAAGAGTACATTTAGAAAACTTATCATTTTATGTGAAAAACTCATCATTTTATGTGAAAGATATCCCAAAACAAATATTATGACTAAGCAGGGCTAAGCATTTGATTTAAAATTTCTCTAGCCAACACTAGTGCACTAGCCAGAGTTTGATCTAGGGTGACAAGGTAATGGATTCAATACCAATGGAGGAATTTAACAAGTAGGCATTAACTATATTTGTTGGACCGAAGTGGCAACAGAGGGGGAGGGGTGAATGGTGCCTTAAAAATCGCCCCAAGTACTCTCACAAGTTCTTCTCTAATAGATAGAGAGATATGAAGAAGGAGATCGAAAACTCACTGGAGAAAAGGAACTTAGACAACAAATGAAAGAGAACAGCTGCTGCCGAGAGAAGTCCAAAGCGGTCGAAAACCAACAAGTGATCAATCGACCTTACAGTTAGTTCTTTGGTCGAATATACGTGGTCGTAGGTCAACACGTGATCGAACAACCGACGTAGTCGAAAACTTGACTGACTAACAGAACGAAATCAGAGTTGAGATCAAGACGGAGACCTCTTGGGCGAGAGCAGATGATCAAACCCAGTTCTCTGCTGTCGATATCTTACTGTGATTGATCGATTCTCTGCTGTGGTCGGAATGACCAAACCCAGTTCCAGAGCAATCGAGATCCAGCAGCAAGAGTAGTCCGACAAAAACGGTGAACAAAAAATACTGCACGATCGAGCAGAGAAATGCGGTCGAACGGAGAACCTGAAAAGTACACGACCGCAGGCAGAGATTCCTCTGACCATTAGTTTCCCTCAGGAATAATCTGACCAAATGGTCTTGAGTAAGATTTCCAGTTCAGAGCAAGAGGAATCAAGGCAGCTAAAACTCTTCTCACATCAAGAAGGCCAGAGCACAAATGAGAACCAGCTTCTCAGACATACATGGGAAAGGATGAAGCAGAGAAAGCACAACAAAGCAATCAAACAACTCACAGAACAAAAACTCAACATAGAGGAAGAGAGATGAATGATTGATAATGGAGGTTTCTACAGCCACTCCAACTGGGAGATACATGAGCACACTTGCTCCATCCCGAGAACCCACACACACACACGCACAAATAAACAAGGAAGAACAGAGCAACTCGGAAATCAGAATCTCACGAGCACCCGAGCTCTACCCTCTCTATTTATAGCCTTCTGCTACCGGGGGGGAAACCCGTAAACCCCACCTAACACCGGGTTCTCCCAGTCACTTTACCCACTAGTGTGAACGAGCTTCCAGTGCTTTACCCGTTAAACCCACGGCTCCACTGCTTTGCCCGTTAGCGCCAACAACTCCTGTACTTTGCAGAGAACCACGAGAACCACTTCCCTTTTTCAGATTTTGGCCATTTCTCCAAAATGCCACTCTGCTGCCTTCCCGGAAGCTTCCTCCGTAGCTTGCTGTCCACGGCTTGCAGCTACCTCGCTGGCCTCACCGTCTTTGGCATCTCCCGACCGCTCACCGACCTCAGCACCGCCTGTGCTTAGTCCGGTCATCCATGCCTCGCCACGACTAGCCTCAAGATCCTGCAACTATCACAGACAACAAAACATCACATAGCACCGCACTAGACAAGGGTAACATCCATTTGCATCGGAAAAGAGAATTCAATCCACACTCCACAAAGTCGTATACCCATTACGACCAGACAAAAGATAGAACAAGAGATGCACACGACTTACGACCGATTTCCAGATGAAACGACCGCTCTGAGAAGCCATACGACCAGTTTCCATACATTACGATCGCTTCGGAAGACTTCCGACCGCTCCCGAGTACATCCGACCGTAAACGACCGCATCCAAGTGCGTCCGACTGCATTCGAGAGTGATACGACCACTTCTGACCGGTGTCGACTACGGCCGACCAAGAGAGACCGCTCTCCGACCACTTCCACCCGCGTCAGACCAAGTCCAAGTGTGACCCAACCATGTACAACCGTCACACAACGTGGTCGAAAGACTCTGACTTCTCAACGTGGTCATAGTCGAAGCCTGCCGACTATCGACCGCAGCGGTCGAAGCTTCGACTTCCGACCGCAGCTCTTGATAACATGGTTGTGCGCTTCTGACTCCCTAACGTGGTCTTAAGTCTGAGCGCCGACTTCAATCGTAGCTCGCAATAACGTAGTCGAAGCGGCGTCTGACCACGGCAAAAGTGGTGTAAACCCTTTCGACCACAACCAACATGGTCGTAGCGGCTTTCAACCATGGCTAGAGTGATCGTAGATGACCCTGTTGACTTCCGATTACGCTCAACATGGTCGTAAATGACCCGGCTGGGTTCCGACACTCGACAACGTGGTCGTGAACCGCTCGGCTTTACTTCGACCACACCCTATATGGTCGTAAACCTCTCGGAGACTTGCGATCACGACCAAACGTGGTCGTAAGCTTCGCTGTTGCATTTTGACCACGGTCTAAGTGGTCGTAAACCACCCCAGTGACCAACAACCACGCCCAAAGTGATCGTAAGGTCTTCTGACCGCTCAAACAGGGCTACGATTTCGTAGAAAACACCTAAAACAAACTCAATCTTTCCAAAAACAAGTGTCAATTACTCATCACAAACATGTGGTCACCTCCACATGGACTCTTAATATTTAAAACTAAATTGAAATACGTTGATTAAAAATATGCATGCAGAATAATTTAAAACAACATAGTTTTATTCTGAAATCTGGGATCAACATGATCAATGAGTGTGACTTGCCTTTCTCTTCAACTTGGTTTGAATCTTCGTCGAAGAATATTCCCAAATCGTCGAAGTCTACACGTGAAAATAACCCACCAAATTCACATAAATTCAAAATAAATTCAAATTGTCTTCAAATATTTGAATTTAGGCCAGAAATGGATATAGGGGAGTTTTTGATGAATTTAGAAATTTGAATGGGCTCAATCGGAGTTAGGATGAAGAAGAATGAGCTCCGAGAAATTTAAAATCAGGGAAAAAGAAACAAGGAATTTTCTGGAATTATTTTCCTAAAGGAAAATATGAATTATGACGTCAGCAGAGGATTTATTTTCAGTCGAATTATTTTTCAACTGAAAAATCGGATTTCTGCGTCAGCATGACATCAGCCCCGGGGAGTCATGCTGACATGTGGGCCCCTGGTGCATGGACCAGGTCCACGGGTGGAGGCGCGCGGTTGAGGTGGCACGGGCCACGGGGTACGGCCTGCGTGGCAGCCGGGTGCCCGTGTGGCGCCCGCGTTGGTGCTGAGGTGGTGCCACTCGGCGTTCACGTGGGACGGGCGGGGTGAGGTGACCGGCCGGCGGAGGGAGGTGCTCGGGGACGGCACGCCCACCGAAGCTCCGGTGGCCTACGGCGAGCGGTGTTGGGTGGAATCGAGAGGGGAGAAGGAGGGGATCTCGGGGGAGGGTGCGGCGGTTACCTAGGGCTGCCGGAGATGGCCGGCGGCGAGAGGGCAGAGGCGGCGGCGGGCGGCACTCGATGCGGCAGCGATGGAGTGGCCGGGGGAGGAAACGGAGGGCAGAGGGAGGTGGGGCGGGTTGTGGCGGAGCCGGGGGATTTCTCGCCGGAGGGATCGGGGAGTGGGCGGCGGTTGCGGGTGGTTAGGGGCGGAGCTGGTGCGGGATTGGGGGAGGTGGGTGCGGGGAGTGGGGGGTGGTGGCGTGCGCACGATTTGGTGGAGTGGGTGGTGGCGACGGCTTCGGCGGGGAAGATGGAGGCAGTTGCGACGGGGAAGAAGAAGGGGGCGGCGCGGGAGGAAGACGACCAGGGAAGGGGACGATGCTGACAGGCGGGCCCGGCCTGTCAGTGGGGCTGAGAGGGGAAAGGAGCGGGCGGTAGGGATGGCGGCACGTGGCGCTGGGTGAATCGGGCGGCCGAGATGCAAGGGTGGGGCGGACGGGTGGATGGGCCGACGCGCGGGGAAATCGGGCCATCTGGGCAGAACGCGTGGCGAGAGCGGGAGAGGGCTAGGCGGGATGCGTGGTGGATCCGGGCCGTCCATGTGGCGGCCGGAGGGGGAGGTTGAGGTTTTTAATTTTAAATTTTAATTTCAGATTTTCTGAAAAGCCTAGAAAATTCATTTAAGCTCAGAAAAATATGAAATTAACTCCAAAAATTGCAGCAAAATTCACAGAAATTCCTGGAGAAATTTTCGACATAATAAAAATATTTCCAACTAATGCTGGTATTTAATTTTCATACTTAAAATACTTTTTAATTTCAAAAAATAGATTTTAAACTCCTGAAAACTCATAAACCAAATAAAATTCAAATAAATCCAAATAATTATTTTGAACTAGGATTTTTATAAAAAATCAAAATATCATTTTACTAATAATCATTTTTAGGTTTTTCTCAAAACACTTTTCAAATCCAGCTTTTTCAAAAACAGAAATTCAGGGCAAATCCAAAAATAAAATTTTGGCAACAAAAATACTTATTGAATTTAAATTTTATTTTAATTAATTTTTATTTATTTAATTATTTATTTTTATTTTAATAAAAACCTGGGCTGTTACAGAAGGAGTGGCAGCGGGGAAGGAGAGGCAGCATTGGGAGGAGAGGTGGCGAGTGAGGAATGAGAGCTCATAACTTAGCAGGGGCAGATACGGAGTGGTGCGCGAGTGAGGAGTGAGAGCGTAAACCCTAGTAGGGGCCCTATTTATGGAAAAACTATCACAGACAGTTCTATTAAAGAATCATCTATGATAATAATTTCACAAACGGTTACAAAATGGAACCGTCTGTGATATGGGAATATCACTGACGGTTCTATTATTGAACCATCTGTGATATGCTACGTATCACAGACGGTTCTATTATGGAACCGCCTATGATCCGTATCACAGATGGTTTGTTCCACTAAACCGCCTATGATAGTTCCTCTATAATAAATCTTGTTTTTTAGCTAGCCTCAGGAAATAATAGCGTATACAACCATAGATGTAATTATTTCTAATTACTGAATCAATTACAATAGAATAGTTTCATAATTACATGTCGAGCTTCTTATAATTACATTGCAATAATTTTCACATAGGTGTTCGCCATGTGGGATCATTACACTTTTGGCTATTTCCTTTTAAATAAAGCCCTTAACGATAATCAATACGTATATAGCTTGCTTCATCGCCTTGTTCTTCCTTGAGCCAGATGTAGTCTTCGAATAGAGGTAACTCATCAAATTGATTGTACTCTTCCTCATCCACGGCATTCTCAGCTTCGATAATCCTTATTTTTCCATGAAGAACTAGTGGCGCTACTTATTTGCTGGGTCAATTACATAAAAAACTTGAACAACTTGCCTTGCGAGTACGAATGGTTCATCTTTGTATCCTGCATGTTCGAGGTCCACAGTAGTGACGCCGTACTTGTCGACCTTTACACCCTGTGGGAGTTGGACCCAATGGCACCGAGCTCCGAAATCTCCTCTACAAGCCCATAGTACGAGCTTGGGCCAGCAGTACTGAACTGCACATGAAATGCATCTATGCGGACACCTGAATTCTATACTGTGCTCTTTCTATCATGATCTGTTGTATAAAATATGTACCCATTAATGTCATATCCTTGCCATGTCATAATTGTAAATTTTGGCCGTTTTGCCAACCATTGCAGTGTTTCAATTAGCAAGCTCCCAGTGAATCGCACCTTCAACCATTCGTTAAATTGATGGTTGTGCTGTCTCCTAATCCAACCTTCAACTGGCCTAAATTCTCTTGGCATAACATGTTTGTATGCTCTTCAATGTATGAGGACAATTCAGCTATGTGTTGCAAGACCGTGAAATGGGCTTGAGCGTACGTATCTAGATCCAGAGTTATTGCTTTCCTTCCAATGGCTCTGATACCCTCTAGCCTCCCCTCATGACGAGATAGAGGTACACTTACTGGTTTGACCTGAACCATGTAATGAATGCAGAACTCAATGATCTCTTTGGTTGCATAACTTTCGATGATGCTACATAGGACTTGAGAATTTCTATGTACCTCTCGAACGGGTATATATGACGTAGAAACATAGAGCCGCATATCTTTATCTCTTTCACAAGGTGGACAATGGGATGGACCATGATATCAAAAAATGATAGAGGAAAATAATCTCAAGATGACATAGTCATCACCATCTCGGTCTGTAGAGCATCTAGTCCATCAGGATCGATGATCTTCTGAGTAATTGTGTTGAAGAAATAACACAGCCTCATGATTGTCACTCGAGCCTTGTTCAGCAAAATACTTCTAATTGCAATAGAAAGCAATTGTGTCATTAGCATATGACAGTCATGACACTTAATGCCAATTAATTTCAAAACTTCCATGCAAACAAGTTTTTTCATGCTAGCAGAGTGACCGGACAGAACTTTCACACCATACAAGTACCGGCATAGTTCAGTTTTCTTAGACTTAGATAGAGTGTAGCAATCTTGGGGAAGGTACGTCTAGCCTTTATCGTCTCTATCGGTGCTAACTCGGTCCTGAAATGGGGCACCATGGTGTCTAGGCACCAAGCATCTCTGCCTTTGGATTGCTTTCAGATACGTGCAAGTGCAATGATATATAATATATCAGGATGGAAAGTTTTAATCATGGATAGAAAGTCTCAACCATGGATGGAAAATCTTAATCATAGATGGAGGGTCTCAGTCATGAAGCCTGGGCACTATGGTGCCCTTGTTATATATATATATTGAAGTAAATTTCCATATCTAAATTATAAGTAGCTAGCCACGTACTATTCATGAAGCAATATATATCAAACAAGAATATAATGAAGTAAGCTAGGAGTAGTGACCCATTATTAAATTGGAGTAAACTACCAAAAAAGCTAGCTAGATCTAAACCTAGCTATCATCTTTCATTATTATGAGGCATATAATTAGAATCAAATACTAACCTCTAATCTCAAGAACAAATTGATGTACAAGCTAGATCTACAAGCGGTATGCTTTCACCAAACTCCCCAAAGCCGGCTGCCTCCTTCAATGCAGCACAATGAAGACAGATCTGTCGAGACCCTCCACTGGCTACGAATTTAATAACGCGACGTATCCCAAACACGTCCAACTGCGAACTGCTCATGATAGGTAACTATCACAGACAATTCGTATTAATAACCGTCTGTGAACTATCATAGACGGTTATTTATAAGAACCGACTATGATGATTGCTATTATCAAAGACGGTTCGTATAGATAATCTTCTATGATAGTTCACATATGATTATAATACGAACCGCCTGTGATAGTAGCGTATCACAGACGGTACACAGTTACGCTTGTAAAACTGTCTGTGGTAATTACAGTGCAGACGGTTCCCCATAAACCATCTATGATAAGGCGTCCAGTATAGCTTATTTTGTAGTAGCACATCTTCTCCTCCTTTGCCTTGCCCTGCATTTTCTCATCTTGTTTTCTCCCTTTTTGGCATCAAGTACCAAAAAGAAAATCATGATTGCGACATTGATGTTGATAGAAAATAGGAGAGCGAGTGGCCATCAAGGAGGAAGGATGCTCAAGTGCGCTCACACGGTGAGTCAAGGCAGCGAGCTATTGTTGGTCTCAACTTGGTTGTCTCGGATCTACAAGACAACCTCGAAGATCTAGGACAAAGAGACTAGGTTAGCTACAGGTGGAGTGTCCTCATGCTCTTCTTCTTCTTGAGCTTGAGGAAGGGTAGCGAAGGGGACTAGAGCAGCTTCTCTTGGTTTATATGGCTTGTGAGGTGTTGGCCTTGCTCCTCGATAGTTTGTCTTCCTCATGATAAGGGTCATGATATATGAGCAACATATATCCTTTTGACCCTATCATTTTTGGAGGAGGCAATTTCCCTGATATGAGGTCAACCACATCAAACTTTCATCCTATGTTCCAAGCATGAACTCGAACTGCATCAAAGTTCCCACTCTTCAAGAAGAAGGTGTGGTTGATGATGCGATTAATTAGGCTCGGCAAGGGAAGAAGACTAGCTATCTTGCCAGGCGTGTATCTGACGAAGGTGTCATAAAACTGAGTCTAAGAGTCAATCTTGAGAGCTTGCCTGGAATAGATCTTCTCATACCATCCAAGGTGAGTTTGCAAGGCTGTCTCAAACTCACTCTTAGCAGCTTTAATTCTCTCATACCCAGTCATCCAAACCATGTAATTAAAATCAAGGGATACGAAGACCGTGGCATAGAATTGCCGAATCATATCCTCATGATAATCACACCTTAGTGCGACTATGTCATGGAGTCCAATGGCATAGAAAAGCTAATATGCATCGGCATAGCGATCAATTCCATTGAGATGTGTCCATGTAACACACTAGTCCAACAAGAACCTAGAATGCTACTAATTAGAAAAATAAGTAATTAAAATGTAAAGTCTTCTCTAAAATTTTGTCAGTATTCTCTTTAAAACATAGATCACTAAACATGATCAAACCATATGATCGAATAAAAGTGCATAATATTTATAAGTAAGAAAAACTTAGAGTATAATCATAACAGAACAAGCAAAGGAGATTCTCCAACTTTACTAAAAAGGACACAAGTTCTTCTCATAGGTGTAATCACAACCGTTCTCAAATTTACTAGCATGGTTCTTCTAATAAAACAATGTCTATTAATTTATTGGGCATGGTGAATGACAGTGTGTAGTGCACCAATAGCTACCCCATTCCCATGCATGTCGCCTTCTCACAAAGTACCTAAAAAACAAACATAAACAACTAGTGTGAGACCATGACTCAGCAAAGTACAAGCAAGATAGTAAACAAAGCCACATTAATAGATATTATACAAGAATTATGCCCATAAACAACCATTCATACTATTTTTCAACAATTCTCAACTTTTACTTTCATGTGATGCAAATGCCACAATTCACATCTCTTTTCTCTTAGCAATTACTGACAATGCAGAGTATGCACCCGTTGATGCATACTCAAACCTGTGCAATCTTGCACAGGGACCTCAAGCCCACACTTCACAAGTGTGGGGACCTTATGCCCATCTAAAACATAACGGGGATCTCAAAATAATCATTACTTGGCTACCACGTAGACCAAGTCTCAAGGATCAATGAAATGATGCAAATGATATTGTCTACCAATAATATTTATTTCTTACTTTATCAACATGCACATATATCATATTCAGTTGTAAGAATAAGTATATATATTTATATGTGTAAGACATTAACAAGGCATAAACATTTCCCATGTGTTACCAAACACTTGCACTTGCCTTTCACTTAGTTACGCCAACCGGAAAGATGAGAAGATGGTATCACACTCAAAGCCTCTCCTCCTACAAAGATTACCCACTCTCAAAATATGCCAAAACAATGCAAAACATAAGTAAACAATAGCGATCCTACGTGTTCTCTGAAAACCCTGACTTTTCCAACAATTATAGATCTGTCTCGTTGCTGTCCCGGTACAAACAAAATGACACAAATCTCAATTCCCTCATCAAAACAGAGCAAACCGTACTATTTTCCGAAAATACATAAAATTTCCCACAATTTCTTAGTTGGCATAATCCTCAGATTAATTCATTTAAGTCCTTGAAATTAACCCGGAAAACAGATCTCACCATTGTCTGGACAGTAGACTTGCAAATTTTGTATCTTTTAATCTACAATAGAAAATATAGCAAACCATTACATTGTGAAATCTAGAGGAAAATTCCCACAATTTTCAAGTTGTCACTAAATTTTAGTTCTGGGTTTTGCTAAACCAAAACATCACTTCTAGTCCGACTGGTCCAGCAGTCATCCAATGCCGAACAGCAGTGTTAGATATTGCATAACTCCTAATCCCTCCATCAAAAATTTGTGTTCTTAGACTCTATGGAAACCTTAGGAAATACCCTACAGACTTAATTTTGACCTTATTCCTAGATTAAGTTATCTTCTATTTGTAATATTTTAATTCCCACCAACTGCCCGAACTTGACTGATCGGACTATACCACAACATGGTAACGCTCAGAACTCCTAAACCGTTCATTGGAAGGACATGAACGAGCACTCTACAAAAAGATAATGAAGTCCTCTACAAATCTCTATGAGGTGAAATCACAGACTTCGCACCCAAGGTCCACTAATTCGCAGAACACAGTAGACTGCATAGATTGAAGGATTAACTAAAAACTAACCTGATCGAGGAATCGCTATGAACAAAAGAGTAGGAAATTGTTTCTTACCCTTGGAGGTCACAGCAAAAAAAACCCACACCAGCACTAATCACCCTACTCCTCTTATTCTCCTCCTTCCTCTTCCTCCTTCCCTTCATCTTCTTCCTTCCCTCCTATTTTGCTCGGTTGCCAAGGGATCCCTGTGCTGCAGTGTGGGGAGGGGATGCAGTCTCGAGAGGGGATGCTGGTCTATATGGTAGCCAAGTAATGATTATTTTGAGGTCTTTGTCATGTTTTAGATGGGCATGAGGTCCCCACACTTGTGGAGTGTGGGCTTGAGGTCCCTATGCAAGATTACACAGGCTTGAGTATGCATCAACGGGTGTATACTCCGCATTACCGGTAATTGCAAAGAGAATAGAGATGTGCATTATGGAATTTGCATCACATGAAAGTAAAAATTGAGAATTGTTGAAAAATAGTATGAATGGTTGTTTATGGGCATAATCTTGTATAATATCTGTTAATGTGGCTTTGTTTATTGTCTTGTTTGTACTTTGTTGAGTCATGGACTCACACTTGTTGTGTATGTTTGTTTTTCTAGGTACTTTGTGAGAAGGTGACATGCATGGGAATGGGGTAGTTATTGGTGCACTATATATTGTCATTCACAATGCTCAATAAATTAATAGACAACGTTTTATTAGAAGAACCATGCTAGTAAATTTGAGAATGGTTGTGATCATACTTATGAGAAGAATTTGTGTCTTTTGTAGTAAAGTTGGAGAATCTTCTTTGGTTGTTCTGTTATGGTTATGCTCTAAGTTTTTCTTACTTATGGATACTATGCACTTTTATTCGATGATATGTTTTGATCCTCTTTAGTGATCTATGTTTCAAAGAGAACGCTGCCAAAATTTTAGAGAAGAGTTTACATTTTAATTACTTATTTGTTTAATTAGTACTATTCTAGATTCTTGTTGGACTAGGGTGTTATAGTCCGATCCATGTACTTGTGGCTGGCAAACTATTGGTGTCGATCATATAGCTGAGAGTAGACATCCTGCTGGAATTTTGTGTGAAAGCGAGGGTAAGTGGATGTCCTTGGCTTGGTGAACTAATTGGCATGACGGAGAATGGCATAACCCTTACTAGAGATCAATCTCAAGTTCACGGTATGTTCTACTGCTTCCTCCATTTCCTCATCTTCTCCTTCACTTTCTTCATAATCTTCATCTTCCTCTTTTGTTTCTATCTCCTCCTTATCCTGCCTAGAGGTTTGTTCCCTATCCCTTATCCTTACGGCTTGGAGAAAAGAATTCGTCTTGGAGTCACTGCCTTTTTGAGGAGGAGTTTGGATAGAGGCTGCATTTTTTGGATGCCGCCATGCGACGTGAGGGTCCAACATGGAAAGGATATGGGTCATAATGATCCACCAGTTCACCTTCGAATGTCGGGTTCTTGCGGACTGAAGTTTTGGTCCTTGGTATCTTGAAAAAGAACAAAAATGGTAATTTGGAAAGAGAGAATAGGTTGGAACTAATGTGCAAAATAAGTTGATAGTTTTTTAGCAAAATTGGTAGTACTACTTTTACCCAAAGGTACTACCGACCTGCGGTAGAACCGCTCAGGAGGAGCAGTAGTACCGCTTTTGCCGAAAATGTTAAGGAAATTCACAAATTTTGATTTTAACAAGTGTTTAGCATGGATCAATCCATGGAATAAACATAAAAGGACATCAAATACTAGTTAATCTTCAGAACCTCTTGCAGCCTATGTGCTTCCTCCTGCACCTCCAGCCACCTCAGAATCTACTAGAAAAACTAGAGAGGACAGAGGCAAGGCAATAGCTTCTGAATCAGAGACAGAATCAGAACAGTGGGAGAGCTCACCTCTTAAGCAACTAGATGAAGATATGCATGATCGAGATGAACCACAATAGACCGCAGAAAAATCTCAGCTGACAAGTATGCTCGGTTGCATCATAGAAACCAATTTCTGCTTCCAAGTAACTCTATCAATCCAAGGTTTCACACAAAATTTCAAGAACAAGTGTATGAGCAGCTGTATGGTCCAACCAGACTCTTTGCTGATCACAAATATGTTGATTGGGACCACTTGGACTCTATTGACAAGTATGATGGAACCTATAGGCTGTTTCAGAGAGCTAGATTACAGAATCTTGTGGCTATCACATCATACTATAATGAAGACATAATCAAGTAGTTTTATGCTACACTATATATTTCTCCTGATTTCCAGCATATTTCATGGATGACTAGCTGCCAACCTTTGGATTCAGATAAGCATGAGTTTGAGCTGGCTCTAAGGACAAAGTCAAGTGCACACGAAAAGGTTTATGACAGACCTGCACTTGAGCTCCCCATCTTATCTGAGTACTATGATCAGAATTTGAAATTTGTCCTAGACAAGCTTGTTGGTCTTGTTTCCATACGTAGCCTACTAAACCAGATTATTAACCACACCATTCTTCCCAAGAGTGGGAATTATGATGCCATCAAAGGCCATGCATGGAACCTCATTGACTATGTTATGCAAGGTCACAATTTGATGTGGTTGATCTCATTATCTGGGAAATAGCTTCTTAAAAATGACAGGATCAAAAGGATAAATTACGCTCCATACATTATGGCTTTGATCCTTCAGAAGATCGAATTTTGAGGTGGTTTGGGTGGTGTCCACAAGGCTTACAAGTCTTGGCTTGTCCTCCATCTCCAGTCAGTTATGGTCATCATCGTCGACATGATCCTTCTCCTCAGGCAACAAGAGTAGCATTTTTGGTCATTTGATGCCAAAGGGGGAGAAGACATGAAAGGGAAAGCACAAGGAAGAGAAGAGAATAATCCAAGTCTATCTATCTCTATATTTGAATATGTAATGATTTTATGATGTAATGTCCTTATACATGTAATAAACTTATGCACTCTATCTCAATGCTATGTTTATGATGAATTTGAAAGTGTATGCATCTTGTGCTCAATTGCTATATTTCTTCTCTCTCAAGGTCAACAAACAAGTGAAACTCCACCAAAAGCTCTCAAAAATCATTACACATGCTTGTAATATTTTCTCTCATTTATATGCACATGTTTACGGGGAGTTTTCTCTTTATTGACTTTAAAAGCAACTAATTCTCTAAAACTCATGTGAGATCATTGCAAGAGTTATTTACTTTCTAAGTCACAAAAGAATATATAACTAGTTTTCAAACAAGTGGTATATTCAAAACTTTATTCACCTCACATAATATTTGTATTATCATTAATTATCAAAAAGGGGGAGATTAAAAGCATCTAGGCCCCTAAAAATGGTTTTGGTAATTAATGAATTTATGTGAATATGGGACTGGCATGTTTATTGAGTATTTAAAAGGTTTAGTCCCTAAAATGATGATGAGACGCATGCTAAGGGTCAACATGAAGATTGAAGTGGCTCAAGACAAAGTTATATGTAAATTAGGATCCTTTTTCATTTTTACTGGTCTTAGGAGAAAGGGTGGAAGATCGGATTATAGGATATATGCCATACCATTAAGAGGGATCATGGTTAGTAACTTGATAGCATATTCTTGTACCATTTGGATCAATTTAGGATCATGTATTCTTTTAAAACTAAAATTGATAGCCAATCTATGCTCTGTCTGTGGAAAACAAAAGTACTGGAGTTTCAATAGTGAAACTACCGTAGAGTGGTAGTACCACAACTTTGAATGGTACTTCCAGAGCACGAAAGCTCTGAAAAATCGAGCAGAACATTTTTTTTCCAGAGAGTACCCTCGGAGTAAATCTGTGCTCTATCTGGACAATTGGAAGTACCGGTGTGCAAACCGCGATACTTCCGCTTTCCGGAAGCTCCGTCAAAATCGAGTGGAACGTTTTTTCCAAAGAGCACCCTCGGAATCATTTTGTCTTTGTGGAGAATGGAAGTACCAAAGTTTCAACAGCGGAACAACCATAGAGCAGTAGTACCGTAACCTTAAACGGTACTTCTAGAGCACGGAAACTTCGAAAAATTCAGGCGAAACGTTTTTCCCAGAGAGCACCAACTTTTGGTCTCAAAGCAAACAGAAGTACCGCGCCGAAATTTCGGAACTTCTAAATATTAGAACTACCAGGATTTCAACGGTGGTAGTTCCGCGCCGACTTCCAACGGCTAGTTCAGAAGCTCTAAAATAGCAGTTACTGTTGTGTCAGAACAGGTGCGGAAGTACCAGCCATTGAACGATGGTACTTCCACTTGCCCTGAATTTTCCAGGGAATGCCCTGTAACGGCTAGTTTTGGTTGGTGAGGGTATAAATACTCCTCCACCTACCAAGGACAGTAAGAAGAGACTCTATTGAACATTCTTGTGCATTGAGTATTTGCTCCACACCTCATTTTCTCATTGTGCATTCATTTGAGGTGGTTGAGCCAAAACAAGTGCATTTCATCTCTAGATTGATCCTTTGGCACTTGAGTGTCGTCAAGCGAAGCTGTAATGTTTTTACTCTTGGTGCTTGCCGGCACCTAGACAGCTTGACGAGAGTTTGCGCAGTGACTTCTTCAAGAAGGTTGTGAAGAAGCCCCACACCGATTTGTGAGTGGTTTGGTATCCACCATCTTCGAAGTGAAGGAAGGACAACCATTAGTGGATTGAGAAGCTGAGGCTTAATTCGTGGAGCCAATCTAAGTCGCTTGGGCTTTCCTCAACGTGGACTAGTGGAAACGGGCAAGTTTCCAATCACCACGGTAAAACATCGTGTGTACATTGGTTATCTCTTTCTTTTTTTTAGCTCTTGTATTTCTAGTATACTAGTAAGGTACCCGTGCGTTGCAACGGAATACTAAATGAGAGTGATACGGATTATCAAATGTGATCCCAAAATAAATATTAAACATCAATTTTATCTTTCAAAAACATATATCAATCAAAGCACACATGTACAAACTCATAAATGAACCAAAGAGCAAAAATTAGAGCCAAAACAACACATCCAACAAAAATAGCAATTGCATATACTCGAACTGGGTCAAGCATCATCCTCAATTGTTGATTTGGCCCCATTAGGAAGGTTGTGTTGCCAAACAAAGGTTCAAATCAACATGTCGCGAATATTCAAGAAAGAAAATTAGTACAGAACAAAAGCTAGGTGCAATAAGAACAAACCCTAAGGCAGTGCACTCCATGTCCTTAACTTGCTTTTACTTTAGCCAGCAGCCAAACCACAGCAGCCAAACCATCAGATAATTGTCCAATGTTTAGGTAGACAGTTAACTATTTCACTGTTCACTTTGATCGGCCAATTGCCGGCATTTTTGAACATTATATTTCTTTTCTAATAGCCTATGAGTAATCATTTGGACATAATTCAGAAAACAAAAGGTTAATACCGGACTGTGCAAAGAGATCATTATTGTTAATAGATCAAAGTTAAACATAATTTCTTTTGAAAAGAGCACACTTGAACTTCTTAATTTATTGGCTGATTTCCGCTCTTATTGGCTGATTTGTGCTCTTTGCCTGTGGTTGTAATTGAAAATTGATTACTCTGTTCTCGGTTTGAATAAGTTTTCCTATTACTGCTAAGATTCATACTAAAAAATAAAACTCTGTGAAGTCCAATTATGTTAAGTTAGGGCAGCTAACTCTATACGAGCCCATATTTCAATGCGTTGCAAAATTTTGTTGTCGATCAAACTGCTATACGAACTAAACACTACTTCAATAAGACATTCACATTCTACAGGCATTCACCACAGAGTACAGCACAAAAAGTCATCTCTCCACACATCATCAGTCACAATCACAACCTTTGTAATAATTCTTACAAAGACCAACAAACGAAAACACGAAAGGTAAAAGTTCTAGCCAGCCTAGAGTACCTAGCTCTAACAACAGAATAGACAAAGCTGGATCCACACACACACAGCGAGAGCACAGCTCTCACAGCCAAGAAAAAAGAGCAACTACAGGAACCAACCAACTGCTAAACTAAGATCTTCATGGAACTTCATGCAGCATTACTTGATATACTAACTGGACATTTAAAAAATAAGTGCACAATGCTTTCGTTATCAATACAAAACTGGAATATCATCTTCTACGGCCATAATTGAGCATAAATTAAGTTCAGTGGATTTAGTAGTCACGAAACTTAAAAGCTCAACAAGCAAAATACTATTTTTACTTAGTCCAAGAGGTAAACCCAAAGAGAAAAATGTCATCACTGGCGTAAAAAAACAGATGCTATAGTAGTAAAAAATCAGGGGCTCTGCAACTAAGTCTACAGATATACTAACAGAAACCACCTTATGTTTTTTCCTCGTTTAGAACTTCAGCTCAGATAAGCAAAGTTGTATAAATAGGATTACATATTGGCATGCAAAGCTGGACAAACAAAGTGAATTTATAAATATTGTAATGCTTATCATCTTCTATTGCCATACTTTAGCATAAATTCATGTCACTGGATTCAGCAATCACAAAACTTAAAGCTCAACAAGCAAAATGCTATTTCTACTTAGTCTAAGAAGTAAACCCAATGAGAAAAATCTCTTGGTGCAAATGACAATGAGGGTAATAAGTGGCATGTACAATCTTCTGACCCTCCTTTTCTAAGAACATTCTGATATAGACACATATTTGTGTTTGCAAACAGTTCCAATAATGTGCACTATTACAATGAAGTTGATTGATGGCAAAATCAGCAATGAGATGTGGATTGCATGTCCTGTCACTGCAAATGCAATATTTTTTCAGCTTTCATTGAACTTGCATATAATTTCTACAAATTTTTTTGGCATGGTCTGGTGCTAACTGATTACTTCCTATCTATTACAAAACCTCATGCAATTGTGCTAGGATTGGGTGTAACAACCACTGTTTGATATATTGATTATTTGGCAAAGTGAATATATGCTTTTCTAGAATAGAACAATTAGTTTTGCATAGGTATGGGAATATATTTTTATTTTATATGCTTGTCATGATAGTGGTAAGAACAACACCAGGGCTAAAAAATCGTTTGGACACGGAACTTACAATAGTTGCCCCTGCCTGGCCAAAATAACCGACAAATATTCAAATTCAGAGTTCAATTCTAATCTAGTCACTAAAGACCATCTGTGTTTGCTTGCAATCCCTAAACTAACATATCTAAAAAACCACATGATAATTTGACTTCACAATTTCTAAAACATTATGATCTTTTAGCTTGAATCAATGGATTTTTGGTCGAGTATATGGTTTGCATTCTTGCACTCAACATAGACCCATAATAAGAATAATCGGGATGGGATCATGAGGTGTCTGTTGATCTGTTCTCTAATATGCATGTGCAGAAGTATGACATTTGTGACCTTCATTGGCTTAAGTATGTATCAGTGAGAGCAATGCAGCAATATATCTTTTCATCAACACAACATAAGGCATATCATTGACCCAAATTAAAAAAATGACTACATATATGCACATGCATATTCGATAGAACTTTCGAATAGATTATCTCAATCACAAACAATTCCTAAACAAAATCTTCTATTCGGTCCTTCAACTAACAGATAAGCAATCTGAAAAGATATAGAGCACCAAACAAATTTAATTGGGAAAACTTTCTTTACATGGCATCTCGTGATATCCCTCACAAGAATCCCTTTACACATGATAGGATCAAAGGCATCCACTAAAACATAATTTCCAAACTGAAAGTGTAGCACTGTGTCAATATGATTCAATTTACATAACTTAGCTAAAATATAGTCATGTGCTTGTACAGCTTACAAAATAATTTAACACGATACTATAAACGGTATGAATGTCCAATTTCCTGGTTAATGTAGATTACTAAAGAATTAACTAATAAGAGGAGCTCACTTCTTTCTGTACCTAACTAAAATAAGCTGGAAGGTCATCACCTGAGAACAAGGACAACAATGCTGAACTCAAAAACCAGCGTTGCTTTGGTCCAGAGCTCCCACATCTACACAACCTCCTGGCCACCTGCCCCTCACGCAGCATAACCTGGACGCATCCTCAGTTTCTCAGTAGGAGAAGCACCATCACGGTGGAGCTCACGGCGACGTAGGATTTATTTGTTCCCTAAGCAAAGTTTAGCACAAAAAGCAACTATAGCAATTAGACAATAGCTTGTATACGCCCATATAACAAATTTTCAGCCTCTACCTGAGCACCCACTGTCAAATTCAACAGAATTCAAAACTGAAGTAATAATACAACCTCAAAGTAAACTTACTGGAAGTGTGTCATCAAATGCTATTCTGTACAAGAGAAAAGCATATACGAAAGCAAAAAAAAACATTGGACGTAAAAAAAGCATCAGATTGCACATGTCTGAAGGTGATCTCATTTGAAAAGACGAAGGAGAAGATGACCATGGATCCCAGCCTGAACCAGAGCGCCGATTCTGTGATGTTCTCCCACGTCAGTATGTCACACATTCGAGATCTTTTCCTATGTCTCAAATATCAGCAGCTAAGTCTAAAAATAAAGAGAGTAGTTAGGAAAGAACGGATAGGAAATTTGAAGTGGGTTAAATTCCAAAAACCAAGAAAAAGGTAAAACATTCAGAAAATTACCACTGATTAAACACAAATCTTCAAAAAAAAGTAATCATATACTGCAGCCATGGCGTGCCTAGCATCCAATTGATATGCTGTAGAGTCAATGAGAGGGATGTGAACCCAGAAGGATCTCGAGCAAAGGGAGGACCATGTGGAGTCAATTAATCAGGTAGGAACTGGATTAAGTTGCCATCGTCATTGCTACAACAGACCCAGCAAGTTTTAGACTGACAACACGCAGCTGGGAAATCCGGAGGCCAAAACTTTCAGATTACAAGGTCATACGTAAATTAATGAACATGATAGCAAGTAGTAACTGGTAAGCATGCTACCAACTGAAGCAATTCAACAGGCGTAAGATAATAGTCTAGATAACACAAGTGATAAGTAATCGCAATAGCCAATTCCCATTGAAATTAATTACAACGGACCCAACAAGTTTTAGACTGACAGCACGCAGCTGGGAAATCCGGAGGCCAAAACTTTCAGATTACAAGGTCATACGTAAATTAATGAACACATATATAGCATCTATTTGACAAGAACCACAACTTTAATTTACAGTATAAAAAACATGCTTCTTGTGTAGCTGTTGTCCTAGCAGTATATCCCTCGTATTGCAATCAAACTGAGATGACTAAAAGAAAGAATGGCATGGCGGTTCCATAAGCCAAATAACGTGCTAGTTAGACATACTCAAAAACCAAACTAACTGGCTTTGGAATCCCAACAGATCCACGTTGACATTTCAGCAAACACCTCACGCACATGAGAATTTAACACTACTGCATCTTTTTACACAAGGCAAAACAATCAGTATCAGTAATTCAGTATACAACACTCAAATGTCATACCACAACCTTCACAGCAACAGCTCGTGCTCCTTTGGTGTAGTAAGGTGCTGATGGTGGCACCACGGCTGGCTAAGGTGGCACTGTTCCGATGATGACCACACCTAGGTTGAGACCAAGAAGAGAAGACCAAGGGGATCAAGAAAGGTTAATAACGTGAATCGATTTACATTATCTTGTCGTTGAGAGCTGGAATCTCAGCCTAAGGCGAACTCACGGTCAAATCTAGGTGGAACCTTCGAATGAGTAAGGGAAGAACGACCGGAGGCGCTAGCGATGGGTGAGGCGGAGGCTGGCCGAGGGGCCGCGGTGGCAGCCAGTGGGGGCACAGTGAGGTGGCCTAGGCACTTTGAGGTGGGGGAACTATTGGTGGCGGAGCTTGTGGGTCAAAAATGGCTACGACAATGATGGATTTGGGTGGAGGCCACAGATCCGCGCTGGGATGGGATGGAGGCAGCGGCGCAGCCGTGGTGGAGCGGCGGGTGCGGAGGTTCCAGGGGCACGGTGGCTGAGTCTTGGAGCTTCTCCAGCGATGGGATGTGCGGGTGCGGAGGAGGGGAGCAGGAGGTGGACGCGGATGCCTGTTTCTTTTGCTGAAATCCTTCCTCCGCCCCCTTCCTCTCCGAGCCAGCCGCCGCCGCAGCCGCGCCTCCTCCTACCTCCGCCCCCAACCGGTGAGATGGAGGTCGCGCCGCCTCCTTCCTCCGCCCCCAACCGGCGCCGCCCCCGCCGTCGCCTCCTTCCTCTCCCCCGCCGCAGCCGCGCCTCCTCCTTCCTCCGCCCCATTCCTCTCCAAGCCAGCCGTCGCCGCAGCCGCGCCTCCTCCTACCTCCGCCCCCAACCGGCGCCGCCCCCGCCGTCGCCTCCTTCCTCTCCTTCGCCCCCAACCGGCGCGGGGTGGGGAGGAGGCGGCGGCGGCAGCGGCGCGGGGTGGGGAGGAGGAGGAGGCGGCGGCGGGGTGGGGGGAGGAGGAGGCGGCGGCGGAGCGGAGGGCGGGGGAGGAGGCGGCGGCGCGGAGAGCGGGGGAGGATGAGGAAGGGAGAAATCGGGGGAGGAGGCGCACTGGTTGGGGAGGGGGGCGGGCAGCTCACGGGCGGTGGAGGGGTGGGTGGGCCACACGTCAGACTATTTTTTTATTAGAAGGAGTGGTGGTGGTGGAAGTGTAGAATTCACCATCACCTTCAACTCCTTCTTTTAGGAGTAGAGATTGTGTTTATTATATTTACTTGTATTAGAGCTTCTTGTAAAGACATATACTTATAGTGCCTTAGACATACAAGAATTGTGTATGTTTCAATTGCTTTAAAATCCTACCATACTAAAATTAAGATAATTGTTATTAGAAAGCAAGATAATTTTTAAACCTCCTATTCACCCCCTTCTAGTCAGTTATCCTTGATCCTCTAGCCGTCACTGGACTTGTTGAATCATGGATCTATACATAAGCAATGAGTTCTGAAATTTATCGATATTACGTGAATGTACAACTTGATTATATTATACACTTACAGTGTTCAGCATCATAGAAGTGAGTTGTCGAGTTCATCCAAGTTGAATAGTAAGAATAAGTCTTCAAAGGTCACGACGAAGTAGCCCGAGTTGTGGAGGAAATGCACCTCCATGTATCCCACGATGAATCCACTTTACCAGTTTGGTTTTCGTTGGCCAGTCGCTTCTTACAAAAGATAAAAAAGTAGAAACCTAACTACTTTGAAGTTTTTCTAGTGGCGAAGGTAGCATGATATCTCTGTCTTTAACACTTCGTAGACAATATGGTCGGCATCGGACGATTCGGGATCATTAGTGAATGAAGCCCAAAATGCATCCACCCACTGACGCACTCATTTGAGTGTCTTCTAAACACTCTCCGATTGAACAATCAAGTCGAATCGAGCCCATAAACTCTGTTCCCTTTCTTGAGGGGTCTCAGCAAGATTGGCTCAGTCGCCTACCACCTCGACTAAGCACTCCAAGCAATGGCAAGCCTTCTAGAGACATGCAACATCATTGTGAAGGACTACGTCGATGGCGAAGTTAGCTCATCGGAAGCGGAAAACCAATCGACAGATGCGGCAGAAGAGGATGTCAAGATGACGGAATGTGGCCTTCAACTGCTTTGGCAAATCCTCATAAATAGAGTGGAGGACACTGTTGGCATAATGTCTTTTCGCAGCATCCGCCAGCATATGGCCAGTGAGGTGCTCGTACAGTATGGTCAGGTTGGCCATCAATACCGGCGACAAGGAAGAGTAGGGAGCCATTTATTTGTTTTTGAGAGACAAGGAAGATAGATGGGCGGCCGGCGAGGTGCTCGTACAAGATCAGTAATGTGGCAAATTAATCTCCAGTGATGGATGATCATTTTTATACAACAAGGAATACATCTGGCGCGTGAGACGAAGAGACGCACCGGGGAGCCAAAACAATCAAAGAGGCGTATCGGGGAGACAAAATGCCATTTATACATACAAATACATATCATAGACGGTTCGAACCATAAGCCGTCTGTGATACACAACTATCATAAACGATTTTTATTAATAACCGTCTATGAACTATCACATACGGTTCTAATTAAAAACTATATGTAATGTCTGCAATTACCATAGACAGTTTGTATTAAAAACTATCTGTAAACTATCATAGACAGTTATTAATAAGAATCCTTTGTGATAGTTGGGCATCACAGATGGTACACGGTCATACTTGTAAAACTGTATGTGATAGCTTGTTTTGTAATAGTGTCAAGATCTTGTATTTTTAATTATTGTGAGAATTTCTAGCCTTTTATTTTTCTCCAATTAATGTGATAATTTATAGCTTTTTGACATCTAAGATTAATGTAGGAGCTCCTGGAGGAGTTTCAGTTAGTAAAGATAAAAGAAAGGTAGATAAAAACTACTCTTTAGATATTTTTTTTTGAAAATAAGTGGTATATGGCCTTCATCTAGCGATATGTGTACACAAATAAACTTAAAGAGTAAAGAGGAGATAAACAAAAACAACATAATTAATTCTAAGTTGCGCACGTAAAAAGACAAGACGTGGAATTGGTGAGCAGCAGAAATAGAAAGTTAGGTTCCATTGAGCTATATGCTTATTGCTGTGCATAGCACAAATCAAACCAAGCATGCAGGAGGAAGGTAGGCACGTGAAAGAGAAAACAATTCAAAGGTACTTAGATTCTTATACGCTTTTCAAGATCGTTTTGTTGGTGTACCGGTTCAAGATGATTGTTTTTATCTTCTTTCCAAATTGCATCACTGTTCAATTGCTCAATTGTGAAAAGGTCCAATCTCTGATAAAGAAGCTATTAAGGGCTTTTGGTTAGTACCAGGTAAAAGTGGCAAACTATTCAAATTCCGTGAAAATTGGTGTATAAGTTTTCATTCTCAAACAATTACCAGAGACAGATGAGGGTATGCTCTGTATCTCTAAGAAATTTCAATGTAATAATCAATCTCATTTCAATGTAATAATCAATCTCATTAGAGAGAGATGAGTATTCATCTTTTTCATCTCTCTCAAATGCAATTGATTTTGATCTTAAAATTTTTCATGGTTTATAGAAATGCCCAACCCTATCTACGATAATGTTTTGATAATATTTCAAAACTTCTGCACCCGATTTTCACGGAATTTACATAATTTAGCCATTCTCACCGGATATGCCCCAGGGAAATGTAAAATACATATATATGTCATACAACGTTAATAAGAATTAGCTATGCACATAATACTGCAAAATGTTTGTAGCTTGCATTAGAACTAAAATTCCAAAATTTTGCTAGACATGTTCATATTTTAACTACTAAAGTGTTTCATAATAAAAATTCATGTAGCCCGTGTGCTGGATGGGTTGACAACTAGTTCACCATAAGGAAAAAGTCTATACACCCGAACTTTGCTCAAAATTTTGTCTAGTACTCCGAATTATGAAATCAAACATTTGACCCTCAAACTTTGCCATCAAATTCAAATAACACCCTAACTCGATTTCAGATTGTGGTATTGCTCGTGTGACATGATGAGTAGGTGATTTTACCACGTAGAATGGCACGCTGGTCAAATTTAGGTGAATAACAAGTGAGGCCTATAGGACCTTCTCTCCCTAATTAAAATAGAAAGAGAGAACTACAAGGGTGGTGCCCATAGAAGCACAACTGGGAGCTTGGTGGGGAGAAGCCCTTGTGGGGTCCATATGTCATTGACACAACTTGGTCAGTGTATCATCCTACGTGGCAAAATTGCTCAATCATCGTGCTATACAGGCAATACCACCATGTGAAACCGGGTCAGTGTGTTAATTAAACTAGATTGCAAAGTTCGGAGGTGAAATATCTAATTTCATAGTTCGTGTGGTGGATAGACTTTCAAATAAAGTTTAGGATATTATACGAACTTATTCCTCTCAATAATAATTGGTATATAAGAAATATGTTCTTTATCGGAAACGTGTCAAGTTTGATTTTTAGTATGTGCCTCAGTTTCGGTTCATCCACCTAAATCATTTTTAAATTCATTTTTTCATAATATTAAGCTTATAATTGCATGTACTTTATATCCCAAAAGGCAAATATGAAAAAAAAATTCAAAATATTTTTTAGAAAAAGAAAGTACCGGGCATTTTTTGACTGTTGAACGAGAAGCCAGAATCGAGCCTCCTCCAGTTTTCCAAACTGTTATCACGACAACTTGCTGCAACCACTACGTACAAAATTCCATCACTTTGAAGCAATTATATTGGAACTATTTTTTATTTTGATTGAACTAAATGACCATTCAACACCGTACAGTTAAAATGAAGGAATTACCTGTCGAAAAAAAGATTCCCACCACCCCAATGCGGAGGAATGGGGAGGTTGGGTCTCATGTCTCCTCTCCACTATCACCTCCAGAGTCCTCCTCAATTGCATCCCTAGCAACATAATTCAACACTGCAAAGGCTTACGATAGGGTGATTCTCTCTCTCCCTTCCCCTTTTTCATAGCAATAGATCCTTTGCAAAGAGTCCTCAACATAGCTACTGACCACGGTCTCTTACAACCTCTGAGAGTTCACGAAACTACCCTCAAAACCTTGCTGTACGCGGATGATATAGCCATTTTTCTAGTACCAAAACAAGATGTCCACAACCTAATTTGGATCCTGCAGAATTTTGGTAACACAACGGGTCTACAAACGAACCTACAAAAAGCTGGTTAGTGCCAATTAGGTATGAACAAATTACCTGCTAGACGTATTGCGGGATCTACCAGTCATGCAAGAAAGTCTTACAGGAGGATTTCCAAATGCTAGAAGACAAGTTTGCGAACCGTCTGGCAGGATGACGTGGCAAATTGCTGACACTCGTAGGTAGGAAAATTCTGGTTAAATCTATCTTAACAGCCCAGTCGACCTACTTCCTTATGACCATCAAAGTACCAAAATGTATGCTCAAATCTCTAAATAGGCGGACGAGATGGTTCCTTTCAATCAGGTCAGAACAATTAACAGGTGGCAAGTAAGGTCAACTGAAACAGAGTCTGTAGACCTAGCAAGCATACAAGTGAACATGAGTGTAAACATCCTTTTGGCGCGAACTCTTGTAAAAAATTTGATGCTATCTATAAAAATTATTTTAAAATAGACATATTTCAGCCCATAGATGGAGCACAAAACATATTTCAGAAAAATAAAGCTTGCTTAAAGTATACGGGAAAGTAAAGAAGAAGTCAACTAGTCATAAAGTTGTTTTGAAATTGAACTTAGAATTCCATAAGAATTAGATTTGCGCTTCCAATTCAAATTCTAGAGTCCTAAAGGCTTCTACAGGTCATTTGTCGCATCAATAAAAGTAAATTTTGGTCTTGGGGTCTTTCACTCAATTTTTATTCCCCTTTGACATTATGACAGCAAAAGGGGTGCCCGAGAATAAAACATCCTAAGACATTGACTCCTTAGATACTATAGTGCAGGAGTAAAACTCCAAGTCCCTCTCCAAGACAATTAGTTAAGTAAATATAGGCCTATTCTTTTCAGCTTCTAAAAATTACTTTTTAGCTTTTTCACAGTAACTAACTTTTAAATAGAGTATTTTTTTCAAGATAGGGTTTACTAGTTAATTGCAGTACATGCTTTACTGACTCTATTTATATCGCCAAAAACCGCATGTGAGTTTCTGTTACTCTGTAATCTCTCGTATAAACAATCAAAAAGCCACAAACCGCAGCAAAAAAGAACAGGCCCATAACTCAAAGTCAAATGGTAGTTCACATTCTTGTTAAATTAACCCCAGGTATCAATGTCACTAGAGCTTCTACTTGCACTAGTTGCACACCTTGTGCAGCACATAATTATCACACAATATCTTGGTTGCTTCTACACATAATTCTGATCTTGATGTCACTTCATTATAATATAAGCATGTGCACTAAACTCAAACAAGAAAGCAAGTTTGTCACAAGGTATATTCAGACCTCAACCAGTCTTACAAATTGCAATACTTTTCTCCATGCTACCACCAGGCGGCATACTGAGTGCAAGGAAAACGCCTGACATACTAAAAACTGATCTCACAAATCCAAGCAAGGATACAAATCACGCACCAAACATCCAAGGGTGGCTACATGTTTTAGGAATTTGTACTAGGATAATCTAGTCAATACCCAACTGAACGTTTTGGACCACAAACCTGGGTGGGATTTTGCTGGGCATGGAATAAAAGTACGGATGCAGATGACAAGGTGATAAAAACACAGATGACTGAATCTAATGATGACAATAGGAGAAAATCTATTCAGGAACATGCCAAACTGACTTGTAAATGCTTACTGTAAGCTCCATGTCCAAACACGCACAGACAGCAGCAGATCATGCTACAGATAATAGGTCAACTTGGTACCAACTCCAGAACAAATTAAGTCTAAAATTAAATTAACATAACAGAAAGAAGTTTGCAACAAAATTATCCATGCATTTCAAGTTTGCAACAACACATAATACTATCAGCGCAGACAAAATAGCCAGTTCCATCCATCAATTGCCAGCACCAATGCAGGACAAGAATCTGATCTGATGTTTCTTGGCATGACATGATCTTACAGCAGGCTGTCTGTTCTTGCTGGCAACCTTCGGAAGAAGTTGAGGGGAACAGATGGAAGCCTGTGGCGGAACCTAGGATGCCTCAGCAGGTACAACCCAGCAAGGAATGCAACCATGCGGAACGGCGCCAGATACAGCACGACAGCAGCGATCAAGCAGAATGTCACAAAAATGGCAGTAGCTCTTGGATCCCGCCAGCTCAACAGGGACTGCAACCTCTCACCTTGTGTTGCCAGGTCACCAACAACTGTTTGCACCCTGCCAGCAACACTCCTCAGTCGATCATACCTCATCCTAACAACATCAGGTGGGCGAGATGTAGGGAAAGAATCGAACTCCTCATCAAGCTCATCAGGGTGGGAAGTCTCTGCATGTGAAAGACGAGTGTCCATGTGAGGTGGCTGCCTTGGCCTCCAACGGTAGTACCAGATCCCAATCAGGAACAGATACAGGAAAACTGTTGGAAGTATCAGCTCCGGATACAGCACCAATATGATGAAGAGGACATGAATCAACACAGTAGTTAGTGGGTTCTTCCATTGGCAAATCTGATCAAACCATTTCCCAACCGCAACCAGAGGACCCAATATATTCATAATCCTGAAGAAGTTTGCCTTACTCTTCCTCATGCTCCACATGTGAGAATCCACATCCAACATGTACTCTACAACTTCCTTCCTCAGAGGTGGCTCGGCACGGCTTAATCTCATTGAGACTATCTGGGTAGCCTGGTGCCTCAGATTGTCAAGCTGCATGACAGACAGAGGGTAAAGATAATGCATCTTTGGCAGCAACGGCTGAGAGTACAACTGCATCATGTTGACAAGCGAGGAGCACGTGAACCGCACCGCAAGCTGCACTTCACCCATCTTCTTCACGCCCGTAGGAAGCAAAACAATAAGAGGGTAGGAGTGGGTGTAGACCCTATCAGTTTCAAGAGTGGATAGACGGATCCGCACCTTGCCAATTCTACCATCCTTGTTACCATTGGCCTTCTCTCCTTGCAAGTGACAGTTATCAAACACAGCAATTGTTATGACAGTACATGGATCATACACATCCCAAGTGTATTGCTCATTCCATTTGGGGTTGAAACTGTCGATAATTGTTCTTGTTCTAACCCATTTGTGCCCATACTTTGCAACACAATAAGCATCTGTGGTCCCACGACCATCCTTTGTCTTCATTGGAAGCAAACCCTGAGCATTTAAGATTCCTAGCTCAAGAACCCCAATGATAGGCTTCCACAGCTGTTTTGCAGTGGCCCTCAGATCACTACTGTAATGTGTTGACTCATCCAGAACATGATACCCACCTTCCAAACAAATCCTGACATGAATACGACTAGAGAACTTTATATCTTTTTTCTTTTGCTCCCCATCCCCAACTACATGCTTCTCAAGATTATACCACTTGCTGTGCAGTGGCCTGTGGTCAAGCCTCCTGTCTACACTCTGCAGTGGAATAATTGCTTTGCCTAAGACCTCATCCTTGTTGTGTGCAATCCGATCCTCAACGCTAAGAATCAAGTGCTCCTCAAATGGTTCGGCTGCCACAAACATCAAATCCTCATTCCACATGGGATTAACAGTCTTGTTTGGAGAAATCCTTGTCCTCAGAAACTGGTTCCCAAGTGTAGCTTTTACATAAACTTCAGGATACCGGCTCTTGTCACTTGGTACCAGGTCTTGTGCCTCAATAACATTTGCCCTGAGATACCAGAGCTTAGGAGTTAAATACACCTTAGACCTTATGCTTGCTAGACCATCACTAGGGACTGTTGCAGCATCAGAATGCCATGCTTCTGGGAAAGCTTCGTCTGCTTGTGTACCCATCCAGACAGCCAACATGAGTTCTCCTTTCGCCTTTCCCCCCTTCCAATCCTCAAGACGGTACCACTGTGGTGCCAACGGACTGTCAGGTGGTACCCTCTTCGGAACTTCATTGAGGTCAAACACAACTCGCCCAATGAAATCATCCTTAACAAAGTCCTTGTCTTTGACAATGATTTCAACATAGGAGGATTGGATGCGTTCCTTGGAGAAGGCAAAGACCTGGTTCCACTCAGGGTTAGTATTCTTTTCAAAGTGGCGAGTGGTACCCTTGTAATTGCCAAGCTTAATCTCAACATATGGGTCACAGCTCCCAGTCACATCTTTGGCAGGGAGATCCTTGGCCTTGACAACACGCACATAGAGATATTGCATCTGCTCCACAAGGTCATATGTGCTTGTGAGCTTGTCACCTGCAGCCATAACACCCCCAAGGTGGGGCGATGTCTCCTTCAAGGAGTAGTCCTCAGGCCGTGGCCGCTGCATCTGCATCTTGCCAGCTCAAAGGACACACTAGTGCCTGCAAGACAACCGATTGATGAGGTATTAGCAAGAAAGTTTAAAGTTTATGCATGGTAGAACTTAAACATTCTAAGGAACAAATTTATAGAATTGGGTAATGAAACATACAACATAGTAAATCGGAAATCAGCTTGTTTGACAAAAATATGGCTCAGTAATATTTTGCTGACAGAGATCGCTTCCTTAATATCATTTGATCCCTCATGATCATAAACAGTAATTCAGTTGTACTTCCTCAAGTCACAAAAGAACATCGTTTTGGACATCGACACGGATCCCAAAACGCAACTTTAATCATTAATTGCTATTGTGATAGATTTATAAAACCTAATAAAATTATACTTTTATAGAAGTTCTTTTCGAGATAAATCTATACATACCATTTTCATGTGTTCGATATAAATACTGAAAAGTTATCGATAGCCAAAGTTTAGAAAGTTTGACTGCATGCACTCAAAACGATATTCTTTTGTGACTGGAAAGAGTAGTTAAAAAACCTTACAAGAACTTGCAAACTCTACCAGCAATGGACCAATAGATACTTACAGCGAAGCATTCAGATTTAAACGAGACATCTTCAGAACCAAGTAAACCGCGGAATACATGCCTAAGAGAAGATATAGAGTTTGATTCACTGGAAATCTGAAACTCCTATTACTATTCCTTCATACACCTAAAAAACTTAACTTTAGCTGACATAATTACAACTGCTCCCTAGAGAAGATAAGCGAAGAAAATATATTTACAAAACTTAGACCAGGACATGCTAATGGCAAGTGCTATTCATCAGGCTGTCCATAACATATTGCCCTTATTACAAACAACATCCCAAGTTTCCATCTAGCCATATTCAAACTTTATGAAAAGCAGCTGGGAAAAAGAAAACTTACCTGATCTGACAATTTATACAACAAAGCATATCAAACCAAGTTTTCAAGTGTTACTTTAGACAATAAAAGGCAATGTTGACAAAGTAGTACATGGAGAGAGTACGTGGAAGGCCTAAAGAAAGTATGATCCATTCAATGAGCCAATTGTTGTGGCCAGCTTTCTTAGGAGTATCCAAAACTTTTCTCCCACTCTGCTTTTGTCTCCAGATTTATGCATGTGTAAATGTAAAGCTACCGACATCGCTAAACATGCAGCAAACATGGTCTTTTCTTTTACTATCTCCTTCTCGGGACCTCACGTTTCCCTATTGGAGTACTCCAGACATTGGTATTAAACAATGACAACGATCACTGATTAGTAGTCCAATGATAAAAAAAGACTCTTTTACTACTATGACTTGAATAACAAAATTATGCTTAAGAGTAGATAAAATCGTAAAATCCCAGTAATAAACTAGTACAGGTAAATCTACTTCTAAGATCAAATTTTTCTATCTGGTGTTTTGGTGGTGGTGATGGTTTTGGGGCTATGAAGGATCACAGATACTGGAAAAAAAACTTTAAAAAAACAATGGTCTCCAAAATCCAAGTAATCTTTTACTGATTTACATTTGGTCTTCTAACCGAACAGTAGAAAATTTAGAACTGTTCCGGTAAAAGAAAATTACAACAAAAGTTCCAAGATTTTACGGTTTCTTGGAAACCTAGGGCTGTAAAAAAATCGAAAATGGCATTTGAAAAATCAAAATCTTGGAAATTTGGGACCCCAAACCCCTAAAAGCAACACCAAGCAAGAACGCACCAACCAGAGCCCTAGAAAATGACAAAACAAGTTAGCTCCCCGTACACGAACACACATCACCATCTCCATTAATACCATGTGAAACCCAAGATAAAAACAAGTACCCTCAATCCAAACCCCCAAAAACAAGACTAATATAACCCCCACAGGAATCCCACCCTTGCGTACGGAAAAATTAAAAAACTGCAACTTTTCTACCGTACACACAACATACGGCGATAAAGAAATAGAATGCATCAAACAGATTATATTACGATGGAACAAACAAGCGACCCAAGAATCACCAAAAGAAAATGAAAGAACGGGCAGGAAAAGGCAGAAGAAGGCGCAGGGGACGCGAACCTGGGTGCCCCGCCGGTGGACTCCAGAAGCCTCTAGAACCCGCACGCCATGCCCAGGAGCACGCACGCACGCGTAGGGGACAAATGTGGGAGGGGAGGAACCGAGGAAGCGGAGGACCGAGGCGGCGAGAAGAGTCGAGAGGGAGTGGTTTTTTCTTCCAACTTTTCCTCGCTTTATCTCCCTTCTCTGAGAGCGAGGAGGAGAGGAGACGAGGCGCAACAGTTGACGGCGGCTGACGCTGGCAGGTGGGCCCACTTTGGCCTGTGGGTGGTGGTCTTTTTGGTACGTTCTGTCGCCTCCATGAGTGCGAAACTCTCGAGAACGCTGGGGAGTGGGGTTTTTTTGCGGGTAAGACCCTGCCTGCATTGGTAATTGCAACGGGCACCTTGCGGCGTAACGGCTGTGCACTGGCATAGCAGTGTTATGGATAGATACACAACGTTCTTGAAACCGTAGGATGGCTGGCATGTCGATTATCATTATTTTGTTCACACCTTTGTTGGAGGTACAGAGTTATCGTTTTGTCTGAGCGCGGGTGGAGTTTGAGTAGTTTTATTCACAAGGTACTTATTTTCATAAGTTAATAGTGTATTAATAGACGATGAGATGGACTGTCAACAATAAGGAGAACACTTATTAATGAACAGGGTCGTCGTAAATCCCGTAACAGCCTGTTACAGGCAAAAGGAGTATCATATCTACTCACGAACATTTAAAAGAGTTGATTTGATTAAAATAAGACCTAACAGTCAATTTTAGATTTTTTTTAATGGGCGTCTAAGCCTAAAACTTAACTTACAATCAGAAAAACCGAAGAAAACTCCCACAAAAACGCTTTACTGCAGTCGTAACTCTAACACGAAAACTTGTAACATACTTTCTTCTTTTGATCTCTGTGTTGGTGAAAAATAAAGCAAGACTGAGTACAATCAACTGTACTCAACAAGACACATGGAGAAACGCTATATAACAACTTGCAAGGATTTTCAAGAGATGGGGATATATGGATTTTATTAAGTATTGTGGATATGGTTTTATTTGTAAATATTTTTAAACATAAAAGAGTAATAACTTCTTACGGAATTGAGGGTTTCAAAACTTAATTACCAGACTTCAACATTTCCAAATCTACTTATATTTCGCTATCGAAATCACTCATTACATACAACTTCATTTACTGGAAGCACGGCGTATTCAAATATCATTTATAATTGACACTGCAGAGTTACCTAGCTTTACCATAAGATCTCTCAACTCCCACGACAGAGTTAGGAAAATAAGAGTTTTCACTGCTCAATTCTTTATATTGCCTCTACCTAGTAGGTGCTATTTCCCAACAAACTCGGGTGGCTTGTGGCTTCGCCTGATTCGAAGTAGATCTACTGTTGTTAAGTATGATTTTCCCCTCCTATACCACAAAAACTTTGTCGGTCTCCCTCCACCCTTTGTAGATATTCAATCAAATTTGAACAGCTACTAAATCAGGTTTGACAAATCAATTCTTATGGTCGAGCGATCACTATATTCTTTACTTTGCATAAGGTTCTAGTCCTTATATTTTCACTAAGAAAACTTTCATCCACAAACCCTTGTTTCAGTGCCATCCACACTGCCACCTTTCCGGTCCAAGCCTCCACCCTAGGATAAGGTCATGGGAGCCTTCCATCTAGTGGCTTCCCATGATGTCTTCTTACCCCAGAACCATTTTTGAAATTCTAGTGGCAAATTGCCAAGTCTCTTAGTAGTATAAAACAGTTGAGTTCCTAAGCTACCATAATTATTTTATTTATAATAACACTAAGTCTTATCAAGGTGAATATGGCCATCAAATTAAACTGGGTTTTATCAGGTGGTAGGACATAACTAATATCATGTCATTCTAAATATTTATGTACAAGAAATAACAGTGCATAAATAACATAATGAAAATACTGGTAAATAAATAATTAAAGGAATGTAGGTTCAATATGATCAAAAACATGTGACTTGCCTCTTTGTCCATAGTCTCTGATTGTCTTACTGTAGTTTTCAAATTAGATACTGACCTTTTAGTTGCTCCTTAGCTCTTCTGTTGACCAACTCGTTAGGTCCGAATACTAGCATAGAAAACGATGCAAATGAGTTCCTGCTTTGCAGAATGCAAGTTGAGAACAAAATACAATAAAATAACCAAAAGATAAAGAAAATATGTTTGGGCGGTCAGTGTCTAGGTGATACTTGGTTTGGTTTATCGGAGATGGAAATGAGCTAGGTGAGCTTAAGCAGTTGAATTGGCTATATAGGTGGTATTTTGGTTTTGGCAAATGGCTGCAAATATGAATGGGATTGAATTTTGAGGTCAAAATGTTACCTGGGTGGTTTAGAGGTTTATCAGAGTCTAAGATAGCGGGACGGAGCTGGGAAGGGTGTAGACGGACTTAAGAAGATCAAAATGGGTATATATGTGTTTTCAAGGTTTTGGTGAATAATGACAGCTAACACAGTACCAAACACATGTTTGGACCATATTAGGTTTAGGGTTTAGAACTATGCTCTAGTGGTTTTGGGTTTTATCAATGTCTGATATGGGAAAACAAAGCTGGGAAACGGGTAGACAGGCTTGAAGCGCACAAAATGGACATATATATACATTTTATGGTTAGATGAACAGTAACGTGAATGCACTGTTCATTGCGGGTCTGGTACTATTCATGGTGGGTTTGCACTGTTCATTAACGGGTTAGTTACTATTCATACAAGGTCGGGTGCTACAGTACTAGGCCAGTACTATTCATCTTTTTCTCTCGCTAGCTATTGTAGCGCTGAAACAGAGGATTCCTTCCAATAGCAATTACCGACAATACGGTAAACTCCGGTGGAAACCAAGGGCATGGATGGATTCAAGGGTTTAAGAAGGATCCATTTTTGGGCTCAAATGCGGTCAAAAACCATGGGATGGCTGGCAGCAAGGTGAAGAGTGTTTGGAGGATTTTCATAGCACGATGGTTCTCCGAGGTTCTAATTAATGGGAGCATGAGTGCTAGAGCATCCTTAGGGCAAGGGGTGTCGATTATATAATTGGCTTGGGCTATGGTGGCCTATGGCGGTCCGTCCACGGCGGCATGGTTTCGACGGGCGGGGAAGTAGGTGGCCGACAAGTTATGGGGTTTGTGGGGCTAGGACGAGATGGCGATGGGGTTTAGGGTGTCTTGAGGAAGCTATATGCCAGAGTAATTGAAATGTGAAGGAAGCAATGGTAAGAATTGGAATGGTGGGGCTTACTAGTGTATACAGCGACAGCGAAGTTCCTTCGGTCGGCAAGGGGAAAGAATAGCTTGTGGGGTTTGTGATTGCTAATGTTGGCTTTAGAAATGCTCAAGGGTTTATATAGGCGAAGTAAGGCGGTTCGGGGGAGGAGGAAGATATTTCAGGTGGGGAAGGTGCTAGAGGGTTTGGCGGCTATGGAGGAGCTGGCTGCCGTGGTGTGGTGATTTGAATGTCCGAAAATCCTCGGGCACAAGTTGCGGCTATCAAGGGAGCGTAGGGCATGACAGAGGCGTGTACGGGGCAGCGGCCGGTTGTGAGAGGATAAGAGGCAGCGGTGGCAAAATTTGCTTTGGTTACTCAGCGCTTGGTCAACGGAAATGACAAGCATTAAGCGAGTTGCCAGGGACATGGCAGTACGAGGTATGATGGCTTGACTCTTTAGACTGGCGGTGTGAAAGGCGGTTGTGTAATGGCAGCGGCAAAATGGCTTCGACCATTTATCAGACGGTGAACAGTAACGACGACCGGAGGTTTGCACAAATGACTGAGAAAGGTAGCACGGTAAGGGAAGAAAGGTGCAAATGGATGGAGAGCATGCTCATTTGGGTTGGAATTCAAATGAAATCAAACATCAGTAGAATTCGGTTCATTTCTGAAATTCTGGGTTGTTTCAACTTAGGCAATGCCCAGGAACAAATTGCTCGCAAGGGAAATGAGATAGTGGCAATTGTTGGTTCAAATTTAATGTTTTAAGCTATTAAATATACTTTTAAAGGCAAAAAAGTGTAAATACAACATATATCCCTGGCGAATTAATGAGGTGTAGTGCTAACAAAATGGTGGGCCCAATCGACATTCAGATGTAATTTAACATGATTAGCAGTAATGGCTCTGTCCTGGCAAACCTATGGCATGTATAGATACAAGGTACATAGAACTGTAGCCTAGCATGCATGCTTCACAATATATAGCGAGGAATTCAAAGTGTCATCTGCAAGTGGGTTATGATCATTTTGTTCACATTCTGTAGGAGATGTTATCTTTTGCCTTGGTAGCGGCCTATTTTTCATGATGTACTTACTCCATGAGTTAGTTGTATATTATAATAGATGATAGACTAACCTATTGAGGATAAAAACAACACGTAGAAGTGACTAGAAACATATTTGTTGGTAGGGAAATGACATAGTGCCAATTGTTGGTTCAAATTTAATATTTTAAGGTATCAAATATATTTTTAAATACAAACATATCATTCAATGCGAAGGAAAGGTGCAAATACAACATGTATCCCTAGCGAGTTAATGAGGTGTAGTGTTAACAAAATGGTGGGCGCAATCGACATTTAGACATAATTTAACATAATTAGCAGTAATGGCTATGTGCTGGCAAACCCATGGTATGTATAGATACAAGGTTCCCAGAACCGTAGCCTAGCATGCATGCCCCACTGTACACAGCAAGGAATTCAAAGTGCCATCTGCAAGTGGGTTATGATCATTTTGTTCACATTCTACTAGAGATATTATCTTTTGCCTTGGTAGCGGGCTATTTTTCACGATGTACTTATTCCATGGGTTTGTAGCATGTTATAATAGATGATAGACTAAACTATTAAGGATAAAAATAACATGTAGGACTGACTAGAAACATATTTATTGGTTGAGAAACAACATAGTGCCAATTGTTGGTTCAAATTTAATGTTTTAATGTATCAAATATATTTTTAAACACAAAATATTTTTCAATGCGAAGGAAAGGTGTAAATACAACATGTATACCTGGCGAGTTAATGAGGTGTAGTGCTAACAAAATGGTGGGTGCAATTGACATTCAAAAACCATGTGAAACTGATGATTTAAAACTTTTTTGCATGGAACAGGTGATTTTAAACGTTAGACGTTAGTTAACATGATCAGCATAACACTTTGGCTTCCCTAAAGTCTAGAATATCATCCACAACTAAATACGCTACCAATTTAAACCATTAACTACACCTTATCAACCTCTAGGCATCAATGATAAACATCTTGATAATCTTGAATGTAAATTTTAGTGACACGGCGAATAATAAATTGAACTTAAGATGTACAAATAATCACTAAGATGAAGCAATTGATAAACTAAACCAAGAAACTATTAAGTAGTAACATTATAAACTTTAAGGAAATAAGGAAACCATTAAGCAAACAATTGTTACATGGGAAGATACTAAATTGTTTATAACCAAAAGTAATGAACTTCTAGGTGAAGTGAAGAACTATAAAGTGCAATGATCCATTTCATACATCCTCCCATGTATATCACCTTCAACGATCACCTAAAAACAACAAATAAGCAAGGTGAGTCCACGACTTAGCAAATATCATTTTAACATTTCATCTTATATCACCTTTATCTCATTATCACATACTTGTTTTCATCGAGTTTCATACCTATACCTTTTTTCCTATTCTCATTTCATGAATGCCGTGCACAAGACTTAACTTCTCTTGTACATATAGCGGTATAGCTAAGTATTCATCCATCGATGACACACTCTTGTCCTGTCCTTTTTCACACAAGGTCACCCGGTCATTTTTTCATACAGGGTCTCACCTCCACTCTCATGGAGTGCCTACCGAAGTAGGTCTTTGCAACATGGATTCTCACCCTATCCTTTTTCATACAGGGTCCTACCTCCACTCCTGTGGATTGCCTACCAAGTAGGTCTTTACAACACTGTTGCTCACATGCATTGCGATGATTATTTTTTCAATAGTTAATTAACAACATTAATTAATTGACATAACCATCATTGTAACCATAAGCATATGGGCAATTTGAGAACAAGTATCATCATGGTAAGTATTCGTTTAAACAAGCAATAAGCGCAAACACTTGAAAACCATTCTACCATGCACTTGACTTTTCTTAATTGCGACAGCCAAAATGATTTAAATGTGATTATTCTATCTCAATACCAGCTATTGCAATACAAGACAACACTTAATCAACAATGTTCCTACACGCTTCCCAAATTCACCATTCTCCCCTGTTACCAGACAGTCAACCCTGCTATCCTGGTACAAAAAGAATCATAACTTTCACGTACAAGTCCTACTATAACAAATTTTACAATTATCAAACCTACGTAAATTTCTCCACAATTTCTTAGTTAGTCACATCCCAAATTAAATCATCTAACCCCCATGTTGTTAACCCAGAAGACCGATCTGTCATTTTCTGAATAGCAGACTTAATAGTTTTCATATCTTTTAATCTACTCATGCAAACATATAGAATTATAACATTTTCAGAAACTATAGGAAATCATTTACCACTTTCTAGTTACTCTCAAAATTCAATTATGTCATTAAATCCATCAAATTAAAGTTTTCCCCTGACTGCGTCTAGCAACAACCATTTCCTGGACAGTAGTCTTCCTAAAATCATAACTTCTATTCTACTTAACCAAAATTCATATGCTTGGACTCTCTGGAATCCTTAGAAAATTACCAACATTTTTCATATAGGTCCATTTAGTTTTTTTAATCTACCATTTAATCCGCTGCTGTCAAATGATGACCAACCACAGATAGCAGATTTGCAAAATTCATAACTCCGCCTATAGATTATGTGATTAAAAATTCTATGGAAAGATAATAAAATTATCTACAACTATATAGTAGATGACTTTCTCAAATTTAGCCCACACGTTACTTGAAATAATAGTTACACATTACCACAGACAACTCAATCTATTAATCGAACTCGACAAAAATCTATGAATACTCTCTCTAATTCTAACTCTTATATCTACTAAAAAATTAGCAAAATAGAAAGAATATATTTAAATCGTTACCCTGACAGAAAAATTGCAATCTCTTCCTCACAAATTATTCCCTTCTCTTTTTCTTCTTTCTCCTTTTCCTTTCCCTTCCACGCTGCTGTTCTAGAAGATTGTAGTTTTCTCTCTCTACCTTTGGTTACTGTAGCATGGTTTCTCTCCCCTCTCTCTGTCTATCTCTTTCTTTCTAGCCCTACGTTCTCTCTAGACGACACTGTGCTAGCTCTAGCCATGCATGCAGCGGCAAGGCTTCAGCAACAGCCCTGCTATGGCCAGCGGCGCATGCAGTAACAACACGTAGCTGCTAGCAGCAACATGCGCGAACAACATGCAGCGGCAGTGCATCGGCTAGTAATCGCATGCCCTTATCTAATCATGGCACAACTGGCGGCTACAGCCACGCATGCGTGCAGCAGACACAGCAGCAACAAAGCCAGCAAGCACAAATGACAGCGACTCACGCAGCAGCAGCGCAAGACGCGGCGGCAGACACAGCAGCGGCAAGCCAGCAAGCACAAACATGTTGCGCCTACATTATTTTACATTAAATATATTTGTTTGTCACGTCTCACATTCAAGACATTGCATGTGTTATATGTGGTTCGAATCATGCTATATTTGTGGTGAGGCCAGAGTGTGTATGCTAAGTGAATTCATAAATATCATGAATAGATCGAATGTGGGATGGTACATCATGGTGAGCTAGACGTGGAGTGCGTGCGTTAAGTGAATTCATGAATGTCATGAATAGCTCAGATGTGGGATGGCATGTCATGGAGGGGTAGACGTGGCATGAATGTCGGGTTAGTTTTTTTTTGTGTTTTTGCAGTATAAAGATCAATGAAGAAAATGCCACAAACTAATTCAGGGGCAGCACAAAAACTATTGTCTCATGAATTCATCGTTCTCCAGTGAGTCCAGGCATTAGTGTGTGTCAATCCTTCGTGGTCGTAAGTGAGCTTGAGTTCAATCCTTTGTGGTCATAAGTGAGCTCGAGTACAATCCTTCGTGGTCGTAAATGAGTTTGAGTATTAATTCTCGTGGTCGTAAATGAATACGAGTACTCGTGGTCGTAAGAGAGTCTGAGTCCTCATAGTCATGCATGTGCATGTGCTCTAACTTGCTGCAA
This sequence comes from Dendrocalamus latiflorus, assembly GCA_017311315.1. NCBI lineage: Eukaryota > Viridiplantae > Streptophyta > Magnoliopsida > Poales > Poaceae > Dendrocalamus > Dendrocalamus latiflorus. Next base: position 18,715,341 of record CM029674.1, read on the forward strand.
CACTATGCACACAAAAAAGGAAGATAGTGCACAGGTGCAAGGCATCGATTGGGGCGGCTTCGGGGAACGGTGACGGTTGGGAGAGGAAGGAAAAACAAATAAAGCTAGGGTTTCTGGTTTTGGGTTCTCTCTCCCATGCCCACTTTTATCATGACATGACTTCAAGTCTGCTTTCAATTCTTCTCGTAAGACTCATTCCAAGAAACAACTCCTCCCTAACAAAATCCGAAATATCCTATTTTATGTATCCCCTTTCTTTAATTACGCACAGATCCTCAAGAGAGATATTTAACTTCGCGATGTGGCTCACTAGACTCGTCAACAACCTTAACCTTCTAGGTGACAAGATCGATGACGAAACGATGGTGAGGAAGTTCCTTCGTGTCGTTCCCTCATGGTACTTGCAGGTCACAATTTCCATTGAGACGCTTATCGACCTCAAGACAATCTCCATTGAAGAGTTGATGGGACAACTCATGGTTGTGGAGGAACGCTACAACTTGGAGGGTGAAACCGGCCTCTAAAGAGGCCAGCTACTCCTCACGAAGGAGGAGTGGTTCACGCACCAGAAGAGGAAGGAGCACGGCGAAGGCTCCTCTAGCGGTGAGAAGAATGGAGGCAGCGTCAGCAATCGATGGCATGACAAGCAGCGTGGTCATGGGCGTCGCAGTGGTAGCCATGATGGTAGAGATTATGTGCCATCTACTAATGGCCATGACATGACGAAGGTCAAGTGTTACAGTTGTAATAATTACAGGCATTTCTCGAAGGACTGCCGCAAGCCACATCACGAGCGCAAGGAAACGACGAACCTGGTGCAAGTGCAGGACGACGCACCGGCGCTGCTGATGGCTAAGTATTGCGAGCTTGTTCAGGTGGCCATTGACACAAAGGAAGTTGTGTACCTCAATGAAGAGAAGGTTGTGCTGATCAATCTCAACACGATTGCGAGTAACCACATGACCAGTGACAAGAACATGTTCACCTCGCTGAATGATCACATGAAAGGCAAGGTGAAATTTGGTGATGGCTCAATGGTGGACAACTGCTAAAAGGACTCCGTGCTGTTTCAGTGCAAAAACCAGGAGCACCAAGTACTCACAGAGGTATACAACATTCCTCAAAAATGGTCTAATATTATTAGTCTTGGCCAACTCGAGGAGGGTGGCTGCAAAATTGTACTTGAGGACAGCGAGCTCAACATCTTCGACCGGCAACGAGCATTACTGACACGAGTGCAACGGTCATGGAATAGGCTCTATACACTTGGCCTGAACCTAACCGCACCTATGTGCTTGAAGGCACAGGCAAGTGAGGTGGCATGGCGCTGGCACACGTGCTACAGCCATCTCGGCTTCTGCGCCCTACACGACCTAAGCACCAAGAGAATGGTGGAGGGCGTGCCTGTCACCAATCATGTGCAGCAGTTTTGTGATGGCTGCATCCTCGGCAAACAACATCGAGTATCGTTCCCACACGTCTCATAATATCGTACGGAGCACAGCCTAGAGCTAGCTCACAGCAACCTGTGCAGCCAGATCATGCCGACCACACCGGGTGGTGGGCACTATTGTTTTGCTAATTATAGATGACTACAGCCACTTAATGTGGCTAGAGGTGATCAAGTCAAAGGATGAGGCATTCAGGTTCTTCAAGAAGATAAAGGCCATCATCAAGAACGAGATTGGTTTCAAGCTGAAGGTGTTTCAAACCGATCATGGTAGGGAGTTTAACTCCATCGACTGCAATGACTACTGTGACGAGATGGGCATCAAGCGATACACGACTGTGCCATACTCACCGCAACAAAATGGCATCGTGGAGTGCTAGAACCAAACGGTTGTGGAGATGGCTCGCAGCATGTTGAAGAGCATGATGATGCTTACCGTGTTTTTGGGCAAGGCAGTAAAGATAGCGATGCATGTTCTGAATCGAGCACCGACATGTAGCCTGGATGGTGTAACACCATATGAGGTGTGGCACAAGCGGAGGCCCAATGTCCACTATTTTTGTACGTTCGGATGTGTGGCACGTGTCAAGAAGGTAGGCCCAGGTGTCACCATACTTTCCAATTTCTCTATGTTGATGGTGTTCATCGGGTATGAGGAGGGCTCAAAGGTCTATCGTGTCTATGATCCACTCACAAAGAAGCTCTATGTGACGCAGGATGTCATGTTCGAAGAAAAGCGAAAATGGCACTGGACAACATCATCTTTATCGACTGGCGCTAGCGGACCCGCCACGTTCACCGTTGAGTACACCAACGTGACAGATGACACTCCGGTGGACACCGATCTCACCATGTCTTTGCCAACGATGAATACGCCTGTGACGCCACAAGCTGCGGAGCCACACCAGTCTACAACATCGCCTGAAGCTGTGGTGTAGTGGGCAACAGTACCGACTGGCGCATTGCATGATTCTAAAGGTGTGCCGCTCAAGTATCACACGGTGCAAAACATCTACAGCACAACTGAGGTGGTGCAGATCGACAACATCGGGCCCACTGATGAAGACATGGAGCACAACAGCCTCTGCCTCCTTGGTGCTGAAGAGCCAACGAGCGTACAGGAGGCGCTCTCAGACATGGCATGGAAGAAGTCTTTGAACAAAGAATTGAAGTTCATCTATGACAACAACACTTGGGAGTTCATAGTACTCCCTGGTGGTCATCGAGCAATCGGGCTCAAATGGGTTTTTAAGGTGAAAAAGATCCTCAAGGTAACATTGTTAAGCATAAAACTCGCCTGGTTGCAAAAGGATATGCACAATGATAGGGGTAGACTTCGATGAGGTATTTGCACCTGTGGCTCGCATGGAGATAATGCGGGTACTGATTGCACTGGCAACTGGCAGATACATCATATGGATGTGAAGTCCGCTATCTTGATTGGTGATCTGGTTGAGGAGGTGTACGTCCAATAGCCTCCAGGGTACATTGATGATAACCACAAGAATAAAGTATTGAGGCTACGCAAGGCCTTGTACGGGCTGCGGTAGGCACCGCAAGCCTGGAACTCAAAGCTGGATGCCACCTTGGTGTCGCTCGGGTTCACGAGATTTCCACTCGAGCATGCGGTGTACTGGTGGGATAAAGGCAACACATTTTTGCTCATGGGGGTGTACGTTGATGACCTCATCATCACTGGCTCAAGCGTTGATGGCATCACCAAGTTCAAGGCCCAGATGAAGGATCTCTTCAGCATGACCTATCGCAGTTTGCTAAGTTATTATTTGGGCATCAAGGTCAAGCAAGAAGACGGGATGATCCCGCTATCACAGAGTAGCTATGCATGCAAGATTTTGGAAGTAGCGGGAATGGCATGGTGCAATCCGTGCTCGACACTGATGGAGAACCAGCTAAAGTTGAGCAAGAAAGATGGCAGTGCCACTATTAATGCCACTGAGTACCATAGCATCGTCGAAAGTCTTCGCTACCATGTGAACATGAGGCCAGGCATTTCTTATGCTGTGGGCATTGTTAGCAGGTACATGGAGGCACCAACGTCATAACATTTTGCTGTGGTGAAGCACATTCTTTGCTACATGAGCGGCACGACTAGATTTGTGTGCATTTACATGAGGACAAGCACGCTGGATCCTAAACTTGTCGGCTATAGCAATAGTGACTTGGCGGGCGACACTGACGACCGCAAGAGCACCACGGGTATGGCATTCTTCCTTGGTGCAAGTTTGATCACTTGGGTGTCATAGAAGTAGAAGATTGTGGCGTTATCCTCGTGCGAAGTTGAGTACATCATGGCAACAACAGCAGCATGCCAGGCAATCTGACTAAGTCAGCTCCTTAGAGACCTGATGAGTATGGAGCCAAAGAAGGCAAAGCTACTCATGGACAACAAGTTGGCAATTGCTTCTGCAAGAACCGGTGCTCCATGATCACAGCAAATATATTGATACGAGATATCATTTCATTCACGACTGCATTGAAGATGGCAAATGAGATGTGGAGCACATTGGCACCAATGAGCAGCTGGCTGACATTCTTACGAAGGCCATCGATCATGTCAAGTTCATCGAACTAAGCAGAAGATTGGGGTGGTCGAGGTGAAGCCGGTGCGCTATGGTTAGGGAGTGATTTGTTGGACTTAACCACGTCGCACGTAGATTATCTTACGTTAAACATGTTTGTTTGTCACGTCTCACGTTCGAGACGTTGCATGTGTTGTATGTGGTCTGAGTTGTGATGCGTTCGCGGCGAGGCCAGAGTGCGTGCGTTAAGTGAATTCATAAATGTCATGAATAGCTCGGGCGTGGAATGGCAAATTTATGAATGTTATGAATAGCTCGGATATGGGATGGCATGTCGTGGTGAGCTGGATGTCGAGTGCATGCATTAAGTGAATTCATGAATGTCATGAATAGCTAGGACGTGGCATGGCACATCATAGAGGGTTGGACGTGGCGTAAATGTCGGATCAGTTCTTTTGTGTTTTTTGCAGTATAAAGATCAATGAAGAAAATGCCACAAACTAATTCAGGGGCAGCACAAAAACTATTGTCTTGTGAATTCATCGTTCTCCAGCGAGTCAAGGCATCCGCTGTGCCAATCCTTCATGGTCGTAGTGAGCTCAAGTTCAATCCTTTGTGGTTGTAAGTGAGCTCGGGTACAATCCTTCATGGTTGTAAACAAGTTTTAGTATTAGTTCTCGTGGTCATAAACGAGTACGAGTACTCATGGTCATAAGAGAGTCTGAGTCCTCGTAGTCGTGTTTGTGCATGTGCCCTGACTTGCCGCACACTATGCACGCACAAAAGGAAGACGGCACACAGGTGAAGGCATGGACTGGGGTGTCTCCAGGGAGCGGCAACATCTGGGAGAGGAAGGAAAAAACAAATAAAGCTAGGGTTTCTGGTTTTGGGTTCTCTCCCCATGCCCACTTTTGGGCAGGTTTGTTTTGGCTTATTCGTGGCTTATGCTCGTACTGTCTACAGTAACTAGCTTTTAAACGATGCGTTTTTCAAGGTGGAGTCAATAGAAAAATTGTAGTAAAAAGTGTACTGAGTTCAGCTATACTGGCTAAAATTGCATGTAATTATTTTCTTGTACATACTACCTTTTGCGAACAGCCAGAATTCAAATATTTAAGCCATAAGCCATCAACCCAAAAGAACCCACCATTTATCATGGCATGACTTCAAGTCTACTTCCAATTCTTCTCATATGACTTTTTAATACATTTTGTTGTTATTAAGATTTCCTAGAATTTATTTGGGCTTTTCTAAAATTTGCTTTATGCAAATTAAAAGGAGAGATACGCAATAAATATCAATAATAATAAAATGATGGCAAAATTTACATCTAGGGAAAACTCCATAAAAAATTGAAAGTGGCAGCTATAATGAAATTTGAATTCAACTTCAAAACTCAAATTCAAATCCAAATCCAAAACCAAAATAGGTCAAAAACATCTAGAAACTCATGTTGGGATGGCCCATTGCCTTTTTCCTCCCTTTTCTCCTCCTCGGACCATAGCCCACTCCCCTTCTTTCTTCTCTTTTCTCTTTCTTCCCCTGTTCTTTCCTCAGCTCAACACACCATCCTAGCCACACCGCTTGCGCTACACTCCCATGCACGTGCACATGCATGACCTAACACCACCGCACTTGTACCTGACTCGCACCCATGCCTGGCCCCCCTTCTTCTCTCGCCGCATGCACTCCTGACCATGTGTCACTCCGCGTGCCCTTGCAGTCGCCTGGCCTCATGTTTCCATCTCTCACCCATAGCACCATGTCACCCATGCTGCGTCGCGTCACGCACATTGCCTCAGCCCACACTGTGAATTGTGTTGGCGTCATGGGCCACAAAACCCCACGCCGTGTTGCCTATAAAAGCCCGAGTAGCTTGCTCATTGATCCTTGGCACTCCCTTGTTCCACTTCCATTCCCCTCCATCCTCCCCATCAAGCCTTGGAGAAGAAATCAAGCTCGAGCCAACCTGCCTGCTCTGACTATCACCTCCCCTCGCCATTCCAGCCAACCCAACGATCGAGCCCCTCCCCTATCTGACTACGTCAAAGTGTGTTCCACACCTCCAATTTAATTTCAACCTAGTCAATTGCACGACTTCTCCTCAAGAGCATCGTGTGCCACTTTCTCCCTCTCCTTTGGCTGAAAGCCACCACTACCATCGCCCTCCCCTGTCCAGTGATCCTCTGTCGGATCGGAAATGGCAACAGAGGGGGGTAAATGGTGCCTCTTAAAAATTAGCCCCCAAAAGTATCCACTGAAGATCTCCACTCCGATAGCTATGATAGCTATGAAGTAGATGAATCAAGTTCTATGGAAACACATGCTGACCAGACACGAGAAAGAAGCGAAAAGACAATACACTGAAGGGAAATAACAAAAATCAGGCAGACTGCCAGGGGCCGGTCAGACCGTAGGCTTGAGGCCGGTCTGACCGCACCCTGGCCGCCAGTCTGACCGCCGGTCAGTGGCTGGTCTGACCGCCCAATGACCACCGGTCTGACTGCCACAGACCGAGCGGTCTGACCACCATGGATAAACCGGTCAGACCAGCCTTCGGGATCAGCAGGCTGAAACTGAACAGCAGAAGCTGAACTTTGCTAAAATCAAATGAAATTGAGAAATTTTTCTGATGTTTTCAGGCCAACAGAGCAGGAACTTAATTTAAATAGCTACAGGACTCCAGAAAACAAAAGAACTCATAAAGAGAGCAATTAATCAAGAATTGAGCATAAATCTGAAAAGAGAGTTGAAAATGATCAAATTTTCAATTTGCTCATCAATCTTGAATCCTTTGCTCATGAGATTTTGCAATCAGCTTAGCAATGATCTCAGGACTTGAGAACCCAAAACTCAAGCCATCTTTTGAAGGGAATCAGAAGATTCAACTATCCCCTGACATGAAACCCTAATTTTCTCAGAGCAGGGAAAATTGAGCGAAGGCACAGAAGAATCGTATAATCAGTGAATCCTCCATTTGCTCTTGGGAATGGAATGCCCAAGTGGTCTAGAATATTTTCCCATCACAGAGCATCTTATTTTGCAACTTCTTAACAAGAAACAATCTTTAGAACACAAGAACTGAAGAGAACTAGAAAACCAGTCAAAACACAGAAAGGAGAACAAAGAGCCAATACATCTCAAGCATAACATTTCTCATGATGAAATTGAGGAAGAGAGATGAATGATTACAAATGGTTTTAGCTCACATCTCACTACATGCTTGGGAACACTCAAGCAGGAGCTCACTGGAACACACTCTCCTGAGCTCTCTCTCTCTCTCTACGGGAATGCATGCAGACCACTCCCTTGACCTCTCCTTTTATCAACAAAGCTCACACACAAAAGGAGGAAATCAAGAAGTGTCATACAACAACCACTCCCTCACCTCACACACAATATGAGGCAATACGTCAACACACACAACCAGATTTTGGAGGAAAATCCACCCACTCCACTCATTTGCTTGAGTCAATTTACCAAATTGCCCTCAAGCACCTTCCCAGAAGCTTCCCGCAACCGGTACCTTGAACGTCTGGACCTCGACTCCTCCCTGAGTCTAGTCCCGGTCCACCTCGCTGTACACGACCGCACCCGGTATCCTGACCGTCTGGACCTCCAACTCCACCTGAGCCTAGTCCCGATCCACTCGCCGCTGCCCGTCATGTCCACCCGACACCGACCGAGACCTCTGACTCTACCTGAGTCTAGTCTTGGTCTGTTCCGTCGCACACGACCACAACCGACTTCCAACCGTCTAGACCTCCGACTCCTCCCTGAGCCTAGTCTCGGTCTGCTCGTCGTCGCCCGTCGTGTCCTCCACCGGTAGCTCCAGCTCCGGTTCCTCGTCTCCCGACTCGCAACCACCTCACCAGCCTCGATCATCTTCGGCATCACCGACCGTCTGGACCTCAACACCTCCTGTGCCTAGTCCCGGTCCTCCTTGCCTCACCATAACCTAGCTCCAAAGTCCTGCAATCACACAGACAATTCAGCAAACCATCACATAGCACCGCACGAAACATCATATCAACATAAATGAAAGGTACTCAACCCTAGAATACCCAAAACAAACTCAAACTCTCTAACACAACCGTCAATTACTCATCACAAACATGGGGATACCTCCACATGGTCTCTCATCCTCTCTTTGATTTATCTCTCTGTGAGCACCTCCACATCACCTTCTCCCTTTCCCGATTGTTAATTTGTGCTCCCCTCCACCCCAAGTAGCCGGCACCACAAAGCTCGTCGCACTGCCCCCGGCCCTCATCGTCGGCCCACCTCGCAGCTCCTCCACCTCCATCATCTGGTCTGGTGAGTCCTCTCCACCCATCTCTAGCTCGTGTGCCCCCCTACTTTCTCCTATTTTCCTCTTCAGCGTCACCGCCCCTTTTCCACCCCTACTCTAGCCGCCCTGCACCACCGATGGCTCACCTCTATGCCAACATGAGCCATAAGCCACCTCCTCTAGCTTCCTCCTCGAGCATTCCATTTTTATGGTCAATGTTGCCCCACGTGGCCATCTTACCACCGACAAGCTCGCCATGGCCATGTGTCACCTCTCCCTTGGTCGGCGTTGCCTCCCCTCTCTATCTCTATCTCACTCTTGCCCCCTCTCTGCAAGACCAATAGGCCCAAGAACTATTCATTGCCATCTGTCATTGTTTACTGCTCATTTTTCCAGTAAAAAATAATTTAGAAAAATTAAAATATTTAAGAAAAATCAAATGGAAATGTGATAAAAAAAACAATTTAGTTATAAATAAATATAGAATAAAATTAATTTAGGAATTATATAAGGGTTTATGCAAATTGAAAATATTTAAAAATTAAATCTTGATTAGTTGCACGACAATAAGGATTAGCAAATTAAATAATGGCCAAGAATAATTGGTGTAGGAATAAACCATGTAAAATATAATTATTTATATATTACAAAAATCAAGAGGGTCCTTTTCAAAATGAATATTATGTTAAATTAAGGTAATTAATTTGAATAGTATATCACTACTATTAAATTATAAACATAAAATTTTTAAGGATTACCTTGAAATATAATTGATGTTATTCAAAGATTATTAGTATTTAATTTAAAGTGAAAACTTTAAACAAGATGTCATTAATATTGATTTTAAAATTCAAATATTAGTTGAACACAACATTAAAATATAATTTTGTATATATAAACAATAATTCTAAGTAAAGAGTTTATTCAATATAATATGTGTAATTTAGTTAAAGAAACTATTTTGAATTCAAACATTCATTGACAACACTGGTAGAATGTAATCTTATGTAAATAAAAAATGATAATAAATTTAATCAACATATAATTAGAACTCATAAAAATTTAATTAGAGAATATTTTAAATATAATTAATTATCCCACTAACACATGGACCACTAGTCATTCTAATAGTTTTTCTAAATTAAAAACTTGATGAAATGCATGCATGATAGTAGGGTTAGTTTAATTAGGTTTTAGTTTGTAAGAGAAGCCATCTATGTGTCACTAAGCTGTCTCAAGTTCTATTTATTAACTTCAAATTATGAGTAATTATTGTCTTAACTAAAGTTAGCTATTAATTAGCAATTAGTGGTATCAACCATTTAGGTGCATCTCTACTGTAAGGATATTATAGAAACTAATTGAATAGTTGATCCCATATTTCAGTTAATTATTGAATTAATCTTTCAATTAAATCACAATTGAACCTCAATTAATAACAGGTCATGACCTTCCTAGCCATGTGAAATCTAAGATTAATATGGTTAGTTAAATTATACCTATCATAGATAGAGCTCTCGTCATAATTCTTAAATAATAATATTTGGTAAATGATGCCCAGAGCACTATGTAGACCCTTGTATATGTCCATAGGTCTCAACTAACTCATAGAACTTTCTTAATAAATAGAAAATAATAAAAGAAATCATCAAGTTAGGTTCAACTAATATTATCCACCGGTCAGTTATGTCTAACCGCCTACGAATCCGGAGTGGAATATTCTTGTGAATATTCATTCAAGCTCCTCGATCAATCCTTGATGTTTTTCCTAGCATATTTCCTTCATGCCATTTCCCCTTTGCTCGAACTTCGTTTAACCCCATCTACATCCCACTCTCTCTAAAATCCTATCTATTGTCACCAATAAATCATGATAGAATTTAATTAAGTTTATTTGGATTTATTTGATTTTTTGATGTTTAATTGAGTTGACTCAAATTTATTTAGTTGTCTTTGGATTTACTTGGATTCAGTTATTATTCATGTAATTAGAATTTAGAGTCTAAGAAGAAGTAATAGTTCCAGTGAGATCAACAGTTGGCAGTGGCTGAGGCTGGTATGTGGGGCCACAAGTTGACCTGTGGCCTATGGTGGTGGGTACGTGACTTTTTGATAGGTTCTATCGCCTATGTGCTTGCGAAACTCTTGAGGACATTGGGGAATGGGGTCCTTTTGCTGGCAAAACTCTATCTAAATTGGAAATTACAACGGGCACCTTGTGGCATTTGAACGTGATTAACTGCAATGGCTATGCACTGGTAGAGCTATGCTATGGATAGATACAATGTTCTTGAAACCGTAGGATGGCTTGCATGCTTCACTGTGCATGGCGAGGAATTCGCGTGTTGCATCTGCATGTGGATTATGATAATCCTTGTAACACTTTGTTGGAGATAGAGAGTTGTCATTTTTCTGTTGTGGTATGGATGGATACAATGTTCTTAAAACGTAGGATGGCTATCGTGCATTACTGTACTCAATGAGGAATTCACGTGTCGCATCTGCATGTCAATTATGGTTATTTTGTTAACACTTTGTTGGAGGTACAAAGTGTTATGTACCTCGTTCACAGCTTCATTAATCAACACTCAATCAGAGTCCCTTCACGGCTAGACTACAGACACAAGTAATACTCCTCCCCCCTGTAGCGGTCTGGGCCGAACGGTCAATAGACCCAATCTTCTGCTGGGTACCTTCGGCTGGGCCATCTCATCTGAATACTGGTCTGTCTTCCTTGTGCGGACTAGCAGCATGACCGGTAACATGACATTCCTCCCCCTTTAGGATCGACTTGTCCCCAAGCCGGAGCTTCAGGAAAACGACAAGCTATATCCGCATAATCCTCCCAGGTAGCATCGGCAGGAGACATACAAGACCATTGCACCAATATCTAAGTTGAAGCTATGGTGCCATTTTGCTGAAGCTGACTCTCCAAAATCTTGATCGATACTTGCGCTTGTTCATGTTCCAGTAGGTTAGGCTGCAACACATCTCCAGGAGACAATGCCATCTTCAATTGGGACACATGGATCACTGGATGGATGGTGCAAGTCGGTGGTAGCTTAAGTCGATATGCCACTACTCTGATCCTCTCCTCCACCTAAAAAGGACCAAAATACCGAAATGACAGTTTATGATTAGCTCTTAGTGCGACTGATGATTTAGCATAGAGCTGTAGCTTCAAATACACCTAGTTCCCAACTATGAACTCTCGCTCTGATCTCTTTGAGTCTGCCTAAGCTTTCATACACTGATTTGCATGATTCAAATGATACTGTAATAGTTTGGTAATCACTTCCCGTTCTGCAAAACCACGTCTCCAAATCAGGCACTGCACAATCAGAAGGATCCCCTATTCCAAAATGGTGAGGAATATGTCCATAAAGCACCTCAAATGGAGATATGCCAAGAGTAGAGTGAGAGGAGGTATTGTACCAGAATTCAACTAAGGACAGCCATTCAAACCACTTCTTTGGGCAAGCATGTACAAAACAATGCAAGTATGCCTCCAAGCACTAATTGACTCTTTTTGTTTGTCTGTTGGTTTGCGGGTAATACGCAAACTCAACTTGAGTTGTGTCTGCACCAATCTAAAGAGCTCTCTCCACAAGGCGCTAGTGAATATGCGATCACGATCGGAGATGATGGACTGTAGCAAACTGTGTAACTTGAAAATATTGTGAAGGTAAGCTTGGGCCACTTGCAAGGCAGTAAACGGGTGCGATAAGGCAACAAAATGAGCATAATGAGAGACCTTATCTACCACCACCATTATACTATTGAAACCCACTGATCTAGGCAGCCCCTCAATGAAATCCAACGATACCATCTGCCACACGTGATCTGGAACCGAAAGAGGTTGAAGGAGTCCGAGGTAGTGAACATGCTCGGACTTGGCCTGCTTGCAGATGGAACAAGCTGCCACATATGCACTTATCTCCTTCTTCATACCTGGCCAAGCGAACAATTTGTGAATGCGCTTGTAGGTTACTTGAAAACTAGAGTGACCTCCCACCGCACTAGAGTGTAAGGAGCCAATAATGTTTTCCTACAATTCTGGGTTGGAACCCACCCAAACACACCCTTGCCACCTGAGAATACCATCCTTTAACTAGAAGTTGGGATTTTTTCCCCTTGTCCACACTCAGTTTAGTAAGCAGCCATTTGGTCTTAGGATCACTTTTGTATCCCTCGGCGACTTCTTCCAACCAAGTTGGTACACAAGTAGAGATAGTGGCTAGGCAATCTTGAGGATCTATTACTTTCCTAGATAAGGCATCAGCCACATGATTCTCAGCCACTTTCTTGTATAGAAACCTATACTGCAGTCCGAGTAATTTAGTCATCACCTTTTGCTGCCAAGGTGTAGACAAACGTTGATCTCCCAAATGTGAAGACTTCATTGATCCATTATGATCATAAACTCGGCCTGCTGCAAATAAGTACACCATTGATCCACCACTAAAATGATAGCCAAGCTCTATTTCTCGTATGTGGACAATCCCTGTGTTCGAGGTCCCAACGCCTTGCTAAGATAAGCCACTAGGTGGCCTCCCTGCATCAAGACCGCACTGATTCCCCTCTCTGAAGCATCTATTTCAATTTCAAATGGTTCCTCAAAGTCTGGGAATGCTAGAACAAGTGTTGTGATTAGTGTCTTCTTCAAAGCTTGGAAAGAAGCCTCCTTCTTATATGTCCGCTGAAAAATGACATTCTTCTTCAATAAGTCTATAAGTGATTGGATGATCACCCCAAACTGGCACACAAACTTATGGTAGTACCCTGCAAGGACCAAAAATCCCCTAACCTCTTTGACATTCGTCAGGGTGGGCCAAGACTGCACAGCTTCAATGTTCTTACTGTCTGTGGCCACCCCTTCCTTGCTAATCACATGTCCCAAGTAAGTGAGTCTAGGCTGAGCGAAAGTGCATTTGTTTCTCTTGATTTTCAACTAATGGGCAGCAAGGATAGCAACATCTAATGTAGCACCCTCACATGCTCTTCCAAGGTGCGGCTATACACCAAAATATTGTCAATGAAGAATAAAACTCCCTTCCGCAGTACTGAAGCCAAAATTGTATTCATGAGCCCTTGAAAGGTAGCTGGCACACTTGTCCGACCATACGACATCACGTTGAACTCAAACTGCTCATGGTGAGTTTTAAAAGGTGTCTTATGCTCATCCTTGGGTTGCATCTAGATTTGGTGGTAGCCAGCGCGCAAATCCAAGCTAGTAAACCACTAGGATCATGCCAATTCATCTAAGAGTTCATCAATGATGGGCAGTGAGTAACGATACTTGATGGTAATCACATTCAAATGGTGATAATCCACACAAAGGCACCATGTCTTGTCTTTCTTCAGTACCAGCAGCACGGGTGATGCAAAGGGACTTGCACTCAATTGGATCACACCTTGGGTTAGCATCTCCTTTACTTGCCTTTCAATTTCATCCTTCTGCAACGGATTATACCAATAAGGCCTCAAATTCATTGGTTGAGCCCCGAGCAACAGGGGTATGGTGTGATCGAATGCTCTTCTTGGTGGAAGCCCTTGCGGTTCCTCAAAGAAGTGAGCATACTGCTACATCAATGATTGAATCTCAGTAGGTATGTGTTCCTTAACCTTCTTGACCTCTTCCAACTGACACAACTGCTCCCCTGGCACCATTTGAATTAAAAACATCACCTCCGAAGAAGACTGGGGCCGAACTCCTTGTAGCTAAACCCTCTTATCCTTATGCCAAAAAGTCATGAGCTTCTTGCGCCAATGCATTACCATGAGGCTATGTATCTCTAGCCAATCCATTCCGATGATCACCTCATAACATCCTAGGGGCAAAACCTTGAGGTTGGAGTGAAACTCATGCCCTTGAACTTTCCATTTACATTGCTAAAACTCCTGGTGGCAGTGGAGTATTCCCCATCTACAATGCGAACTTGCACTGGTTTCATGGACCGTTAGGCTCCAGTCAGCCGGCTAGCAAAGGACTCACTCACAAAACTATGTGAACTACCCGAATCCACCAAGATCAATGCCTCCTATCCTTGCACTAACCCATATAATCTGACTATGCAAGGTGCCTCTCCCCCACGGATGACCTCCTTAGAAATGGCCATCAAATCGCCCTCGGATGCTTCCTCACCACATTCAGATTGTGTTGACATATGCTCCCTATCTTGTAGTAACTCCAGTAGCTCTTCGACCACATGGATTTAAACAGTTGGATTGCACTTGTGCTCACGGCTCCAGCATTCTCCACTGTGTGGCATAGGCCACAGCCATGGTGATATGCCCGTAGAGCAGCCAGCCGGTCGGCACCTGGAGAGGGCCTTGCCACCACATCAACACCACGTCGATCCTCTACTCGTGCCCCCACCACTAGTATCTCCTTGCCAGGAGGCAGTGGCAATGGCAACGCCACTCGCAACGAAGCCTGAGTGCCCAACATGGACTCTAGTCGGTGGACGTCTCTCCTTACCGCCTCCAATACCTCCTCCTGTAAACAAGCCAAAAAGACGACAGTATCGAGATCGGAAGGGCGGTGCAAAATGACCGCGAAGTGCACATCACTCCGGAGACCATCAATAAACTAGGTAACAAAAAACATGGGATCCCAAGAATGATGAGCTAACAATTGATGCATAAGGTCATTAAATTTTTCTGCATATTCCGTGATAGAACTAGTGTGGCGAAGACGGTTTAGTTGTCTAATTTGTTGTTGGAACTCTTCTATACCGAAATGAGTACAAACAGTAGTAGCAAATGACTCCCAGGTGGGGTGTTGCAAATGTGCACTAGAGGATTGCAACCATCGCATAGCACTACCCATGAAATACATGGTAGTTAAGTTAACTTTGAACTCTGGGTGAACAACACAAACTCTAAAGTAATTTTCACACCTTAGCTACCATGCCCTGGGACTCTCACCATCAAAAGGTGGAAAATCTACCTTGAGTGGGTGGTGGTGATGTCTTGGGATTCTAACATGAGACTCAAAGTGCGAAATGATGATGTTGAGGGCTTTGCGGATAGTGCTTACCATTGTCCAGAGGCCACAAGGGAGAGGCCTCCCCATTAGCCATCCTCCGGTATTGTGGTTCTTCGCAGTGGCCATTAGGTCCTCGATCACCTCCAGCAGGGACCGCCCACGGCACTTCCTCAGGCCGCGGCCGGATTGGGTGGACGGGGGTGGTCAACATCGCTTCTGGTTTGGGGAGGATACCAGGCAGATCCATCGGATGAACCGTCAGCACTGGATTGCTTGCGATCTGTTGGATCTGCTTACACAGCTTGCCCATCTCGACCCGCAGCTCCTCTGTTGCCTTCTCTGCTACCAGCCTCCACTATTGTAGCTCGAGCACGACTAGCTTGATTTCCTCCATGGATCAAAGAATCACACTTCCTTATGTTTGCAACTCCTTGATTGACTCTCCCTGAGCCTTGATGGCCTTGATCAGATTAGCGATTTGATCCATCTCCTCCGCTCCGGTTTGAGTTCTCGTGCGATAATGCAGCGGCTCTAGGGCTTCGAGTGTGGCACTGCTACCAGATGTTATGTACCTCGTTCACAGCTTCCTTAATCAACACTCAATCAGAGTCCCTTACAATATGTAGCTATGGATTATTTGGAAAAGCAAGAAGGGGGAACAAGAGGAGAAGGGGAGATTAGACTGGGATGGGGAAAATAGTACTCTGTCTAGTACATTGTCGATGCCTTCATAGCCAAACTACAGACACAAGTAATACTCCTCTCCCCTGTAGCGGTCTAGGCCGAGTGGTCAATAGACCCAATCTTCTGCTGGGTACCTTTGGCTGGGCTGTCTCATCCAAATACTGGTCTGTCTTCCTTGTGTTGGACTAGCAGCAGTGGCCAGTAACATGACACAGAGTTATCATTTTTCCTTGGGGCGGGTAGAGCTTGAGTGGTTTTCTTCACAAGGTACTTATTTTCATAAGTTAAGAGCGTATTAATAGATGATGGGATGGACTATCAAGGAAAAGGATAACACTTAAGCAATGCCCAAAAATGTATCTCTTGCAAGGGAAATGAGATGGTGATAATTGTTGGTTCAAATTCAATGTTTTAAGCTATCAAATATACTTTTAAAGGCAAACATATCCTTCAATGTGAAGGAAAGGTGTAAGTCAACATGTATCACAGGCGAGTTAATTAATGAGGTGTAGTGCTAACAAAATGGTGGGCCCAATCGACATTAAGATGTAATTTAACATGATTAGCAGTAATAACTCTGCGCTGGCAAACCTATGATATGTATAGATACAAGGTTTATAGAACCGTAGCCTAGCATGCATGCTTCATTGTATACACTGAGAACAACAAGTGGGTTGTGATCATTTTGTTCACATTTTGTTGGAGATGTTATCTTTTGCCTTGGTAGCAGCCTAGCTATTTTTCACAATGAACTTATTCCATGAGTTAGTAGATATTATAATAGATGATAGACTAACCTATCAAGGATAAAAATAACAGTGTAGAAGTGACTAGAAACATATTTGTTGGTAGGAAATGACATTGTACTAATTGTTGGTTCAAATTTAATGTTTTAACGTATCAACTATATTTTTAAGTACAAATATATCCTTCGATGCAAAGGAAAGGTGTAAATACAACATATATCTCTAGTGAGTTAACGAGGTGTAGTGCTAACAAAATGGTGGGCGCAATCAACATTCAGAAACCATGT
This sequence comes from Dendrocalamus latiflorus, assembly GCA_017311315.1. Taxonomy (NCBI): domain Eukaryota; kingdom Viridiplantae; phylum Streptophyta; class Magnoliopsida; order Poales; family Poaceae; genus Dendrocalamus; species Dendrocalamus latiflorus. The sequence goes on from CM029674.1 coordinate 18,732,330, forward strand.
GAAACTGATGATTTAAAACTTTTTTTGCATGGATCAAATGATGCTAAATGTTAGACATAAGTTAACATGATTAGCACTAATGGCTCTACTTGGCAGACCTATGGTATATATAGATACAAAGTTCATAAAACCATAGCCTAGCATGCATGCTTCACTGTTCACAGGTAGGAATTCTAAGTGCCTTCTGTAAGCGGGTTATGATCATTTTGTTGACGTTCTGCTGGAGATGTTTTCTTTCGCCTTGATAGCGGGCTAAGTTTCACGTTGTACTTATTCCATGAGTTGGTAGTATATTATGATAGATGATAGACTGAACTGTCAAGGATAAAAATAACATGTAGGAGTGACTAGAAACATATTTATTGGTAGGAAAATGACATAGTGTTAATTGTTGGTTCAAATTTAATGTTTTAAAACATCAAATATATTTTTAAATATAAACATATCCTTCAATCCGAAGGAAAGGTGCAAATACAATATGTATCTCTCCAGACTTAATGGGATGTAGTCAGTGGCGAAGCTACATTGATGGCTGTGGGTGCGGATGCACAGAAAAATGAAAAACCAATACTATAATCGAATTTTTACCATGGTTGTAACTTAAATTTCCACACTCACAAGACAAGCGCACCCCCCTCCGATTTGTTCTAGCTTCGCCACTGGATGTAGTGCTAACAAAAAGGTGGGTGCAATGGACAATCAAAAACGGTGTGGCACATTACGATGTAAATTTTTTTGGGTGGAACTGGTTATGCAAAACATGACGCATGGTTAACGTGATTAGCCGTGACAAACACTAGGTTAGCACGTATGCTTCACTATGTACAAGTACAACGAGGGATTCACGTGCGTCATCAGTCATCTGTAGTTACATCATTTTGTTCACATTTTGTTGGAGATTTAAAGTTACTTTTTGCCCTGCAATAAGAGTTACCTTTTGCCTTGCGGTGAGCTACTTTTCACGATGTACTTATTCCATAAGTCAGTAGTGTATTAATAAATGATACATGCTGGTCTATAAAGGATAATGAGAACATGTGTAAGTGGCTAGAAACATATTTGTTGGATGAGAGAGAAAAGAAAAATGCGTACAAATGTTCCATAGTTCTACTTCATTGCGCTTGGTAAAGAAAATGGCTTCTGGCTTTCTTAGGGTTTTTTTTTTGCCTTTTTCTCTTTTTTGTATTCTTTTACATTGTCCGAGACCGAAAAACTTTTTTCTTTTTTTAAAAAAATTAATTACACCAAAAAAATTTACAGCAGTTACAGTGAAAAAAAGTTTCAAACATTGTCAATAAGCCCAAAAGCCAAAGTTATAAGCCCAAATGAGCACTCCTGTCATATTCAAAAGGTATAAAAGATAGCATTGATCGGATTTGGCAATGTTTGCCTTACCAAATTTTGGTGGCGTTGAACACATTTGGTAAAATTTGGTTTGTTACCAAATTTTGGTGAGATTATCTTCTCCTATGGTCCCCTAATTTATTTTCCCCTAAGTTTTAATTCATGTTTTCGGTTTTCCTGTGAGACGTTGAGAGCTTCTTATTTTATATGGATACACCGAGCCCCTTCCTGAACTTTACAATTCTCTTTATCCAGGATAAAAATCCAAAAGGGCCTATGTTAGTGAAATGTTTGATGAATGTATACATGAAATGTTTGATGAATCTATATATAATTTTAGTAGGTATAATAAGCTTTTGCTTTTTAAAAATATAGGATAAAGTGTATTAAAACAATGTTTTGTTTGCTAAAACTCTAGAAGTTTGTGGTGGAAGCTAAGACCCCCAAAGTCTAAACAAGTATTATTCTAGAAGCTTGTGGTAGAGTCTAATGCTCTAACTCTAAATGAACATTTTGGCTAATTGGATGCCTATCGGACAGTCCAGAACATATGAGATAACATGGCACTCTCGGCCTCTCGCAGCATTTGTTGTGCACTCCATTTTATAGTAGCTAAGATTTTTCCACGATCTCTCATCCTCCGCTGATAGCTCTCTCCCCCGAGCTCTTCTCTTCTCTCTTCCTTTGCCTGATCTACATCTCTGTCCTTTTCTTCATTTTGTACAGAATCGAGTCTTCTCGCCATCTCTAGATAGCACTCAAAACTATCTAGAAGAAACTCGCTAGACACGTTGACATGCGTCATTTTTACATATATTTTGCCATCATTTTACCCTCATAGTTTTCATATTTTGTGACCATTTATCATCATTTACACGTTTTTCCATATTTAATTGCTCGAAATGAACCATTTTACATTTTTCTATATTTTTCTGCAGGCCGACGCGATCTAGGCACATAAACGACAAAGCTGGACTGCTCCATACAGATGTGCGCGTCGTCACGGACGCGTAGGATCTTTTCGCGAAGAAATCGGACTTCCAGAGGGTCAGAATAGAAGAAATGAAATGGGAGAAGGACTTATTTGTAAACCCTAGATATTAGGAGGACTAAATCGCAAATGGCCAAAATCCTCATCTCCTCAAAACCACGCCGCTGCCGCCTGTGGGAAGACTTGAGCCTGGCACTGCTTCTTCCCGGCCTCCCTTTTGCTTCCCCTCCTCCTTCTCCACGCCCGGCCGCCGGCGAGCGCCAGGCCGCAGCTCGCCATGCGCCGTCGCTGCTCCTCCATCCCAAATCCACCGGCCGCCTGTCTCCGCCACTCGCCACCGCCGTCCTCACCAACATGCCGCTTCTCCATCTCAACGCTTCCCCTTCCGCGCCGCCTTCTGCTCTTCCTCCACCCGACGAGCTATCTTTCTCCGGTGCGCCCCTGTGCCCTTCTCCACCCGCCGCATTTCTCCCCCAAATCGACCCCTCGCTGGCCACCATCAACTCTACTGTGCCACCTCTCCCCATCTTCCTCTACCGCGCCGCCATCTCCTCACCTTCTCCGCCTTCCCCCGCCGCCGCATCCTCCTTCTTCACCCGCGCGCCCCCATCACCGTCTACTCCGGTGCGCCCGTTGCTTCATCTCCGAATCCGGCGGCCGCGCCTCCGAATCGTAGCCTCCATCCAGATCTAGCGCGCCACCCCTCTTTTCCGGCCGCCCCTCCAGCACCTTCTCCGCCCGCCCCTCACCTCTCGCGCCACCACGTGCTCACCGCTCCTCACAGCACCGCCGACTCTCGTGCTCCGCCGTCCCTACGCCAACCTCGGCGACCGCGACCCTGACTACCTCTCCACCGACAGCGCCGCCGCCGTCCACCACCTCTTCGACATCACCAGCATCCACCCCGTCTCCTTCCACATCGCCGACCCCAGCTCCTCCGCCGGCAAACATCATCATCGACGCCCTCCTCTTCACTGCTTCCCATTCACTTCGGTTCATCCCAAATCCTTCTTCCTTTCTCTACTTGCTGTTCTACTGAATTACTGTTAGTGATTGTTTCTATTGCCCAGTGGATGTTTACTTGTGATATGTGATCTGTGTGATGGTGAATTATGCACTGTGAATGCTAGGATAGCAAATGTTATCTGTGTTCTGAGATGTGTTACTGTGATGTGTATATTAGTGGTCAGTGCTGTGTAGGGTCTATTCTATGCTTGTCCTGTTGTCCGTTAGTATATGTGTATGTTTGACTTATGCGATTTAGCTAGCCGGTGATCGTCTCCCTTCCTCGTGCTGTCTCGACTATCTCTTTGCTTCTAGTCCTCACTCCTCCCTTGTGCTTCTAAACCTCCCCCTTTTCTTCTTTGTGCGGTTGGTCGTTAGCGAGGTCGTGCAGTCGGTTGTAGTTCTATGCTTGTGTTGTAGTGTGTCGTCATCGTCTAGTTAGTTGTCGACCGTTCTGTCCCTTATTCTCTCTCGACTCCCTCCATGCTTCTAGACTCCCTTCGTGCTTCTCGACTTCCTCCTGCTGTCTCACGGTCGGTAGTTAGTTAGATCGTTGGTGGGTAGTCGCGTGCGTTCGTGTTGTTAGTGTCATTTGTGCATCGTTCGTTTAGTCTCTCGTCGTGTCGTTCGTTCGATCGTACAACGTCTATTCGTACGGTCGTTCGTCCCGTTGTCCTTTGTTCGTTTGTTTATTTAGTTCGTTTGTAGATTAGTCTGTGTGAGTTAGAGTTCGTTCGATAGTTTAGTTTCCTCCCCCGTTTCGTTTGACCTAGCTTTAGCTGAGCATCGGTAACCTCAGTCTAGTCCCTGTGGAGAACACGACACTCGCCGCTATTTCAGTGGCAACCCGTGCACTTGCGGGTGTGCTATTTTTGCACGATCACACGTCGAAGACAACGCCAACCCAAAAAACATATTGCCACTGCTTGAACCGCAATAACCAGTGTGGTTATCGGAGATACAAGGCCGCCTTCACGTACTAGGATTTACTAAGCATGTGAAGTCGAGGTTCAAAGAATGTTGCACAAGACACAGTACCAACCAAACGCCTGCAAGCATTCGGATGAACCAGAGCTAACACCCAACCATAGCCAACAGAGGCTAAAAATCACAGCACCTCACACCACCACCGTAGCGCCTCCACCTCACGGGAGGAGCCCCATATGCCTGGTGAATTACCAGCACAACAGCCTCCTAGGCCCAACCCTTCACAGCTCCACCTTCTTTAGAGCACTGCCGGTGTCTACTTGAGAGGACGACAAGATGATAGGTCTCAAAGAAGGAGAGGATCGGATCGAGAACACCACCATCGCTGCAACTCATGAATAAGAGCTTAGAAGGTGGAGAAGGAAGATGGGGATTAGATCTACCAAAGAGAGAAGATGTTGACTGGATATAAGAGGAAGGAGACGAGGGTGGCACCACCAACGGCCACAGCAAAATCGCAGAAGATGTCAGAGTGGAGATCAACACGATCCCCACCTCACGCATGTGGCTGAACCGTCCAGGTTGAAGGCTCTATCTCATCTCTTCTCTCTCTCTCTCTCTCTCTTCTCTCTAATAAAAGAATTAAAATTTTCCAAAATGCCCTCTCATACAATGTCGGCTGCTTAGGTGCGTCCTTCCTAGAGATGGCAATGGGTACCCGAAACCCGATACCCGGTGGATTTTTACTCTATTAGGGCATGGGTCTGAGTCAATTTTCTAACCCATGGGTCTCTTAATGGGCAAAAATCCCAACCCATCGGGTCTACCGGGTTCAGGTATGTTCCTATAGTACCGAAGAGCCGACATCGAAGGATCAAAAAGCAACGTCGCTATGAACGCTTGGCTGCCACAAGCCAGTTATCCCTGTGGTAACTTTTCTGACACCTCTAGCTTCAAACTCCGAAGGTCTAAAGGATCGATAGGCCACGCTTTCACGGTCCGTGGCTGCCGAAACGCCCCCACGGCGGGGGGTTCCGCCTGCCACGGCAGCCGTGTCCTGCCGACACCTCACCACCCCCTAGTACACCGGCACCGTCGAAAGGGCCCGGGGCCGGCCTTTCCTGCCGAAACCCTGCCGCCATAGGAGTTATAAACCCAGGCTTCCAGCCTCCCAGGCAAACCAGCCCAGCCCATAGCCCATTAGCCATTTAGCCCCAAGCCCCCAAATCCAATGCGGCAATGCCCCATTACCCATACGGCTAACCCTAGCTAGCACTCGCCACGGTCACTACATACTCCTCCCCAGTCCCCACCCCGATTTAACAGCTGCTGCAGCGGTGGCGCATCTGGCGCGCCGCGCTCGGTCTCCGGCAGTCTCCACGCTCGCCCTCCCGTCCCGCAGCTCTCGCTCCTGCTCCCGCCACTCGCCGCACGCTCGTCCTCCTGCACGCCCTCACCGTCGCCTCGCCTTCTAGTTCAGCCCGTCGCCCCCACGCCGCAGCCAACGCGCATCACAGCAGTAGGCCCTTGGCCATGGCGCTGCCCTCCGGCTCCAACGAAGATGGCCGGTGAACTTCTTCCTCCTCTCCATTAACCATTGTTGCAGCTCGCATTACTGACCCGACGGGCGACCCATGGGTACCTGTTAACCCAGTGGGCATGGGTCTGGTCACAAATTTGCACCCATCACGGGCATGGGTTTTTTAGCGGGCACGTCCAACTTTCATAGGCATAGATTTGAAATAGCAAAACCCAGCGGGTTTATACCCGTTGCCACCTCTAGTCCTTCCCCGAATAATATCCCCTATGGATTTGGCGTCAATCGCCCAGCTTTTTGGTTGGCTGCCTCTTTCCAGCCATCGTGCCTCTCCCCCCCTAACTGCAAGTCCCCTGCATCAAAGATTCTATAGTATAATCCCCTGAATCTTTTGGGTATGCTTCAACACATGACCACTCAAAGGCTCACTATGCTCTGGTGAGATTGCCAGAAAAATATCGAACCAGTTGCCCTGACGAATTCAAGGGCAAAGTTCCTTGGCAATGGTGGATGTCCGGCGGCTATTCTGCAGTGGCGCTACCTACTACTGCCTTCAAGTGGTTGTACGGCGGATCCTAGCAAGCTACACCTCCCACAAGGTTGTTTTGGGAATAGTTCCATATTGAATGTGGAAAAGAAAAAAGCACAACTTATACGTGTGAGGAGACTCCACTCATTGAATTAGTCTTTTGGAGGTACAAGATCCAATACCACTTATACGGTTGTTACTTTAAAGCTTACATACGACAGCCCATGGGTTTAGGTGCTCAGCCCATTTGGACCTATGGCCCAGTGAATGAAACCCGATTAGACCTAGGTATACAGCCAAGGTCTACTCTGCCAGGTTGCGCCATCCTCAAAACATATCATCACGTTCTCTTAACAAGAAGAATCACTCAGGTGAACTTTCAATGTCTACAATGTTTATGGCGATGGTTGCGGCCTCAAAGTTGGACACATGGAAGTTTTACTACCTTTGTGTTATGCCACATGTTTTCTCTAATGTCATTACCACGGATTACCTGTAATCTTTTTTGTTTTAACAACACTTCTGTAATTCCATGGTACTACTTGTATTATTGTTAAGCTAATATATAATAATAATATAAACAAGGGGTTTCACCTTAAAAAACGATTGGGTCTACCACGGTTTATGTTGTTTTACGAGCTTACCATGAAGCAATTCATTGACAATCCAAGGGTGCACCTACATGCCTAGAGGTTCGTCAGTCTCCTCCTCATGTTTGATGCATGCACTCCAAATAATTACCAGCTGATTATTAATTAATCAACTATTAGTCAAGTTAATCGTGTCTAACTGAGAGGAACCAAATTTTTTATTAATAGTAAATAATAATTCTGATATCACAAAACTAGTAAAATGTGACTTAAAATCACATATCTATGAAGGACATCAAGGGGAACAGGTCCATGTGTGGATGCCTACGCACACAGCATCCTAGTTCGGCCCCAGCGGTCTACACATCCGCAGCGAACGGCGCAAGTCCTCTGACGTAACCTCAAGTGACGTTGGGTCACTGACGTGTGGGCCCACGGCTCGTGAGGCCCACGCATCAGTGACCCAACATCATCTAACTTACGTCAGAGAATCCGGGCAGCGCAGCGAAACCCATCAGCCCACCCACTTGTGACTGTGCATACTCTATACCACATCGTTGAGTTTGGGGGAAAAGGATACAAGCCCTAGAAAACATAGCACGCCAGAGGCTTTGATGGCGATGCTATGACGTATGGGCAGCGACGGAATCCGCGGCACTTGGTGACAGCCCTTTCCAGTGAGTCCATTACTACTCTCTATCTCCAGGTACTTGTTTTTGTTTTGTGCACACCTTTTTCTTCCGGGAAAGTTGATCATATATCCTCCCTTTAGTTGGCGATTTCAGGATTTACCCTCCCCACTCAATAACATGTGGGGTCATTATAAGTCACTGACATGTGGGCCAGGAGAGTAAATCCTGAATTTTCATCTAAGCGGAGGGTATATGATGAATAAATCATTTTCATCCCTTTGCCGCAAACACATAGCCTAGCTGCATCTGGTGTATGTTGGGATTCCTTGTTATTAGATCGATTTTAGTATGTATGAGTTCAAATTGTAAGGTTGAGTTCAGGCTAGTGTAGCAATTAGGCCATTGCAGCTAGAAATTGTTTGGGAGCCATCTTGCAAAATTTCACTTTCTTTTAGGCCTGGGCGTTCGGGTTACCCGAATTTTTCAGGTCGGGTAGTTCGGGTAATTCGAAATTCGGGTAATGAAAACTGCTACCCGATATTAGCCCCAAAAAAACACTACCCCCAATTTCGGGTACCCGATAATTCGGGTTCGGGTTCGGGCATACCCGATATACCCGAATTTACAGAAAACCAGCTAATTTCCCGACAATTCGGGTAATTTACAGACAATTCGGGTAATTTACAGACAATTTCCCGACAATTCGGGTAATTTACAGACAATTCGGGTAATTCGGATAGTTCGGGTACCGGGGGATATTACCCGAACTACCCAAACTAATTTCGGGTAATCAGAATCGCTATCCGAATTTGGGATCGGGTACCTCGGGTTCGGGTATTTCGGGTTCGGGTCCGGGTAATTCGGGTACGGGTAGCGGGTATTTTGCCCAGGCCTACTTTCTTTCATGTACACGACTAATTGGTTATTTGATATGCTACCATTTAGTCTCTGCAATTAGCCTATTCATATGCTACCATTTAGTTTGTGCAATTAGCATGTTGATATTTAACCTTCTTTGCTGCTTTTAAGATGGCGACAACAAATCATGTGATTTGTTATGAATGCCACATAGAGATCTACTCACAAAGAGGATTTAGAAGATATATATTGGTTCTAACGCGACAATGGAGTTGCAATCCAGCATCATAAGATGCAAGCCAAGTAGCCAAGTGAACAAGAGAGTCAACAGTGTACCTATAAACCATTCTCTACATCCATTTGTTTTAGCAAAAATAAGATTGTCATGTAAATTATTATATTTGTTGTAGCAGGTGACTCCAAGACAGCTATCGGACCTATGTGATTGGGATCAAACACCAACATTTGAGTCGGATGCATCATGTTGGTGTATACATGTAGTTGACTAGACTAGGACCACATTATAACGTCTATGCCATTCTGATGAACAAGTGCACAAGGAACAACAATTAGAACATGTACATGTAGTTCAACAAGAAACACGCGATGATCCTCCATCACAAGTCATGATGAACTGTCATCACAAGAATGCCCCTGTTTGATTCACTCCTAGTGATTATACCTAGGCTAAGTTATTTTTAGGTCTTGTATGTTATGGAGCCCAGGTTAGGAAAGGTGATCACTTTGCCTAGCATTTTTTTGTTAGGACCTATGACAAACAAAAATGTGTACATTTCTATATTATGGGTCATGTACAACGTTACTATGCCATCAACTCATGAACAGCTTATGAGAATGACAAAGATATTTTGATTACAATCCATGTTGCAATTTGCAAAGTTGCAGTCTTGATTCTTGTTCTCCTGTGAATGCGAGTAAAAATCAACTAGAAAAGTGGGACTAAAAACTAGGAAAGTGGGGTTAAAAATCACAAGTCTAGAAAGGACGTCGAGGTGTACCGCGTCCTAGTCCCCAATAGCCCACACATCCGTAGAGAAGCCCATCAGCCTATCCTGGCCAAAATAGATGAGCGATTCTATATATATAAACATTTAATGTTCTGCCACACGTCGGTCGGCGGCGTTCTGCACAAAAAAACAGCTTCATCTCCTACTCCCATTATTGCTGTCTTGATCTAGGTACATACCCTTTATATTTAATAAAGGACATGTTTGGGAGAGCTCAATCAGTTCCAGATCCACGAAAAACAGCTCCACTCTACGAAATTTTACCCAAACGCTCCAGCTCCGCGAAATCTAGATCCATCAAAATCCTGGATCTGAGGGCCAGATCCATGGATTTCATGGAGCTCCTCAAGGGGTGCTCCACCGTGGAGTTGGGTGGTAATTACCCACCAATGCCACTGGTTACACACCTCATCCCACCAAAAGTGGTCATTCCCACCAAAACCTCAATTTCGTGGATCTGGAGCTGTTGTACAAACCAAACACTCCATGGTGGGATCCCAGATCCACGGTGGAGCTGCTCCATGGTGGAGCTGCTGCTCTAGATCCACGTTTTCAGTGGTGGAGCTCTCCCAAACAGGCCCAAAGTTTGTTAGATAGATTATGATATAGCCAACTATTCTTAAAAAAATTTAACAAAGAACGTGACTTACGTTAGGAGAAACAAAAGGACAAATTTCAGTTAGTGGCTTTATCTTCTTTTTCCTCTTTTCATCATCTTTAGTCATTTTATTTCGGTGAACATTACGTCTTTTGTTTACTTTACTCTTGTCTCATTGGAAATTTCTAGTTGCTTTCTTCTTGATTTACCGTACGGCAGGATATGCAGCCAGACGCCAAAGCTCCAACACCTCCTCCCATTTGGTCACTGTTGCATATTACTTACTGCCTATATCGCTCTACCATGATTTTATCTTATATCCGCCACTTGGTAGCAGGGCTCACACAAGATTTTTGGTGCCGCTCGGTTAGATTGAAATAAATTGGCCTATAGCTGAAATTGCGCTATAGCTGATTAAAATTACACTGTAGCTGATGGTGGCTAATTTGGCGCAACAAAATTTAAAAAGTTTTAAAAATGAAAAAACAGGTTAGCCCATCACAGACAACACAAACGAATACAGGAAAAAAGAACCGGTAAAAAAGCTTTAAAAAGCTAAAAACCTAAGAAAACAAAATTTAAAAATAGTAAAAAATAAATCAAAAGTTAAAAGTTCAATATGAAATGAGCTAGACAAAAAGAGCCGGAAGAGAAAGGAAATGGGTACTACGCCTTTCCTCTCGTCTCATTCGTACAATAAAAAATAAAGAATATGATCAATCGATACAGTAACATACTGCAGTGAATTTGCTGCAGGTGACTAAAGTGATATTATTATCTTTTGCTTAGAGGTAAAAATGCCCGGCACCGTTGGTTGCCCCGTACTATTTCTCTCTTCTTTTTTTGGTAGCCTTAGCGTAGGTGATCATTCAACAACACCAGCAGCTGATCATAGCCTCTTTTAATGTGATCATTGGACTACACTCTATGCCCCTATGGAGCTAGCGGCCTGTTTTCTTTGCGCCAGATGAATGAAACGGCCGGATCCGGCTGGAGGGACGGCTTTTGTCACGTCAATCGGCCAGTTGGTTCTTTAGGGCTACCACTGTGTCTTTTGGTTTTATGAAAGATAGTACAAAATAATTATGTGATTTTAACTGGTTATAGCTAAATTTAGTATAGTATTTACTATTTTCGATTTATATATCATGTTTTAAAAAGACGTACCGTTTAAAAGTTAGTTACTATAATAAAAAGATGAAAATCAAAAGCTGAAAGTGAGGCCGAATCCAGTTTTTTTGGGCTACGGCTTTTGGTTTTTAACCGTAATTTACTAATCTAATGAATAATAATTATTGAGAGAAGTTAAAAACTAAAAATATGCTGAAAAGAAAAAAAAAAGCCGGGTACAAATTTCATTCATCTGCTGCTCCGGGGCCAACCGGCAGCGCTTTGATGATTAGGAAGACGAAACCAGGAGTAGGAATAAATAAACTAGGTAATTGGTGTACCATGTTCGTACAAGTCACCGACGGATGGGCCCAATGACACGATGCTCTATGAACTGGTGGCTGACAGCTGGGCCCATGACAAGGAAGAAGGTACTGCACATGCCACTGACAGGCGGGCCCAATGACACCGGGGCAGCTGCCTACTACTCCCTTCGTTTGGATACGCAGGCCTTCGACACGTACTGTACCGATGTGGTTTTTAGAATGACAGGTTCTAGTACGAGCCCATACTGACCCATTTCGTAGTTTAATATAGTAACATATATATTTATAAGTATATATATAATTATATACACATCAAATTTTTCTTATAGTATTACTCTAAATATAATCTACCCTAACTTGTTTAGAACTTTATTATTGTCATTGTAACATTGCTCTAAATATAGTAGTAGAATTAAAATATATAATATAGTTCAATGAGTTCAATACGTAGTATTATTAATTCCGCGGATATAACTGATATGGTAACTAATATGAACACATAGCTAATTTATATCGTTTTAGGTGATAAAATAGTACATACCGATCGGTGCCGAACGATATTGATAAGTTTATTGGGACATACCTCCATGTTTGTACAGTAACAAACTAAAAATCCTCATTTCCTCGTGCACACAGTGACACAGAATGCTAGACATGTAAACCAGAGATAGTCAAGGAAATTCACAAAAAAAAACAAACAAACAGCTTCATGTCTACATGATAGGCAGCTGGAAAACAACAAGCAAGAGCATATGGGATCCCATAGTGAACGGGTACATGTCTACATGATGGCTGCAAGGGTAAATCTGTCTGCAACATTGGCAGATTTGTGTGAAAGAAAAATGGCTCTAGGGAAACACACTGATTTGCAGCATTCTATGCCCTCAATGGTATGATGATGGAACGCTGTTCCTTCTTACTAATGCTGCAATTTATGCAATCCTAATGGATAAATCACGCTCGCGGAAGAATGATCTTTTTGGTACTTCAGGCCTGCTAGAATCTCTTCACTTGAACCGGGGCTCCTTGCTTTGCGCTAGATTCGAGCATGGCTTCCAGAACGGCGACATCACGGGCGCCTTCAACATAAGAACTGCGGGGTTCAGCCTTGTGATCCCCACCCTGCATGAGCAAGCAGTCAGTGCGAGTTAGTGAGAGTGCAATGAAATCCTACCATACTTTTAAAACATTGAATGGAATTCAAAGAAAATATGCAATGATGAATTAAAATGTTTTTGGGTTTACATCAAATTCCAACTCATATAAGCTAGCCAGATGTTCTACATCAGTATACTGTTGAGCTGAGCTATTTTGAAGATGCTAAACAGTGTTTTCTCATAAGTTAATATGTGCATGTGTGTCCTCTAGAATCATTCACGATTGGTGATGAGTACTATTTTTTTCCAAAAGCAAGACATCACTAAAACCTTTCTGATATATGAATTCTAAATGGAACAGCCTGACATGGCAAATCAACTGTCTTATAATAGATGTTTCTTTTTCCGAAAGGAAATTCTGAAATATCTCCTTCAATGGTCCATGATGTATTGAAACATAAATTGAAATTGATGGATGCTAATAACAGTACTTTGCTAGCCTGCACGATGTCATGGGCAAATGCCTTCAGTTCTTCATTAACACCGCAGAATGGATAGAATGTCTTCTGGCACTGCCCATTTTCGTTGGAGAATAGCACCTGCAAATGCATAACACGATTCATAAGGGACATTTACACTGCTTCAGTAGCACCCGGCTTGAACAAAAATAGTTATGTAACAATGTGCTGTGCTCATAATGCTATTAATAAGACATTACAAAATTTGGTTGAAGCAAATAAGAAAGGGGGAAAGAACGTGGGGTGGATGCTGTGTGACCGGCTGACCGCATAAAAAGTGCAGAAGCAAGCAGGCATTTCATTTGACACTTATAGAGTGTGATTTTTACCTGGTAGCCATGCTTCCCACTATCAATTCCACGTTCAATTTGCACTGTTCCTTTTGTTCCATCAACCCGCCATAATATCTAGATATCATATTTCTAGCATAATCAGCAAAAATGGAGGAAAAAATGTGATGAATGATAGATGACCTAATAAGAAAAAATAATAGCATTTATGTGCTTCCCATAAGATCTAAGTTAACCTTTGGTGATCTCGAATTGACCGCAAATACAAAGACCCCAGCACATCCATTTTCCAATTGACTGCATCAAACCATCAAATATCTGTAAGATCTGAAAATTTACCATTTACAAAATTCACTTTGTATTTTGAAAACTTACAAAAGTGAACATATGTTATCAGGTGGTGGTAAACCCATATCCACATGACGGGAGATAGATGATACAGTTATTATTTCCGAACCAACAAGCTGTTACAGAAGAGCTCATTATCTTAACAAAGTTGGAATGAAAACAGCTGAATACAGTCATTATCTTAAATAGCACACTGATTTGGTAAATAGAACCCTTGGCAAGCCACTTGGATGCAAGGATTACTAGTCTCATGTCGTACCAAAGTGGGCAAGTGGCAAATCAGACCTACTTCAACTAAAGTTAATAGCAGCAGTTGTGCTGTGTATTTTCAAGATTATATTTCCTTTGTCGATGTTGAGTACCAAATCCTCCAAATAGAATACAATAACTCCTTAACGTTACTGATATTCACAAAAGCCAGAAGCTTGTCAACACTCAACACCTTCTCGGAAAATAACAAGGGAAATTTACCATTCTTAGTCCTGCAATGAAGTGCACACCCATGTCCAGTATGAAACCACCCTGCAATTTAAAGTTATCATAGTAAGGACTAAGGGCAGACATCTCGAGATCATTACAGTGAAATGTTTGTAATGTCAAACAGACTACATAATGGATCTGTAATGATTCTTCCTTCGCAGAACTGGAGAGAAAATAATTCACAGAAATATAGATATCGCAAAGGACAACTACAGTGTTTGGATTCTTGAAAAACCGAAGACGCTGAATGGCCTAGCTATTGCAGTCATGCATGAAACTGCTATTCGAAGCCAACAGAAAGATCCCAGTACATAAGAAACATAAAATTGATAGAACTAGATAATTGAGCAAATGGTGACCAAACGTATGGCACCAGCACCTCTATGGATTTGAATTATATATGTACAAAAACCAAGCAAACTTTTGCACAGGTAAGCAAACAGAGTTTTCAAACTTTGTTGACTAACCAGTTGGATTGATACTGACAAAAAAATGTAACTCATTCAATATTGTGCTGACTTCCCTAGGGTATAAAAAATATTGATTGAGAAGACGTGTACAAAAATCATCATTTGGTACGACATCTGAATGTCTGATATTTAGTAACCTTAGCAGCTAATTAGTAAACCCCACGAACTATACATTACTCATCCATGCTGTTTTTGTAAGCTGAAACGTAGATCATTCCCAAGTCCCAACCATTGTCTAGTTCGCACATTTGCACTGTAGCTTGGAAATTTAAGTTAAGTGATAGGTATGGTAAGAGAAACTGCAGATAAAGCATGTCACACAGAAAAAAAAAAGATTTTGCTACTTGATTCCTTACCACAAAATTTCGTCTCCAGGAGCTATTGAAGTATGGGTTTGAACTGTTCATTGATCCTTCAATAATAACTTGGATGTTCATCATGTCACCAATATCATTCATCAACTTGCTTGACTGTTGATAAGGGTAGAGATTACCAATGTAAACTACCAATAAAGAACCAAATTATAAGATTGTGAATATCTACCTCCACAAATGCAGGTTCAAATCTGTAGTTTTCTGCAAGAGCCCAAATTGGTTTGTATGCGAACTGGTTTGGAAATGAGTTGTAGATTGACAATGCAGTTTCTGCTTCTGTTGTCGCTGAAATTTCATTGACAAAGCCGATCACATACATATTCATCATATCTATGGTCATGAAAGAAATAATGAAAAGCTAAAAGTACTTACATCCAGAAGCAGGTTTCTCTTCACAGAACCAGAAAATATGTCATGCAAACAGTAAGGAACAAATTAGAAAACTTCATGTAACAAGATTCTCTGTCATTTGGCACCACATGACTAGGCAATGTGACAACCAAGAGAAAGAACTCCACTTTATTGTGGCTACCAGTCCTCTACCTCAAATCAGATCATTAAGATTCTTTTTGTTTTCTCGCTTACCTTGAATCACATGCTTTCCTGCCTTGAGCATCTTTAGGGAAAGCTCAACCTGCATATTTGGAAAACTATGAGTGAAACATTTAACTAGATTTTGGATTTTTTTTTTTTGCAGACTAGCACTGTATAATCTCTTTATACAAGTGGACAGCAAAGTGAAATTTGCAACGTAATATATAGGTAAAACAGATAAGGTAAGGGAACATTTGCTGAAATATTGAATCCACAGGGAATAGAATTCATAATAAGGCAGTTAAAGGAATTTTCCATGACCCAGACCTGCACTTGCCCAGCAAGAACAACGGCAACGCCCATAATTGAATCGTCACCCATTATCTCCTCCAGCCCTGCATCACCCCATTTGCACTCGATCTCGGGTGCAAAATCACGAGCAAGCTCTGCGGCAGCCTCGGCAGATTCCTGAACGATAGTTTGGTCAGCTACACAAAATGCTGTAATGTGTATCTCTCTCTTTTCTCTTTGCGAGGATAATGCGTACATCACAAAGCAATGATTTTCACCAGCCCATCCAGCAACTAACATTATGCACTTAATCACGGATTCCTTTCGCATTTCTCTTCCCAATTAGCTTTCGGGGAACAATACAAGTGCATTTCTCTGTACTGACACACATGAGGTGAATTTAACTGGAACTTCAGGCAGCAACAAAGGGGTTATAACCCAAACAAACAACAGATTAGTACCCCATTTGGCCACTTGGCATGTGCTCTACCGAGTACGGACTAGATTCGACCTCGTTGCAAAGAATTCCCTCTCATGTAATTACCACAAGATCAACAAAAAAAATCCACTTTTGAGATTGCTCTGATGATGACAATGGAAGCAAGAAACAGCTACAGATACGATACGAGATACAAGAGAGAGCAGGAGTGGGAGTCACCTGGGTGCGGCTCCAGATGGTCTTGAGGACGACAAGGTGCGTGATCTCGCGGAGCCTGGGGATGTACTGCGTGCGCGCGAAGATGCCCGCGCCGACCACCGCGATCCGGGGAAGCCCCGCGCCGTCGCCGCCCCCCGGCATTCTTGCTCCTCGGTTCCTGCCTTCTCTCTCTCTCTTGGAGCAGAACTGGAGAGTGATGTCGCCAAACAAACCGCTACGGGCGGAATGAAATCAGATCTGACGAGGCGCTGCTGAGCTTAGCTTCTCGCTTCTAGCTTTTTAATTTCGTTTTTTATTTTTAGTTTTTCTTTTGGTTTTTTATCTTTTCTTTTTTCTTTTTTCTTTTTTATTGCTTATGATAATATGACATTTTTATTTTTAAAATTTTAATTACGTAGAAAAGCTAACAACAATTGTAATACATTTTCAGTTACAGTATAAAAAAATCAAAAATCTCGGGTTATAAACCCATTGGAACATGGGAATTTCGTAAAAATTATGCTCAAATTATACTGTTTCATATGATAATCTTACATTTCAAGCAATCTAACCTTGTGCGAACTTGTTAGGCCCTTTTTAAACAACTTCTAACTCTAAAGTCACAAACCGTATTTAGACCGTGTTGGTCTCTTAACGTAGTTTTTTCTCTCTCTTTCTTTTCTCTTTTTTCTTTTACATTATTATCCATAAAGATATAATAGTGTTTTTTATTTTATTTTTCTATTTTTTATTTATTTTTCTTTGATTGAATACTAAAAAATTTAATAGTCGCTAGAGGACCATTTTAACCTAAAAATAAGAAAACCACGGCCCTTTTGAAGGGAGCTTTACTGCCACGAGGTTGCAAAAGCGGGGAACGGAAGATGTATGGTGATGATTGCCAACCTGGACTTGTCACCACCCTACGGGATTCCAGACTCCGACCCTCAGTCCCCCAAATATGAGCTTAAGGACCTTCATTTGGAATGGCAGGATTTTTAGGGAAAAAAGTTCCGCATTTTACAATTCTATTCCCGCGTTCCAATGGAGTCCGAAACTATTTTTGCATAATCTTTGCTGCATGTTCCAACTTTCTGGTCGGTTAAAAAAATCCACGAGCTTAATTCTCAAGAGAAGAATGCAGGAAATACCGATCACAGCAATGCAGATCAATGGGTGAGTGAGTGTAGTAAAAGAACAACTTGTAATGTCTATGTTAAAGAGTCATATCGTGGGAACTTATTGTCAATAAACGTGACAACAGATGGACGCGTAAATTGCCCTCAGGGAATAAACCTAAACACAAAGATAGGGCTCTGGAAGTCGATGAACTTGTAAGTTCCTTCAAGCGAGTTCAAATAGATTGCTTCTCGAGGCTCCTCGCTTACCCCGCTCTGCACGGCGTACTCCAATGCCATTTCATAGTCAACCTGGCGGTTTGATGTTGGAACCAGCAAAATCAGTGCAGTAACGAATCAAAATCAGTAAAAGATAGTAAAATATTTGAGGCCTGATTTAGTTTCTATCAGGATTCAGGGCCAAAAGTTCCTTTGGAATAGGAAAGGCAATTGATCGTTAAGATGTTATATAATGACGTATTTTCGTGTGTAGCGACACATTTGTTCTAAACCAGATATGACATCTATATAGCAACACTGTCGTAACAGAAAGGTGTGAGACTACGGGCTTTGCTGTAGAATACAACAAACAAGGAAAATATATAATGGGTCTTGCTTTGATTTTTGTTCGTGTTAACTTTTTTCTTACCTGTTCAACATGCTCTGTTAAGCAATCTCTAAAAGTCATTTCTGTCACCTCCTGAGAATTTACTTTCTCAAGGAGTTCCTCATCTTCCTTATCATACCGCGGCCTCTTGGGGGGAGACTCATCTGCAATTTCTCCAAGAGTCTCCATAATTGCCCTTGCAACATCAGGAATATATCTGCCAAAATGAAACCATTAAAATAAGAGAAGTGTATCTAATTCCGGGGTATCTGGTGCCAGTGTGACAAAGCATGTTCATAAATCAGTCTTTGAATAATCATCTGTCCCATATCAGCCCTTCATAAATATTGCCAAATTTAGTACTTGAAGTTTCCAATGTGAGCCTAAATCTCAGTAATGGCACCATGTATTAACCAACATCAATATTCAACAAGCATTATGGAATGTGTGATTGAGCAAATTTACTGATCCAAAATAATAATACAAACAACCTGACCCCTACGCTAATAATATGTATAACCAAATCCCAAAGGAACATCCCAGTATGGACTTTTCGGCAGAGGAATTTGTTACATTCTGAAATAAACCCTCCTAGTGACCTCTGCATAAATAGAGAAAAGGGATAAGTAAAAAAGGGATACAAAGTTTTGAGAGGGGGTTATCCGACCAAAACCATCTCCGGTTCGTGCAGGAGATGTGGTGGGCTCGGCGTCACCGTCCGTGTCATAGCATGCGTCTCCATATAAGGAGGCCTGGGTGGGGGAGCTGCCGCCCCTAGTCCTTCCCCTGGCGCCGCCTCCAGCTCCTGGCGGTGCCTCCAGTCGGCTGTCGCCACCCTGCCCCTCTCTCTTGGCATCGTTACCTATTTCCCTACCCTAGCCGCCGCCACTGGAGGGAGACCACGCCTCGTCGAGAGCCACCGCCGAGGTGAGCCACCGCCAACCGTCGCCGCTGCACCATGCCTCAGCTGTGCCCTAGCCGGGCCGCGCCGCGCCGGTGCACGCCCGCCGCAGTTCCTCGGCGTCTTCTCGCGTTCCCCGTTGGCCCATGCATTGTTCATGAGGCCTAATCACGTCACTTGGTGCAGGGGGTGCTGAGGATTGTGGGGGACAGGTTGGGAGCGTTCGGACAGTGTGCCGAGGTAGGGAACATGAGGGAATTTGAGAAGTTTCAGCGGTTTCAATGGGTCTAGCCCTTCGTCAACTTGTAAGTAACCCCCCCCCCCCCCCAAATTGTCGTTCCTTGCTGTGATAACATTGTAGATCGATTAGGTTGCCATGTTAGTACCGGTTGGTATAGAGGGTCAGCTTTGGGGGAGAACTATTGATGTCGTGGTTCGTTGAGGTTACTGCCTAGAGATTACGGCCTAATTTTGGGGTCTTTAAGTTCTATTTCATAACTTGGACATAACATGAAAGTTGTAGATAATTATCTAAGAATTCCATAGTCTAAGAACATAAGTTTTGGTTGGGTAGATTAGAAGTTATGGCTTTGGAGAAATTGCTGTCCAGTAATCGGTTGTTGTTGAATGCAATCGTGGAAAACTGTTTGACCTGGTAGATGGCCAAATTAGATTTGAGCATAACTAAGGGTAGATAATTTTCTATAGATTCCAAAAGTGGTATGCTTTGATGTATTTGGATGGAAAATTATATTTTATATATATATATATATATATATATAATCTTTGGTGACTTGGTTTTGAATGTTGTTAGTGCATATGCTCCACAAGTAGGATTGGATGAGACCACTAAGAGGCAATTATGGGAATACCTAGATGACATGGTTAAAAGTGTGCCTATCAATAATGTTATGAATATTGTGTATATATTGAAGAGGCTCAATGAGCAATATATATAGGGAGTACAAAGGGATATTACAGGGGAATATGCCGATTCCTATTCTATCTATCTCTAATACCCTTAACACCCCCCCTCAAATGCAAGGCGTATGCAATAGCATTGCATTTGAAAAAGGGTTAACACTAAAACAAAAAAATCCGAAGTCCGAGACTTGATAATGTCGTCGGTGCGTGCAGTTTTTGAATAAACTGTCCAATCAAGCCGAAGAGAAATAGACAGAAGCATGGCGGCGCAGATCGAAGCCCAAGGCGGTGGCGGCGCAGTGCACAAGGTGCAGAAGACGCGCTGCGACCTTAGAAGCTCGGGGCAGCGGCTAGAGAAGCGGCTGCATCATAACGACTTCTACGATCTGCACGCGGCTCAGAGAGTAGAGCGGCGGCTGCTGCCATGCAAAAGAAAATTCCTATACTTCTATGACTGACAATAAATTTGTGGACTTGCATGGTTTAGATGAACTAAAAATTAGAACTACGGACTTGGATGGACACAGCGGAAGACTCAAAAGAAAAATGACTCGAAGACTGACTCAAAAGAAGACAGGTACTAGCGATACTAGTAGCAAATGCCTGGATCGCATTAGCGAGACCAGCAGCGGATGCCTGGATCGGCTTGTGGGCCTGGGTCTTCGAATGCACTTGCGACTGCGGACGCTTGAGCCAAGGCTTGGGCGTCGCAGCACCTGAAGTGGCGGAGACCACGTGAGGCTGGCTTTACAGCAGCAGCATATCCTCTCTGTCCCTCCCTCTCATCCATCCCAACGCTGCGCACGCTCTCACTCCCTCCCGTCTCTCTCTGCTGGAGGAGGGAGAAGCCGACGGCGGAAGGAGGCGGCAGCGCAGGCGCGGCGGCCGGGAGGCGGCGTCCGAAGGCGGTGGCGCGGACACAGTGGCCAGGAAGCGGCAGTGGCCGAAGGAGGCGGGCCGCAGGCGGCCGAAGATGACCGAATCCGGCGACAGGGAGCCCGAATCCGAGGCGGCGCCAGCCAGATCCAGACGGGAGTCGGCCTGGCGACGGCGGTCGAGGCGACAGCGGCGCGGATGACGGCTCGACGGCCTCGGGCGGGCGATAGCGCGGCGACGCGGCGGCCTCGGGCGCCGGAGACTGCCGAATCCGGCCCGGAGAAGGCCGAATCCGGGCGGTCCATCCAGCTCGGATCTGGATGGCGTGGCGGCCGCCGCCGCCCAATGAGGTGGCCGCCCAACGAGATGGCCGCCCCCAGGAGAGGAGATCGATCCTCCCGGGGGCAGCAGAAGGAGAAGACGCGCGGAAGTAGATCGAGGTTAGGGTTTTAACCTAAGCTCTGATACCATGTTATGAATATTGTGTATATATTGAAGAGGCCCAATGAGCAATATATATAGAGAGTACAAAAGGATATTACAGGGGAATATGCCGATTCCTATCCTATCTCTAATACCCTTAACAAATAAGAATATTTTCTTAAGAGGCGATTTCAATGGTCATGTCAGGACAACTAGTGGAGGGTTTCACAGGGTGCACGAAGGTTTTGGTTATGGTGATAAGAATCAAGAGGGAGAAGATATCTTAAAATTTGCCGTAGCCTGATCTCACGATAGCTAACACCTTTAGAAAGTGACATTCTCATTTAGTTACCTTTAACAGTTGTCAGCACTTTAGCCAAATCGATTTTGTTCTTGTTTGGTTATACCTGGAGAGAACAGTCCAACAACATAAGTTGATAGTTTCTGACTTTCATTTTAGGTTATGGGTTCGACAAGCTAAAGTCGCTAGAGCCACAAGGACGAAGTGGTAGAAACTTAAAAGAGATACCGCACAGGCGTTTAAGGAGAGGATGGTCACAGAAGGGGCGTGGGACGTGAGCGAAGCGAATTGTATGTGGATAGAGATGGCAACTCGCATTAGAAATATGGCTACGGAGGTGTTTGGAGTGACCCAAGGGACAAAAGAACCAAAAGACACATGGTGGTGAAACGAGAAAGTGCAAACGGTTATTGAGAAGATATACTACAAGCACATGTATCATGATAGGAGCAATAACAACGTACAGAAATACAAAACAGCAAAAAAGAATGCGAAGAAAGCGGTGAGTAAGGCACGAGACAAGGTATATGAGGAAATTTATCAGAAACTAAGTACAAAGGAGGGAGAGAATGATGTCTAAAAGATGGCTAAACTTCGAGAAAGGAAGACGAGAGATTTCAACCAAGTTAAATGCATCAAAAACAACACTAGTAGACTTTTGGTGAAAGACGAGATCAAGGATAGGTGGAGAGATTACTTCGACAAGTTGTTCAATCACGATAATGATGATAGTATGATTGAACGAGATGAGCTTTTAATGACACCGATAGGCGGTTTGTTCAAAGAATCCAGGAGTCGGAAGTAAGAGATGCCTTAAAAAGGATGAAAGTGAGTAAGGCATTAGGGTCTGATAACATCTCTATTGAGGTATGGAAATGCCTAGGAGAAGTGGCGATTGTTTGGCTAACTAATTTGTTCAATAGCATTTTTAGGTTGAACAAGATGCCAAACGAGTGACGAAGGAGCACATTAGTACCAATTTTCAAAAATAAAGGAGACATTCAAAGTTGTACTAATTATAGAGGTATTAAGCTCATGAGCTACACAATGAACTAAAACTGAGTATATGATGTGATTTCAATGGTGCTAGGGCAGATGATAGAGATATTAGATTGGACGGGCAAGAAGTGCATAAGGACACGTTTTGTTTTTGGGATCAATGCTATAGTGGGACGGTGAGATTGATGAACACGTGAGCCACAGGATAAGAGCGGGGTGGGTGAAATGGCGCCAAGCATCTAGTATCCTGTATAACCAAAAAGTCTCTCAAAAGTTAAAGGATAAGTTCTATAGGACGGCGATCAAACCCGCGATGTTATATGGAGCAGAATGTTAGGCGATTAAACGACAACATATACAGAAAATGAGTGTAACGAAGATGAGGATGCTGTTGTAGATCTATGGTCACACAAGGTGAGATCATATCCGCAATGATGATATATGTGATAGGGTGGAGGTACCACCAATTGAAGAGAAATTTGTCTAACATCGTTTGAGGTGGTCTAGACATCTCCAACGAAGGCCTCCTGAGGCACCGGTACATAGTGGAATTTTAAGACGTACTGAAAACGTAAGAAGAGGTAAAGGTCGACCAAGACTGACATGGGAAGAAGCAGTTAAAAGAGACTTGTGGGATTGGAATATATTTAAAGAATTAGTTTTGGATAAGAGCGCATGGAGTTAGCGATCAACGTACCGGAACCATAAGAAAGTGCAGTGTTTTAGGCTCTCGACTCAAATAGCAGGATGTACAGCTTAGGGTTTTAGCATTGTAGGTTTTATTTCAAGGCTCTCATCTCTTTGATCTTGAAAAGATTTCATTCCTAGCCTACCCTAACTTGTTTAGGACAAAAGATTTTGTCGTTGTTGTTGTTGATATATATATATATATATATATATATATATACATATATGGGAAAATTAGTTCTGTAGCACTGAAAGATCACCTCTTTCGGAAAATACCACTAAAAAAACGGGGTTCCGAAAATTACCACCGAAAGTTGCATTTTTCTTCGGGATTTAGCATTTTGGACAAAAATGCCCCTCTCCCTCACCTTCTCTCCTCCTGCGCCGCCCCGTGCGCCTCCCTCTCGCCGCCGGCCTCCCCGCCTCTCCCTCTTCTCCCCGCTCCCCTTCCTCTCCCTCCTGCTCGCCCTCCGCCTCCCCCGCCTCTCCCCCCGCCGGCTCCCCCTCCCCCGCCGCTCCTCCCTCCGCTCCCTCCCCGCCGCCCCCTCCCTCGCCGCCTCCCCCTCCGCTCCCTCCCCGGCTCCCCCTCCGCTCCCCCCGCCGCCTCCCCCTCCCCCGCCGCTCCTCCCTTCCTCTCCCTCCTGCTCGCCCTCCGCCTCCCCCGCCTCTCCCCCCGCCGGCTCCCCCTCCCCCGCCGCTCCTCCCTCCGCTCCCTCCCCGCCGCCCCCTCCCTCGCCGCCTCCCCCTCCGCTCCCTCCCCGGCTCCCCCTCCGCTCCCTCGCCGCCTCCCCCTCCGCTCCCTCCCCGGCTCCCCCTCTCCCTGCATGCGGCCACCGCCGCCGGCATCGGCATCTCCGGCCTCCACACGCCCACATGCACGCCACCCCGGCCGCCGGTCCTCCCCGTAGCCACCTCGGCCGCCATGAGCACCGCCTCGGCCCGCAGCCGCCTTGCCTCGGGCCGGCCGCGCGCCACCGGCGCCCGCTTGGCCTCCGTGCCTCCGCGCCCGCACGCGCGTATGCGCCGCCGCCCGAGAGGAGAGGGAGCGGCGGGGGAGGGGAGCCGGGGAGGGAGCGGAGGGGGAGGCGGCGAGGGAGGGGGCGGCGGGGAGGGAGCGGAGGGAGGAGCGGCGGGGGAGGGGGAGCCGGCGGGGGGAGAGGCGGGGGAGGCGGAGGGCGAGCAGGAGGGAGAGGAAGGGAGGAGCGGCGGGGGAGGGGGAGCCGGCGGGGGGAGCGGAGGGGGAGGCGGCGAGGGAGCGGAGGGGGAGGCGGCGAGGGAGGGGGCGGCGGGGAGGGAGCGGAGGGAGGAGCGGCGGGGGAGGGGGAGCCGGCGGGGGGAGAGGCGGGGGAGGCGGAGGGCGAGCAGGAGGGAGAGGAAGGGGAGCGGGGAGAAGAGGGAGAGGCGGGGAGGCCGGCGGCGAGAGGGAGGCGCACGGGGCGGCGCAGGAGGAGAGAAGGTGAGGGAGAGGGGCATTTTTGTCCAAAATGCTAAATCCCGAAGAAAAATGCAACTTTCGGTGGTAATTTTCGGAACCCCGTTTTTTTAGTGGTATTTTCCGAAAGAGGTGATCTTTCAGTGCTACAGAACTAATTTTCCCATATTATATATATATATATATATATATATATATATATATATATATATATATATATATATATAGGACGCTGAAATAGGGCACCATAGTGTCTGGGCATCAAGCTCCTCTGCCTTTAGATCACTTTTAGATACGTGCAAGTGCAATGATATATAACATATTAGGCAAACCCGTTAACATTCATTAATTTGAAAAAGTATCGATTTGGAAAGGAAGTCAATCATAGATGGAAAGTCTTAATTATGGAGCCTAGACACCATGATGCTTATATATATATATATATGCTGAAATAGGGCACTATAGTGTCTGATCACCAGGTCTCCCTGCCTTTGGATTGCTTTTAGATGCATGCAAGTGCAATGATATATAATATATCAGAATGGAAAGTCTCAATTATGGAGTCTAAGCACCATGGTCTCTGTTATTTATACTATATATATATATATATATGAAATTGTTAAGTCGGTTGTCCAGTAAGGTAAAAGAACTATCTTTGGGGTTAAAACGAGGGGTTAAATGGTTTAATCAAGGTTTGTGACCAACTAAGGAATTGTAAGAAATATTGTGTAGATTCCAGAATTGATGTGGTTTGCCATGTTAGGGCTTAGGAGTCAAAAGTTACGCTATTTTTAGTATTGAAACAGTTGGGCTATCGTTGGGTCGAGTTGTTACAGAATTACCTGTTCAGGTTCCTTTTCCTGTCCTGCCGTTCACGAGCCTGAAGTTTCTTCATTATCTTTGACTTCAGTTGAAGACAGCACTGCTTAAGGGCTGACTGCAGGTTCAAGAGGATCGATGTTAGACGACCATACGAAGACAGTTCATAAGGGATGTTCGAATGCACCTTAACAGCAGATGATATCTCGGTTATATCATCCCCAATGTACTCCTTTCCAGTTCCTTTAAAAGGTATCTTTGTACTTACAATACTCACAAAGACACCAATCTTGTCCTGCTGCTGATTAATTTTGTAGCTACTCCAACTAAAAGAAAAGGAAAAGCAACAGTTATAGAGGAGATCTAACATCTGAAACTATAACTGAAGTACTTACAAAAAATCTTACTTGATCCTTTTTAGAGCAGTTCTTGTGATGACATCAGCACCTTGTTCAAAAAGAAGTGGTATTCGGTTTGCAAACCTAAAAATGTTTAGACCCTGAATAGAACAGATGTAAGAATTTCAATCATCAGTAGAATAATATTATTTAAGCATATCTTGTCAGCAAGGAAAATACAGAAAATGAAAAGGCGATCTCCCTTAATTGGAGCTAAGTGTATGATATTAACACAAATAATAGGTTCACTCATATGGTCAAATATTTATGAATTTATCCATGGAATCAAGTGGAACAACTCAGGGGATCTTAAAAGTGCAGGTAGCTTTTAGTGCATAATATGGGCCACCCAGATCTCAACAAATGGTCAAGGTTGCTAGCTCTCATCTTCCATTTTCAGGGTGGTCGAATTTGATATCCCTTCCAAACAACACATTTCATGGTCTGTTAGATGCAAATTCATACGTTGTAAATTTCAAATTCCAAAATAATTCATTATTTGATACACACCAGCCCTTATAGGAGTTTGATTCAATATAACATCTGATATAAAGAGCCTAATCCACAAATTTAATATAGAAATTTCATATAAAATAAGAGACAAGCACAATAAACTACCATGTATTTTGGCATTTACAATAACTGCCATCACACACTAAAAGCTGCTAGAAAAACAAAGGTTTGTGTACTAGAGATAAGAATGTAGGAGAGCTGAGACTTGGTTGAAAAAGAAGAATAGAGGACAGGGAGGAGACAGACAGGAAGGGTAGATAGAGCAAAACAAATCACATACGTGGGAGAGACGTACACAGAGGTGCATAGATAGGGATAGAGTACTAGATTGCTTCTTGCTTGAACCAAAAAGATTGACATCCCCCTTTTGTAGAGAGGAGTCCCTAAAATGTGTTGACCTTCCAATCC
This sequence comes from Dendrocalamus latiflorus, assembly GCA_017311315.1. NCBI lineage: Eukaryota > Viridiplantae > Streptophyta > Magnoliopsida > Poales > Poaceae > Dendrocalamus > Dendrocalamus latiflorus. The sequence continues at coordinate 18,759,250 of CM029674.1, forward strand.
ACCTGGACTATGAACTGCTAGAGATGCGTGACTTTCCAAGACTCGATCTTACAAAAACTGACTCCCTAACCCAAAAAAAAAAGTCCTTAACAAATCCGACTGAAACAAAACTACTATTCCTGAACTATGCCTGTGTTGCTGCTGCTCCCATGAGTTGTTTCTCCTTTGTCCAGTGCCACAACAAAAGGAGCATAAGGTAACATGTTTCCACATTTTTTTTTTATTCGAAGATGATAAATACAGGCAGAACGTGCTCCATGTGAAATAAAAACCAGTATTTTCTTACTTGTTTAACATCTTTTCCACCAATGCTTATTCCAGCTTCAACAATAAATGGATGCCCTTCAAAAACCTGAGGGCTATACAGAGGATAGCATAATGTTATTAGGATATTCAATACAATTAAGATAGAAACATCGTCTGGGATTTTGTCTGGTTAAAATGATATACCTGCTCGCATGTGTTGCAACCAGATCAGGGTGTAGCTCTTTTATGATACCTAGACGTAAGTTGTATTCACCTGCAGGACTAAGACACTACAGAATTGGTTGATTTCCATACTGTGATCATTAATGCATATTTGTGAAAGATAAAGTAGCCAATAAACAGCTGTAAGTGATAAACAGATCAAGATGGAAAGGGACGCATACAGTGCCACTCGGATCATCAAACTTAGCCTGCCGAAATAATTGATGTATTCGAACTATTTGCTGTGACGTAAGGCTCTTAACTGTCATTTTTGCACTAAAATCAGGTCCCATCTCCCCTGTCAAGTTTAAAATATGTGATATACAAAAATAGAACTGATAGCGCAAGAATAGCAAGCCTAGGTAGGTTACATAAGTATGTAATGACAGTACAACTACATTTTCAGCCCAACAAGCAGGCTTTGCATAGGATTAAATAAAAGATTTGACTGGACATTGGGTATATTGAAAATAGCAACACATGAAACATAAGTCAAACTCAAAACCTTGTATAAAGCAAGACAAACATGTAATTGCTAAAGGCAGTCTACTTCACGATCTCCAAAAGACATTATTCTAGAAAAATGAACTAAGAAGACCATGGTTGTCAAAGAAGATAGTGATTGATAAGTAATTTATTTTTCACCCTGACCATCCCCCAACCACACTGCATATCATACAACTCACCAATTAAACGTTCAGCATGTGATTTGCTTATATTCACAAATTCATGCTGTAGGAACTGCAAAAGGTTTTGCTTTGTAGTCTCTGTAATTAAGCTCTTTATCAGCAGTAAATCAACAGCAGATGGGTGATGCTTTGTCTGAAGAGGAACAGGAGGCATAACATCTGTCCTTCGTGCAAACCTTATTGTCAAATTTTTGCTGCAAGACCCAAAGTCGTTTTGAAAAGAATTAGAAGATCGTCAATTAAGTAGAACACAACTAACCCTAGGAGAAAACACGTACTCTGCTGCATCTGAGAGAAATCTAAAAAGGAATTGAGCATATGGTGTGATGACAGCCATCTGTCGCATATAATGTAGTATCTTTGACTGCAGGAAAAATAAATTATTGAATTTGCCTGGCAGTATAATTCCATATGTCAAATTTTCAAAAGAAAAAAAAAGAGATGCTACTCACACGATGAGTTGTCCAATTTCCCTCAATTATAACTTGAATCTCTGCCCCATGCCAGTGATCTTTGTTATCCCTTTTCTCATGTAAATGAACATGAGGGACATTTCTGAGTTGTGGGGTTTACCAATATCAGTCATGATAAACAGCAGAAGTTAACAAATCGACATAAATGAAGATAAACAGTAATGACCAGTCAGTTACTGTGTTGAACGGAAGCATTATCCAACAAGATGTACTTACTTATGAATATCTATATCGAGGCGACAGAATGAAATATAGCTCTGTCCTTTCATCGATGACTTAATCTCAATAGGAAGGCCTGTACTCATCTTTGACCATATAAGTGCCTGTTTAATTCACATTAAACTCAGTGAAATTCACCAATGAAGTGCATTTAAAATTAAATTAGACAGAACAGCCAGCCAGCAAAGAGCCCTAACTGCAAACTTGATTACAACTACAGAGTAACAGAATAAGGAAACAATTCAACAGAATATTAATTACAGGTCGCATATTCCTAGTTTGCTTTCCGCAGCTATTTAACTCAGAGGCAAATTATCATAAGCATCTTGTATACATGGGACAGCTTAACCATCGGAAGTTCGGAACACCCACTAGACAAGCGGAAAACACATTTGGACATTTGGTCACTGCTTGAAGATTGAACACGAATTTAGTGAAAGAAAAGGATAAATTTTATAAACTGGAATGCCTTTTTTTGTAACTGTAACTCAAACTTTCTTTTCTTCTTATCTCTAACATGGCTATATAGGAAAGCAAAGAAAATAATGATGAATAGCACAAGATGATCAATGCCTCCATGCTACCAACCATATTGCATGGCTGCACACTTGCACTATCCAATATAAACAATAAAACAGTCAGCTATGAACTTAAATCCAAAAAAACATGTCAAAATTTTATAAAGAAAAGGGCAGATATCAGCTAAATGTTTTCATTCCTTCTTTTCTTTTACAAGGAATGCATGCTATATATATTTCTATAAAAGTGCAGTTGGTGGCAATCTAGATGTAGAAAGCATCTTATTACTTAATAATGTGCACGAGGAAAGTTTACCATTTTAGCACCAAGTCCAAATTTTCCACGTGTTTGCCTCAAACCATACTTTGTGCCCGATAACACTGCATCAAATTTTAACAATTCTAGTGATATTGCACAGCATGTTACCATCTCTTGTTCAGTTTAAAAAAAAAAACTAAATTTTTTCTGTTCCACTGTTTGCAGACAAAGATCCCATTGGAAACTTACCTCTACCAAGCATATTTGGGATATCTTCATGTGGCATACCTCGACCATTATCCTACATCCAGAAAAACATTCAAGATTAGAAGCTAATAAGATAGATTTTCATCATACAAACCAAGTCATTATGGACAATACCTTGCAAGTCACTCTGAAAAATGCAGCTTCACCCCGACCTTTTCCTCGAGCAGATGGAGCCTCCTTAACTTTCTTCCCAAGAGCAGCATTTTTAGCTTGTATTTCTTGGAAACGTGCTTCTTTGGCTAGGCGTTTCTATATATTGCGAAATTGTACAATACAGTCAGAATAAAAAAGTGGATAGTCCAGAGAGATAAAAGTTAAAAAGTGCCATCGAGTGTGTGAAGTCCATGACACCTCTAACTCTTAAGTGGATTCGACAAAATCTTTATATGGAAAAGGTATCGTCAATATTAAAACTTCTTTCAACTAATACTGTTCCATGTACTAAAATTGAAACTTGTAATATTACCTCGCGAGCCTTAGCTGATTCAAAGTCATCATAGAGCTCTTCATCAACACGCTCTCGATCAATTAGTCCTATCATCGTGTTGAACTTGATCTTCGTGATCTCTTCTCTGGCAAAATGTGACAAAAAGAGCCATGGAGTGCTGTCCGACATTGCCAAAAGAAAATACGACGAAGCGTACCCATGAAAATCACTTACATTGTAATTTCTAAGTCAGGGAGTTCGGAGATGGATTCAGCTGAATCAAGCGCATTCTCAACTAGCTCCCGCATCGTGGTGTACAGCGATTTACCAGGCTAGCAAGCATTGTGAAGTCAATGGAAGGATTATACTCATATATAACAGACTCCCTCCTAAAATTATATTAACTAATTTTCTTTTCTTGGTTCTTGCCTACTGCTCCCAGTAAGTTCCATGCTCAATTTTTAAATAACACTACGCTGAAGCCAGGAGCAATTAATTGGCATGGTCTACATGACTAGTAAGTGACAGCAGCATCTATCTAAATTTCATGAACGCATCGGCATTAACCATTTCACCAAAGAAGACTAAAAATTCGTAGGGAATAAATAGCTCACGTTGTCAAACCCAGCGATGTTCTTGTTCTCCGCGAAGAACTCGGCGGGCGATTCTGCAGCACAAACCCCGAAAAAAGATCCAAAATTTGCACACAAGAAGCCGAAAGAACCGAAACAAGCACGAAATTCTCGAAGCAAAGGAGGGATAGGGGGCGCGCGGGAGCTAACTCTGCTTGAGGAGGCTGCTCTCCTTGGCCTTGGGCGACGCCTTGGAGCTGGCCTTTCCCGTGGCTTTCCCCTTGGCGGTAGCCGTAGTAGGCTTCTTCTTGGTCTCGCCGGAGGGGCCGTCGCCGGTGGCGTCCATGGCGAGGTGGGCGGTGTGAGATCGGAACGCGAGCTAGGGTTTTGGGTTGGGGGAAAGGAATTTGCGAGGGCATGCTTCAACGGTTGCTCAGTGTCACCCGAAACCGATCCTGCCGGTCCATAAAAGAATGGACGGTCCAAATAAATCACGGTACAGAGTTGATCCCCTCGCGGCTCGCGCTACTGTTAGGGTGTGTTTGGTTCAAGGGATAATAGGGGATGGGACGGGGCGATCCCAGATTTAGATCTGTTTGGATTGGAGTTAGCAGGGACATAGTCCATCCCCTTTGGAGAATATCCCGGGAATATTCCCCTAAATCGAGGATGCCCCGTCCCTCAAAAACGAGGGGATGGGCTCGTCCCTCTTCCTCGCCTCTCAAAAACAAGAGGGTGACAAAAGGGCCCCACACGTCGGATGACTCATCCCATATTTTGATGTCCTAGAACCAAACAAAAAACGGGAACGATCCTATCCCTTACAACCAAACAAAGAACGGAGACGGTCCCGTCCTTAAAAACAGGGATGGAGCCATTCTATCCCTACTGCCTCCAAACCAAACACACGCTTATACACCACGGAAATACGAGGATTTGCCACTGTCTCAACGATTTGTCACTCAAAAGGTTGTATTTGATTATTTATAAAATTGGGAATAGGATATCGTAAATTGATGGCATTTACCCTATGACATTCTCATTTTGCATCTTTGGCGCAGGACACTGCACTGTTAATAGTTATTTGTTAGAAGACATTTTGGCCAATATAGTATTATTTATGAGCTAAAAGGATATATAACTTTTGAAATGACATTTGGTGCCCCTACCCAAAGCAGTATGACTCGTGCCAATCGTGAGTGAATCTGACCGCGCCAGCCCATAGGTGCGGACACGAGTGCGATTCTAACACTACTATAAAAAGTCGTATATTAGGCGCCACATCACAAACAGTTCCTAAAACCATCTGTATTAAATACAATCACAGACGGTTTTAGTTTAGATACCGTCTTGTTGCTGCCAGCCCTAAAAACTGTCTGTGAAGAGGAAATATCACAGATGGTTCTGATTAAAACTGTCTGTGAGGTACCACAGACGGTTATTACCAAGAACCGTCCATGATATTTGGAAATATCATAAACGATTTTTTATTTGAACCGTCTGTGATACTTCACAGACAGTTTGTATAAAAAAACCGTCAGTGGTAATTTCACTATATTAATTGCACCCAGACCCGTCGACCCTCTCTCTTAAATTTCATATCTACGTTGTTGCTTTGAGTTGGAGGCAGGGCTTTGAGGCGATTTGGTGAAAGGAAACTATTTGGCAAGAGTAATTGTAGATCTACTAAGTTTTTTACTAACTATTATTAGTAATTTATTCCTAATTGCATTATAATTTACATTTATAGCTTTTGGTGAAAGGATAATTGAAGATGGTTGATTTATCTAGCTTGATGTAGAGAGAAGATTATTTTACATCTAGAAAAGTTTAGGATTTAGGATTTAGTCAAATCATAGTCTATTTCTACTTAATTCAATTTAATTAACTATTATTGCTACATATAGCTACTTAATTTAGATCATACATATATAGTATAGTAACTAATTTATTGAATATATTATACGAAATTGTTATATGTGTAATACGTTGGAAACCCTGTGAGTGAAGTATACATTAATGACGTTTCTGATTTTACAAGAGCTGCCAAGGAGTATATGTTGAATAAGGGAATGGAATATATGTATTGTCCATGCATTGACTGTGAGAATCTAAAGATGTTTAACAACCGAGTGCGGATTGAAGCGCATTTGATTCGAATGGGTTTCAAAAAAGGGTATATATGCTGGATCAGTCATGGTGAAGAATAGATTACATAGGAACGTAGTAATAATGACATCGCTGATGAAGTCAATGATATACCACTGGATGATCATATCGATTGTGGTTCCAATTCAGATAGGTTGAATGATGACAATCTGGATCAGATGCTTCGTGATTCAGAAGGAAACTATGATGAGAAAGAGTATGCTAAATTCTGGGGCTTAATGGAGAACTCGAAGAAATCTTTGTTCATGTGCTGCAAGTCAAAGTACACGAGATTATCAGCCATACTTGAACTGGTGAAATTAAAGGCAAGCAATAGTTGGTCCGACAAGAGTTTCATGGCACTGTTAGGTCTTTTAATGGACATGCTTCCGGAGGGAAACGAGTTGCCCAAAACCACCTACAAAACTAAGAAGGTTTTTTGTCCATTGGGAATAGAAGTAGAAAGCATACATACATATTTGAGCGACTGTATCCTCTACCGTAAAGAGTATGCAAACATGTATGTATGTTCGGTGTGTAACGCATCCCAATACAAGCATAAGAATCAATCAGATGATGGCGAGAGAATAGAGGTGAAGAGAGGACCTCCTGTTAAGATGGCATGGTATCTTCCTGTAATTTCCCATTTTAAGCTATTTTTTGCAAACTCAAATGAAGCAAAATTGTTGCATTGGCACTTAGAAGAGCATAAGAAGGATGGAATGCTAAGACACCTTGTTGATTCTACCCAGTGGAGAAACATCGATAGGAGGTTTATAGACTTCGGTGCAGAACCAAGAATATAAGATTCGGATTGAGTACAGATGGAATGAATCCTTTTGGTAATATGAGCGGCCGACAGAGCACTTGCCCCGTGACTCTCTGCATCTACAACCTTCCTCCTTTGTTATGAATGCAGCGAAAGTATATTTTGTTATCAATACTTATCCAAGGGCCAAAGCAACCTAGGAACGATATTGATGTGTACCTAGCACCGTTAGTGGAAGATCTAAAAATATTGTGGATCGAAGGAGTACATGTATGGGATGCGTACAAACGAGAGAACTTCATTTTACGCTCCTTATTGTTCTGCACTATAAATGATTATCCTACCCTTGCTAACCTATCGGGCCAAAATACAAAAGGGGCTAAAGTCTGTACTCACTGCTTAGATGATACCAAGAGTATGTGGTTGAAGCACTCGCGCAAAACCTTGCACATGCGTCACCGTAGGTTCCTTCGGAGGGCTCACCCATACCGCAAGATGACAAAACAATTTAATGGAGAGAAGGAGGACAGTTCAGCTCCAAGACATTAAGCAGAAAAGAGATCTATGATATTGTTAAGGATTTAAATATTGTGCTCGGAAAGGAACGTAAATCGATAACCCGTGAGAAGGGGCCTGTTCTTTTCGGCTGCGGCTTATGGCTTTTGGCTGAAATTTTTGAATTTTAGCTGTTTACGGTACAGATTACGGAGAGACAGATACTCACTTGCGATTTTGGCTAGTACAATTGTTGGGCTTTTAACGTGTAGATTGTTTAACCTGTAGACCCCGTCTTGAGAAAATACTCCGTTTGAAAGTTAGGTACTGTAGCAAAAGACAAAAGCCACCGGCTTCGGAGGAAAAGAACAGGCCCAAGAACATCTAGAAGAAGAGATCAATATTTTAGAACTTACTTTATTGGGAGCACCTAGAAGTTCGCCACTGCATCGACGTCATGCACGTAGATAAGAATGTATGTGACAGCTTGATTGGTCTCTTACTGAATATTCACACAAAACAAAGGATGGTGTTAACACACGGCTTAACTTGGTTGATATGGACATCATGCCTAAGTTAGCATCGACAAAGATTGATAAAGGATGAACTTATCTTCCCCCTACTTGTGCCAGTGCTTGCATAGTGTGAAAGTTCTATCTGGTTGCTCTGCCAACATGAAGAAACTTGTTTCGGTGGAAAATTTAAAGTTAATTGGTATAAAGTCTCATAATTGTCATGTGCTGATGACATAGATGCTCCCTATTGCAATTAGAAGTATTTTGCCGATCAAGGTCCGAGAGACAATCATGAGGCTGCGTTATTTCTTTAACACAATTGCTCAGAAGGTCATCGATCCCAAAAGACTAGATGATCTGCAGATCGAAGTGGTGATGACTATATCATCTTGAAATGTATTTCCCTCCATCGTTTTTCAATACCATGGTCCATCTCATTATTCATATTGTGTGAGAGATAAAAATGTGCGGGGCTGTGTTCCTACGTAGCATGTACCCATTCAAGAAGTTCATGAAAATTCTCAAATCCTATGTACGGAATCGATCTCGGCCAAATGGCAGCATCGTCGAAAGCTATGCAACTGAAGAAGTCATTCAGTTCTGTGTCAATTACATGGCTCAGGTCAAACCAATAGGTGTGCCTCTATCTCACCATGAGGGGAGGCTCAAGGGTATCGGGACCATCGGATGGAAAGCAAACATTCCAGATATGGATGCGTATGCTCAAGCCCATTTCACAGTCTTGCAATACATGACTAAAATGTCCTCGTATATCGATTTAACACAAGGGTGTGCTTTGGCAACAGAATCTAAAGCGGCTGGATGTTTGGATCATAAGACAACACAACAATCGGTTCAATCAATGGTTGAAGGAGCGACTCGCTAAGAGCTCCTCAAGTAATATGCTGACATGGTTGGCAACAGGGGCAACATTTATAGTTGTGACATGGCAATGATATGACATAAATAGGTACACATTCTATACGCAGGCTCAGGATATAAAGAGCACTAACCAGAACAGCGGCGTCCATATAGATGCGTTCAATACTGATGCGTTGAGGAACTCCTACTATAGGTTCATAAAGGAGATTTGGGAACTCAACTACGTGCTTTTGAAGATCCCCTTATTTCAGTGTCGTTGGGTCCATCTCCCATAGGTGAAGGTTAACAAGTATGGTGTCACTACCGTGGACTTTAAACGTGTCAGATACAAAGACAAACCATTCGTACTCACTAACCAAGTTGTTCAAGTTTTCTATATTTCTAACCAGACAAATAAGAAGCGTCACGTAGTTCTTCATGAAAAAAAGAAGGATTGTCGGAGTTGAGAATGTAGTGGACGAGGAAGGATACAATCAATTTTATCAGTTGCCTCCTTACGGAAACGGCATAAGGGTAGAGAAAGAGCGTGACGAAAGTACCTACATACGCGTTGATCATCATGAAGGGCTACTTTTTAAAGGAAATAAGCAAGTGGACTGATGAATGAAATATTTATGTGACATATATTCCGTATTTGCATTTATATATGTATATGAGAACATGTAATATATATGTGAATTTGTATTTATGTATATAAGAATGTGTGGTATATATGTGAATTTGCATTATGTATATGAGAATGTGTGATATATACATATATGTATGTATGTATATGTGTGTGTGTGTGTGAATTTGCATTTATGTATATGAGAATGTGTGACATATCAGTAGGGAACATCACAGATGGTTTTAACTTAAAACCATCTGTGATGATAATATCATAGATAGTTTTTAAATAGAACCATATGTGATTATTCTCCTATATATATTGCACACTAGTGTTTGTCCCCCCTGTATTGCCTACTAACGTCGTCGCCTTGCCCCGAGCCCGTTGCCCTCTTCCTCTAGAGCCCATCGCCCTCCTCCCAAGACCATCGCTGCATCCCCCAACTCCGGTGGCCTTCCTCCCTCGAGCCCGTCGCCCTCCTCCTCCTTCCGAGCCTATCGCCACCTCCTCCGACTCCGACAGACTTCCTCCCTCGAGGCCGTCGCCCTCCACCTCCTCTCAAGCCCATCGCCACCTCCCCCCCGACTCCGGCGGCCCTCCTCGTAAGTTCTAGCACTGGGGGACTTTGCATAATAGAATGTGGGCTTTGTGAATGCTTGTTGAGGATAACTTGTCAGATTGAGATCATTGTGACTAATGAGAGAGTATTCTGCTAGTAATGATTTATCATTACTTGATGAGGATAAATTGTCAGATTGAGTATTCTATGCAGTATGTTAATTACAAAGGCTCATGCTTGTGCTCAGTTTAGCATATTGTCATTTGGCTTGATTACATTGTTCATGTTGAGAGATAATAGTTTGATCTCTATACATTGCTCAGTTTAAAGTATAATTCCACCAGCATTTAAATGACAAAATAAGCCTAATGGGCTAACAAAAGAAGCATATATTCTGAATTTCAGATATCACAAAGCATGGATATATTATTGATATGAATGCGATTTACTTGAAGTAAATAGTTTTAACAAAATAACATTGTTGCTTGTATTTAGATATTAAGTAAGGTAGTCTAGAGTTCGAAGCCTGACTAATTAGAGAAATTATCACATAAATATGTGATCGTAATCTAAATTCACCAAGAATTAGCTCAAGAATTGCACACTTCTATTTTCTTTTGAAGATGTTGTCCGCTATAGGGTGAGTGAAGCTAGATTAACGAAATTACTAGTTGGTTTCCTTGACCCACGCTTAGTCGCCATGGATATCATCAAGAAGGATGCATTCTTCATTGAGAATTACATTACGAAGGCATTAAAGGGTCACTGCGACAAGGAATTCATACTTATGCCCTACAACTAGGGGTAAGTGATATACTAGTGGCTATACTTGTTGATTGTACTTTATAAACAACACGAACTTAGGTTTAATAACCATAACATACCTGTGTAGGTTACACTGGATTCTAATTGTAATTATACCAAAATAGAACAAGATAATATATCTTAATTCTCTAAAGGAGAACAAAACCGACTACACAATTGTCCAACAAGTAATGGATAGGTAAACACATTTCCTCAACAGATAACTCTATTGTACTCTTTCCTTCTTTCCCAATCACTAAGGCTAACTTTTTGGAATCACGTAGGTCGTTCACCACATACATTGCAAAGGTACAAAAATTCAAGGGAGGGATCGACACCCTGCAACACGTTCTAGATTGTTCGATATTCGCTAATATACATTAATTCTATACAACACTTTGTAGTAATGCCTCTCGAACTAACAAATTCTATTTTTGCAGTGCCACCAGCAGCCGCTGGGCAACAACACCTGTGGATTCTATCTTTGCCACAATATGCAACTACTCGTCGGTTCCGCGAAGAACAATCCTAAGGTTTGTCAATCTTGCAATAATTATTTCATACTTATCAATTTATATATGTTTGCATGACATTGATCTTCATACCAACAGGTTCCATCCATCACTACAACTCCATTGGAACAGGTTGACCTCAAACATATTTGAGGACAGTGTGCGTACTTCCTGATGTCCAAAGTTATAAAAGAAAATAGGGAGTTCCACAATGTAGAATAAATTTCACTGGGATAAGATTGAACTTAATTGTTCATGTGTGTATTTATATTTCATTTCTGTTAATTGATTTATAAAATAGATATTCTTGTTTCTGAAATGAATGAATGTGAATTGGATGTATATATACTGCGTTGATCTGCTTGTTTCAGAGGGTATGGCTAGCATTTTCTGAAACTAGCCAACAAACATAAATAGATTTAGAAATAGAAAAGAATATCACATATGGTTATTAACTTGTAGTTGTCTATGATAGTTGACTATCACTGACAGTTTGTAGTAGAAACCGTCTATGATATATGGTTTATCACAGATAGTTACAAACCATCTGTGATTGTCTGTATCACAGATGGTTCGAAAGCCGTCTGTGACGACCTCGTATTATTGCTAACCCATAAACTCAGACGGCTCATGAAATTATCTGTGATGACGTTTTTGAACTGTCTGTGGTGACTTGTTGTGCATTAGTGTAATATGGTTCGACCGAGCTAACTACGCATAGGTCCAACCGAAGAGGGGAAATAACTTTTCACTAGCCTTCTCTCTCCTTTCCAGCTCAAAATCATATTATATTGGCCAGAGCATCTTCTATCAAATAAACACGAAAATGGCATGTCCTACAATAAAGACACAAAATGAGAGTGTCACAGGGCAAATACCACCAATTTGTGATGTCCTGTAGCCAATTTTGCCTTATTATTTGCCACTCAATTTGTCATGCCACCCATAAAATACCATTCTCACATTATTTTTGGATATTTGGTGGCATTTTTACCCAACAAAATAACCATAATGCCCTCCAAAAGGATTGGAGCCTAGCTAGGGATGCCAATGGGGCGAGGGGTTAAGGGGGGCCCTGCACCTCTGCCAACCTTCCCCCCACCCCCACGAAGACTAATAGGGAGAATGCCCACCCGTTTCTCCCCCACCCTCATCCCCCATAGGGATTAGAAAATGTATATATATATATATATATATATATATATATATATATATATATATATATATATATATATATATTAAAATGTTAATATGACTACATTCATATATTTAGGAGTATTGGTACAATTTTCATAAACTATACCTCAAAACATAATTTATAACAAATATAGACACACATCTAGTCTAAGCATACAAAAAACAATACATATTTCATATTCAAACCTATAGCATATAAAAAAGTAATTTATTTTAATGTCTAAATGGGTCCTCACGGGACCAAAGAAGAGTTGATCCCCGCTTCACCCCGTTATCATGTGGCTTCATCCTTCTAGTTCCATCACATCCACACCGCTCATGCGCGCCTTCTTCTCCCTCTGCATCCAACCCATATTTGAACCCAATATATAGGGCAACCAGGAACAAAATACACTGGGCCCCTCCACGACATCATCTACAATGCCTACGGAGGATGGCCTCACGGCGGATCAACTGGAGTGTGGCCGGCGGCTGAGCGACTCGAGGGCGTTGCCAGAGGGCAGGGGTGGTCTCTCTGTAGTTTATGGGTGTTCAATTGAGCACCCAATATTTTTTGCAAAAAATACAGTATACACTAGGTATATTACATATATATTTTTAATTGAACCAAAATGCCACATATTTATACCTCAAAAATATAAATCAAGCCAATTCAACCAACACCTCCCTCTTTTAGCACAATAGAGCTCCTTCTAGACTATGGCCATCAAACCCACTATAGCCTAAAATCCCTAATACCCCAACTGGCCACCCAAGTCCTAACCTAACTGGTTCATCTCTCTCTCTCAACGTGGTGGTGGCGCACACATGAAGGGTGAGAGAGTCGGCCAGACAAAAGGCACGAGGTAGTGTTGCAGTGGCGCAAGCACACAATGGCCATGTGCGACGATGGCCAAGGAAAGGGAGAGGGAGTGCACAGCATGCAGTGGCTACCAGAGATGGTGAGCCGACAATAAAGCAAACCAATTCCTTCAATCAGGGGCACATGTGCGCTCTAGAAGTAAAGTGAGAGTGCAAGGTGGTACAGGTGAGCAGAAAAGTGGCGCAACGAGTTGGGTGGCAACATGGCGAGTAAGGAGGTATAAAACACACAGCGTTGCGCGCGAGGTCTCATCCCCAGGTGAGTTGTGTTCGGTCTCTCACTATTCCTCCCAATTTTCAAATCCCTAATAGTTTATTAAATGATTGTGCCTTTGTGAAATGTTGATCGTAGAACCTTTAAAAATAATGAAGAAGTTCGTAGATTTGAAATCTTTGTAGATAGAGTTGGTTGAATAACATAAAATTTTAACAAGTTAGTAAGATGGTTCTAAGAAACAATGAAATAGTTGTCCTTAAAATTACGTAGAGAGTCGAGTCCTGCCCTTACCAGCGGACGGACTGGAGTAGAGGTGGCAATGGGTACCCGAAACCCGAGTACCCAATGGGTTTTACCCGATAAGGAGGTGGGTATGGAAAGATATCTTCACCCACGGGTATACTGATGGGCAAAAATCTCTACCCATCGGGTAGAGCGGGTGCGGGTACGGCTGTATATTACCCGTACCCGCATACCCGTGGGTAAAATATACCCGCATACCTTATCAATTTAGCCTAGTAGCCTACTCATGGAGGGCCCGGTGAAAAGTGCAAAAACAACTTATTAGATGTTAATACGTCTCTACTCCGAAAAGTTACACTGTTTCTTACATTTACATATTGCCCATAAGCAAAAGAAGCTATATATATATATATATATATATATATATATATATATATATATATATATATATATATATATATATATATATATATATATATATATATATATATATATATATATATATATATATATAAGAACGTATCCAGTGCTAATGGGTATTTAGGTGCTAAGGTGCTAATGCTGTCTAGGATCGTTAGATCTGCCACCAATGGCCTGGATTCTTGAGGGTGGAAGCACCAAATCACTTACGCCAATTTGCCAAAAACCCCCTACCTTCCCCTCAGTTTTTTTCCGAATCCTACGCCGTTTCGCCTCCGAAAGCCGTTTCATCTCCTGCGATCATCCGGCGTCGTGCGACTTCTCCCGGCGAGCAGTGCCGTCGTCCCGCGACTTCTCCCCGCGAGCAGCGCCATCGTTCTCCCAGCGCGCAACGCCGTCTTCCCACGATTTCTCCCGGCGCACGCGTTCGTCCCGCGACGTCTCCCGCGTGCGCCGCCGTCCCGCGGTGTCGCCGTGTCCAGATCGCCGGTGAGAGGGCTGCTCTTTGTATCTGTATGCAGTTCACTGTAGAGTCCCAAATTAATGATGTTTTAACGAAAAATAAGCAGATTGAGGGCTGCTCTTTGTGTCTTTCGTTGATTCAACTTGCTAGTAGCGTTTTTAGAGGGAGGAAATTCATGTTCAGAAATTACCGTGTGGTTCCTTTCACATATAGAAGTGCAGGTGCTAGCATCAACATTACTAAGAGAATTTTGTACCATATTAATCATTTGGCATCAACATTAAGGAAAAGAACTCAACAAATAAGTAGCCGATACTCTGAAATAAGCTAAATAGAAAGAGGAAAATTTTAGTTCCAAATTGCACAAGATGATACTTCAGCAAACTAATTGGGTATGGGTTACCCGTCGGGTATAAATACCCGCGTGGGTGCGGGTACGGGTAAGTTTCTATATCCGTGTGCGGGTACGGGTATTGTAGCGGGTAGAGTTATATCTGTCGGGTGCAGGTATAGGGTGGCTATACCCAGCGGGTATGTACCCGTTGCCACCTGGCAGCGGGGGAAGGTGCAAAGTAAGGGCAGGCGCTGGCGAAGGAACTGAAGCGTAGAGCAGGAGGAAGTGGCGACATAGGGCCTGTTTGGGAGAGCTCCACCACTGAAAATGTGGATCTGGAGCAGCAGCTCCACCATGGAGCAGCTCCACCGTGGATCTGGGATCCCACCATGGAGTGTTTGGCTTGTACAGCAGCTCCAGATCCACGAAATTGAGGTTTTGGTGGGAATGGCCACTTTTGGTGGGATGGGGTGTGTAACCAATGGCATTGGTGGGTAATTACCACCCAACTCCACAGTGGAGCACCCCTTGAGGAGCTCCATGAAATCCATGGATCTGGCCCTTAGATCCAGGATTTTGGTGGATCTAGATTTCGCGGAGCTGGAGCGTTTGGGTAAAATTTTGTGGAGTGGAGCTGTTTTTCGTGAATCTGGAGCTGGTGGAGCTCTCCCAAACAGGCCCATACTGGAAGGAACCTGCTGGTCGATCTGTGTTCAAAGACGTCGTTCGGTCTAGCTAGTTGTTAGCCCAAGTGAGATTAGGGGCAAAATGGTCACTTCAAGAGGGGAAAAGGGCTAAAAATCAAGAAATGGGGGAAAGGGACGAGAATGGCATTTTGTAGATGGTGCAACGAATTGAGTGACAAATCATTAAATAAAATCTTTTGAATGATAAATACTTAAAATCACATCTTTTAAGTGATAAATCCTCAAATGTTCCTATACAAAATGAGCTCGCTGCAGCATGCCAGCATTCCCTAGCACAATTTGCCAAAATCATTATAGCATATTGTCCAGTTACGTGTCTAGAGAATGTAAGAGGATTTGTCTTCTAAATGCATACCATGAGATTATTGGGTAGTACACTGATATGGGCTACGTGCCCGACTAAGCGAGAGCACAAGAAATAGTAAGCCCAAGCGCGGGGCCGTTAGGCGGGAAAGGGAGGGCCGCCTCGCACAGTTCGCACGTGCGACTAGGTATCCAATGAGTTTTTTTAGTTAATGTCTTATGACATATGATTTAAGCCCTGTTCAAAACGGCTTAGATTTTAACTTTTGGTTTATTTTTTACTATTCAACAATGTTATTTTTTTTGTTTTTTTAGCTTTTTGTCGTTTCTTTTTTCCCGTATTCGTTTGTACTGTCCGTGATGGGCTAATATGTTTTTTCTATTTTTTAAATTTAATTAGCCAAATAAGTCATCATTAGCTACAGTGCAATTTCAGCCAGCTACAGTGCTTTTCAGCCATAAGCTACTAAAAAAGCCATTTTGAGCACCCCTAAATGTTTGAATTCTGACTGTTTACAAGAAGCAGTATATAGAGAGAAATAGTTACACACGATTTTTGACTGGTATAGCTGAACTCAGTATACTTGTTACTACAATTTTACTATTAACTCAACCTTAAAAAAGCGCACTATTTAAAAGCTAGTTACTGTAGACAGTACAAACATAAGCCAACTTTAAGCCCAAAAGAACCTAGCCATTAGCAACGCGAGGGGTACGACCACATCGCTTTCGGTCCCGATCATTGACGGGATTGGCTGAACAGACAAGCAAGAGGATTTGACACAACACGAGCCCGAGGAGAGCAATAAGTGTTCCTATATATTGGCTTTTATCTTAATTTTTAGTTTTGACTTATGGATAGTACCAGCTTATAAAGAGCGACACTCGTATATGATATTGGCCGATATAAATGAACTCACTACAGTATGTACTACAATTGATTAGTAGACCCTGTCTTTAAAAGACACTCTGTTTGAAAACTATGTATTGTAAAAAAGTTATTTACTATAGAAAAGCAGCTTTTAGAAGCTAATACGAATAGGTCCTAAACGTTTTGGCGTCTACTATTTTTTAATGGAGTAAATTGTACTACTTTGTAACTTATCGTTTGTTTTATTTTGCACTAGGGTTAGCCTATGTTTTTTTTGCACCAGGATGGATCAAATAAATTTTTATTTCGCACTAGCCTAACTTTATTTGGCTCAAACTGACTCTACATAATGATAAGTCGGTATATGTAATTTTGATTATTCTATTTCTTCAATTTGATTACCTTGTTAGGGACTGAAATTGACTAGCTAGTGTAAAGTAAAATTTTATTTGGTCCACTCTGGTGCAAAAGTGAAAATATGAGTTAACACTGATGAAAAATGAAATAAGCGACAAGTGATGTAAGGTGCAATTTACTCTAATTTGTAACAACACATGCACGCTGAACTAGTAGACAAAAAACATGGAAGGAAATTATAATTTCCTGATCAACAATTGAGCAAGATGATATATTTACTTACTAAAAATTGGCAATGTATCTTATGCACACAACCCTCTTCACGCACTCATTCATTCAACCCACCAGAGACGTTCAATCGTGATCCAAGGGTGTGGGTTCTCACCACTCCACTTAATGCCACTTATGCAAAAAAGAACCCCGCACCCTGGCTATGTTTTTTCAAAAACCCCAAAACCAAACTCTCCGATCTAGACCAAAACTGGCCTCCTTCCGTCCCCATCCGGTGACCAGCGCTACGCAGCTTCCTCTTCTATACCCAACTTCATCCCCATCTATCCTAGAACCCTAGCCCCATCACCCTCACGAACATGGTCCCCATCCCATACCTCCACCCACCCACCACTAGCAACTTGTCGACGACCTCTCCTCCATCTTGTGACTCCGCCCATGCGACGACGCGGACCCGTCGGTGACATCCCATCCAACGCTGCTCAACTGCATCCACGCACAGCCCCGACTCTATCCACACATCATCAGCACAAAGGCTTGATGGTTTGCACGCCGCGTAGCACTATCACCACTCCTTGAACCTCTGTGGCTAACTCAACCCCGACATGATTGGTGCGAGGGAGGTGTTGTGTTGAGGTGCTTGAGTTAGGCAGATAACTATGCATTTTTTATGTAAATTTGATTGATTTGAGATGCATTTTGGCTTGTAGATGATGAATTGACAGACAAGCATCAATACGATGTTGATATGACGGCAAATTAAGAGAGAAGGATGCTGCAAATGCGAAATACTCTATGTTACATTAGGTTGTAGCAGTTGATGTTGAAAACCTTGTGGTTGTTTTATCCAATTTGATTATGGCGGATGGCTTGAACTAGTCACCACATTATAAGGTTATGTCTATTCTACGTGTAGTCCTTGGACAAAATTAGATTACTGGAAGACTAGAATCTTGTTTCATGTACTTGATGTTTGATGCTTGATCCTTGAATGTTTGGATGATTTATGTAGAAAGAGTAGTGAGGTACTATTTTTGAATTAATGTGATGTGGCCAAGAGGAAGACACAAGATCAATCAAGTTCTTGTGATTGCAGTTCTGTCCACAAAGTTCATGAAGTTCTCAACGTCCATTCTGAGGTTTCTAAGACACACAAAATACATATTTGGAAAGTTAATGAAGTCTACTTTCCAACAAATCAAACGACACTTGATTTGGAGCTTCCTACACAAAGTTATGGTAATTTCATTGGAAGTTGCACGAGCTGTCCGGAGAGACGCGCGAGACTTGCCAACATAAGGAGTCCGAGTATTGCAATGCAAGTAAGGATAAAATCCGACCACACCATGGCTTTCTAAAGGTTGAGAAGGATTCCTTTTCAAGTTCCAAACGGATTTGGAAACCCCTTGAACAAGAAAACAAAACATATAAAGATTTGAAACCGATTCGGACTCGGATTGGGACACCTGGCAAGACCGATACTAAAACGTCCATAACTTTCACAAACGGAGTCCGATTTGGGCGTTCTTGGACTCGTTGGAAAGCTATTTTGAAGCCCCACACAATGGATGAGGTGCTATCCACGGAATCCTCATGGTTAAGTCGCAAATTGAGAGAGAAACCAGAGGTAGCAGTTTAGGTATTTCCTTTTTAGTTCGTATTGGAGTTTGTTTCGGCCTTAGGCCAAGTAGTGCGTGAGTTGTAATCAAGGCCGTGCATTGTGCACCAATATAAGGCCAGGGCCTTAGCCCCATTGTAACTGAGGCTATGATATGATAAGTTTTTAGACTCGTGAAATAAAGGAGAAAATCGCCATGATAGTTGGTGGCGACCAAATTGCGTGATTGCAAGGTTTTCTCGTATGGAGTTTGCGAAGTTGGTGCAAGGCAAGAATAGGAGATTCTTGAGATTGCCCTTCGAATCTACAAGGTTCATCTCTTCTAATTCGTGTCTTCTTGCTGAATTCACGGTTTGGGGAGTTCGGCGAATTGCTTCTAGTGTGCGCTTTGCATACTAGTGCAAATTGCCCTTATCAATATTGTTTGCTGCATCAAGACAAGGAGAAGACTCTATCCAAGGAGAAGGAACCTCGCTGATCGTACCGGGAAAGATCGGGCCATCCCTACGCATCAACTAATCCTTAGTTGGTCCGCATCATAATGTGGTGTGTGATGTTGCTGCTCACTTAAAAAATGTTAAGGCTAGTCTGATGATGTGACATTCATAACAAAACTTGCATTCCATAATGCCTCTATGTATTAGGTAATTGCTTTGGGCATGAATAGTATCAGAAAGTGCATGTTTTTCTCAGAAATATGCAAGCATCATATTTTGTATGCTTGTTTTATGTTACGTTTGATTGTTCTAAGCTACTTGTTTTGACTTCAATATCTCTTTTTTCCCAACCAAGTGCATGTTCACAGAGATTCAGGTGCATAGGTGGTCATGTATTCTGATACTATTCATGCAAGTAGCATCTTGATACTCTACATGAACACTACATTGAAATGTGCAGTAGCTAGCAGCAGCTAATTGCTTAGCTTGAGACATCAGGACAGCAGAAACAACACAACATACAGTTCACATCCATTATTTAGTTTGACAATGAAATGACATCATTAATCCTTCCATAGCATCAGTTCATTTGTCCATCAAGAACAAGCTTAGAATTTCACATACATGAATCCATTAATGCCAAAGAAATTTTTGACAGAAATTTATAGTTCAACATGTATCCTCTCAATGAGGGCACCACAAAAGGAGATTCATGCTACTACTGATACTATTCACACAATGGCCACTAGTTGGACATGGTATCTGGCCATCAGTGGGACACGAACTACAAGTTGAGGATGCGGTGTCCCCTGTCCTTAGCTACGATGGTGGTGAGAAGTATCGTCGTAAAAGGGCTGGTGACATAGGTATGTGGTCTTGCGAGGGGCAGCCCCAGTTGGTGACGGCGCAGTGCCGAATTGAAGAGTTCGTTGGACGAGGAGGTCCATGGGAGGCTGCCGGGAGGGTTTCGTCGGATAGGGATGAAAGGAGGCCGGCTGAGGGATGGATTAGGGTTGTGATAGATATTTTTTTTGCATAAATGACGTTTAGTGAAGTGGTGGGAACCTGTACCCTTGAATCGCAAACGACTGCGTGCATAGAATTTGTTGTCTTAAAAATCATTATATTTGGATGTAAAGGTATATTACATATTTTTTTGAGGGGGGATTGGATCATATACCCTCTCTTTAGTTGGGAAATTCAGAATTTACCCTCCTTATCTCAATGACACATGTGATCATCATAAATCACTGACATGTGGGTCAGGAGGGTAAATTCTAAATTTTCATCTAAATAGAGGGTATATGATCAATAAATCCTTTTTCGAGGGGAAAATATCTCGAGACACCAAGACCACGCCGGAATCCGGATAACGTTCCAGTTCTCCCATTCTCGCTCCACCACTCTCCTCTCCAATCCAATGGCGACCGCCATTTCGTCTCTAGTAACCCCTCCCTCCTTCCACCGCCGCTGCGGCCGGAGCCCCGCCTGCGCCCCCGCCCGCCTCTCCTTCCGCGCCGCGCCGCCGGCGAGCGCGGTGGTGCGAGCGAGGCGCCGGGCGGCGGTGCAGGTGCTCGCCTCCTCCTCGGCGGTGCTGGAGGCCCCGGAGGAGGTGGCCGCGCGCAAGCTCTACGTGGGGAACATCCCTAGGACGGTCACCAACGACGAGCTCCGCGCCATGTTCGCCGCGCACGGCACCGTCGAGCGGGCCGAGGTAACGTGATGCAACCCAGTGGTTAATCTTTCGCATTTCTTGACTTCTAGGTTCTTGTCTTTCCCAAATTTTTTTTTTGAAGAAATTCAGTTCTTTTTGAAGTGTAATGTGCATTCGATTTCTTGTTTTGGTTGCTGTAGAAATACATCACTAGACAAGGTTATGAAATGTTTTCAGAGCACATAGTATGACAGAACGGAGCTACGCTCATAGTTTTGCAATTTAGAAGCTAAATTATGTAACGTGCAGCTGCCTATGGTGTGATGAATTGCTCTCAATGCATCGGTAATTTTGCTCTCCGAAATAATTGCGGGTTTCCCCAATTGTTATGTGCAGGTTATGTATGACAAGTACACCGGTCGGAGTCGGCGCTTCAGCTTCGTCACGATGAGCACGGTTGAGGAAGCTAATGCTGCAATTGAGAATCTCAATGAGACTGTAAGCTTCAAATGTTCACATCCATCCTGTTGCCATTTGCAATTCTTGTTCAGTTGTTCCGGCCTTCCGGGGCATGCCTATGAACTAGCACAATAGAGTCATGGCTCATTACACATGCGTCTGAGTTCTAATTGATTTTACCAGGAGGTCGGTGGTAGAAAAATTAAAGTGAATGTGACGGAGAACTTCTTACCAAACATCGATCCGTCTGCACCAGAACAAGAGCCTGTGTTCGTGGACAGTCAGTACAAGGTTTACGTTGGTAATCTTGCAAAGAGCGTGACGACAGAGGTGCTTAAAAACTTCTTCTCTGAAAAGGGGGAGGTCCTCAGTGCCACAGTGTCCCGGATTCCAGGAACCCCAAAGTCCAAGGGATATGGTTTCGTCACGTTTTCTTCAGAGGAAGAAGTTGAGGCTGCTATTTCTACTTTTAATAACGCAGTAAGCTTCTTTTGCATAACTATACCATCTGCCTGTTGCTTCGTGCTAGCTTTATATCACCAGCCAATAGAAATATAGTTTTGAAACCTATGACCTATCTTCACTCACATTCTCTAATTTCGTTTTTTATGCATGACATGGTGAACAAATCCTTTTTTTAATGATGTCATAAATTGCGGTAACTGAGTTTGTTATTGAAACTTTCTATTGCATTATCCAATTCGAAGTACAACCCTTAATTCCAAGAAAACTATGTGCTTCACAAGCTTTTTTTTTTTTGCATTACAAACTGAAGTAAAGCCCAAATTAATACTTTCAAATGGTTTTATATAACTTGTAATCGGAAGCTTTAGGTTTGATGTATTTATTGTTCTACAACTGAATGTGATTTCAGGAATTGGAAGGACAACCCATTCGTGTGAATAGAGCATAGTCATCTAGCACATACTTGCAGGAGTACTGAAGGCAGGGATTCATCTTGGCGAGCACCTGTAGACTGAGGGGAACTTTGCGAGACTAGATTTTGATAACTAAATGAAGAAAGCATTCAATGTACTTTCACTCTGGCGCTAAACATTTTTTGTATAGTAACGTTACATCATATGTGAAGAATTTTGCTTGTCAAACTCGTTGTTCATATGAAGAAGTTGTTTAGCCATCATTGCACAAAGGCAGCATGGTTTCAGTTTCATTGTGTACCATCTTGGTTAATTTCACTTGAATTCTACATCTTATACTTTCAGCAATATTGTTTTGTTGGTTTGATTCAACGTTCTGCTTTCAAATCTGCCAGATGAGATGTGTTCAAATGCATTCGGTGAACAGTACTGGTTCACATAAGATTTTGGTGACAGGAATGCTAGGCTTTCAGCCTTGCACTATCTGCATCTAAATAAAAGGATCTTCATAGTTTATATGCAAATTTTAATGATACTTCTTTCTTGCTGAATTAATAGCAGAGTTATATTTTTTTAGATGTCTGAGATCATCTGAAAAAGCAGCTTGATACACCAGCAACATAGACCTCAATACTCCTGGACCTCTTTTTTTCTTGAAACTTAAATCCTCCTAGACCTGGTTTCACAGACTGAAAGTAAATGTGAAAAATCAGACCAACCTTTGATGAGATAGCAAAAAAGATTAGACAGCTCTCATCCAAGCACTCAATTTCCCCCTTAGGGCCCGTTTGGGATGTGTCTGGAACAAAGGAATGGCTTCCAAGAACTCCTTTGAAATTCATATGGAATGGGCTATTCCATACGAAGTTTGGAGGAAAATTGCGTCCTGCATTTACTATGTGTAGCATCCAAAAGCCATTTTGGATATTTCCATGTGTTCTTACTTCGTATAGGATTACAGTAGGCGTTACATTATATTCCTATGTTTTTGGTTTCCGTCGTTCCAACGGGTACTGTTACCTAACAGCACCATTGCTCTTTGCACTGTCCATCTTATCGACTGAGATACATAATTGGATTATCCAAACTAACACCATTATGTTAATGCAAAAGACGATTTAGTTTGCCATTTGCAGCTGCAATTTTTATGGAGTTCGTAATCTTCTCAGCTCAACTTTCTACTGTGGATGGGAGCATGACAAGATGGATAAACACTTCTCTTTGAAATCCTGAACCATTAATCTACACAGGCCTTTCATTCCCTTAAAACCACACAAAATTGATTAATCGAAGATATAATTGAAACAGGAGGGGGTGTATGGGAGAAAAAGGAATGTATTCGAGCAGAAATACATGTGGAATTGTCATCAATTCCCTACATATTACACGTAGAGCCTAACCTTCTTTTCAGCCTGAAAAGATCTCACCTAGTCCACCTACTGATACAGTTAACCTGCAGCAAAAGGGTAGAACATATCAGATTGGTTTGCACTCTAGTACTAACCCGGATTTTCCAATGGAAGGAAAATGACTGAAGTTCCATGGGTGGAAATAAAAACTTGTACAACTCCTCCGGCGTATCATATTAGCCACAGAGCAGTCAATGAGTCAATACAGTATCAAAGTAATAATTTATCTCAGGATGTATCGCGTGAATCTACGAAAATGTGTATTCTTAATCTGAAACATATAAACGCATGATCCATTACAAATGAGCAATGGCATTTTCATTTTTTTCCCAGTCAAATCAAACGTTGTAAGGGTGTAACATTTAGAAAACTCTATGGTTGAGTTAAATAACGTAAGGGAACTTCAGAATCAAAGTTGCAGGTCATTTCAGCTGCTAACCTCTCTAACCTCTCTGTTCTGGAGCAAAGGCATCTCTGTATGAGCGGAATGATTGAAATTACAGGCAATATATAGAGCTTTAAATCATGGAGAATTCCATACCTGACGATGAAAATATGAACTCCCAAGAGGAATAACAATATGCATGGAAAAAGCACCAATTCTGATCACAATCTGATACCAGCCAACTCAAAGAGCTTCTCAGCCTGGTCCGGGAATGAGTTCTGGTTCAATACACTGTGTTGGTTCTGAACCGTTCAATGAAGCCCATCCAATGGTTATGATGGCTTTGACACCTCCAATGTTTGTGTGTGGTGAGTTTTTTGCTATTATGGTACCCTCTAAGTTGGGCTTCGACGAAACGGTATCTACGTCGTGGGCTTCTCTAAAATAGTACTCTTGTACTTAAGACTTCTCTCAAATAGTATTCTCAGGGATTTTAACTCAAATAATTTAATTTTTGAATTTGTACTCCCCCAATTAACTGAACTGCCCCTGCAATTCAAATGCGCGACAGCGAGGCACAGCAGGTAGCCAGCCTATCGCTGCGAGAGGGACGAGAGCGAAGCGCGAGGCCAGAAGCAAATTATATTAAAATCCACGAAAATTTCCAGCAACCAGATCGAACGCGCGGCCTCGTGGCGGAAACAATCAAATCCTAACAATCGTGGCGGAAACAATCAAATCCTAACAAAAAAGACCGAACTAAACCCAAATCGAAAATCAAATGAGCAAGGTTAGTTCAGTCAATTGGGGGAGTACAAATTCGAAAATCAAATTATTTGAGTTAAAATCACTGAGAATACTATTTGAGAGAAGTCTTAAGTACAAGAGTACTATTTTAGAGAAGCCCACGACGTAGATACCGTTTCGTCGAAGCCCAACTTAGAGGGTACCATAATAGCAAAAAACTCGTGTGTGGTGTACAGGGATGGTGTTAGCGAAATGGGTAAAGGAGTAATTTCGCGAGCACTGTCTTAGAAGTTAGAACATGGCGTGAGCACTGTCTTAGAAGTTAGAACATCACGCAGAAATTACTCAAGCAGAGAGCGGTTCCGCACAGCAAAGAGCGGTTCTCACGCAGAGACGGAGTCTCGGGGAGTCGGAAGCTAGTCGATCTACTCAACGACTTCGTCGTCGACGATGATAGCGGCGACGAACACCTCGCCGGCGGAGGAGACGTGTCCTTCCCCTCCTCCCCCTGGGCGCCGGTGACGGCGAGTAGAGTTTCGGGGAGTCGGAGGCTAGGCGTTCTCCTCAACGACTTCGCCGTCGACGAACACCTCACCGGCGGAGGAGACGCGTCCGTCCCCTACTCCCCCTGGGCGCCGGTGACGGCGAGTGGAGGATGGGTTTCTCCCCCCGTTCCCCGGCTTCATGAAGACCACCTTGCCGCCGCCATCATCACGACCATCTCGCTGCCGCCGTGAACAACCTCCACCGTAAGTCCCATCTTCCTCAAACCCGCTGCCCTCCTGATCTCCTCACGCTTCCTCTCTACTTGATTCCTCTGTGCAGCGGCGGGGATCCAGTATTCTAGTGCACGAGCTCAGATCCAGTATTATTAGAACACATATGACGGGATAAAAACTGCTTGGATGCTCACGATTCTGAATCCATACAGAGAGGGTTTTGCTTAAAAGTGATGCTGTCTTTTAGCAAGGGGGGATTGGGGCTGGCGGGTAGTGATCTTTTAATAGTCACAACTCATGAAATAACTGCAGCTTCCTTCATACCCATATCTCGCAAGTAATTGGGTACCTTTCTCTAGAAGGTGCCCTGAAATATGAGAACAGCTCTGGAGTCATTGGCTAAGATCATTGCTTCTGAAACTTAGGTCTATGCTATATTTCAGTAGATCAGGTCCACAGTCCTATCTGGTATTCAAGCTGGGTAAAAACATGTAATGATTAAAAAGTTAGCAGTCATTTTTTGTAGCCATTATTTTGAAGGTAACATATGACCGCTGAAATACTTCATCCAAAATTCATTCATACAATTAAATGAAAAGAGTGTCCAACATCCCTGCTCACTTAGCATAGATTTTGCTTGCGAGACAACAATTCTGGGGCCTTATATGTATGTATCCTCGTTTCTTTCACTTTCTTTTTCTATTCTTGTGAAATTCGAGTTAATGTAGAATTCATCTGAACTGCAAATTACTTTTCCAGAGTCCTCATTCTGATTTTCCTGGGCCAACATCGGGAAGCACAGCTTGTGTGGCTATCATAAGAAATAATCAACTCGTCGTTGCAAATGCTGGGGATTCCCGGTGTGTTATGTCAAGAAAGGGTCAGGTATGCCAGGCTTCTTTAAATTTGTTTAGTCCTACTTGCCAGTATAAATGCTAGGATATGTTTTCTGACTCACCTGTCATATTTGGGAAGCACCTGCTGTGACGCCACAATTTTAGTTGATGTCTGAAATAGTTGTAGGATTACCCAAAATCCTCTGCCAGCATTAAAATGAAAGAAAAAAAACCTTGTTTGGATGCATGCTGTGGAAAGTGATTGCTGTTTTTCATGCTAGTAACTATTTCGCTCACTCTTCATGGCAGTTTTGTTCATTGGTGTCTCGAATTCTGATACCAATATTATTGGAAATACAGTTGAAAAAAAATCACCTTTGAGCATACATGATCCTTAATTCTGTGTGTCCTTTATTTAATTGTGTGATTATGGAAATTTCTCAAATGAAACTACTCAACTCTCATTCTTCGTCTCTCATATTCTTCAGTAAACTTGCTGGGACAGGGCTGGATGGTACTCTGGGATATCAACTCTCCAATCTATTCTCACTGCAAACATTGTGTGAGCTTACAACTTGGCTACACTTCTCGCATCTTATCCATTATTTTGATCTCCTATTTCATTACTTGCAGGGATGTAAGTAACAACAACTTGCATGGTTCAATTCCTTACCAGCTGCCACCGAATCTCACATATTTGTATGTGTCCCACCTAGTATAATTTGTTCCGTGATTATTGTTGTTTGTTGTTTCACTCTAACGGTGATGCAGGAATCTGGCAACCAACAATTTTTCTGGCAATCTTCCATACTCTATATCCAACATGGCTTCACTTGAGTACCTGTAAGCTTGTCTATCACAACTTTTCTGCATTTTGTATGCACACGTTTTAATGTATTAGCGTGAAATTTTGCTGGCAAAATGTGATTGCAGTTAACCTCTCTATGCAGCAATCTCAGCCGCAATTCACTGTCTCAAGGAATGGGTGATCTATTTGGTAGTCTCAATTCACTTGCAGAGTTGTAAGGCATCTTGAAACTTTGTTCTTTATTTGCAAACCTTAATTTCAGATGTTATGTGATTAGGCAGTTTTGCTATTCACGCACTTGCGATACCTTTTCCGCAACATGACATCTATGACTTTTTGGAAACCACATAGTCCAAATTTTCTTCTTGAAAAGCTTAATGTAAAATTCCATAAAATGCTTGCTTGCCTCACCTGTTCATATGGTGAAGTAAGATGTAGAAATTCATTATTAGTTCTGTTTCTACTGACTAATCCAAATGCTGTCACCTCCATCATACAGTGAAGTAATATGTAGAATTCATTATTAGTTCTGTTTCCACTGGCTTATCCAAATGCTGTCATCTCCATCAGACATGGAAAGGAAAGGACCAATCAGCATGATTTTTGGAATTGGATTTTTGGGTTGTTTCATACTTTTAGTATGCTATAAAATCTACACCCATGCATTAAATGCTTTGAATATCCCCCCCCCCCCTAAATTAGTAAACACTGTTTCATAATCTTGATTATTTTTTAGAGGAGTACTTGAGAACTATTAGCCCCCTGAAGTATGATACTTCCAGTGCAAGCTAAGCATCTCTTCCCACACCTAAGTTTATAAAGAATGGTGTCAAAACTTGTTACATGTTTTGAGTTTTGACATGCAGTTGAACCCTTGAAATGTGTAATGGTCATAAAAGGTTGCCTTTTAATTGATACTAACATACATACTCCTCCCATGGTTCCATAGATCCATCTTATGCTATTTATACTCCTTGACAGAGATGTATCTTTCAACAAATTGACAGGGGATCTTCCCAATTCTCTTGGCTCTCTGTCAAATCTTTCTAGTCTGTAAGTATTCAGTAATATTCTATAAGTATTCAGTAACATCCCAGCTCTGGTTGCTGCGTCCTAAGTTTCTAACCCATTTTGCAGTTATATGCAAGACAACCATTTAACAGGTTCTGTCAATGTTCTCAGTGGTCTAAGCCTTACTACACTGTAAGTGACTTTTCAGGCAACAATTTTACTGCTATTGCTGCTTGCTTGATAAAATGATAACTAAGAATTTTTTAAAACAGAAACATTGCAAACAACAATTTCAGTGGCTGGATACCACAGGAATTCAGCTCAATCCCAGATCTGACGTATGTCCCATGGGGTTCATTATTTGGGTTGAATCACCTAATAGGTCAAAAACAGTGTGGTTATGACTTATTTCTACTGTTCTAAGACCCCATCACCTTCTCCTTTGACTATTTTGATCTTGCTATGGTTATGTGAAATCTGTTACTTGTCGGTAGTCTCTTTTCTACATGGAAGGATTAGAAGTTACTCAGATGACCTTTCTTATTTAAAAAAACTTCTTGAAATATGGTTTTTTTTCATATACTAACCATTTCAAATTTCAATTGAACAGAATTGAGAAGAAGAAACGTGGCTCTGATGTAATTTCACATGCTCTGATGTACTGTTCTTGTTTTCTACAGTGATTTACTAAGTGTTACCTAGATCCCTAATGGATGGTTTACTAATATTTTATTTATCCTTTTTCTTTCTGATGGCTGCAGGAAACAGCTGCAGCCTCTTTTATAGCATCCCCTTGTTTATACCATCTGCTTGTTGTTTCCTTCTAGTACCAACGATGAGTATTATCTTATGGAAGTAGCTGTGATTCAAATAATAAGAACTACCGCTTGGTGCTTGCATTACAGACTGGATTTTCGCTAGTCATATCTACTTCCAGTTTCCCTTTGTTTCAACTTCCTCTGTTGAGTTGGAAAATGTTGATAACTTTTTTACGTACACATGTAAGCAGTCCGGCAAAATTAGTAGTAATCATGATAATGTATGGCTACCGGAAATGAAGAAAACACTACAGCAAAAATACTAGTAATCATGATAATGTATGGGTATTTGAAATGAAAAAAACACTACAGCAAAATTACTAGTACTCATGATAATGTTTAGGTACCTTCATCGTAGACATGCGCCTGTGTTGTGATCACTGATCACCCGCGCCGACTGGAAAAAATTGCAAAGAACACGCCTGATATAGCCAGCAAAGGACGTACGAGTGGGCCTAACAACTTCCGATTTTGCTGTTGAGTTGTTGATAGGATTTTGAAGTTGTGGCTAACAACGTAATATCAGCGGTAACTAAAATTCAAAAGCTGCGGTAACTCACATTCAAAACCTACCGATTCAATAATCTGATTCCTCTCTATATCCACAGTTATCAGAACATCACAAAAAATACTGCTATTAAAAGTAGCCTTCAAACAAGTAATTTGAAAATATTGTGTCTTCTATGTATATTAAAAAATATATAGCTTCATATAGGCCAATGGCGTACTTACTGCATTTCACAATTTTTTATTCACAATATGGCGGCGAATTGCAATGGCGTATCAGCGGTGTAGGTGGGAGTCCAGTGTGAAATTTCCAGCTCATTCAGAGAACGATTGTTCGCCCGTATAGGTTGATTTAACCAAACGGCGTATGTACTACCTTCTACAATTTCTCATATGCAATACGAAATGAACTATGGCGGCGAATTGCAATGGCGTGTCAGCGGTGCAGGTGGGAGTCCAACGTGAAATTTTCAGCTCATTCGGAGATCGACTGCTCACTTGTATAGGTTGATACAGCCCAACAGTGTATGCACTACCTTCAATGATTTTTCATGCACAGTACAGAATGAACTATAGCGGCGAATTGCAATGGCGTGTCAGCGGTGCAGGTGGGAGTCCAACGTGAAATATTCAGCTCATTCGGAGATCGACTGCTCACTTGTATAGGTTGATACAGCCCAACAGTGTATGCACTACCTTCAATGATTTTTCATGCACAGTACAGAATGAACTATGGCGGCGAATTGCAATGGCGTGTCAGCGGTGCAGGTGGGAGTCCAACGTGAAATTTTCAGCTCATTCGGAGATCGACTGCTCACTTGTATAGGTTGATACAGCCCAACAGTGTATGCACTACCTTCAATGATTTCTCATGCACAGTACAGAATGAACTATGGCGGCGAATTGCAATGGCGTGTCAGCGGTGCAGGTGGGAGTCCAACGTGAAATTTTCAGCTCATTCGGAGATCGACTGCTCACTTGTATAGGTTGATACAGCCCAACAGTGTATGCACTACCTTCAATGATTTCTCATGCACAGTACAGAATGAACTATGGCGGCGAATTGCAATGGCGTGTCAGCGGTGCAGGTGGGAGTCCAACGTGAAATTTTCAGCTCATTCGGAGATCGACTGCTCACTTGTATAGGTTCATACAGCCCAACAGTGTATGCACTACCTTCAATGATTTCTCATGCACAGTACAGAATGAACTATGGCGGCGAATTGGAATGGCGTGTCAGCGGTGCAGGTGGGAGTTCAACGTGAAATTTTCAGCTCATTCAGAGATTGACTGCTCACTTGTATAGGTTGATACAGCCCAACAGTGTACGCACTACCTTCCATGATTTCTCATGCACAGTACAGAATGAACTATGGCGGCGAATTGCAATGGCGTGTCAGCGGTGCAGGTGGGAGTCCAACGTGAAATTTTCAGCTCATTCGAAGAACGATTGATCGCTAACGTAGGTTCACATAGCTAAACAGTGTATGCACTGCCTTCCACGATTTCTCATGCGCAATAAGGCTGTATAGATCATTCAAAGTAAGGCTGTGCTCATTTGGGCTGAAAAGCCGTGGTTTATGGCTGAAATTGCATTGTAGCGGCTGAAATTTTACTGTAGCTGAATGTTGTTTATTTAGCGTAATTAAATTTAAAAAAATTAAAAATAGAAAAAATATGTTAGCTCATTACGGACAATACGAACAAATACGGGAAAAAAGAACCAGCAAAAAAGCTAAAAAAAACCAAAAATTTAGAAAAGATGAAATTTATGAATAGTGCATGTCTCCTGCTTCCCCGATGCTCTCTCCTAGGGGTGGAAAACGGTAACGGATAATTCATTTTATCCGATATTCGTATCCGAGAGAAATCCGAATATGGTAAGCAAAATCCGTATTCGAAAATATTCGTATTCGTATTCGAGAATATTCGTATCCGTATTTGAAAGTATTCGTATTCGCATTCGTATTCGAGAATATTCGTATCTGTATCCGTATTCGAGACTATTCGATTCGTATTCGATCCGTTTATAGAACCCATGAAAAATCCGTACAAATTTTGTGATTCAAAACTTGAATTTAGGCGGTTTAAAACTGGTAACCGGTCAAAAACCGATGAAAAATCGGTAAAACCGTTAGGAATCCGCTTTATCCGATATTCGTATCCGAGAAAATCTGTATTCGAAAATATCCGTATTCGTATTCGAGAATATTCGTATCCGTATTTGAAAATATTCGAATTCGTATTCGTATTCGTTTTAAAAATATGGATTCGTATTCGTATTTGAGACTTTTCGACCATATCCGATCCGTTTCCACCCCTACTCTCTCCCCCGAAGACTTTTTTTTCTCGAATACGCAGGAGAGCTGCGTATCATTGCATTAAGAAGAAGAACTCAGAAGAGTACAACACACCCAAAACACACACACCCAAAACTCCCGAAGGAGCGAAGACACCCCAAGAACCGCCTGAAAAGAAAAGAGAAGACCAAAAACGACCCGGCTAAACAAAAGCCGCCATATTATCTAGCAGCGACCGCTAAGTGAGCTAACCCACTAGCACCAGCTAGACACCAGAGATTAGCCTCTTCACAAATCTGCATAAGAATACGTTGCACATTGAGAGCAGCTCCATTAAACACTATATCATTACGGTGCTTCCACAAGGACCAGGCGACCAAAATAATTAGCGAATTCAGCCCTCTCTTGCAGTTGTCAGGGAACAAATCTAGAATACGCATCCACCATACATGTAGGATCTTGTCATCAGGGAGTGGAGAGAAATCCGGTAGCCCATAGCGACGGAAGACAAGGGACCAGATTTGTCTTGCAACCACGCACCCACAAAGGATATGCTGGATGGTCTCATCTTCCTGGTCACATAGGGGACACTGAGCAGGATGAGGTAAACCTCTCTTGGCCAGCCTATCCGCAGTCCAGCATCTATTATGGAAAGCAAGCCAAAGGAAAAATTGACACTTCTTCGGCGCCCAAGTATTCCAAATGAGTTTCCAAGGATCAAACTGCACTGAGCCAAAGAAGAGAGCATTATAGGCAGACTTGGCTGAGTACTGTCCAGAGGCAGTGAGGCGCCAATTGTGCACATCTGCTAAGTCAGGTTGCAACTGCACATCCGAAACAAGATTCCAGACAACAAAATAATCTAACAGAGCAGCCATAGTGAGGGCACCTCGCAAGTCCCTGATCCAGTAATTGTCCAACAGAGCATCAAAAACTGTGCGTCTTTTGGCTGTCCTCTTGTAGACCAGAGCAAAAAGGTGAGGAGCAAGTAGCTCAATGGACTGCCCATGCAGCCACTTATCAGTCCAAAAGAGAGTAGATTTTCCATCACCGACAACAGTGAACACTGCCATGGAGAAGAAGGCATGTACAGAAGGGTGTAACAAGATCTTAAACTCCGCCCATGGCCTGTCTGGTTGGGTCTTAGCAAGCCACAACCATCTCAATCTCAAGGCCCAACCAAGGGATTTTAGATCATGTATACCAAGTCCACCTAGCTCTTTAGGCCGGCAAACTCTAGGCCAGGTGAGTAAACAATGACCCCCATTAGCTTCTCTTCTTCCTCTCCAAAGAAAACTCCCCCGAAGACTCAAACCGCTGCTTCTTCTAACTTCCCCCTCCAGTCTCATTTCGCTGCTTCTAACTTCCCCCTCCTGTACCATTCCGCTTCTTCGCATAACTTCCCCTCCTCTCCCATTTCGCAGCTTCTTCAAGCATCGTACCTCCGTCCGCCGTCATAGTACTCAGCACTAGATCCAGATGACCCGTGACCATCCAGGTGCATCACGCTACCATCTGTTTTGTCGTCAACTCCAAAACCTCAAGAACTTCAGACAAGATTGCTTATTGCGTGAGGGAGGTTTCGGCCGTGTATACAAAGGACGCCTGGAGAATGGGCAGGTTAGTCTCCAAGGAAATAGAGAATTTCTAGTTGAGGTCCTCATGCTAAGACTTTTGCATCACACCTTGAAAGACACCAACAACTGCAATTAACAGAGAAACTGCAAACTTTCTTTTTGTCTGAAGTTTTTGTATTATTGTTACAATTTTGGATGCTATGAGATTGCTAGCAATTTTTCGGGTCTCATGTTAAATTGTTTTTGTATTATCATATTTTCTGCAGTAGGTTGGTTTGAACTAATTTCCAGGTGTTACTTTTTTGCTAATTTTGTTGATGACATATCTCGAAGAATTCAGGCAGTCTGATAATTTCCAGTTTCCTCTCTTTTTATGTCATTAAACAATATCAGTTAATCTTATCAAGTTAATATGCCCCTCCTTTCAGGCACAAACTGCATGCCCATCAGGGACTTGAGAGAAACTGAACATGAAGTTGCTTTTGTGAAACGACTATTCAATTGGGCGACAGTCACAAAATAATCAATGATACAAGAAAACTATGATTACATGGTAGCAGGAACAGCAGCAGCATTATATGAAAACTATGCGGTGGATATTCATATGCTGCATACATAAGAGGCCGTCAATCCAACAGCAAACTTGGGAAAGAGCATACATAAGTCTTAGCTATGGAAAGAGCTAGATCACTCCCTCCAAATGCTCACAGTGTCCAACGTTATGGCGCCAGTTGCTGTCCACTGCACCACCAGTGCTGCTGCTAGTAACAGTACTAGCCAAGGACCACGCATGACTGCTACTGCTACTATCACTGGGGCTGTCTAGGGACCAAGGCTTCAGCTGGCGATCAGGAGATGGTGGGAACTTGTGGCCAAGAATGTCATAGAATGGCTTCACAGCAGCGTGGAATATGACAGACAGCTCGCCAAGAGTATTATCCAGACCCATTGGTCAGCTCCAATAAACCACGCCGGAAGACCTGTGTTACCTTTTGTGGTTAGTGATAAATTTTGCCAAGGAATATAAATCCATACAAATGCTTGTGATTCGTGAACCTGAACAAGATCCCAGGTAGCAGTGGCATTCTCCATGGCATGCAGTTTGATGATTTCGAAGGCCTAACATTGTTTGGCTCACTGGCAATAAAAAGAATGTAAGGTATGTTAGGATCTAGCAAACGAAAATCAAAAAAGTGAACAGAAAAGGCAAACCAAACATCTTTACTCAACAAAACGAGTTCTTGCATACAATAGGACCAGGTCGGAAATTTACAAATATTGCTCTTTCTAAATGTTTGTAACGTCTTGATGTGAGTAAACGCAAATATTCTGGAAGTCATCCAAACAATTCCCAAAACGCTCTACAGAACATTGACTCTTATATGACTCCAGCCGTTGAACAAATGTACAGAAGGTGAACAATATTGCTACAAGTTTCCAACGGTACATATGAAGATTAAAAGCAAAAACTAAGCTTCATCGAGTGCTACTACTCCTGGAAGTTCCTTCCCTTCCAACAACTCCAAACTCGCACCACCTCCAGTAGAAATGTGACACCCTTGCCACTAAGCTCTGCCAACTTCTTTGCAATTGCCTGCAGATGGAAATTCAAGGTCATGTTTCTTTCTATAGTTTTGATGAAATGTAATCATAAGAAGTTCCTCATCAAACTAGCATTATGATACTTAGTATTAAAAAAGGTTCGCTACCAAGGAATGTGAAGTGTAAATTAATCAATTTTTCTGGTGTCATGACAAATCACACCAATCTCAGGATCTTTTCTGTCCTTTTTACAGGTCGGGGCTGGGGTAATATTATAAAAAGGAAACATAGCAGAACAGCATAATCTACAAGGCTACAATTAACATCCATTGTCCAGCCAAACAGATCTGTGTAGGAAACTTTTTTCAGTGGCAGGCCATACTGTAAAAAGAGAATTCTGCAACCGACGAATGTGCATTTAAATCCTCAATGGTGACCTTGGTGGGTTTTTTACCTTCCATAATATAATCCTGCAATTTACACATCTCTACATTAGGCACAAAAGAACTATATTAAATAATGACAAGGGCTTCATTCAAGCACTGAGCAACATCTTGCCCGACCTGATATTCCAAAAGTACAAAGAAGACAGAGTGGAAAATAATAGAAGGAATCAACATTAATTACAAGGAACCAATGAACATATTGGGTTGTACTCTGTCCTAGAAGTCTTAAGACATGGTATCAACTATCAACTGTGTGGAAAAGGATCATACTATCGAATTTCCAACGTTAGTTGTATACAACAATGTCTTTCAGAGGTGTCCGATTGGCAAACATCAATGCAATTGTTGGATTCCTATCGAAGATTATTTTCTTCACATTGAAAGTTTGGAACCCACGCTCTTTTCCTATTTACGACATGTAACATTTTTCTTTGAACAAGATTCATAAATAAGAGATGACATGGATCTAAATGTATTTTGGGCGCACTTACATTTTATATGATGGATATCTTCAACTCAACACTGAGCCCTGGCAAATTAGGAAATTGGATCTTTATCATTAGCATGACACTGACATGATAGCCGAATTGAACAACAGAACAGGCGGGAACAAATGCAGTGTTCTTGGGTCTTGACAAAGCTTCTGTCAGCACCAGGGTTCAAAAACCCAGCCGATAACCCAAAAACCCGAGTAAATTCAAATTTTGATTTTTAGATTTTGACTATTTTATTTCTAGTTTTTCCAGTTACTAGTTTCAAAACAGCCTAAAATTCAATTTTAGATTTTTGAAGTTTGACTAGGTTTTTTGACTGATTTTCCAGTTACTAGCTGGTTATCATTATCAACTACCGGGCGGCTTTTTTCCTAGTCGCGAGATTTGTATCCTTGGTCAGCACTCAGCAGTTAATCATCATGGACACCAAAGAGTGGCAGCAAAGATAATCCTTCTTTTTAACTTGTCTTTAAAGACATGCGATGATTTGATGACATCCATTTTTTGAGAACATCCACAAAAGAATGAAAAGACAATGGGCAAAGTTAGAAAAGATATCAAATCTTTCCTCATGAACCCATCATCAGCTTTCCATAAGGAATAGCCTCTTTACCAACGTAAAGCCATAATTGTCGTGCAAAACCATACCAAACTGTAGAGTTAATGGCTCTTTTAGGCCCTCATGGCGTTTTCAGTAACTCAACAAGTGGAGCAAAATGATGGCAGCATGGGTAAGTGAAAATAAGTAATCGTGCACTGGGCTATTGTGCCTGTCCCACCATAACAGCATAATTCGCAATGCTACAGCCAAACTTAATGATACGAGTTACGAGGCATCATGCCTAATTTGCAGAGTTCTGTCAAAGCATAAAAACAAGAAACAACAGGTCGTTCTCCCTATACTACCTGAAGTCTTGCTGGGAATCAGCATCGAGGAACTCATTCCACAAATATAAGCCATTTACGGGGCAATTAGTCAAATTACCTATTTAGCTAACAAACCAGAATTATTACGACATTAAAAATCATTGGCCAAGCAGATATTATATTGTACCATTACAGGAGAAAGTAAATCTTATATAACAGATTTTAGAAGATCAGATCTAACTAGGAGTTGCGACTGAATTGCTCCTTTATGCGTTCTGAACATCATTGTTTCGACCATTTACATGGGCTTCAATATATATTATCACAAATCATCTACTTTGATGCATATGCAACATGACAGTCAGTGGAGACAAATATACCGGTACCAATAATGACATAATAAGAAAATGTGATGATCTGAGATTACATAAAGAGCAAAGGCCAGTAGAAACTAGAGTGGCCCATCAGATGTACAGTATCAATTTCATATTTGCATCTATTTAAGCATTCTAGGTACAGGTGTATCTGTGGAAAAAGAATGAAAGAAATTGGTAAAAGTAGTAGGAAGAGGAAAGGAGACGATTGGGGGAAATATGCAGGTAGGAAGAGGAAAGGAGAGGGGGAGAGGAGGGGGCGTACGCTGGTGCGACTGCAGCAGAAGTACGCGGCACCGGCCTCGCCGCTGATGCAGCCGCCCCCGCCGCAGGGCCTCAGGCCGACCACGCCGCCCGACGTGCACCCGCTGATGCGCCAGCTCCAGGTGGCGCGGCAGTACTGGCCGCAGCCGCAGCGCTACGGCGGGGATGAGGGATCCTCGGTCTCGCCGTTCGGCGCCGCCGCCTTCAGCCCTAGCAGCGGGACGTCTCGCCCTTCGGCCGTACAGCCCGCGCCTCACCGCCCCCGCCGCGTCCCGAGAGATGTGGTTGGGTCCATCGGTGATTCGGTCGCGATTTGGAAGGAGGCGATCCTCGGTCTCGCCGTTCGGCGGCGCCGCCTTCAGCCCTAGCAGCGGGACGTCTCGCCCTTCGGCCGTACAGCCCGCGCCTCACCGCCCCCGCCGCGTCCCGAGAGATGTGGTTGGGTCCATCGGTGATTCGGTCGCGATTTGGAAGGAGGCGATCCTCGGTCTCGCCGTTCGGCGCCGCCGCCTTCAGCCCTAGCAGCGGGCCGTCTCGCCCTTCGGCCGTACAGCCCGCGCCTCACCGCCCCCGCCGCGTCCCAAGAGATGTGGTTGGGTCCATCAGTGATTCGGTCGCGATTTGGAAGGAGGCCATCGGTGATTCGGTCGATAGAAACCGTTCGGTTTTACGTAAAAAACTGAAAATACAATTTTGTCCCTATCAATTGAATGGCTAGATGTGATGGAGGTGTTAGCACCTCCAACACCTCCATATGGACTGAACCAAAACTCTCCGGGAATAATGTTATAAACAGGTAGGCACCTGCACAGTGCTCATGAATGCCCATAGGAAAAGATTATGAGCTGATCTGATGAACTTATTAATCTGAAATATCATAATTCAGTCATCTTACATATCAACACTGTCCCAAGAACAGCTGAAATCTTCCCTTGGACTGTCACAAGGCCGGCTTTCCCTGCATTTTGCAGCTCGCTTTTGCCGACAGACTCAAACGTTCCTGCAAAATATGGCGCATTGCATCATAATTCGAACTGCAAAATACTTTGCATGAACACATTCTGTAAACAGCACAGAGAATTTTAGCATATTGGTACCTGGCTTCAATGTCCGAAGACCTGATGTAATGCATGCAAGATTTTGGAAGCCTTCTCTCTCCAATGCGTCTGCAGCTGCTGTGGACCTTCAGCATATGGCAAAGGGAAATAAACAACTGACATTAAATTATCCAAATAAATGTAGGAACTGAATTCTGTTGATGTTGGAATCTTTAAGATTAGCTGAACTGTTTTAGGTTAGAATAAGCAACTGATTTGGCTCTACTCTGGGTTCTGAAATCTTCTAGCTGAACAACATCCGATAGAGAGGCCTGATAACTGCATTCCTCACCAACCTGAGCCCTTCCTGGCAGACAACCAGCAGCTTGCTCTCCGGCGAGAACTTCTCCTTTACCGTCTTGGCGAAGTCCGGGTTGAGCTTCGTGAACGGCAGACCGAAGAACAGACCCGCAAAATTGTTGTGTACCGTGCGCTTCACGATCGTTCCTGAAGAAAATGCAAACAAGTTCATGGACCTTCCAAGCTAAAACCTCAGCGACACCGACAGAACAAGTTCAAGAACCTACGGTGCAATTTACTCTCGCAGAAACATTGCCACAAGCACAAAATTTTCTTTCAGGAGAAGGTAGGAGGTTTGAGACGGTGTAACTGTGACAGTCCAATGTCGTCGTCTTCGTTCTCAATGAAGAGGGGTACATGGGCGGAGGACTTGATGTGCGCCCTCTCGTACTGCGTCCGGTCCCGGATGTCCAGCACCGTGTAGCCCTCCTCGGCGACGAGCCGCTTCGCCTCGTCGCCGTCGACGAAGTTGACCTCGGCCCGGACAGCAGCATAGGGTCTCCTCCTCAAGGGCAAGTTGCTCCTTGCAGGCTTAGCACCCTGCCTGATCCTTACAGCTATCCAAGAACCTCTGAAACATATAGATAGATAGTTGTTCACAGCAAAATTATTGGACAGAAAAAAGGAGAGTGAAACAATCTCTGCTCACCTGGGTGGAGAGAAGGCAGTAGATAGACCAAGAACTGCCATTTTGTTTGTTGATTTTACCTTTTTGGGGGTTTTTGTTCCCAGAAGAGGATTCTTTGGGGGATTTTGGGAAGGTTTTGGAAAGCACAGCGGTGGATTTGCTGCAGAGAGGAGAGGCGGGAAATCCAGGGGACCAATGGGCTTGTGCCACGTTTGGATCCACGGTGGAGAGGGAGAGGAAGGAAAAGTTTGGTCCCGCGAGCCCACGGAACATGGAGTTTCGGTGCCTGTTTTTCTATGCTGATTTTGGATTTTTGGACATTTGTGCTGGAGGGACACCAACTAGGCACATATTAGGGTATGGATTAAAAGTTTATAGAATTGTGATTTTGAAATTAGGATCACATGAAATTCGGTAAGATCGTATTCAGCATCGGTCAGGATCATGATAGCCCTGATCAACTCGGCTTCGGCTTCTGGCTTATTTTTCACTATTCATAAGTTTTGTCTTTTTCTAAACTTTTGACTTTTTGTTGAGCTTTTTTGCCGGTTCTTTTTTCCGTATTTGTTTGTATTATACGTAATGGGCTAACATATTTTTTATATTTTTAATTTTTTTTAAATTTAATTGTGCTAAATAAGCCTCTGTCAGCTACAATGCTTGTTTCAGCCAGCTACAGTGTTTTCAGCCATAAGCCATGAGCTTTTCAGCCGAACCGATCACCACCTAATTAATACAATGTTTTTTATATATCAACATATATTTGATATTGGGTTTTTTTTCTTTTCAGTTTCTAAAAACTACCCTTTGGCTTTTCTATATTAACTAGCTTTTAAATAGAGCGTCTTTTCAAAACGTAGTTTACAAGTTGATTATAGTATACACTGTAACGATTTCATTTATATCGGCTAAAACTATACACGAGTTTCTGTTACTCCATATTCTCTCACGAATAGTTCAAAAGCCATAAGTCACAACCAAAAACAATAAGCGAAGCAAAAAAGAACAAACCCATTACCTATTGCTAATTTAAGCTGCACTAATTTAATTTGCTTTGTTCTTATTGTTTACATGTTGTTCTAAGAAAAAAGTATTATCTTTGGCATATTGGACTTTTAGATTGTTAGTTTATTAAAAATTCAATATAACATGAATAATTGTACTCAAATTACAAAAATAAATTCAAAAAATCCACAAACTCTACTATAGACTTGCATATGTAGAAATATAATTCAATTTTATATAAAAATATATACGCTTTTAAATTTTTAATAGAATTGATATTCTAACAACCTTGGCAATACTCTGTTTTTGTTAGGACGCAGAAAAGATGGCATAAAATCCAGTGGTTAACGTCTCTTTTGATGCAGGAAGGCAGCACAAGCCCCAAAAGAACACTTTCAACTGGTTCTAGAACATTTTTTTTTCTTTTGTGCTCTGTGCCATCTGTAGAATCAAGATCAGCCTCCAGGTGCACAGAAGGTAACCAGATCATTAGAACCTAGCAGTACATCAATGTCCTCTAAACTAAATCCCATCCTCAATGAGTGTCTTCTCTCAACCTCTGCGATGTCTGTTTGTAAGCTTGCAAGATCTGCTGATAACTTGGCTGCCTGCATCTCCTTTTCTTTTTTTTCAGTTGAGAAAGGAAATTCAGCAGCAAACCAGATTCTGCGTCTTCTTCATTGACAGCAACCGGTGCCTGATTTAACAGGGACAAATTTCGACCCTCATTTATCAAGTCACACCCTAGAATGTCTCTGACGAAAAAGCAAAATGGCTATTAGGCATAAATTTATGTGGAGCTATTATGCCCAGTCTGCAGATGGCAAAGAAACATCATCTAAATAGACACAAAAGGAATACTAATGAGCAAAATTTATAGATTTTTTTCCATGCAATGAACAAATAAAGCATTCCTTAGGCACCAAAATAGCACTTCTCCATGGACGTATGTGCTCTTTTTCATGGCACAAATAAGGTAACCAAATCTCAATTCCCTGTATAATTCTACAAATAAAGCTCAAGAATCAGAGAAAGGCCTTCCCTCCAAGTACAATTACGGAAAATAGAAGGGAACAACAAAGGTAATATAGGTGCCAAGAATAATTGGTACTCATTTTACAATAAAATAACCACGTATTCAGATCTCTTCCTTTCATTCCACTGGAGAAATAATCTGCTTTAGACTTGAGTGTAACTTACAAAATTCACCAAAATGGAACCCAGTGAACATTTGATTCTATTCACCTAATCAGTAAGCAACTATCAGGAAAGTGATTAATATGCTCGCCTTGCCTTTGGTCGAGAACAAGGATCTGGATGCAGTTACCAAATATTAGAAATTGGCCCATATGAGCAAAACTCATTTTCTTAATTTTAAAGCATGCATAGTTTAGTACTATATTGCTAATGCAAGGTGGGGGAGACCAATTTATGAGGTGGAGTCATCACCACTCTTTGAATATGAATAGAGATGGCATGAGGAAGACTTTGGCTAATCATGTGCGTGCGTATTTGTGTATTTTCGCATGAAAATCACGTGACTTGTGATGTGCTGTGACGTGGCACGCCACTTAGCAGACCGGGTCCATCTTTATTTTTGCTGAACCCTGCACCACTCTCTCTCTATTTGAATGAGATTCAAACGTTTGAATTTGAGGATTAATTGGGTATTTGATGACAAGCAGTTGTCAATGGGTAAATCGCTGGTTAAATATTATCAGTTACCAGTGACTAATTAAGCAGTTACCAGTGAATTATTTCAGTTCAATGGGGCAGTTATTAGAGAGTATTTTATACATCTATATATACCTGGAGACATCCAAGGTATAAAGTAGAGAATCTCCCACTGCCTGCATCTTTCACTTCTGCCAACTTGTGTTGTTGTACTGCGCCGACTGAACCTCGTCGACTCTTCTTCCCGACGTGCACTGTGAAGAAGAGGAGCGGTATCTCCGAGCCGTTACTGCTGTGAAAACCTGCACGGGGACGACAATAAGGTTTCTGGGCAGCACACATCTGCGCAATTGTTCACTGCTCTACTTCATCTACGTCCTGCACTGTATCAAGCCTACATTGCTTCTTGTTCTTCATCATGCCCAATAGTAAGTCGTTCGCGTGTTCGATCGGTTTTGATATTATATTTTTCTTTGCGTATTTTCTGAAGTACAATGAGTAGCCTGCTGATATTTTTGTGTTTGGCATCACTAGTTTTTTTTACTGTATTTGTCTCCTAGTAAAATTTAAAATTAAAATATTGCCCACATTTTCAACACCAAAGACAGAAACCAGCCTCCTTAGGACTTTCTAAAAGAAAATTTGGAGGCATAATCCGATGGCGATGATCTGACATTGCATCACAATGCCCCCAGAAGGCCTGGCACTGCCCCGCGCTGTAGCGCACAGCGGTGTACGCCAACACGTGGAGGCTATCATGCCACCGGAGGCAGGGGCTAGCATATCCACGCATGTCGATGTGGCGCCATGTCAGAGCAGACATGCCCGCAGTCGCATGACCATGAAGCCATTTACGACCACTCCTTGTCGCAACAAGTCGATAGTCAATTATGATTTAAGACCACGAGTACTCGCTACAACTATGAGCATTCGTTTACGACTTATGACCACGAGTACTCGTTATGACTACGAGCACTTCATTTGCAACCACGAGTACTCAAACACTCGGGGATACACACGCAACACTTAGGGAAATGTAAGGATTTTTTGCTGCTCGACTTCTGCTGATTTTTCTCAACTCTGTTGATGAATTTAAGCATAAAATGAGTACAGAACATGGCCCCCTATGTGCATGCCATGACCTACACGATCCGTGCCATACCACGAACCAGCCATGATGCACAACTGCTAACTAAAATCTGATGAAAATGAAGCAACCGTTCCTGTGTGAACACAGCACACGTCGAACGTCTGACATGTATGACCAGAGGCCATGCCCAACTACTGAACTCACTACTGGCAACTTGATCAAACATTCTAACAATCTCCCCCTTGTTCTAGTTGCCCTTCACGTTGATGACTCCAATCTTCTCACGTAAACTCTGAAACTTCATCTGCCCGAGAGCTTTTGTTAGCAGGTTCGCCAATTGCTTGTTTGACTTGATGTAATCAATGAGGACCTTACCATTTTCAACACATTCCCTGATGAAATGGTAACATGTTTCAACGTGCTTGCTCCAGCCATGGTACACCAGATCTTGCATAGCTAAATTGCAAACTTGTTGTCCACAAGCAGAGTTGCCGCACTTGCTTCTACATTGAACAGGCTACCGAGCAACTCCTCGAGCCAAATCCCTTGGCATGCCGCCATTGAGGCAACGACATACTCAGCCTCACAAGATGATGGAGTGACGATCCTCTGCTTTTGTGATTGCCAGCTCACTGGGCTCCGTCCAATGAAGAAAATCATGCCGGAGGTACTTTTCTTGTCGTTGACATCCCCGGCCATGTCAGCATCGCTGTACCCGATGAGCTTGGCTTCCATTGTTCCTCTAGCATACCAACACCCGTAGCCGATTGTCCTACCACATAGCGCAGCAGGTGTTTCATGGCGCTTAGGTGCTCAGTGGTGGGCGACTCCATAAACCGGCTTACATAGCCAACTACAAACATAATCTCTGGCCTTGTGTGTACCAGATAGTGTAGGCCTCCGATGATGCTACGGTAGAACGTGCTGTCGACTAGAGGATTTGAGCTTTCCTTGCTCAATTTCAGTCACGGCTCCATTGGGACATGGATAGAGTTGTAGCCGCTCATACTGGCCTTCTCCAATAGCTTGCCCGCGTAGCATGCTTGAGATAGAGTGATCTCGCACTCACTCTGCATAACCTCGATTCCGAGATAATAACTGAGAGGGCTGAGGTCACTCATCTTGAACTCGGCTTCCATCTGGGCCTTGAATTGGTCGATCTCCTCT
Source organism: Dendrocalamus latiflorus (assembly GCA_017311315.1). Taxonomy (NCBI): domain Eukaryota; kingdom Viridiplantae; phylum Streptophyta; class Magnoliopsida; order Poales; family Poaceae; genus Dendrocalamus; species Dendrocalamus latiflorus. The sequence goes on from CM029674.1 coordinate 18,803,748, forward strand.
AGACGGGCACCGGTCACCACCATGTCATTGACGTACACACCCAAGAGCAGATGTGAGTCACCAATCCCCCGGGTGTATACGACGTGCTCTGACGAGGTTTGCTTGAAGCCAAGGAAGGTCAGCGTGCTGTCGAGCTTGGCGTTCTAGGGCCTTGGAGCTTGACGAAGCCCGTAGAGTGCCTTACACAGGCACAGTGCCTGGTGCTCACAGCCCACGCAAATGAAGCCAGGGGGCTATGCCACGTATACCTCCTCTGTGAGGTCGCCGTTGAGGAAGGCAGACTTCACGTCGAGGTGATGTACTGGCCATCCCTCATGGCCATCCACCACCATAAGGGCTCATATAGAATCAAGGCATACCACAGGCATGAACACCTCATCGAAGTCTACGCCAGCACGTTGAACATATATCCCTTGGCCACCAGACGCACCTTGCGCTTCACGATCTTGCTGCGGGCGACCTTCTTTAGTTTGAACAACCCACTTAAGACCAATTGGGTGTTTTTCAACCAGAAGATCGATGAGGTCCCATGTCTGGTTCTCCTCGATGGAGTTCATCTCTTCCTGCATCGCCATCCGCCATCCTTGGTTAGCCTGAGTCTCGGTGACAGAGGCTGGCTCTCCCTTGTCAACATGTGCAATTTGTCGGGATTGAGCTCATGTGGAGGGGCATTGTCAATGTAGTCTTGCACCATGCGAAACCTCCAAGGAGTTCCTTCATCGTTGAGGTGATATCTGATGGAATGTTCAATGGTGGGGATGCAAATTTACCTGTCGGAGCACTAGCGCCTGAGGTCGGATCAGTGTAGTGCTCGCCTATTGCCACGGTTGACTTGGTGATGTCGGCATCAGGTGAGCTACCTTCAGGTCTTGCCACCGATACAGAGTAGGCCACGGTGAAGCTGTTGTGGCTGTTGGTTTGTTCGGATTACTCCCAATGACAGCTTCTCCCCTCATCGAAGACGACATCCCGAAGATGTGCACTGGACCAGATGAGGGGCCGAACATCCAATATGCCTTGGAGCGGTCGTCGTAGCCAATGAACACCATGGGAGCGCTCCTGTCGTCAATCTTGCTGGTGTGCGACCACGTGGCTTTTCACATGTCCTACGCAGAGTTTAGAAAAGTGCATAGCTGGCTTCACACCATGCCAGGCTTCATAGGGGGTCTTCCCACTCACGCTGCTTCTAAGAGAGCGGTCCAAGATGAAGACAACTGTGGTTACAACCTCCCCCCAAAACTCACTAGGCACCTTTCGATCCTTGAGGATGCACCTCGCCATTGCCATCACCATCTGGTTTTGGCACTCAATGACACCATTTTGCTAGGGAGAATACGGTCCCATGAGCTGCCAGTGTACTCCTTGCTCGGCGCAGTGCTCGGTGAAGTCCACCAAGGTGAACTCCCCCCGATCGGTGCATAGGGCACGTAGCATGCAGCCAATCTTGGTCTTAACTGTGGCTTGGAACTTCTTGATTGTGCCGGTGGCCTTATCCTTGCCTCAGAGGAGAATGAGCCACATGTAGTGACTCATATCATCGACGAGCAAGAGGAAAGAGCGCTTGGCTCCATGTATCACCGGGCTAACAGGTCTGCACTGGTCACTGTGCACTAGACCGATGCAACCGTTGGCATGGTGCTTGGTCTCCAGAGGAAAAGGCACGCGCCGTTGTTTGCCAACGAGGCACCTGTCGCAGATTTGATTGACGTGGTTCACATGAGGAAGGTCACGCACCATGCCTGTGGCCGACATCTTCTAGAGCGTGTCAAAGTTAAGGTGCCTAAAGCAGGCATGCCAACACCACATCATGTCATCGACCTGCAGGCTCAGGTAGACCAGCTGTACCACACTCAGAGCGATCTTGTACAGCCGGCTTGGTGATCTCTTCACCTTGGCAATGAGGTTGCGCTGTCGATCACGGACGCGCAGAAACGTCATCTTCAATTAGCATGCTGTAGTCGCCCTCATCGAGCTGGCTAACGCTGATGATGTTGCTCAGAAGATGCGGGATGAAGTACATGTTGGTGAGGGCGCGATGTCAGTTCCCTTTTCCAGTGAACAGGATGGTGCCATGCTCGTGGATCTCGACCACTGAGCCGTCCCCGAAGTACATGTTGGTGAGGGCGCGATGTCGGTTATGACTTGTAACCACAAGTACTTGCTACGACTATGAGCACTTATTTATGACTTAGACTTATGACCACAAGTACTCATTATGACTACGAGCACTCATTTACGACCACGAGTACTCAAACACTCGGGGATACGAATGCGACACTCAAGGAAACACAAGGATTTTTTGCTGCTTGACTTCTGCCACTTTTTCTTAGCTCTATTGACGAATTTAAGCATAAAATGAGTACAGAACATGGCCAACATGGCCCCCTATGTGCACGCCACGACCTACACGATTCGTGTCATACCACGAACCAGCCATGACGCATGACTGCTAACTAAAAACTGACGAAAATGAATCAATCGTTCCTGTGTGAATGCAGCACACATCGAACGTCTGACGCGCATGACCAGAGGCCATGCCCAACTACCAAACTCACTATTGACAACTTGACCAAACATCCTAACACGCCACAGCTCGGGCTCATCGCGCATAGCACTGCACCAGGAGTGGCACACCCCTGCTGTGCCACCCATCAGGAGCTTGATGGGGTTCAACATGTGGAATATGTACGAGATTGTGTCCAGGGGCAGCTCCCTCCAGTGCCTCCCTAGCGGCGGCTGCCACAAATGGAATGCCTTAAGGGAGAGTGGACGGGCTTTCTTGTGCCTGCGGTGAATTCGAGGAGTCAGCGGCGGCGGCTGCGGAGGCCACGAGGAGGGCATGGCGAGGTGGAGCACTAGGGCTTTTGATGCGGATCCACCTAGCAAGCTAGCTGAACCCCGTTGCTATGGCCCTGATCTTTCACGATACGCCTTGTTGGAAGCCCTCTCCAAGATAAGGCTTTTCCCACGAACACCGCAGCACATGAACGAAGGGTAGAGAAACCGAAGTTTCAGCGAGTAGAATCCAACACCACAATTGGATTCAACACACCAAGAGTAATTCCTCGATGGAATTCTCAAGAACACGCCAACAATGGCCACCAAACTATGGTGATTTTCTGGTTTCTATTTCTCAATTCATAACCTAAGTTACAATGGGGCTTAGGCCCTGGCCTTATATTGATGCACAATGCACGGCCTTGACTAAAACTCACGCACAACCTAGCCTAAGGCTGAAACAAACTCCAATATGAATTAAAAAGGAAATATCTAAACTACTACCACCGGATTCTCTCTTAATTTGCGATCTGACTATGAATATTTCATGGCTGGAACCTTGTCCATTGTGTGGGGCTTCGAAATAGCTTTTCAACGAGTCCAAGAACGCCCAAATCGGACTTCGTTTGTAAAAGTTATGGACGTTTTTGTATCGGTCTTGCCAGCTGTTCCAATCCGAGTCGAATCGGTTTCAAATCTTTATATGTTTTGTTTTCTTGTTCAAGGGGCTTCCAAATCCATTTGGAACCTGAAAAAAGTCCTTCTCAACCTTTAGAAATCCATGGTGTGGTCGGATTTTACCCCTACTTGCATTGCAATACTTGAACTCTTTATGTTTGGCAAGTCTCGCGCGTCTCTCCGGACAGCTCGTGCAGCATCCAATGAAATTGTCATAACTTTGTGTAGGAAGCTAAAAATTAAGCGCCGTTTGATTCGTTGGAAAATAGAATTTATTAGCTTTCCAAATATATCTTTCGTGTACATTAGAAACCTCAGAATTGGTATTCAAAGCTTCTTGAACATTGTGCACAGAACTGCAAGTACTAAACAAAATTGTAGTGCTACTTGGTGCCACATCATCCTCCCCTCCTTGAAGCAAAGCCGTCCTCGACTTTGGGGTAATCTTGGGAGCTTGCTTCTTCTTGGTTGTAATTTCTTCATCAACATGAATAGCACTCTCTAATTTTGGTTTCAACACATGCTTCTTTCCCCTATGTACAAAAGTGTATGTGTTGGATCGACCCTCATGCGTAGCATTGCGATCATATTGCCATGGCCTTCCCAACAATAACCCACATGCATCCATTGGAACTACGTCGCAATCCACCTTGTCAACATAGTAACCAACAACAAACGGGACATGCACCTTGTGAGTTATCTTTAGCCTTCCGGAGTTGTGTAGCCACTCCACATGATGTGGTTGAGGATGCCTTTACATGGACAGCCCTAAAGTGTACACAAAATCTTTGCTAATCACATTGGTATAACTTCTACCATCTATGATCAACTTGTATGCTTTATCTTTGATCTTGCATTTCGCTTGGAAAACACTCCACCGCTGTCCTTTTATTTCAGATTCTTTACTTTGCACCTTTCAGACCAAAAGATTAATACCATTCAATTCTGGATCACAATAGACAACATCCTCCATGGAATCGTCGGATTTTTCACTTTCAGAATCACTACTAGAACTTGTTGAAGTATAGCCATCTTTAGTGAGAAACACTTTTCGTTGATTTGGACAATCACACATCATATGACCTCTTCCCTTGCACTTGAAACACTCAATTTGTCTAGCACGAGCATTAGAAGGCAAACTAGAATCAGTTTTAGTTGCTTCTTTACCTCTGTTGCTTGCCTCCTTTGAAAGAGCACCATTTGAACGGCTTGATGCCGTCACTTTGGAATGTGAACCCACATCATCGCCTTGTTGTAATGAACGCCTCCATGACTTTGTTTGGGTGTTGGCATGTCCATCCTTGGCTTGTTTGCGCTTCAATTGTTGTTCAGCACGTTCAGCTTGATGCACCAAGTCTTGAATGTTGTAGTAATGGACCATCTCCACCCTATCTTGCACATCCTCATTCAACCCATTAAAGAAACGTGCCATAGTAGCCTCATCATGCTCCTCTGTCCCTGTACAGATCATCAACATCTCCATCTCTTTATAATATTCATCAACACTAGAATTACCTTGGCGTAGTTGTTGTAGCTAGTTATACAAGGTCCTAGTGTAGTGTGCTGGGACAAAACGCCGCCTCAAAATATTTTTCAATTGTACCCAAGTATCCGGACGAGCTCCTACGTGACACAATTGGTTCCACCAAACAAGAGCATATCCGGTGTACTCAAACTTCGCCAACCGAATCTTCTTATCCTCAGTATAGTGATGGCTGTCAAAAATTTGTTCGACACACGTCTCCCAATCCAAGTACTCCTCCGGTTCAGCTTTACCATTAAATGATGGGATAGAAGTTTTTATCCACCCAATTCCATCATCCACGGCAACACACTGAGCAAACTTGACACCATCACGCATACCTCCACCATGGAAGCACCTCTGCCACGCATGTCCCTACCACGGTCAGCACCACGGTAGTCCCGAGCATGGCACGGTTGTGGAGCAAAGCCCACTGCACCATAAAAGGCCTCCTCGTGTTCGTCGTCTTCATATGGTGCACGCCGTTCGAGATATTGAGGTCCCCATTCAGCATGCTGAAATTGTGGTGGCTGGTTGCGTATCGCCTTCGTCAAAGCATCAATTCGTGCCCCAAATCATCAACCTTGCCTTCAAGCTTCCGGTGACAACTTAAGAAGTAGTCACGTGTCGCTTCAAGCCCGTGTCGCACCTCGGGCAGCAAAGACGTCGCATATTGGGGCACCTCTTCGATTGGCTTGGCATGATTATGTCGCGCCTTGCCATCTTTAATCTTCATAGAACCCGCCATCAAGAAAAATTCAGCAATCTCGTAACGTGATCAACCACGCTCTGATACCAAGATGATGCGGATCCACCAAGCAAGCTAGCTGAACCCCGTTGCTTTGGCCCTGATCTTTCACGATACGCCTTATTGGATGCCCTCTCTAAGATAAGCATTCTCCCACGCACACCGTAGCACGTGAATGAAGGGTAGAGAAACCAAAGTTTCAGCGAGTAGAATTCAACACCACAATTGGATTCAACACACCAAGAGTAATTCCTCGATGGAATTCTCAAGAACACGCCAATAATGGACACCAAACCATGGTGATTTTCTGATTTCTATTTCTCAATTCAAAACCTAAGTTACAATGGGGCTAAGGCCCTGGCCTTATATTGGTGCATAATGCACGGCCTTGACTAAAACTCACGTACAACCTGGCCTAAGGCCGAAACAAACTCCAATATGAATTAAAAAGGAAATATCTAAACTACTACCACCAGATTCTCTCTTAATTTACGATCTGATTATGAGGATTTCGTGGGTTGCACCTTATCCATTGTATGGGGCTTCGAAATAACTTTCCAACGAGTCCAAGAACACCCAAATCGGACTCCGTTTGTGAAAGTTATGGACGTTTTAGTATCGGTCTTGCCAGCTGTCCCAATCCGAGTCCGAATCGGTTTCAAATCTTTATATGTTTTGTTTTCTTGTTCAAGGGGCTTCCAAATCCGTTTGGAACCTAAAAAGGAGTCCTTCTCAACCTTTAAAAAGCCATGGTGTGGTCGGATTTTACCCTTACTTGCATTGCAATACTCGAATTCTTTATGTTTGGCAAGTCTCGCGCGTCTCTCCGGACAGCTCATGCAGCATCCAATTAAATTGTCATAACTTTGTGTAGGAAGCTCCAAATCAAGTGTCGTTTAATTCGTTGGAAAATAGACTTCATTAACTTTTCAAATATGTATTTCGTGCACATTAGAAACCTCAGAATTGGTATTTAAAGCTTCTTGAATATTGTGCACAAAACTGCAAGTACTAACCAAAGTTGTAGTGCTACTTGGTGCCACATCAGCTTTTCTGTATATCGGACCGAGCAAGATTGCCATCCCTAGCTAGGGTTAGGATCTTGGGTTGGGAGAGAGGGAGTGAGGTGAATCGGGATGGTTGGCGAGGATTTGATTTGATTTTGCTAAGGTGGGTGAGGAGATGAGAGAGAGAGAGAGAGAGTAGATCTAAGGGTACCTAGGCTAGGACAGCCGGGAGGCCTGAACCCTTGAAGAAGGCAATGGCCTGCTGGTCGTTGATCTAGCTGTAGCAGTCCAGATCCGCAACGCGGAAGTAGGTGTTGAACGCCACCTCTATCGCCTCTGGCGGTGAAGGTTCTTGGTGAGATCGGGAGAGAGGGTGTTGGGGGTGCGTGCGGCGGGTGGGGTGGGGGTGCTGCTGGGAATGGATGTCAGATGAAATAGGAGGAGCCAAGGAGGGAGGCCCACGAGTCGGCGCAATTAATTTTGTGAGGGAAAGGGAGGTGTGCAAGAAGGAAATACTTACCATCAACACTTTTTTTTTAAGTAGTAGAGATGTAAAGGTGGCTAAAAGGGTTGTGCCCGCTGGCCCGGCCCATGACATGTCATGTGGGCACGACCAGGCATGGCCCATTTGGCTATCGTGCCATGCCATGCCGGTCCAGCACGATAGCATTGAGCCATGCTTAGGCCATCGCTCTGGCCTGGCACGATCTAGCCTGGTACGGCCCATTAGGCCATTTATTTTTAATATTTTATATAATTTTATTTTTCATATTTTCTAAATTTTATATAGTTAACTTTATAAGTATAAATTATTTTATTTTGTATTTTATATAATTTTTAGGATTTTCTTATATATTTTTTTGCAATTTTTTCGGGCCAAAACAGGTTAGCTGGGCTGACTTAGCCAGTCGAGCTAAACAGGCTTGTGCCAGCCTAGCACATCAAGGTTTCCCGTTGGGCCATGCCTGGGTCGTCTACTTAGCCCACGAGCCAATATGGTGCGGTCCATTTAGGCTAATGGGCTAAACGCCGTGCCCATACCGGCCGTCCATTTAGACAACATTGGGCCTATCCGATTGCAAAATTAGATGTTTTAGAGATGTTATAAAATTGGTTTAGCCTAGAGTTGGATCCTAAATGGTCCCGAGTTAAATAAGCCCACGTATTTTAGCTTTTGGTGGTATACTTTCCATGTTTTCAGTTTATGTGTTAAGGCCCACTTCAAATGGCTGAAGCTTATGGCTTCTGAAATTGCCTATTAGTTTTTAGCTAAAATTGTATGTAGCGGTTGGTAGCTTTTTTTAGTCCTTCAATTAAAAGAAAATGAAGAAAAAAGGGAAAAATGACCATTATATCTCCACAGACAATGGAAAGAAAAAAAAAACAAAAGCAAAAAGCAAAAAAACAAAAACAAAAAAAGAAGCCAATGCATTTTAAGTGACTTCTGACTTAAAAAGACAGAATCCAGAAAAAGTCAGAAGCCAAAGTCGTTTGGAGTGGAGCCATAGCTTATGGTTTCTCTTGAACAAACAAATAAGATGACTTCTCGGCTACCGTTCGAAGCAACTTATCGGGCTTTTAGAAGTGGTTTATCGGTTTTTAGTTCATTTGTATAAACGCTTACACTACAATCAAAAAACATAAACCATAATCATAAGTTGTAACCAAAAGAACACACCCGAATATGTGGTTGCCCGGCTACCATTTCATTGTTCTAGCTAATGACTAGAGTTTGATGTCGAATATTATATGTTTGAGCTACCGCTGTGAATAGAATTAAGCTCGGTCTAAATGCGACACCATATAAAGTAGAGTGCATTTCTTTCTCCGTAGAAACTCAGTTGTAAAATTTCAGTGGAGCATGGATATTGTAGGGCTAGGTGCTCACAGGAAATTAGGTATGGTGAGTGTTGATCGTAGTACACGTTCTTTAATCAACCCTTTGTTTTTTAAGGAGTAAGTTCCTTCGACCCACTTCTCAACTGTTTGATTCTTAAATTTTAACTTTTACCTATAAAATCAGAAGATTGTCACCTCTTAACTATTAAAACCAGTTATGTTGCCCCTTAGGCTATTTCACTCCAATTTTCACGTGACTGCAATGACTTTTATTTTTAGCTGAAATAATATTGTAGTGGTTGTTAAGTTTTTTGAAATATTCAATTAAAAGAAAATAAATAAATATAAAAAATAAAAACACCGTTATATCTCCATAGATAATACAGAGGAAAAAAAGAGAGGAAAAAGAGAAAATAGAGAAAAATAAAAGAGGGACAAACAGAAAAAAAAAGCCTGTTAAAAAGACAACGGTTCTAAATGGCTTTTCAGAAGTTATTTATAACTGGGTTTTAGGGGTGAAAAGTGAATGGTATCAACAGATGAAGAGTGCATTACTCGGGTTTGCACTTGACGGTTGAACTTTAGACAAACAAGGTAATTCAAAGGTGTCGAATAGACTTATTCCTTTCAAGAATATCATTAACAAAGCAGAACTTGTTAAGATTTGTACTAACTTTGGCTGCTCATGCTCTCCTTGGACGCAATCAGCTGTTCCCTTGTGACCCGCACAACTCTCTACAAGCCTTCTTGGTACGACAATGGCGTTATGCATTTGAAAACGACCGGAGTGGGTGGCGTAAGCGTTAATCTTAAACACGAGGCAGCTACTTTCTGTGGAAGATACGCCATGGATCTTTTGACGTGTTCCATAACTTGAGGTCACACCGACCTCTCCCACTCGTTTGGTGAGCCCTAGGACGGATCACAAATGATTTGTTGAGGGATTAATGTTCCTTCTCCAGAAGAGCTGAGCTGACAAAATATTATTTAGGCGTTGGACACATGGGCTTGATGCAAATCAGATTAGTTTCAAAAGTGCATCATATCTAAACGAGAAATCGAATGCATTTATATTTATTGTTTTTAAAAAGTAGAGTAGATTGTGTTTAGCAAATCCAACGAGAAGGAAAAGAAGCTGCATTACCGACGCACTGCCCTCATAACCGTGGAAATCCTACTGGATCCAGTCCCCGGCATCAAGATCCGGCGGGAGGCCGCCGCCGTGCTGATCGTCTCCGTGACAGATCCAATGAATGCAAGTCTCTCCTCCGCACTGGCTCAGCTCCGACGTGGTCTTACAAGAGCACCGGCCATCGTGCAGCGTTGTGGATGGCGTAAAAGCACCCAATATTCTTTTCAGATATGACTTCTGACTTATGATTTTTGATCCTATCATTAACGTCTATGTAAATGAACCGAATATCGATAAATCGATAAGCTATTTTAAAAAAAATGTTTCGATAAATTTCTTTAAAACGGTGGCGAATAAGCATCCCGTTTGTCTATTGGAGGAAAGCTATAGGCTGAGACAGAACTGAGCCGATGTACAGAATGAATTCTGCCGTATGTATTTGGCTGCTTTTGGTGCAATGCTGTTGACCGGAAAGGAACAACCCACTGCTGCAGCCGAATAAAGCTCCTCTGTAGTATGTACTATATCCTTCAAAAAAGGATAAGACTAAGAAGAATATGTAGCGTGTGGAAGTGGTCACTACTCACCAGACTCATACTTGATGACGATAATAAAGTTAGTCACAGATCTAGCTCATGTACTGCTGCTGATTTCATTGTGCTTGTCGATCAGTTCTGCAGGGTCCTGATAATGCAGGGAGAATAGACACGCACAAACAGGACCTAACTCAACATCTTTCTGCACAAACTATCACTTTCATGCAATCTTGACAGAAGTCACAGGCAGAACCAGAAATTTTGTTTTCTTTTTGTTTTGTTTTTACATAAGAGATAAGCATGAGCATCAACAGCACCTTGAAGCTAGAAAATGAGCAGCAGCTATGAACAAACATTTGGCTTCTTTGCTACATGTCTTTTGTAGTCAAAACTGATCCTTGTTCGTTGGCCAGGAACATGAGAAGTTGCTGGTGTGTCCATTGGGACCACAATGTGCTCTTCTTTTTCTTTTTGAGGAAAAAGTTTGTGAGTTACCTCCTTGCTTCATTCCAACAAAGAATGGAATCCCCTGATTTTGTATGACCAAACAGAAAGCAAAAGCAGTTGAGGAGTGAGGGAGAGAAGGAAAGAAGACAGAAGTGATTCACAAATCACAAGGGAAAAATAATGGCATATGCTTTTTTTTCATCACTGGATATTAATTAAAGAAACATGTGAAACAGCCATCAGAATTTCATGAACATGGTAGTTTTAGCACTTGGATGGCATGAAAAGCTAATCACTAATGTTCAGTAAAATTGTTTTACTTCTGAAATAAGTACCAAGTTTGTTTGTTTTCCACTGTCATATCTTGTCATTTAAAACAAGTTCAATATTGTTACTGGAAATCAGAAGTTATTATGTCCTGGAAGACAAACGATAACCAAATTATTATTAATCCGCGTGCGACAAAATCACAAAGAAACCATCAGTAACTTCAGATGACTCATGAACTCTAGCTATTTACCGTTTCACCCCTCAGATCATGTAAATTATAGCAAGCTTTTTTCTTAGCCAATGTGATGAGCATTTAGCGGATGGGTCCCAAGTCCTAGCTAGCGCATATATGAGCCAGTAGGGCAAGCCACCAAGTTGAGAAGCATTGCTATCTGCATCCCCATGGATCACCTACTCCATATCAAGCCCTTTCCATCTCCTCCCTCCTACGATCTCAAGCTCAAAGCTCAACACCAAACATCAACAAAGACTGCCTTCAAGATCAAGCATCCCCTCCATGCCTTCATCCTCAAACACGCCGGCCGCCTCACCGGAGCGCTCGGAGGCGCAAAGTCACTGCTCCTTGATCTTCTGAACATGAAGACCGGCCTCATTGCCAGGCACAGCATCAAGTTGAGGAGGAAGATCAAGAGGAAAGGCAAGAAACCATGCGGCAGTGGTGGCAGCAGCAGCAGCTCCATCACAATGCACCTCAACCTGCTGCCCGCTAATTCCATGCCGTCGTCGGAGACAACCGCCGTCGTGGAGCCGTTTGAGGCCGGCCTAGCCTACTACGACTCGTCGTGGAACACGGTGATCCCTGCCGAGCAGCTGGCGCCGATCTCCGGGTACCTCGAGTGGCCCGAGGAGGATCAAATGGAGGATGATGATGAAAAAGAGGAGGATGGTTGCAATGAGATTGACAGACTTGCAGAGAAGTTCATAGCCAGCTGCCATGAGAGGTTCGTTCTTGAGAAGCAGGAGTCGTACAGGAGGTTCCAGGAGATGCTAGCTAGGAGCTTGTAGCTCACTGAAATGTATTCATGAGGTGGTCATGATTTTGATTAGTACACATTTGACCTTTTCTTGTGCAAGGGATTAATTGTGACTTGTAAGAGCTGATGAATTCGGTTGTGGTTGGTGGTCATCATAATTAGGATGTTAATTCCTGGCATTGAGTCCTTGTAATACATTTGCTATTGTTTGTTGGTCCTTTAATTCTTAATTCCTAAATCCGTGTAACTTGTTTTCTCCAAGGATTTTTTGGTATCACATCAATTCATTTTTTCTAGATAATTGTGTCCATTAATTGTAACTTTTAAGAGCAGATGAATTCGGTGGTTGTTGTTGGTGGTCCTGTTTTGAGGGCTCTTGCTGGAGTGTAGCTCAAAAAACAGAGCCCTCAAAAGTAGGAAGAGCCCTCAAATAAAAAGTAGAGGCCCTGTTTTGAGGGCTACTGCTGGAGTTAAGTCCTTGTAAAACATTTACTAGTATTTCTTGGTCCTTTGAGTTCAGGATATATTTGGTTCGTTAATTCTTAATTCATAAATCCGTGTAACTTGTTTTTTCCCAAGGATTTTCTGGTATCACGTCAATTCATTTTTTTTCCAGATAATTGTTAACATTGTTCATTGATTTTTTTTCCTTTCCTTCAACACATTATTCAAGAATATACATATATTGTTATTTTGGATCATTACAACTATGTTGTATACCTGTGATTTAGTACTGACTACTGTCAGATTTAGCCTGCAATTTTTTTTGGCGGCCTCGATCCCTTCCAAGACATTCTGAAACTTTTGCTTCTTTTGAGGCCATCCTTGGAATGGAACCTTGAAAGTTCACAAACCATTGGGCTATTATTCCCTGTCAATTTCACCAAAAAGATACACACATACCTAAATCAGCAAAATCCTATGTGCCAGCAAAAGGCTGCTCAAGTAGTAAAAGGTGCACAAAGCGGCCAAGAGCTGATGCTGAATATTTGTTGCATGCAGTTAACTGCCTTGTCTTGGCGTCCATTAAGAAAAAAAACTGAAGTATAAATAGATGACCTTGTTGGTATACGAAACTCAATAAAAATATTCATAAATTTAGTCTCTGTTTGGAGCATGAGAATTTCTCGGAATTTCTGTGGCAAGTGAACTGTTTCATGTGAATCTTTCTATTCGATCTAGCAATGTCCCCTATTGTTACAGCTGTAGGAACATATTTGTCATATTGTTTTTCGTACCGTTCTTTTTTTCTAAAGAAGAAATTGGGACACTGCTCTACCAGCTCAGAGGTAGAGACCCTTTAGTGGCGTTGCTCTTTTTTTAATTTATTTTGAAGAATATGGTTTACTTTTTTAGCACTTTCACTCTCGCTCAGTCTAACCATATCTACTGTTTGTACCAAAAAGGCTAAAATCAGGAGATACTCATCGACCTAACCAAGCAAGTCATCACTCATAACAAGGAATCCATATACGAACTGTTCACGTATATGACTTGCGAGCAAGTTTTCTTTCGATTTTGACCTCTTAGCACTTTTTTTTGTAAAAATAACCAGCTCCTTGAGCTCAAAAGATACAACAGGTGACACATATCGTCTGTTGCACCACTATAGCTTATTAGGAAGCTAGATACGCGGCTGAAAGAGCTAACATGGAAGGGCGATGGCACGCCGTGGCAACAGGCGCTGCCGAGCCGGCATAGCTCGGCTGGCACCTGCCAACGCCGGCTCAGTAGCGCCTGCCAATCCACCCTTGCTTGGCAGATTTGGTTGGCTAGCGTGCAATGCAAAAAAAAGCAAGAGGTGACAAAAAAACTCGTTGACTCGATTAAAAATTACTTCAATTATACTCATTAATTTCAATTTTGCACTATCTCAACTTGTTAGCTCGCTTCTATACGTAAAATAATATTAAATAAAATAATATAAAAGCAGCTTCATCTTATAAGTCTCATGAACGAATAAAGTCATTCAAATGCATGACCACGTGTAGCCTGACATAGCACCTAGGGCGAAAATGTAGAATCGTACGGCACTCACATGGCGTGGCAGTCATCCGGTCAGCTTGGACGTGACTGCTTGTCGTGGTAGTGGCAGGCGCAATTGCAGCATGGGTTGGTGTAGCAACAATATGGGTGGTAGTCGCTGCCGATGTGCACAGCCTCCTTGTTGTTGCTCTCCCTGATCCTCTGCCTACGGAGCTCGTGTTGTTGACCCTCTTGATCAAAAGCTCCTCGAGTAATACTTCTAGTGGATGTGTAGTTTTTGGATGTAATCTTGGGTGGGTATTGGATACAATGGATCCACCCACTCGGTGAATTTGCGATCCACCCACTGTCTGCAAGCAAGACGAGGTTACTACAAACGTTCTATGCATGCACGCATATGTAGGTAACGAATCACTTACCATGAATAGAGGGCAGCGAAAGAATCAACGTCCAAGGTGCGCGTGGTTGTCGCAAATCTACAACACCGCATCGAGGTTGTGCTTGCATTGCGGTCAACGCTCAGGGATATGGGGGTAGTCACGGAGGGGATTTCTAGGAGTGTACGATTCTCTGGTTTTGAGCGGTAGATCAAGGCTTGGGGGTCGGGGTCTAGGGGACCATAGATACTCGTGTCTTCGAGGTAAGGGTCACGACCTCGAAACCCAGTCTATGCCCACCATCCCCTCCCATGGCTTGAGCTTCTTGGCCTATCCGACATGCTTCTGTTCACGTAGTATGATTCCCTATAAGACATAAAAGGAAGTTTAAGTGCCTGAACTATTAGTGTCCATGCAAAATTCACATTAAAAGTTATGGAAAAGAACGTACTAACATTGCAGGAAATACCAATATTATAGAGAATGGACAAGTACACAAGTGGTATGAATCGACAGGTTTACGAGGCAGCTGACAAAGTGGGCCTATTCGGGCGATTCCTCATGGAGTGGCCTGTTGTCTTGCATAGCTAATGGTGTATGCATACTTGTGATCACCTTTTGCGTGCCCCATGACATACTTCTCCCTCAAACAGACCTTGAACTTCGTCTTGACGCTGTCTATGGTCTGAGTGTTGTGTGAATGAGCTTTTTCTATTTTCTACTCCATGTACACCTGCATAATTTTTTGAGAGTTTCCTTCCTTCATCCAGGTGCTTCTTCGCATTCATGGCCCAGTTAACGAAGTAGTCAATGGTGAAGCCCCAACTCTTGTCCATAATTGTAGTGATCGGGAGGGAGCGCACACCCTTCAGTACACCGTTGCACACCTCTGACATGTTAGTTGTCATAATTCCGTACCTCACACCGTTCGTGTCATGAAGCAGAGACATTTCTCCATGTTCGAGGCATGCATGTTGATCCCTTGAGTGAACTCTTCCGATGCTATGGAAGCGGCCTAAGCTACAGTCGATTTTGCTCTTTGTGACTCACTGACATGCCTGGAGGTCTTCTCGTCAAGCTCACGGTATATTGCATTAAACTTGTGACTCTGGTTTTGTATGCACAGTTTCTTGAACTTATTCATCAACTCCTTTTTGTGGAAACAGGTGTGAAAGTTTACCACCAGATGCCTCATGCACCAGCGAGACCTTATGTCATTCCACTGGAAGGGTGGTTGAGCCCCTTGCTGCATGGTAGACAGCATAGACAATAGTCTGGCATTGTGTTCCATGATAAAGTAGACATTGAGTCAGAGTTGGACTACTGCTTGCTTCACATTGGCCAGAAAATCACGGCTAGCTATTGGTGTTCTTGTTCTTTACAATAGCATATGCCAATGGGCATAGCTGATCATTTGCGTTGACGGCCACTGTTGTCAAGACTGTGCCCTTGTACCAGCCGGAGAGGATCGTGCCATCTATCGCGAGCACTGGATAATAGTACTTGAACCCCTCAATCGCCTACTAAAATGCCTAGAACACCCAGTGAAGGATGGCACAATTGGGGCCCTTCATAAGGTGCGCCCTCTCCATCCTGTTTATATATGTCCCAGGATTGGCTTGAGCAATCTGATGTAGCATTCATGGCACGAAGTCGTATGCATCCTCGTACATATCGTATATCCCATGTATGACTTTCCTCCTCATCCACTACACCTTACCATAGCTCACCAGAAAACCAACTAGGTTCATGGCATCAACCATTAACAGCTGGCAAAACTGTGATGTTCACGACTATGAGGTGACTTATTAGGTTGGCGATAAGTGACAAAGTCACATTGTGGTGCCCATGCAGCGGCTCCACAAGATCACAAGTGTGGACCTTGATCACCATTATTCGGAAGTCCATTGCTTCACCTCTGAATCTATGCACACGGACCTTCTTGAGACAAGTGCCATCCAGACACTTCGTCATGTACGTATTGGGGTTTGACTTTGTGCACTCGATATGTGTGGCTTATGTGGACGATATATCTTGCGATTGCTTGTTGTGCAACACCCTTATTGGGGAAGCATTGCCCTTCAACGAGAGTGTCTTCGGTGAAGGACCATTCAGACCCACTTTCAGATGACACAACTAGGGAGGCCAAGGCAACAAAATCCAATCTTGAGGAGATGTACTCAATATTGGTGCACACAATGCCACTGGGTGCACCGCCCCCACCTCTGCCTACACCAACCTCATCTCCACTGCTGGCTGTGTCAACATCCTCCTCCTCGTTGGAATGGCTCCTATCCGACATCCCTTCCAAATATTCATAGCAGTCAATACGTGCTGCCCATATTCCTTTTGCACCTTATGTTGGTTGAAAGTTATGAGCCAACCTAGACAGCTGTCCATCATCCCAGCTGACACCATGTTCCATCGCACCACCAGCACCAGTAGGTTCCACTTCGCCGTCACCATCTGCACCACCAGCACCAACAAATTCCACTTTGTCGCCACCATCTACAGCAACACGACACTTCACATCACCACTCCCACTGCCCTCGCCCCTACTCGACGCCTCCACCCTCTCAATAAATTGCACATACACCATTGGCCTCTCATATATCGATGTAGCCAGATTGCTAGTGATCTCCATGTATTGCCGTCAGGCGACATTGTCAACCACCTTCTTCAGCTTCCATAAATACTCCCCTAAATCTCCAACCATCGTAGTTATCATCGTCTCGATGATGAGCTTCTTCCTAGCAACGTCCCCGTCAAATGCACTCCACATGCACCTCCTGAACTCAGGGAGACCCATCTCCTTAAGCTTTGGAGCCTCGATTACAGTCCTTTCACAATTTTGAAGGTCCACCCCCATACGGCCCGTCTCGTACAACTCCCTTCCCGCAGAACACGAACAAGTGTTCCATATCCGACAGCAAGTACCTACCACCAATGCAGATGAAACACACTTATTTCAGATGATGTTACATACTAATGAACTCTAGCCACCTTTTTTTAATAACAGTGCACACATAATAACAGTACAAAAATAACAACATCATATAAATGATAACAATAGAGAAATAATAACAATGCACAAATAATAACACTGAGTAAATAATAATAGTGCAGAAATATTAACAGTGTATAAATGATAATAGCGCATAAATAATAACATTGCACAAATAATAATAGTGCACAAACAATAACAGGGCAGAAATAATAATAACATACAAATAATATCGATGGAGAAATAATAACAATGCATAAATAATAACCGTATACGAATGATAACAACGCACAAATAATAATGGTGCACAAACAGTAACAATGTATAAATACTCAAATAATAATACTGTGCAAATAATAACAGTGCACATATAATAACAGTGTACAACTAAGAATATTCGGGTATTAATACATAATCATTAACACCGTCACTAACCATCACTAATATGGGTAATTACAAAAAATATCCACACGAACTAAACACATACATCATCTACACATTGTTATAGAGTACATTCTACACAATCAAACTACCCTTAAAGCTAACGAGACCTTAATGAAACGTACCTCTTCGTGAAGGTTTTTACTAGAACCACACTAATTCCACATGTGAAATCCCCTAGATCGTAGCAAAACCACCTCCAAAAACTAATTTCAACTCTGCTCTACTCAGCTGGTTGGCTTTGGATGAGCTAGCACAAAGGAAGTTGAGACCTTTTATACGTGCGGGAGGCATTGCCAATCGATAGACCCACACGGGCACATGGGGCAGCAGCCACGTCCAGTAGACAGCCATAGGAATTACTATCAAGCGTGTTGCATTGTGTCATGTCACATCGCACCTGTGTGGTCAGCCACTGAAGCCCACATGCCACCGCACCAGTCGAGTAGGGGCAGCTCAGCAGGAGCTAGCCGAGTTGCGTCGGCCCTACTCGGTAGTGCCTACTGCCATAGCGCACCGTCGCCCTACCGTGCCCCTGGCATCCTGCCAGCTACATGGCATGGTAGGTGACAAGTGTCGCCTGCTACATCTTTCGAGCATGAGTAGGGGGTCATTTTTGCCCAAATTTAAAAAGTTGCTACATAGTCATATGTATGAATAGTTTTCCATATATGAGATGAGTGTGCCAAGTTTCCTATATACTTTTTGTATCAAATATAGGTTAAGTCCACATCATATTTGGACTTTTACCAAAAAGTTATTTTGTCATACTTGCCTTTCATGCGGTCGATATGAACTTGGGGATGCACATCCCTTGCCATTGCACCTATAATGGAAATGGACCACCTAGACAACTGCTAATGGTGTGACCGACCAAGGGTGGCAGTGTTAGTGATATGCCCTAGAGGCAACATGGAGATGTTGTATATATCACATACTATGTTTATGATACATTACTTTGTTAGCTTGAAATAGACATTATCATTATTGATCAATGAGTATGTGACTTATTCATAAGACTCTTAATGCCAAAATGTTGCTATTTCTAAATGATCACTGATCATATATCATATGAGGAACAAATATGATTCAAAGATCAGCATATGTATTGATTGATGATCATGTCTCATGGATCATGGTATGGTGATACCAAATCAATAATATGGACATGTGTTAGTGAACATATGTTGGATAGACCCGCCATGAGACACTGCAGAGATTCCATGTGTCATCAGTTGGTCTCAAGTAGTGTTTATGTAGAATCCTTAGACTTGAGATCATCATGGTTCTCAACATGCGTAGTAGCTTATTTTGGGACTACTAAACACTACTCTGTAACTGGGTAGTCATAAAAGTAGTCTTCGGGTTTGCCATGAAACATGTAGTGGGATGTGAATGATCAAGATAGAATTTGCCCCTCCTTATGGGAGAGATATCTCTGGGCCCCTCAATGTAATGGATTATAAAAGTGCATGGCCATGCCAAGGTGATTGAGGAGTCAATCACAAGTTTATAATCCATCACGGTATCGAGAGAGTGATTGAGCTATTAAGAGGATGACACAGGTCTCGCCTTGAGCTCAATCTATATCGTGAGGCAAAGGGATTCGTACATGAGAACATTACAGGTTCAGCCGATATGATCTTTACGTATACTTTGGGGTTAATATGTCTTACTAGAGGCCGCTATTAATAGGGTGACCGAAAAGGCATTTCCGGGTCGCGACCAAGTATACGTGAACCTACAGGGTCGCACGCTTAACGGGTTAGAACACTAATTCGAATATGATTCGGATATGGGCTCAATTCGGATAGAGATCCAAATAGACTCCTATTGGGCCTCGGTCCACAAGGCCCAAGTGAGGAGGTCTATATATATGGAGGTGAGGGGCTGAGGGATATACACTACTGTTAACCTCTAGCATAACTCTAGCCGCCACCTCCCGAGCCAAACCCTAGTCGCTCACGAGTGCTAGTACACTCGCGATCGACGTTCCAGCCCCGGACGTGTGGATACTGGTGGAGGCGCTGCTCGTTGCGGTGTTGATCGGCATCAACAACCTACAGATTGGATCTGCTCGTGGTGTGGTTGATCGCGTGGAGGAGACGATCTGTTCGGGACGATCGGCTAATTCCACTACTACCTCGACGCGCGTGGTTGGATCGGTTTCTCCAACTCTTCTTCCGCTACGCTGCGCGTCTAGTGGTAACGATCCATGATCCCTCCTTAGCATGATGTCCTTGTGTGCGCGGTAGAAAAGTTTTGTTTTCTGCTTTCGTAGCCTATGCGCAATCCTTTAGGCAGTTGGTAGGGGTGCAAATGGGTGGGGTTAATCCTGACCGACCCGGTACCGAATCCGGGAAGAAAAAGAAATATCCAGTCAGATTCAATATCGGTACCAAATATTGTGTGTCGGATTCGGTAATAAAATCGGGACAGCTATTATCGAACCAAATTACTTCGATAGCCGGATAGTCGGATAGTTACCGGACGGATAGCCAACACCCCTAACCCTAATATCAGTATACCCCCACTCGGCCACTCCCCCAGGACCCAAATGCCCAACCCCATTCAGCAACCACACACTTTCTCCCGTGACCTCAGTGACTAGGCCCCAAATCCCCAACCCCCATTCGTCCACCACGCCATTTGCCCTCCGACAACTCCGGTCTCCATGGCTCCACCTCCTGACCGTACGTCCGAGTCCCCGCTGGCCACCGCATCCACTCCAGGCATGCCGCCTCTAGGCACCGACTGCATCGCCTCTAGTCTAGTCGCATCCACTCCAGGCATGCCGCCTCCACGGCTTCCCCACCTGACCTCCATACGCTGGAGTCCCTACCGGCCGTCGCATCCACTCTAGGTATGCTACCTCCAGGTACCAACCGCGTCGTCTCCAGTACGGTTGCATCCACTCTAGGCACGCTGCCTCCACGGCTCCACGCCTCCACCTCTTGACCTCTATACACCGGAGTCCCAACCGGCCACCTCATCCACACTCCGAAGTATATTTTGTACATCAGTTTTGTAGGAAGCTCATCTATTGCCTACTTCAGGATATATATATATATATATATATATATATATATATATATATATATATATATATATATATATATATATATGTACCCGTACTTTGCTGCAAGATGAAGTAAATCATCTATTGACCTAGAGGTGACAGTGATACTGACCTACGTGAAAATGACCATCCATTTTTCTCCCTTTTCTTAGTGTATGTTTTTTTCAGAATAAAATGTAGTCCGTGCTAAGCTTTAGATTTTTTTGTTGGCACTTATTCTTGAGTGCTTTCTTCTTAGCAAGAATATTATACATACGACTTGCATGTAGTGTTGTAGTAATCTAGTCGCAAGTAGCCAATGAAATATTACACAAAATTTCATGACTTCACTGGCCAAGTTTTCTGAAAAAGGAATATATGCAAGTTTTTTCTATTATGAAATTGTAGTACAGTACAAATTGGTATAGTTACATCTTTGAACATATGATCTTGCTAACTTAGAAGATTATTGAACGCAGTAATGTTGTTGAATGATAGAGTGGTAATGTGATTGAATGATAGTGAGTAATTTCTTGAATTGTTGCTCATTTAGTCATTTGTTATTCCATCAATCAGGTGATCGATTCTTGTACTCATAAGCATGTGCTGAAACACATGGATGCCTTGCAATCTGGTAGCTTGCCTTGCAAGCATGGATGTGTTGGATACATCCGTAGCAGCAATGCATCATGCATGCCATTCAATGTTGGTTTGATATTTCTTATTTTCCAGGACCACTCACTATTTTTTCCCCCAGGAAACCATATTCTAATGTTCGTGCTATGCTTGGAATTTTGCAAGAGCAAGACAAAGTTGATCATGTCATCCTATATTTAAGTTAGACTATGACTGAATGACTGTTACGAAAGTTTATAAAGCTTTCCTAGAAAGCTACAATCATATGTTGAACAGTTGAACTTGTTTCTTGTATTTTTGAGGTTATGGAACTTATGTTATGTACGAATTTATCACTTATGTTGTTAATTGTTATGTTGATTTTATGTCATGTCAGACTGTTGGTTAATGAATTATATATCAATTTACCACTTATGTTGAATTTGTATTATGCTGAAAACTTATGTTGAATGTATCGTTTTGTATGTATGTGATATCCGTCTATATTATCTATTGTCTGATTCGAATCCATCAAGTATCAGCCCTGATCTTACCGTTTTTAAAAATTTGCATATTCTGAATTCATATTCGTATCCAAGCTTATTGTATTTGATATCGAATCTGAGGAAAAAAAATATGGGTTAGGATGTGATAATGGCAATATCCGTCCGAATTCGACCCGATTGCACCCCTAGCAGTTGGTTGAGCAATATGGCAAGGTGTTGTCAATCTAGAAAAGAGGGGATGTCCAAAAGTTTGCCTTATCTCTTATGTGCCGCTCATTCTCTCACCGATATGTGGGCTTTGACCCCACATGTCAGTTACTCAATCAGGGATTTCACAAAATTCTGATAGCACACAAGAAATTAATCTCTTTTTTTTTTACCTTAGCCGGGTTGTTTCAAGGTTCAACCACTGGTTTAGATAAACTCTTCTTATTTTTAAGAGATTTATACCTGGGAATTTTTATGGTACCCTCAATTTACAAGGGGTATTATTTTTTTAAAGATATTTCTCTAGAAGATGCAGACTGAATGAATTTACGGGGAGATAATTCTTCTTGTTGCGGTGGTGTATTATGGAAGAATGAGGAGAATGGGTTCCTTTGCATAATTACGGTGGGATTAAGTGAGGGATGGGAAGGCATTGGGCAGAATGAAGTGTTGCAAAATTTTGGGTGTGTTTTTTTTGTGTGCATACGTCTTATAATTTTTGCTTGTGACTTATTAATATAATAAATAATAGTTACTGAAAGAAGCTGAAATAAAAAATTAGTTGAAAACACAAAAAGTATGGAGCGTTATAAATGGATAAAAAAGGGAAGTGTAATCACGTTTTCAGGCGTAGCTACCATTTGCTATGGAGAACACGTATCTTAAGGGCGTCCGTGACTTGTGAGGGCTTGCGCAACTCACGACGCCCAAAGAAATGAAAAAATGGTTTATTTTTTCAATTGAGAAATTTTTTCGATTAAAAAATCCATTGAAGAAAAACAATAAAAAATAGCCGAGAAGAAAATATTTGAATCTTTTTTCATTTGAGAAAAGTTTTCCATTCGAAGAAAATTTGTTGCGAAAAATCAATAAAATAAGTTGAGAAAAATGATTAAAAACTTTTGATTAGGAATTTTTATTCAAAAAAACAGTTGAGAAAGAAAAAAAAAATTGAGTAAAGTCCATTACCGGTCCTTAAATTTTAGTTAAAATGCCCTTTAACTAAAAATCATCAGCCATAACTAAAAACTATTAGCTACAGTTAATATGAACATGCTCTGTGTGTGGTGCCCCTGTAGGCGAGCTGATTCCCTGTAGTGGCGGTGTGTGGGAATGTAGCACGGGGAGGGCAGCTTGCGTGTCCAGGAAGAGGAAGGGGACATTCGTATTGACTTTTGTTAATGGCTTTTGGTTATAGCTTATGGTTTTCGTTGAAAATGAATAGTAATAGCTGAAAAAATGACTTTTAGAAAGAGGGGGCAAGCGGTGGAAAAAGTGAGGAAAAGATGCATGTGTATAACGGGAGCAAGAGGAGTAGGATGTGTGATGCACCTGTGACCCTCTGCCTTATTCCCAGAGTGAGACGGCAGAAGAGGAGCGGAAAAGCCATATGTTTATATTGATTTTTAGCTTTTCTAAACAGAAACTAAAAGTAGAAGCCAATATAAATGGAGCTAAAAACGGAGATGAAGGAAGGGAGAAGCCACGAACACCCAGCTCCCATGCTCCTATCCTAAACTAGCAGGTCTGTTTGTGAGGAAGTACAATAAAATTTTAGCTAATCCTATCAGTTGGATTTAAAGAATTGGACGACCGAGAAGGATCGGTGATTTGGTTGGTACGGAGCACTTATGGCTCTATTCCAAATAGTTTTTTTACTATGATTTATAGTTTTTGACTGTGATTTATTAGTTTAATAAAATTAATTTTAAAGATATTATTTATCCTCTTTTATTACAGTATCGGTTCCAAGGGTAAGTTATAACAAGACAACAGTTTGTTTACTAGCTTAGGATCTCACGGGGCCGGGAGGCCGGCACACGTAAATACTTTGGTTAGCACATACGCTGATGTAAGCTACACGGTCTTGGATTGATTAGTAATTTAGTAAATCACAAAAAGAAAATATTAGTAGTAATTTAGTATTTAGTGCTTGGATGTATATCTGAAGAACAAAATTCACATCAATATCTCTTGCGCCATTTAGAATATTTGTGTATTACTTGCGTACCGCTCTAAAGGCATAAAGGGGCGCGCCTAGTATGAGCTGGTCACAAAATAGGGTGAGTGTGAACCAGAGGTCCTGCCCATCTAATTGGCGAATTCTCAATTTTCCCTCATAGAAAAAGCAAAATCACTCACACACACATATATATACATATAGATGTGTAT
The DNA here is from genome assembly GCA_017311315.1 of Dendrocalamus latiflorus. Taxonomy (NCBI): domain Eukaryota; kingdom Viridiplantae; phylum Streptophyta; class Magnoliopsida; order Poales; family Poaceae; genus Dendrocalamus; species Dendrocalamus latiflorus. The sequence continues at coordinate 18,828,066 of CM029674.1, forward strand.
ATACATATATATACATATAGATGTGTATATACATATATATAGATATGTGTGTATAAGAAAAATACCTTTTACACCAGGTGTAATTACACCCACCTCTAATATATCACCTAAACAAACTTGAAATACTCCTTTATCACTTTAGGTATATTTGTATACTAATTATAAGATACTCCAATGTGAACCACACGAAAAACTTGTAAAGGAGTTCATAATTTTTAGCGTACTTTGTAAAGGGAGATTGGATCATATACCCTCCCTTTAGTTGGGAAATTGAGGATTTACCCTCCACATCTCAATGACACGTGGGGTCATCATAAGTCACTGACACGTGGGTCAGGAGGGTAAATCTTCAATTTCCATCTAAATGGAGGGTATATGATCAATTGCCAGTTTTGTAAATACCTTCGTATGCGCGCATAAAAAAGAGTATGTCGAAAAAATGTACATACCACTTTTGAAAAATTATTCATACCGCCTAGATGGTCTTAAATACTCATATACTACATGTACATACCCTCTGTTACGCAAGATACTCCCTATGTTGCAAGATACGACATAGGGTGTAATTACACCCGGGAGTAGAAAAGAGGCTTCATATATATATATATATATATATATATATATATATATATATATATATATATATATATATATATATATATATATATATATATATATATATATATATGAAGCCTCTTTTCTACTCCCGGGTGTAATTACACCCTATGTCGTATCTTGCAATATATATATATATATATATATATATATATATATATATATATATATATATATATATATATATATATATATATATATATATATATATATATATATATATATATATATATATATATATATATATATATATATATATATATATATATATATATATATATATATATATATATATATATATATATATATATATATATGAAGCCTCTTTTCTACTCCCGGGTGTAATTACACCCTATGTCGTATGTTGCAACATAGGGAGTATCTTGCGTAACAGAGGGTATGTACATGTAGTATACAAGTATTTAAGACCATATAGGTGGTATGAACAATTTTTCAGAGGTAGTATGCATATTTTTTTGACATACTCCTTTTTATGTACGTATATAAAGGTATTTATAAAATACGCTAAAAACTATGGACGTTCTTACAATTTTTTCGTGTGGTTCACATTGGAGTATCTTATAATTAGTATATGAGTATACCTAAAGTGATAAAGGAGTATTTCAAGTTTGTTTAGGTGGTATATTAGAGGTGGGTGTAATTACACCCGGAAGTAAAATGTATTTTTCCTATATATATATATATATATATATATATATATATATATATATACCATCCACATCCTCCATGTGATCTAAGATTCGTACAAGCCTCCACCTCTCTCTCTCTTCACCCCCTCTCTATCTTGGTTTCAACTCTAGCAAGCTGTGCCATCCTCCACTAGCCAAGCTGCCGTGCCACGCTGTCCTCCGTTGGCCACCGTCGGCAAAGGTTTCTGGCAAGGTTTCAAGGTTTTTGGTGGCGCCATTCTCCAATTCTAGTGAGGCTACCAGCGGCGGCACGGCTCAACGATGGGTGCGATGGCTTGTCGTGGCTTTATGATGGCCTCGGCGCGGCCTCACGTGCAGCGGCAGAGCAAGTGACGATGTGTGCTCCACAGCTCAGCACAAATACCTGTGCGGTGGTGGCTCATCGGGGTGGTAGTGGAGAGACACAAAGAGAGAGAAAGAGAGCAGAGAAGAGAGTAGGGCATGAATCTTGAAGTGAGATCTAATGGTGAAAGGTGTGCATTTACATCCTTGTACATGTGGCAAAGTGTCAGACCCGGATTTTTCAATCCAGAATCCCCTGTGAAACCACTGCACTATTCCCTGGATCAGTAGATAGTGCCCACAGGTACATTGCTGCATTATTTCATACATCGCATGGATAACAACACCTCATAATAATATTACTCAACGGAGGTTTGAATTATGCCACGTCGGGCAATGAATTTACATAAGAGCCTGCCAGGCCAAATGTTTACATTACAAAAGTACGACAGCGGAAGTGAAAGTCAAGTAGAGCCTTTAATCCACAGGCAGCGACTGGGGGTAACTATGTGCCATATGATTATCACCTAAGCTAAGACAATAATTATAGGCACGCCACGCCATAGTCTAACTACCAAGGACTCAAAAGCGCAAGAGACGCCCTAGCTCTCGGCGTTGTTCCCTCCTTCTGTAGCGGGGGTCTTCATAGTCATAATGATCTTGGGTTCCTGAATCTGATTTTGGTAATGCGAGTGTGAGCACAAACCATTGTGCTCAACGAGCCAATACGCAGAATGCAATTAGGTAGTATGCAGGGCTTATCAAGATAAGACTTAGGTTATTTTATTTGCTCGAAATTGCTTGTTAGAAATATATATACTATACTTAGAAAATTTCCTATGACCTAGCAGTTTGAACCAAAACGTAAAGTGTGTAACGGAATACTTTATTATCAGTGATTCAGAGTCCATCCACCTTTACATGGTCTCCATACCATATGCTATATTTTCAGTGTTATAGCCGCTTACATTACCACTGGGACGACACCCAGAACAACACCAGTTAGGGCTTCCGACTGCCCTCTATTTTCCATTCCACCATTCAAGATTTTTGAAATAGAACTATATCTGGTTAAGTTCCCATGTCCACCCTTGACTGTGAGCACGGCTATTTGAATAGTTTTGACTCTGCAGAGTTTGCACACTTTACCCACAAGACACAGTTTACTTGTTGCCCCACACGATTCCTTAGTCATACAGTTGAGCAAACCATCACAGTAACCGTTCAAAGTACCTCGCCCCTTCCATCATCTCACCCCTATGAGCTTGGCCCGCTTGCAGCGGGTCTCATAGGTTGTGCAGGATGTTCTCCTTCTGAACGCCTAGCAGCTGGCTACCCACACCGCTAGCATGCCACAGCAGAACTTCACCCTCTGCGGGTGCCCCATTCAAGCCATCACCCAGATAGCCGCTTGCACTACCTCACCTCCTCCACCTATGATGATGATTTTCAGGGTCCGATGGATTTACTAGGCCAAGTTGTACTTTACAGACTTGTGGTTGTACTTGTTATACACAGGAGGGCATGACAAGATTCAGTCCTTAGGGTATCTGATGGGAACGGGGTCCCGATCTTCCAACAGGTTCTGGATATGTTCGATTTGGTGGAGGCACGACACAAATCGATCCGGCTTCCGAACGACACGTTCCGAACCCCGCAATCGCAGCACCACGTCTCCTCAGGTTATCAACTGTGCGCGGCCCGGTTGACCTCGCCAAGAAGGCTAATCCTCGCCTGCGAATCGAAGAACACAAGCAAGAACAAGGAAGAACACAACTGAATTGCGAATGTATTGATGTAACACTCGAAAGTTGGGGTCTCACAAACCGATGAACGGCGAAACTGTTCAAGACAGAATTAATCTAAGCAAAACCCAAACCCTAATGGTGGGGGTGGCGGCTGGATATATAGGAGTTAGGGGCGTGCAAAACCCCTGGACGCGCCCCTAATGGGCTCCAACACGATACAAAACCGAACGGCCCAAAAGACGGTGGCGCAGCACCCTGACAGATTCTGAACGCTCACTTGTTTCGACGATTCCCGTTTACTCAGAAGGAATTTTGACATGGGACCAGAGCCATTGGAAAGTTAGTCTTCTCAGCTTTCCATACATATGTGGAACGTCCAAAACGGAGTCCGGATGCGATCTGGGCGTCCGTTTTAGTGCGGCCTGGTCCTGGACTCCAAATTGGATTCGAACTGGAGTCCGAATTGGATTCAAAGTCGGCTTGAGTTGGACCTCCAACATGATTCAACCGCCCTTGCTGGACTTGTGCGTCCCGTAGCCCTTCTCCAAGTACTTCTAGGTCTTCTCCATGGTTCCTAATCATAATTAAATTATTAGGTAGCAATCTATTTTCAAATGAACAAAAAGAAGTACTTAGGAACGAGCTCACCTGTAAATTCAATTGTCGGGCGCGAGCTCTAGTGATTGGTCTTTGAATGTCAAGTGGAGGATTGTTGTGTGTATCCGAAGAAGTGATGTCCTCATCATCCTCCCCCTCTTGAAGCGGAGTTGTCCTCAACTCAGCCTCATCTTCATCTCCCAAGTATGGCTTCAAATCGGAAATGTTAAAGGTGGGACTAACCCCAAACTCGGGAGGCAACGCAAGTTTATATGCATTATCATTTATCTTCTCAACTATCTTAAAAGGACCAGCAGCGCTAGGCATCAATTTTGATTTTCTTAACTCAGGAAATCTATCCTTTCTCAAGTGCAACCAAACAAAATCACTCGGTTCAAGTTTAACTTCCTTTCTACCTTTACTACCAATAATCCTATATTTTTCATTCATCTTTTCAATGTTGGCCTTAGTAGTCTCATGCATTTTGACAATAAAATCAGCACGCTCCTTAGCATCATTATGAACTCTCTCACTAGTAGACAAAGGTAAAATATCAATAGGGGCACGGGGATTGAATCCATACACTGCCTGAAAAGGACTTACCTTGGTGGTGGAGTGTTCCGCTCGATTATATGCAAACTCAACATGCGGCAAACACTCTTCCCACAGTTTCAAATTATTCTTCAAAACAGCTCTCAACATGGTAGACAATGTGCGGTTCACCACCTCGGTTTGACCATCAGTTTGTGGGTGACATGTTGTAGAGAACAACAACTTTGTACCCAACTTGTTCCATAGAGTACGCCAAGAACCATCTTTTTTGGGAACCAAAAGAACAGGAACAGCACAAGGACTAAGGCTCTCACGTACGTACCCACGGTCCAAAAGGTCTTGGACTTGTCGCTGAATCTCCTTAGTCTCTTCAGGATTGGTCCTGTACGCCGCACGGTTTGGCAAGCTCGCTCCAGGAATCAAGTCAATCTGGTGCTCAATCCCTCGAAGGGGTGGAAGTCCTGGAGGAATCTCATCAGGAAAAACATCTCTAAACTCCTGCAAAAGGTTAGTGACAGGAGCAGGCAAAGTGCAAGGCATATTATCAAGAGAAAATAAAGCATCTTTGCACACAAAAACATAGCATATATCATTAACATCATCAATTTCAGCAAGGTCTGATTTGGTGGCAAGCATAACAGAATTGTTCAAATGGAGTAATTGCTGTTTTTCAGATTTATCATGTTTATTTGGATCATTAGTAGCAGCAACTCTCTCCCTATCGGCCTCTATAATCTCAGCTGGAGTCAAAGGCAGTAAAGTAACTTTCTTTCCCTTATGCATAAAAGTGTATTTGTTACTACTACCATGGTGTAAAGCATCATTATCAAATTCCCAAGGTCGACCCAATAAAAGAGAGCATGCTTGCATAGGAACCACATCACAATCAACATGATCAACATAACCACCAATGCAAAAATGGACTCGGCATGTTTGTGTTACCTTAGCTTTTCCAGAGTCATTTAACCATTGAATATGGTATGGATGTGGATGCGGTCGTGTGGTCAAGCCAAGCTTCTTGACCAAATCAGAACTCACCAAGTTGTTGCAACTTCCTCCATCAATGATGACACGTGCACACCGGTTCTTGATTGCGAAGAAAGTCTGAAACAAATTATGGCGTTGAAGCTTATCGGGTTGTTGTACCTGTGTGCTGAGGACGCGCTGCACAATGATGCTCCGTAGCGTCGCTGTGGACGCCCCACCAAGGACCAGGTCGTCATCACCACCGCCATTGTCGTCCGAGGCAGCAGCAACATCATCATCCTCCTCGACATCCGAAGTGCTGATGTAGCCTCCATCTTCTGTGGCGATGTATGCCCGTTGGCTAGGGCAATTCTTCTGCACATGACCAAGCCCATGGCAGCGGTGGCACTGAATGTCGGAGGAGCAGCCCGTTGAAGCCACGGAAGAAGAACTCTTGGCTGGAACCTGCAAAGAATTTTTTGTCGTGGAAGGTGGCTTTGGTGGCGCTGCTGCAACCTTGTGCACAGGTGGTGGAGGAGAACGAAAACTCGAAGAAGACTTGGGCAATCCCGTCGATGTAGTCGTTCGCGGCGTGTAAAAAGGTCGTCCGGTGCTTGCCTTCGCTGATTCCTTGCGTCCCTGCAATTCTTTTTCTGCAAGCATAGCAAGCTGGAACAACTGGTTGACAGTAGTAAACTCTTTATAATCAACAATGTCCTGAATTTCACGCCTTAACCCCCCATAGAAACGACAAATCTTATCATCCGTGTCCTCAACAACCCCACAACGCATCATACCCTTTTGAAGCTCAGCATAATAGTCCTGAACAGAACGATCACATTGTTCTAAGCGCTGCAATTTTTTCTCAAATCAAGTTTATATGTGGGAGGAACAAAACGATTACGCATATCTTCTTTTAACCGCTCCCATGTATCAGGTTGTAAGCGCATGTTACTTAGTTCATTCCACCAGATAATAGCAAAGTCCTTAAACTCACTAGTAGCTTGTCTAACTCTATGTTGTTCAGGAACCAAGTGAGAATTAAACTTCTGCTCTACCGTCATCTCCCAATCAAGATATATATCAGCATCATAAAGACCAGCAAAAGATGGAATGGTAAACTTGACTTTAGCAAAAGGGTCGTCGTTACCATGACGATTCTGGTTATTACCTCCCATACCCTGTCGGTTTTGCTGAAGACGCCGACGTAGTCGTGCATCTTGTGTCGCCCGCTGATCAATGTTGCCATCCGCATCATACACTGTGTCATCATCACGACGATGGCCGTCATTGACAGGTGGCAGGTGTGCCTCCAATGTGTCCATCCGATCAGTAAGGTCAGCCAACCGCCGCTCCACCCGCTCAATGCCTTCCGTGGTGTTCAACTTGGCAATGGCGGCAACGATGGTGTCCATTCTCGTGCCGAGTGAAGTATTTTGTTTGTCGAGCGCAGCTTGTAGCTGGCCGCGACTAACACACTCGTTGAAATCGACCGGTGTCTCGTCCCCTTCGTCTCCTGCCATGGTTAGTGGAAACACAGGGAAAATAAAAGGATTATCCCTATCAACTAGAAAGGAAGGCAGTGGAAATCCGCAAAGGAAGTGTCTTACCAAGCTCTTACAAGTGTTCTTACCAAAGCAGCAGGTGGTACAACCGGTGGCTGGTTCGTGATACCATGTCGAGCGTGGGTACGATTGCAAGGGTCAAAACTGTGCTGATCAAGAGTAGGTGTAGCTTGGAAGGCACAATATGGTAGCAATGGAGAACAATCAGTTAATTTCAGAATTGCATAGAATTGAATTATAGTCCGTATCTAGCACTTAGCCTATGTTGCTGATCAACCATGAATGGCAGAAGGCTAAAATCAAGTGTATGGCAATGTGTAGGAGTGGTACATACAAGATAATTCAATCCAATGCAATTTGGAATTGAAGAACACAAGGATTGACTCAAAACTGAAAACTGAAGATTTCTGTCCACTGGACAGCACGTCGGTATTTTGGCCGTTACTTTTTGTCAGATGCCTTTTTTTCACTAATTCTTTTTTTATCTGTTTTCTGACGGCCTTTGCTACAGATTGGCTTTTGGGGCCAACTTCTGAAACCCGACACAAAAATTCGCACAAAAATCACAACTGCTGACTGTTGCAGATTCAAAACAGATAATTGGGTCAACTTTCACCGCACATATCTCTTAACTGCCTTTCTGGAATGACGTGAAATTTTACATATAGATTTATAATGAATTTTTGAATCTAATGGCGGTGGTCTCACTCACAAATAATCTCGGAATAGAAAGTTATGACGTTTTTGGTGGCGGCTGCAGAGAAAGGAAAAATCAGCCGAATTTGGAAACTAGGGTTTGGGGTGGGGAATTTTTCTTTTGTTTGGATTTTTAATGGAACAAAGATATGACCAGCAACTAGACAATGCTATATGAACACAAATTCAATTTAGCAAACCAAAACTAACAGACTGAAAGGCACAACGGGGTTTGGATAGCGGAATTAATTCTTTTTGTGGGGCTTTTTCGTGGACTCTAGGATGAAAACGAAACAACAAACGTAGGGTAAACTCGAACCTGAAGGAACACATGAAGCTCTGATTAACACTTGATGGGAACGGGGTCCCGATCTTCCAACAGGTTCTGGATATGTTCGATTTGGTGGAGGCACGACACAAATCGATCCGGCTTCCGAACGACACGTTCCGAACCCCGCAATCGCAGCACCACGTCTCCTCAGGTTATCAACCGTGCGCGGCCCGGTTGACCTCGTCAAGAAGGCTAATCCTCACCTGCGAATCGAAGAACACAAGCAAGAACAAAGAAGAACACAACTGAATTGCGGATGTATTGATGTAGCACTCGAAAGTTGGGGTCTCACAAACTGATGAACGGCGAAACTGTTCAAGACAGAATTAATCTAAGCAAAACCCAAACCCTAATGGTGGGGGTGGCGGCTGGATATATAGGAGTTAGGGGCGTGCAAAACCCCTAGACGCGCCCCTAATGGGCTCCAACACGATACAAAGCCGAACGGCCCAAAAGACGGTGGCGCAGCACCCTGACAGATTCTGAGTGCCCACTTGTTTCGACGATTCCCGTTGACTCAGAAGGAATTTTGACATGGGACCAGAGCCATTGGAAAGGTAGTCTTCTCAGCTTTCCATAACTATGTGGAACGTCCAAAACGGAGTCCGGATGCGATCTGGGCGTCCGTTTTAGTGCGGCCTGGTCCTGGACTCCGAATTGGATTCGAACTGGACTCCGAATTGGATTCGAAGTCGGCTTGAGTTGGACCTCCAACATGATTCGACCGCCCTTGCTGGACTTGTGCGTCCCGTAGCCCTTCTCCAAGTACTTCTAGGTCTTCTCCATGGTTCCTAATCATAATTAAATTATTAGGTAGCAATCTATTCTCAAATGAACAAAAAGAAGTACTTAGGAACGAGCTCACCTGTAAATTCAATTGTCGGGCGCGAGCTCTAGTGATTGGTCTTTGAATGTCAAGTGGAGGACTGTTGTGTGTATCCAAAGAAGTGATGTCCTCATCAGTATCTGGGTGGTTCTACCACAAACCACACTCTCCTGCACACCTGCACCATACCCTCGATCCATCCACCCAGATAAATAAGCAATGTGATGATTTTGGAATTGTAAATTAGTTATACCAAACATACCAGTCATTCCCACCATGACTGCCCAACCAATTTTCCTCATGCTAAAAATGATGATTACTTTGGCATATGAACATACCCAATTTTCTAATGACTAAGTGAGGCATATTAATATGGACTTACTTTTGAAAGAGTACCACTTATACTTTTACTAGGGTGACAAGGTTCGCATAGCAAATATTTCAAGGGAACTATTATTAACAAGATCATTATTGGGTGATTAGCTAAGGTAATACAAACCATCCATCAACATGATCAAAGTATCGACTCGCCTTTGTCACAGTGGGCTGGGTCCTGGTTGTCTTAAGCTTCTGAGCTGCTGCCTCGGCTTCCTCCTCCTGAGCCTCGTACGCTATTTTAACGTGCGCGAAAATTTGGATAAAAAGATAATCAGTGAACCAAATAAACACTTGAAAGAAAATCCAAATAACTTCAAAATTCACACCTTCAATTTCATTGGGTTGGTATAAAATTTAAACAAATGTAGAAATTTGTTTCACTCAATTTGGAGCTGAAATGGAAAAGTTATGAATTTTTGAAGTTTGATTATGGTTTACTTAACGAAATTTAAATTACTAAATTTCAAATAAATTCAAATTGGCATCATTTCTGTTCCATTAGGCAGATCTTGATTTTAGATGAATTTAGAATTTTGTCCCATTCAATTTGGTGCTAAAATGAATTAGTTATGAATATTTGAAGTTTTCAGTTTATTTAATTAAAACAGAAAATAAAAAGGAAGGAAAATAGAGACTGACAGATGGGGCCCACATGACAGTGATTCCCATTCACATGCGATCACTGACAGGTGGGGCCCTTTTGTCAGCGGCCACTGCCAAGCGGGACCCATGGGGCTTGGGCCCACATGTCAGTGGTCGGTTATGACAGGTGGGACCCTACTGTCAGTGGGCCTCTCGGGCTAGCGGCCACTGACAGGTGGGGCCCACCCGAGCTAACCAAAAAATCAAGAAAACTCAACCTCAGCGCTGCGGAGCCGGGGGCTCGAACGCGTGCGGCCGAGGGAGTTGGGGGGGGGGGGGGGGGGAGAGCGCTGCTAGCCAGTCGGTCACGGGGTGTTACTTGACTATATAGGGGGCATAAACCTTTTAAACCGACTTAGTTGCACCTTGAAGCAGAGGAGCTCGGGGCCAAGTACGGGCGGTGAGGTCACCGTAGAGGGGTGGCCGGAGGGTCGGTGGTGGCGGCTAAAATGCGTTCCCGACGACGAGGTGAGGCCGAAGGCGAGGTCGGTGGGGCCAGAGGGATACCGGAGATGGGTCGGCGGCATGCGACGGCGGCGGCCCGACAAGGAGGTCGACGCCGGCGAAATGCAGGCCCGGAGGAGCTCGGCCGAGCACGGGGTCGGCTTCACCGGTTCTTGAGGAGGCTCTAGTGGCTAGACGTGGCGGATTGCGCGGCGGCCGTCCGAGGAGAAGAAAGTGGGGCGCCGGCGAGGAGGAGGGTTCGGGCCCGATTGTTCATGGAGAAAGGATGAGGGAGAGGTGGCGGTGTGAATGAGGGGCTCGGCCGGCTTTTATAGGCGGTGGTGTGCGTTGACGCCGAACGAGGTGGTTGGCCGGTGGAGCGGCGACGTCGGCGGCGCGTGGCTACAGGGAAAAGGGTTCGGTTGACCACTGCATTCGTTGACGTGGGGAGGTGATGGCGCGGGCCCGGCTGACGCATGCGGTGTGGCGCCGAGGATCGTCGGTCAGAGGGGCGCCGCCGGGGATGGAGCCGGAGGTCAGCGGTCCGAAGGGGGGGAGAAACAGGGGTGCGGGGGTGTGCACTAGGCCGGTCTGGCCGGCCGGCTGGCCCCCCTTTATATATATATTTATAATTTCATATGTTGTTATTTTGCTGGCTTATTTAATTTTGCATATTTTTATTTCCTATTGCTAAACTCTTTCTTGCACAATTTATATATACACATATATGTGTATGTATATGTGTTGGTATTCTGTTCATCCGCTTTTACTGCTATTTATGCCATTATTTTCAAAATGAGATTTTATATTTTTAACTCAGGTTTCTTTCTCCTTATACTGAATCATCTTTTCAGATTCGTGTTTACAAATTTTAGTTTTCTATTATTTGCACATTCCCTTTTAGGGCATTATTAATATTTGTCCTTGTCTTTTATGAATTCTTAAATTTTTGGAACCTCAACCAAATTCAGGAAAAACACCATAGAGTTCAAATACCAAAATATATTTAAAATAATCCAAAGTTTACAACGTTCCCAAAAATTCAAATTCCCAGGGTGTTACACAAAGCCTCTCTCTATATACTTTTTTAAAGCAAAAAAATTTGGTGGTTTATGTTATGTGTAGTTTAGAAGTCTAGTTTGTTTGTTTCTATTATCTTTAGTCGCATATGTCTTGCCCAAATTCTAAACATTGTGATATTTAGGGCATCGGCGCTTCACTTTGTAGCTTGAGTTTTCTTTTGCAATGCAACTTCTTTAACTTCCCATTACCCGTTGATTCTCAGCTCTCCTTCCCTTAGGATGTGTTTGGTTGGAGGGATGGGGTGGGATGGGGATGGGATGAGATAGTTCCACAAAAAAAGTGGAACCACATGGTCCAGCATCTAAGAAGAATATTCTCTAAATTTGCACAGGCTCATCCCACTTTGGACCTGTAACATCCCAAAAATCTGAGTTTGAAAATGTGAAGCTTTTTGAATTATATTTGTGATATATTTTATTTGCATTTGGAGTTTATGATGTTTTCTGAGAGATTTGGTGAAGGTTCCAAAAGTTAAAAGGATCGAGAAGAAACAAACATATTTGATTAATAGAAAATCAAGATTTAAAATGCGAATCTGAAAAGATGATCCAGTATAAGTAGAGAGAAACCTGAGTTAAAAATATAAAATTTCATTTTGAATATAATGGCAAGAATAGCAGGGAAGCAAACAAATTAAAAACGCCAACATATGTGGACATATACATGTACATAATAGAAATATAGCACCTACAAAACTAGTGCTAAAAATATAAGTATAAAAGCTAGGTGAGCAAGAAAGGGAATAAGTAAAACTTGAATTATATGTATATATATACACAATTATACCCAAGTGTATACTTCTAAAATAAAAACAAAAAAAAAGAGAAGGGGGTCAGACCAGGCCGGTTGGCCCAGCGCAACCCCCGTTCTCCCCATCTCCACGCACCCCTCCGCCCGACCGGCCCACCCTCTCGTTTCTCTGCCCGAGCGACGCCCCTGTTCCCCTTTCTTCCTCCCTCGATTCCCTGCTCTCGCTCATTCCCACCGGGCCGCAGCCGCCCTTGCCTCACCGACGCAGCTCCGGCCCCGCGCTCGCCCGTCCCCGCAGCCCGGCCCGCGCCGCGCCTGCGTCCGGACCAGTGGTCGCCGCTGGCCCTGTCAGCGCCACCCTGGCCCTGCTGCCGCCCCCTCTTTTTCCCGCGCTGCTCCGTCCCGTCCCATCATGCGCGCAGGCCATCCCCCTCCGCTCAGCTCTCGGCCTCCGCGTGGCAGCCATGCACCAGCCTCGCCCACCGATTTCCCCGTCGCCGCCCACGGTTTGCCCCTGCCCCGTCCGTTCTTTTTCTTTCCTCGCTCGCGTGCGCTCGCGCCCTCCTCTCCCCTCTGCTCCGCCCAGCGCTCGTCTCCCCCGTGGTAGCCATGCGCCGAACCCCGCTGCCACGCCTCGGTTCTGCTTTGCCCCTCACGCGCACGCGCTCTCCCATAAGACCCTGAGGCGCTCTTCCTTCTTTTCCCTTGCCCCCTTCTCCTTCCTCTAGCCGATTTCACCCAAGCGCGCCCGAAGTCGCCGCCTTCTCGCCGCCCGGCCGCTCCGGCAAAAATCTCCCCGCTCCGCCCAAGTCCCGGTGTCCCTCCGCCCCCGTGTACCTTCTCTCCAAAGTAATTAGGCTCCGGTGCGCCGGAGCTCGCGCATTGCCCTTTTTCATCACCGCCGGCCATCGCCGCCTCCACCGGCGCCGTTGCTTCCTTGAAGCTTCTCCGGCCGATTCCGCACCCGTGGAGCACCTCATCGCCGTCGCGAACCTCTTCCAGCAGTCGCCTGAGCCTCTCCCCCACTCCAAGCCGTCGGCGACGTGAGCCCCATCCGCGCCGCCGCCGGTCAGCGCTGCCGGCCCACTCCGAGGCTCCTCGGACCCCGCCGACCCTTCCACCAGCATCCTCGGCACGCGAGAAATCCGTTTTCGCCATCACCCGCTCCTCTCCAGCCCCCTCTCACCGGCGACGCCGCTGCCCGACCGCTGCTCCAAGCCGCTCGGCTTATTTGTATTCCCTGCCTTAGCACAACAGGTAACAACGTTTGCTCGGTTGGTTGGCTGCTTGAGCTCTCAGTCAGCCGGCCCGAGTTCGACCCCCCCCCCCCAGTCGCGTAGATTTAGGTTTTAACATTTTTGCTAGTGGCTGCAGCAAAGGAGAAATTAGGGAAAATCAGAAAATAACTAATAAATGATGCAAAAATATGTTAGGATATAAAACAAGACTATTTAATATTTAAATTTGTTTAGTTATCATATGGACAATTAATATGGTTTGGATAACTGCCTAAAGGACTAATTATTAATTTGAGGCAATAATAAAGAGAAGTGACTTTGATTAAATGCCCTAAACTTAATAAAGATTGCTCTTAATTAAAACGTAAACATATATGGCCCAATGTTTGTCATGCCCCCATAAAAAAAATATATCATTGATATATTTATTAAATAGCACTGATGAAATATTACCTTGTACAATAATCCCTGCCAAGATAAATAAATCTAAAGCTTAGAGACTTTCCAAGTATATATATATATATATATCAAAATACCTGGTTAGAGAGATGCGGATAGCGTGCATGGTAGGCTTGAGTTATAAAAGGATAAAATACCAATAGCAGTAGTACTTCAGAAAGCACTCAGATTAAAAGGTCATACTAATATACAGATGCTAAAATATAGTAGCCCTAGATCATCAGACATTGAAATAATCTCACCAATACACAACTCAAAGAAGCATGTAATATTATGACCAATAGTCGCAGATGAGTAGCAAATAAGAATATACTAAAAATTTCTATTAAACATCAATGAGATAATTGAATACGCACGTACGGCAATGAATCATTAAATCAACCATTAGGTGCATACCTCGAGTAATTGCCAAATAGAACCCCGTAAAATACCATAACCTAAGTTATTAGGATATGAATGGGCTTACTTAATGTCCAATCAGGGATTAATAATTATATGCTAGTGAACAGTATGCCTTGAATATTTATTTTAAATCCTAACTATTAATTAAAGACTTGGTAGGGAAGTTGTTAGGTGTATACTCTCCTGGAATGACAACTTAGCAAGTGAAATTTGATTAATCAATGAAGCCTAAAACCTTGCATATTAGTAAATGTTATAAAATTAATCTCTATAAAGTTTAAACCATAAACCCTTGTCTTTATACCCTAGCAGTTAGGAGAATCCTTTTTGACTATTAAATAATGTGAACATTAATAAACAAACCTTTAGGCCATGATATTCAAATTGAAATATAGGCTACCTTGTATGCAACTGACTTATGGTTAAGCTTTAAATAATTATTGATTCATGATGACACCAAATTAAATGAAATACATATTTAAATTGGAAAGTCAGGATTCATAATACAGACCTCCACCATTAGTACATCGCCGATAAATAAACACCAGGAGCTAGATTTAGTTAATAGTGACAATTGGTATTTAGATTAACATTCCACATAAAATGATACATATCAACCTTTGCTCAGATAGCTAAGTGTAAACTAAAATTAGAAATACAGCTAAGCATAAAATTAGCTAAGGTATAAGCAAGATAAAAATAGTGCTATCAATCAAATCTTATTCCTAACACTAGCTTTGGTACATAATAAAATTTAGCAAATGGCATACAGAGCAAGCTGGGACCCGTACCAAAGGATCCTAACTCGAATTAAACTTGAGCTAGCGATAAATGAAGAGACATAAAATATGATAATGGGATTATTGAAGATTTATAGAATAAGTACAGATCTCATCCATCAGTCCAGTTTGCCTTTATCATAACCTGAGTTGCAAGGAATGCATACCCTAGAGATAAAATTTGTACACTAAACTCCTACACCAGTCTATAGGTCTAACCCGACTCATGGAACTTCCTTGATAAATAACAAAATAATAAAAATAGATTATTAATAAAAAGATCAAGTTATCATATGCTATTACCAACCTTGCCTCAAATCACCGAATCACCCATTAACTCGTAATAAAACTAAATTGAGTTTCTTCGGATTTACTTGGATCTTTTTGAGTTATTTGCTTCTATTTGGATTCATTCGTTTATCGCGTAGTTAGAAACTGGAGTCCCGAAGAATGAATGGATCAAGCGAGATCGAGATCAAGTTGACGATAAAGACTGGAAGCTCAAGACCATCAAATGATATAGCTTTGAGTGAGCTCAAGACCGCGGTAAAACGCGCCAGGCGAGTCAATACTTTGATCATGTTGAACCTACGTTTTATGCAAATTACTTTTGTTTAAATTATCAAATTGCATGCTGTTATGTCATATGCAAATACATGATAATTTAAGATTCTAGTTATATCCCATTGTGTACTTGGTTAATATTACCCCTCCTTTGGAATATTTGAACATGTGAACATTGTCGCCCTAGCACAAATTATAGTAGTAACCTTTCGGAAATAAGTCCGTAATTATATGCCATGCGTAGTATTGTTTAGATATTCATGGGCGCGAGAGCGCCCAAGCATCACTTTTAATCCTGAGAAAAATTGGTTGGGCAGTCATGGTGGTAATGACTGATGTATGTCGATTATGGTTATTTTATATTCCCAAAAACCTCAACATGCTTAATATCTGGGCGGATGGTTCGGGGGTATGGTGCAGTGGTGCACGAGAGTGTGGTTTGTGGTAGAACCGCCCAGATACCACTAAGGACTGAATCTTGTCATGCCAACCCGTGTAAAACAGTACAACCACAAGTCTGTAAAATACAACTTGGCTAAGTAGACTTATCGAAATCCCGGACTCATCTCACTGGTAGTGGATTGATGGGGTTATGCTATGGCAAGGGGGCCGAAGGGACACCAGTGGGGGGTGAAGTTTTCCCGCTTTCCTAACGTTGCGGGAAGTAGGAGCCCGAGCTGCGTTAGAGTCTGGGGAAAACATCCCGCGCACAGATGGGACCCATCGCAAATGGGCGGTCACCCATAATGTGAGATGGGAGAAAGGACTAGATACTTTGAAAAGTCACTGTGATGATCTGCTCAACCACATGTCTAAGGAAACGTGTGGGGCAACGAGTTGATTGTCTCTTGTGGTGAAAGTGTACAAACTCTGCAGAGTCAAAACTATTCGAATAGCCGTGCCCACGGTCATGGGTAGACATGGGAACTTAACTGGATATAGTTCTATTTCAAAAACATTGGAAGCTGGGAATGGAAACTTGAAGGGCGAAGGACTGCCCTGGTTTGGAATTGTCCTGGGCGTCGTCCCAGTGGTAAGTTAAGCGGCTATAACGCTGAAGAAATTGCTATATGGTGCAGATGCCATGTAACGGTGGATGGAATCTGAATCGATATTAATAATGCATTTCCTTGTACATTATGACTTGTTCCAAAATTGCTAAGTCGTAGGACTTTTTAATTAATTGTATTCAAAAGCACTCTACGCAAAATAAAATAGCCCGAGCCTCTCCTTTGTTAAGCCATGCATATTATTTATTTGCATTCTGTGTATTGGCTCGCGGAGCACGGGGTCGGAGTGCTCATGCTCGCTTTTGCGACAAAAATTCAGAATCAGGAAATCGAATCACCTCGCCTCAGCAACAAGATTGGACAAGCTGGCCAAGAAGATGAAGATGTCAAGGGCTAGGTCGCGAACCTCCAGTTGGCTGCCTGTGGGCATGTCCTGAAGGTCCCACCTGTGTGCTTCGTTCTTCCGCTGCTGCAATTTAATGATTTCGGCCTAATCGGCCCATGAGTAAGTTTACTACTACATTTACGCTTTCGCATGATATGTATTTTGATATTCAGAACTGTAAACTGTGAGCTCTATCTACTGATCCAGGGAATAGTGCAGAAAATCACAGAGGAATCCGGATGTTAATATCTGGGGCCCTACAGCTTTGGTATCAGAGCATATCGACTGCAGGTCGTGACCTAGTTAGCCTGGCCGTTAGTTTCATGACTAGAGTTATTTCTTAAAAATTATATATCAAAAGATATAAGTAGTAATGCTCATTCTCATCTCTCTTAGGCGATTCCCTCTTATCTATATGTTGCCCTAACCATTTATACTTCTAAAGCTCTTATCCCGAACTCAAATTGATAAAACAAGAATGAGTGTTGATATCAATCAAAATACCTCAAATACTTCCCTCTTCTTTCTATTGATTTCAAAAGGAAAGTTTTGTTCCTCTTCTCATACCCCTACTCCAAATTTTAAGGTTAGGAACGTCAAGGATGATTATGAAGGTAAGATGGTCTCGTCTTAGATGGACCGTTCATAAGAACCCTGCACCCTCCTATGTGTGCTTCTCGAGTAGACGATGTATTGTTGCAAGATTCTATTTGGCCCTGTGCACTGCCTTCTTGCCCCCGGGCGTCATATTTCGCAGTCACAGGAAAATGTTTGCTTTTAAAAATTTGTGTGGTTCTGTATCACCCTAGCTTCCGGGGTATCTTCCTTTAAAGTTAAATGGGTTAGAACACCTTATCTCCGCGATTTAATCCTCACCTCATGCTATTCCCTCTCACCTCTTGCTAAAAACCCCATCGGATCCAAAGGAACGAAATAACAAGTAACCCAAAACCAGGGCAATCAAGAAGAAGCGAAGACTTTTCAACCTCCCAGTATTTAAGGAAAGCAACATCACCATGAAGAAGACCACCCGCCAGAGAGCCCGCAGAGCAAGGTCACCTGCTTCTGCGAAGGACAAGACCCTTGCCCCACGAATTGCTCCTCAAATCTGTTGTTGACCAAGACATCTAGAGTACAATAGATAAATAATGACAATTGTCATTTATTTACGGGGGGTAGTACGAAGAGACAGAACTGCCAAGGAATTATTATGAAGTATAACCATGGGACTGCAACCACCTGGACTTAGAGCTAATCGGACCAGTACAAGGAGATTCGCAAGGCCAGAAATCTTCTGGTAATGAAGACAAAAGACGTGATAGTAGCTAAAACGGTCGTGCTTAGGCAAATCTAAAGACTAAGAGCGAGATCACAGTAGGAGCGAAAGACCACCATAAAGATATGTCCATAGTCATCTCTGCATCCCTAAGGTCCTTACCCCTAGGGCACAGGCCATTGCTACACACCTATCAATATGCAATTCTACAACCGTATTGCCGATAGACGATGCAACCACTCCATTCTACGATAACGTGAAGGCAACAGTGTCAAAGAGCAAGTATTTGGAAGTCTACGACCTATCCAGGAGAACAAGATTTTTCTCTTCCCTTTTTGCTTCTCCAAGTGCTAACCCCTATTGTGCAGATTTTCATCTCTAAGTGAAGCTAAAGAACTATACGTCAAGCAACACCCCGAAACCCATTGCTAGCCAATGTAACCTCACCTGCTTCTTTCTACTCTACCGGAATCTCGGGGTCGAGATTCTTTTTTAAGTGGGGTAGGTTTGTAACATCCCAAAAATCTGAGTTTGAAAATGTGAAGCTTTTTGAATTATATTTGTGATATATTTTATTTGCATTTGGAGTTTATGATGTTTTCTGAGAGATTTGGTGAAGGTTCCAAAAGTTAAAAGGATCGAGAAGAAACAAACATATTTGATTAATAGAAAATCAAGATTTAAAATGCGAATCTGAAAAGATGATCCAGTATAAGTAGAGAGAAACCTGAGTTAAAAATATAAAATTTCATTTTGAATATAATGGCAAGAATAGCAGGGAAGCAAACAAATTAAAAACGCCAACATATGTGGACATATACATGTACATAATAGAAATATAGCACCTACAAAACTAGTGCTAAAAATATAAGTATAAAAGCTAGGTGAGCAAGAAAGGGAATAAGTAAAACTTGAATTATATGTATATATATACACAATTATACCCAAGTGTATACTTCTAAAATAAAAACAAAAAAAAAGAGAAGGGGGTCAGACCAGGCCGGTTGGCCCAGCGCAACCCCCGTTCTCCCCATCTCCACGCACCCCTCCGCCCGACCGGCCCACCCTCTCGTTTCTCTGCCCGAGCGACGCCCCTGTTCCCCTTTCTTCCTCCCTCGATTCCCTGCTCTCGCTCATTCCCACCGGGCCGCAGCCGCCCTTGCCTCACCGACGCAGCTCCGGCCCCGCGCTCGCCCGTCCCCGCAGCCCGGCCCGCGCCGCGCCTGCGTCCGGACCAGTGGTCGCCGCTGGCCCTGTCAGCGCCACCCTGGCCCTGCTGCCGCCCCCTCTTTTTCCCGCGCTGCTCCGTCCCGTCCCATCATGCGCGCAGGCCATCCCCCTCCGCTCAGCTCTCGGCCTCCGCGTGGCAGCCATGCACCAGCCTCGCCCACCGATTTCCCCGTCGCCGCCCACGGTTTGCCCCTGCCCCGTCCGTTCTTTTTCTTTCCTCGCTCGCGTGCGCTCGCGCCCTCCTCTCCCCTCTGCTCCGCCCAGCGCTCGTCTCCCCCGTGGTAGCCATGCGCCGAACCCCGCTGCCACGCCTCGGTTCTGCTTTGCCCCTCACGCGCACGCGCTCTCCCATAAGACCCTGAGGCGCTCTTCCTTCTTTTCCCTTGCCCCCTTCTCCTTCCTCTAGCCGATTTCACCCAAGCGCGCCCGAAGTCGCCGCCTTCTCGCCGCCCGGCCGCTCCGGCAAAAATCTCCCCGCTCCGCCCAAGTCCCGGTGTCCCTCCGCCCCCGTGTACCTTCTCTCCAAAGTAATTAGGCTCCGGTGCGCCGGAGCTCGCGCATTGCCCTTTTTCATCACCGCCGGCCATCGCCGCCTCCACCGGCGCCGTTGCTTCCTTGAAGCTTCTCCGGCCGATTCCGCACCCGTGGAGCACCTCATCGCCGTCGCGAACCTCTTCCAGCAGTCGCCTGAGCCTCTCCCCCACTCCAAGCCGTCGGCGACGTGAGCCCCATCCGCGCCGCCGCCGGTCAGCGCTGCCGGCCCACTCCGAGGCTCCTCGGACCCCGCCGACCCTTCCACCAGCATCCTCGGCACGCGAGAAATCCGTTTTCGCCATCACCCGCTCCTCTCCAGCCCCCTCTCACCGGCGACGCCGCTGCCCGACCGCTGCTCCAAGCCGCTCGGCTTATTTGTATTCCCTGCCTTAGCACAACAGGTAACAACGTTTGCTCGGTTGGTTGGCTGCTTGAGCTCTCAGTCAGCCGGCCCGAGTTCGACCCCCCCCCAGTCGCGTAGATTTAGGTTTTAACATTTTTGCTAGTGGCTGCAGCAAAGGAGAAATTAGGGAAAATCAGAAAATAACTAATAAATGATGCAAAAATATGTTAGGATATAAAACAAGACTATTTAATATTTAAATTTGTTTAGTTATCATATGGACAATTAATATGGTTTGGATAACTGCCTAAAGGACTAATTATTAATTTGAGGCAATAATAAAGAGAAGTGACTTTGATTAAATGCCCTAAACTTAATAAAGATTGCTCTTAATTAAAACGTAAACATATATGGCCCAATGTTTGTCATGCCCCCATAAAAAAAATATATCATTGATATATTTATTAAATAGCACTGATGAAATATTACCTTGTACAATAATCCCTGCCAAGATAAATAAATCTAAAGCTTAGAGACTTTCCAAGTATATATATATATATATATCAAAATACCTGGTTAGAGAGATGCGGATAGCGTGCATGGTAGGCTTGAGTTATAAAAGGATAAAATACCAATAGCAGTAGTACTTCAGAAAGCACTCAGATTAAAAGGTCATACTAATATACAGATGCTAAAATATAGTAGCCCTAGATCATCAGACATTGAAATAATCTCACCAATACACAACTCAAAGAAGCATGTAATATTATGACCAATAGTCGCAGATGAGTAGCAAATAAGAATATACTAAAAATTTCTATTAAACATCAATGAGATAATTGAATACGCACGTACGGCAATGAATCATTAAATCAACCATTAGGTGCATACCTCGAGTAATTGCCAAATAGAACCCCGTAAAATACCATAACCTAAGTTATTAGGATATGAATGGGCTTACTTAATGTCCAATCAGGGATTAATAATTATATGCTAGTGAACAGTATGCCTTGAATATTTATTTTAAATCCTAACTATTAATTAAAGACTTGGTAGGGAAGTTGTTAGGTGTATACTCTCCTGGAATGACAACTTAGCAAGTGAAATTTGATTAATCAATGAAGCCTAAAACCTTGCATATTAGTAAATGTTATAAAATTAATCTCTATAAAGTTTAAACCATAAACCCTTGTCTTTATACCCTAGCAGTTAGGAGAATCCTTTTTGACTATTAAATAATGTGAACATTAATAAACAAACCTTTAGGCCATGATATTCAAATTGAAATATAGGCTACCTTGTATGCAACTGACTTATGGTTAAGCTTTAAATAATTATTGATTCATGATGACACCAAATTAAATGAAATACATATTTAAATTGGAAAGTCAGGATTCATAATACAGACCTCCACCATTAGTACATCGCCGATAAATAAACACCAGGAGCTAGATTTAGTTAATAGTGACAATTGGTATTTAGATTAACATTCCACATAAAATGATACATATCAACCTTTGCTCAGATAGCTAAGTGTAAACTAAAATTAGAAATACAGCTAAGCATAAAATTAGCTAAGGTATAAGCAAGATAAAAATAGTGCTATCAATCAAATCTTATTCCTAACACTAGCTTTGGTACATAATAAAATTTAGCAAATGGCATACAGAGCAAGCTGGGACCCGTACCAAAGGATCCTAACTCGAATTAAACTTGAGCTAGCGATAAATGAAGAGACATAAAATATGATAATGGGATTATTGAAGATTTATAGAATAAGTACAGATCTCATCCATCAGTCCAGTTTGCCTTTATCATAACCTGAGTTGCAAGGAATGCATACCCTAGAGATAAAATTTGTACACTAAACTCCTACACCAGTCTATAGGTCTAACCCGACTCATGGAACTTCCTTGATAAATAACAAAATAATAAAAATAGATTATTAATAAAAAGATCAAGTTATCATATGCTATTACCAACCTTGCCTCAAATCACCGAATCACCCATTAACTCGTAATAAAACTAAATTGAGTTTCTTCGGATTTACTTGGATCTTTTTGAGTTATTTGCTTCTATTTGGATTCATTCGTTTATCGCGTAGTTAGAAACTGGAGTCCCGAAGAATGAATGGATCAAGCGAGATCGAGATCAAGTTGACGATAAAGACTGGAAGCTCAAGACCATCAAATGATATAGCTTTGAGTGAGCTCAAGACCGCGGTAAAACGCGCCAGGCGAGTCAATACTTTGATCATGTTGAACCTACGTTTTATGCAAATTACTTTTGTTTAAATTATCAAATTGCATGCTGTTATGTCATATGCAAATACATGATAATTTAAGATTCTAGTTATATCCCATTGTGTACTTGGTTAATATTACCCCTCCTTTGGAATATTTGAACATGTGAACATTGTCGCCCTAGCACAAATTATAGTAGTAACCTTTCGGAAATAAGTCCGTAATTATATGCCATGCGTAGTATTGTTTAGATATTCATGGGCGCGAGAGCGCCCAAGCATCACTTTTAATCCTGAGAAAAATTGGTTGGGCAGTCATGGTGGTAATGACTGATGTATGTCGATTATGGTTATTTTATATTCCCAAAAACCTCAACATGCTTAATATCTGGGCGGATGGTTCGGGGGTATGGTGCAGTGGTGCACGAGAGTGTGGTTTGTGGTAGAACCGCCCAGATACCACTAAGGACTGAATCTTGTCATGCCAACCCGTGTAAAACAGTACAACCACAAGTCTGTAAAATACAACTTGGCTAAGTAGACTTATCGAAATCCCGGACTCATCTCACTGGTAGTGGATTGATGGGGTTATGCTATGGCAAGGGGGCCGAAGGGACACCAGTGGGGGGTGAAGTTTTCCCGCTTTCCTAACGTTGCGGGAAGTAGGAGCCCGAGCTGCGTTAGAGTCTGGGGAAAACATCCCGCGCACAGATGGGACCCATCGCAAATGGGCGGTCACCCATAATGTGAGATGGGAGAAAGGACTAGATACTTTGAAAAGTCACTGTGATGATCTGCTCAACCACATGTCTAAGGAAACGTGTGGGGCAACGAGTTGATTGTCTCTTGTGGTGAAAGTGTACAAACTCTGCAGAGTCAAAACTATTCGAATAGCCGTGCCCACGGTCATGGGTAGACATGGGAACTTAACTGGATATAGTTCTATTTCAAAAACATTGGAAGCTGGGAATGGAAACTTGAAGGGCGAAGGACTGCCCTGGTTTGGAATTGTCCTGGGCGTCGTCCCAGTGGTAAGTTAAGCGGCTATAACGCTGAAGAAATTGCTATATGGTGCAGATGCCATGTAACGGTGGATGGAATCTGAATCGATATTAATAATGCATTTCCTTGTACATTATGACTTGTTCCAAAATTGCTAAGTCGTAGGACTTTTTAATTAATTGTATTCAAAAGCACTCTACGCAAAATAAAATAGCCCGAGCCTCTCCTTTGTTAAGCCATGCATATTATTTATTTGCATTCTGTGTATTGGCTCGCGGAGCACGGGGTCGGAGTGCTCATGCTCGCTTTTGCGACAAAAATTCAGAATCAGGAAATCGAATCACCTCGCCTCAGCAACAAGATTGGACAAGCTGGCCAAGAAGATGAAGATGTCAAGGGCTAGGTCGCGAACCTCCAGTTGGCTGCCTGTGGGCATGTCCTGAAGGTCCCACCTGTGTGCTTCGTTCTTCCGCTGCTGCAATTTAATGATTTCGGCCTAATCGGCCCATGAGTAAGTTTACTACTACATTTACGCTTTCGCATGATATGTATTTTGATATTCAGAACTGTAAACTGTGAGCTCTATCTACTGATCCAGGGAATAGTGCAGAAAATCACAGAGGAATCCGGATGTTAATATCTGGGGCCCTACAGGACCATTCCATCCCACCTCATCCCTCCAACCAAACACATAGATAGGCTTGGTCAAAGGAACCATCCCATCCCATCCCACCCCATCCCTCCAACCAAACACATCCTTAATTCCTTCCTCCCTTAAAGCTGAATCTCACCATTTGAGACACAGAGTCCTCAACCGCCTTACCAAGCCTCTCTCTTTACACTCACTAGACATCACTACTATAGAAATGATAATCATAGACGATTTAAAACTGTCATCACAGACGGTTTTCAAACCGTCTGAATTTATATATATGTGATAATAGGTGGTTAGCACAGACGATTTTCAAATCATCTATGATAAGTTACAACACATATGATTTTTTCAATAAAACTGTCTGTAATATATCAGATATTAGATATGGTTCTTAAATATAGTTATCTGTGATATGTCAAATATTACATACGGCTAATACTAAATCCGTCTGTGATATAGTAGATATCACAGACGGTTCTTCAACATAACCGCCTGTGATATCTGAAATATCACAGACGGCTAATACCAAAAACCATCTGTAATATATCATATATCATAGACGGTTTGTTGTTATAAACCGTCTGTGATAGCTATTTTAATAGCTAAATTATTTCTTTTTTTGTTAGCCTTAGGAAATGCTAGCCATGACCTCTGAAAATAAGCAAACAGATAACACATATAGCACATGACAATCATTACACAGATCTCACAAATGAATTAAACAACTGAAGTGCAACTGAATGAATTGTTTGATTAAGCACAATTGAATGATTACAATTGTACTAAATGTTTGAACATCTAATTATCATCGCCGGCGTGGAACTCTCCATTCTTGTGTATGACCTCCCCCATCAAGAATTTGGAGTGCTGTCCTCGAATTGCGTCGAGTTTGTCAAGATCGAATGTACTTTTATTGAATTCCACGCGCTATCGCTAGCAGTGTCAAACTCATTAGTGTGTGTATATATATATTATATAAATTGATAATTATGAAATATTTATTGGTAGGCTGACAAATCTCTAGATCATTCATCTTAGCGTCCATGATTTTCTGCATATGACGCCAAACGTAAAATCCACATACGTTGTCCTGTAGTTGCTAGTGACATTGCAAAATGTGGTAAGCAAAATCCGTATTCGAGAATGTTCGTGTTTGTATTCGAGAATGTTTGTATCCATATTTGAGAATGTTCATATTCGTATTCAAGAATGTTCGTGTTCGTATTTGTATTCGAGACTATTCGATTCATATGTGATCCGTTTCTATTCTTGGCACGCTCCCTGGTGTAGGAAGTAATTTTCTGATGAACCAAGGTTTACAAGTAAGAAGTAAAAATTGCTTTGCATAATTTTTAACTATATGCGCTACACTACTAGCTCGCAGAGAGTTGCCCCTGCTGCCCTTCTCATGCACGGGTCTACTGCATCTCCATTCTGCCCCCTCGTTTGCCACTTTGTATGCAGCCCTGTAAGCGGCCTATTACTTGAGTATCCCAAGTAATCGGCCGGTTATACTTGTAAAACCTGTTAATTATTTGATTTTACGATACTTGCTAAACCTATTAATTATCCAATTTTACATACTCGTAACATAAAAGTGACGCTGTTACGAGTATTTGAGCTTGGAGACCTGTTCTTAGAACGTTGCTGTGTAGAGTAAAAAAAACAAGAAGAAAAAAATGGAATAAAGAAGAAACCTCCCTTGGGACCTTACGGGCACACCACATCAGGCTTATAAACATCCGCTTCAGGTCAATCCAATTTTTCTTTCTTATTTTCTTCTCCTCTCTCGGAAGCATTACACATACTACCTTGTCTTCCCCACTTGCGAGTGGCATCGGCCCCCAAAAGCTCGCCGGATTCCGCCGCCACGCCACGCGATTCGGCCGCTTGGAGCCGCCGCGGCGTCCGCCGGAGGTGAGGTGCCTACGGATCCGGGGCCGCGTTCGGCGGTCGACCTGGGGTTTCGGTGGCTTCATCGGCGGCGGTATGGCGAGAGCTAGTTGACACCGTGTTTCTTGGGCGGTTTCAGGTTCAAGTTCCGTGGGGGCTCGCGTTCGCTTCCCGGCCGGGTGGTGGGCCGCAGGAGCCATGGATTACGGGCCGTCAGACAGCAGCGGTGAGTGGGGGAGCTCGGCTCTGCTAACTCCTGGTGCTAGGGTGGTTCTTGCTTGCTTGAGCTCCTTGCGCACGGCTGTGGCTTGCTCGGGGAGGTGGTAGGGATTGTTTAGGGGCGAAAAATCGCATTTTTTTTTTGGTGTGGTCAGTAGGGTTTTGGGCGGCATTTCTTGCGAGCTTGGAGGTGCGAGCTAGGGTTTGAGATTGCGTGACGGGGGGTTTGGGTTAGGGTTCTCGTCTGCTTGCTGGGGGTAAGATTGGAGCTTTGCCTGGAGTAGGGTTTTAACTATTTTTAGCGAGAAATAGCTAAAGGGCCTGTTCTTTTGGCTTATGGCTATTAGCGAGAAATAGTTGCGGTTTATGGCTTTTGGCTATTTGTGAGAGAGTGCAGAGCAAGAGAATCTAACGCGCGGTTTTGGCTGATATAAATGAAGTCACTATAGTATAAATTACAATCAACTTATAAACTTTATCTTAAAAAGACGCTCTATTTAAAAGCTAGTTACTATAGAAAAGCCACAAGTAGAAGCCAAAAGTAGAAGCCAGAAGCCGCAAAAAAAATGCCAATTACTCTGGAATGGGTATATGGTGGTGGGTTTCGTGTTACTACTTGTGATAGTTTCGTGTAGTTAGTGCATTTAGGGGCTTTTGCACCATTTATCGCCAGCTTGTTTGACGGAGAGTTGGAATTCCCTCGCTTGTTTGGAGAAACATTGAATCTTTCTGCGGGTCAGTTGTGTTGACTGGCTTGTTGTCAATTGGTTACCTTTGGGCTGGGCGTACTTGAATTGATCATCCCAGGGTGTTAAAAATGTGGCGTTGGAGCTTATTTCGTAGACTTTGAGCAGCGCACGGTGGGAGTATGCTTGAAAATTGAAATGTTGCTCCTGTGGTTCTGGGAGTATGATACCTGGTGGACGACTCACCCTCCTACAGTGGTTGTGAATGTGAGCTCACTGAGCTTGGAAGTTTTGCGGTTAGTTTCTGTAGCTGATTTGCTGGTTAAATGCCAATTTCTTTTTATATTATGTTTCCGAGCTTTCAATGTAAAATGAGCGCTGCTTTGGGCTTGATTCAACAAGGCTTTGGTATTTGGGCTGTGCGAAAAAAATTAGGCGTGTTATATTATTGCTGTTCTTGTAAAACAACGGATTTTCCAAGTCGGCCTATCTATATTGGTGAGCTGAACTGTGATGCTGAAAAGTTTTAGCCTTTCAAGCTCGTTTTTTTCCTTTTTTTTTCTGAAGCTTCTTTTGGTGGGTCTTGGCATTTGGGAGAAAATTGAACCTTTTTGCTGCCTTTTTGTGAGTTGGGAAATTTCTGACTTCTATGTTGTTTGGACATGGCACTAGTTGATTGTAGTCAGTCTCATTCCTTATATATTGTACTAATCGAGAGTTAAACAAAGATACTTGACTGCTTGTAATTTTTGTTCTGCTGAACCGTATTATAATTTACATATGTTCCTGGGAACCGTGATAAGATTTGGTGTCGAGTCATATAACGCAGAGGCCCCACATGTTTTTCAGTTCTATTTTATGCTATTTCTTGGAACATTATAGATCAGTTCTATCTTGTTTACGAGAACAATGCAAACTATTTTCCGCTATCTTCTTGCAATGTGGAAAATTCTGTTGTAAAGCTGGTATACTAACTGCTCTGCAACTTGCACTAATTGCTGGTTCCTTTGTGATGATTACAGGAACTGATGATGATCTTCCACCACCATTTCCGAATAATAGGGGTATAAGAGGCAGCGGACGTTTCAGTAGTAATGGAAGAGTTATTGTTCCTGCCAGTTCATACCCTAGAGCACAGATCGATATGGAAACACAAATTCATCAGCTTGAGCAAGAAGCATATTGTTCGGTTCTTCGTGCATTTAAAGCTCAGTCTGATGCCATTACATGGGTTGCGACCATTAAACTATGCCACTATTTATTTGGGTGTTTGTGCTGACTTTAGATATTATTTCTCAAAGATGACCTAAGTTCAACTTTATCCCATTTCAGGAGAAGGAAGGTCTCATAACTGAGCTTAGGAAGGAGCTAAGGGTATCTGACAAAGAACACAGGGAGCTACTAAACAGGGTCAACAGTGATGATATTATCTGCAGCATAAGGTAGACTAAAGATAAATGTTTGTGCTAGTCACTGCAATGTTCATATGGGTTCTGTTTCCGGTATTGTAAATTTCTGTTTTCCTTGGAATTAAGGGAATGGAGATCAACAGGAGGGCTTCAGCCAAGCTTTCCCAACAATCCTCAACCTATACATAATCCTGTGCCTAGCCCTACCACTTCTGGTCGTAAGAGGCAAAAGACATCTCAATCCGTTCCTGCCCTACCTGCACCGACTCCTGCTATGCATTCACAACAGCTGGCTACACCAACACAACCATCATCGGCAACAGCTAAAAAAGGAGTTCTGCCAGGCCCTAAAGGCAAAAAGACAAAACCAGTAGGCAGATAATTCTGACGACTTGTTCTTTTAAAAAGGAATCCTTTCTTGTTTCTTTTGACAGAATTTCATGTACTTCCAGGGCCAGAAGATACCAGGGGGCTCTGCAGTCAAGCCCATGCCATCCTCAGCAGGTCCTAGCGGAAGGGGACCACATATGAATAGAAACTTTCCTGGTGGCCCTCCTGCTGTTGAACCTTCTCAAGCACAGCATATCGATCCATTAATTAACCGTAAAGTCATGTCTCGGTGGCCTGAAGATAACAATTTCTATGAAGCAACTATAACTGATTACAATCCAGAAACGGTGCGTTTTTATCTTATCAGGAATACAGTTTTGTTCATTTAAGTCTCTGGCCTTTTCTAAGGGATTCCATTTCAGGGCCTTTATGAGTTAGCTTATGACTTAAATACAGCTAATGAGAGCTGGGAGTGGGTTGATCTTAAAGAGGTACACGACCTTTTTTGTGGACGTTCTGATAACTTCATATGTTGCATTGAAAGATCATTTGATTAGTTAAGATTCCTAGAAATGAGCATGATGTAGATTAAGATTGCTTGGTTAGGCAGAGATTAGCTTTCGAAACAATTATCATGGCAGGGAACCTTGCATCAAGGAAATCTTGATTTTTTTATTTTACTTTTAAATGTGAACCAATACAATTTTGCCTGTGAGAAGGAATTGCCAACTTGACCATGTCATGCACATCCATATCATTCTTGTGTCTACATGGTCCTGTACTAATGAACTAAGGTAATGAAATTAATCTATAGGGGACAAGTAAACAAGCTGACTTAAGTTACAGTAAGCCACTACTTATTCTCGTGTGATATGCTTGTGAAAGTTAAAAAAATAGATCATTGTAGAATTATTTGCGAGACTTATCCAGATGCTGCACCGTGTATTTGCCAACTTTCTGTTTACCAAATTTTGGTCATTTGATAGTTTGGATTGCAACTAATGTTTTGTCAAGAGCGCATTCACATTAGCATTTCACTTCATTTTCTAGTCAAACGTGTCCAAACATTTTGATCAAAATTTTGTCACATCAACATTTGTCGCTGTGAAGTCGGTAAATTTGGACACAAGGTTGTTACGGCGTCGCCTAGTCGTCGCCAAGGCGACGACTAGGCGTCCAGTCGCCCAGAGCCCGACGCCAAGGTCTATCGCCCAACTTACTGAGGTAGAAGATCGACGCCGATGTCTCACACAGCAGCAGCCGCCACGCTCGCGGCCCCGAGTCCCATCGCTCCTCCATCTGAAGCCACCGTCGGCCGGATCTGAAGCCGCACCGCCTCTTCCCAAGCCACATCGGTCGGATCTGGAGCCGCAGCCTCCTCCATCCTCTTCCCGAGACGTACCTCACCCCCAGATGCATCGGTCGTCTCCGGATCTGGCCGATCTGATGGTTCTTGGCATGGAAGAGACGGGGGGAGGCGCCGGGCGGGGCGAGGAGGCGGCGGGGAGGGGAGGCGACAGGGGGAGGCGTCGGGCGAGGGGAGGAGGCGGCGGGGAGGGGAGGCAATGGGGGGAGGCGCCGGGCGAGGGGAGGAGGCGGCGGGGAGGGGAGGCGACGGGGAGGGTAGGCGGCGGGGGGAGCCGGGGAGGCGTCTGGCGGGGAGAGGAGGCGGCGGGAGAGGGGAGGAGAGGAGTCGGAGAGCGAGAAGCGAGAGAGTGAGGAGTCGCGAGAGTGAGAGAGGAGTCGGTCGGGTAGCTGCCGGTTAAGAAGTATCTTTTTGCGATTAAGTCCTCAGAATTCCTAAAAATTACGAACAGATCCCTCCTTTTAATGAATTTCTTCTAATTTAGACCTCCTGAGACATGATTATTTGGATAATTTGTGTTATTATAATGCATGGTTATTTAATTTTTAGTCATATAAGGTATTATTTGTCGTCTAACTACTATCGTCTAACTGTCGCCATGGCGGGCGCCTAGTCGACTAGGCGTCCAGGCGCTTCGACCTCGCCTCGACTTGCCAAAGCGCCGTGACAACCTTGTTTGGACATGAAGAATCTATCAGATTCCAGTCATCAGGACCATTGGTACAGATGTGAGGCTAGACTCTTGATCTTCGAATGTGAAAATGGGCTGGTTTAGATTCAGACGAAGAATATACATGGAGAATAGTGTGTAGTACACGGAAATTGGTTTAGACTAAGTGTTTGCGAGTTCTATGTGTTGAGTGATTGCCACTAAATTTCGTCGACTTTCACATTTTTCCAAGAAGATACAGCAACTTTCCAACTGGGAAGTTAGAGAATAAACACAGTTTGACAAGATGAATTAATTCAGTCCTGTTCATTTTTGACTTAAGCTGCCATTATTGAATCATGTATCCAAAATAAGCAGATATGTTACCTTTTGCTGGGGAATGTAGTAAGCAGCACCAGAGATGTTACCGGTTTCATTATTATTCCTGTTTGTATTTTGCCTGCGCTTTCAATGTCTCAATGTTGGTGCTCAGAAGCATTAATTACAAATTTTCAGCAAAATCTTCTGTTTGATGACCTGTGCTGACCATTTCTCGGGCCTCTTGAGTACAGATGGGACCTGATGACATAAGATGGCAAGATGAAGACCCTGGCATATATCAGCGAGGCCGTGGTGCTCATGGTAGTGGGGGTAAAAAGTCATTTAGCCGTGCTGGGCCCATACCAGGTACAGGAAGGGGGAGAGGATTCCATAAGAATATATCCAAGAAGGATTTTCCACCTTCACAAAATGGTGTTGGAAAGAGAAGTTCTGATGACATTGATATACTTCACACAGAGAGCCTCATAAAAGAGGTTAGTTTGAAGGAATTTTGCTAACCTTTCTGATTATAAAGAACCGCAATTCTTGTGTTCATTGTTCTGATTACCTTCTCACATAGGTGGAGAGGGTTTTTAGTGTTGGCAATCCTGATCCCCGGGAGGTAGAGAAGGCAAAGAAAGCGCTGAAGGTTAGCCAGACAATTTTACAAATTATTTGATCAGGAAGCCTTTCACTTCGACTAATCAGCAATGTTTGCAGGAGCAAGAACAATCGTTGATTGATGCAATAGCAAGGCTTGCTGAGGCATCTGATGGTGAAAGCGGTAAATACTAATCCATTTGTTCCTTGACCAGAGATACGGTAGACCTTTCTGATGCTGCAGAAAACATTCATTTCTGTTTCCAGTTTAGGATGGTTGCCCCAAATAGGGGAGCGGTTTCAGCCGTCATCGATGTACACCATTTTGTTCTGTGCTCTGTATATTATGCTTTATTCCAGTTCAGGGAATTAGGATCCTTGCAACGCAATGGGCAGTTGTTCAAAATTTGTCAACCATAACAGTATCATATGTTATTGGCAGTCTTTTACATGGGAATATGGGGCCTCACCTAGATGCCCCAATGATTACAAATTATGCATCGCATACAGCAGCTTTGGAATTACACGGAGGGCATCATGACAGCAGCGTGATGCCAACATTATAAATATATCTTGTAGCTTTGTACTCCCTATGCCCTGTCATATATATTTGACAAGCTTCTTTCTTTTGTTGGAAGCAGATGAGCACAACCGTGGGCGAAGGATTGTGCCGTATGCTGGGAACCAGCAGCAAGCAAGCCATGCAGGTGTTATGGCTGTTGATGGTGGTGATCACATGGTCGGAGAAGATGCCATGTAAACAACTGCTGGAACATGTATACAGGACTCCGTTAGAAGCCTTTCTGTTGTAAAATCTTATTACTAACATTTACTCTGAATTTAGCTCTAGGCTCAACTATCTTTTGTTGGGAGAAAGATAATCCTTTTTGTAGAAATGCAGTTCAGCTTGATGACAGTTGGTATACGGGGTAGACTATACTAGCGTAAATTAATGATTTTTACCATGTAAATTAAAAAGCTATACGAGTAAGAGATATGAATCGTTATTATTAGACATGTAAGTACATCAAAAGAATTGAAACAGCCTGGTTTAACGCAACACGTGCTAGTGTAGTTGAAACAATGAATCATCTAATGCCCTTAGAAGGTGATCCTCAAAAGTTGGTTGTCTTCTAGCAGTATTCGATCTTTATGAGCCAATTGTCTTATCTTTGGATCGTCCTGATCAACGTTGCAGTTAGAGTAGGGTTTCTACTAAGCCCACACACTCAGAGATGAAACGTCGTGCATCGGTATGCTAATATCAACGCGCACAGCCTTCAAAAGAAGACGGCTAGGGTTTTAATGGATGGTGTGATATCTGACTCCATAGCCCTATGCACCCTTTTATATAGCGCTTCTAGCTTTTCCAATGCAAGGTCGTATCTTACTCGGAAAGCCTCCAACTAAATCTTTATCTAATATGAGTAGAGATCGTATTCAATTCAGAGTCTATCATGCTAATTTACTGTTTCAACTCATCAAGTGTATGATCCTGTAGATTCATGTATACTTGATTGTAACTTAGAAACATCTTTCCAACTACTGGTCGGTAGTGGTCCATAGCAAGACATATCAACCCCAAATATATACAAAAATCAAACCAGACAAACCTTATGTAATATGATCCGCAACCTAGTCATTCACGATCAGTTCAAAACTCCTTACAACGTGTTCGCATCTGGTTACGACCAGTTCGTTGATCAGTTTATGATATATACGATCAGCTCACCACTAGTCATATACCATATGACCAGTTTGTATCTGGTCGAATTAAATGACCTGTTTGCATATTTTCCTTGTCTCAAGATACCTGATCGAACTCCATATGTGAAACATGTTGTTCATATACTGTTAAATTTTTTCCTGATCTAATGGTGGATAACTTCTTATATTGACCACTCGTAGTATGACCATACACTTTCTTTATCTGACCATATCGAGGGGCACATAAATATCTACTGTTATGTATAGGGTAAATCTCATATCCGATCAGTTACATTTCTCCGCATATTTCATAGCATACCCAAAAACTACCTTTATAACTATCCAGTTACAGTGTAACATTTGATAACCCCTAATTGCACTATTACATATGTAGGAAACTATATCGACCTTAGGTATAAAGATTATACATTGTCATTATTTGGGACCAACTGATAATACATAAAAACATAACAATCTCAACAGTGTTTCAAGGTAGGTCAATCCAACATTATATTATCTACCATACGTTCACATTATTTATTTGATATCCTAATATTTATTATTCGTTAACATGATCATCAACCAATACATATGATGATCTATAAATTATAATTGTCTCACGTAATTATATAAGATCAGAGATAATTTAGAATAACAACAAAATATGAATAAAAAAATTCCATGAACAAGTCACGTTCTTGTTGATCAATATAAAAGACATTTATTCAAGAGAGAATATATTATTCAAAATATTATAAACAGAACGTGATCAATATAAAAGACATTTATTCAAGAGATAATATATTCAAAATATTATAAACATAGAAGTAATACAATCATCTTTATGATTATCTCTATAGCATATCACTAACACTGATCCTCCATATTGCAAAGTTACTAGATGTGGAGCTAATTTTTGTCATGACCTTTTGCTTTGATTCTGAGCTATCTCATGTATTGCATGCATGTTGGTCAAAAGGAAATGCCCCAGGATTTGGAGAAATATTAAGAATACATCTTGGTTGGTTTAAACTCCACTATCAGTTTTTTTTAATTTCAACCTAGCTGTTAACTACAGGTAAATTACAAAGGTTCTGCATTCATTTTTGTTTTCTTAAAAAGAATACTAACCTGTTTTTTCTAGAATCATATCATGTAATTCATAGCAGAATGCCTACAAAAAACCTACCTGACCCAGTGCAGTTTTACTCCCTGAAGTTTAAGGTTCGACTACTTAGCTCCCCTGACTATAAAACCAGTTATTCTACCCCCTTCAACTCAATTCATGGGGACGAACTCGAACGGAGGCGCAGAAGAAAATCGAACGATTCCGCATGATGCAAGCACGAAAATCAAATTAATTTGGGTAACATGTTGACGAAGTGGGTAGAACATGAAGTGACGCGAAAGGATTTACAGCACACTCATAGAATTGATTGGCGGTTCATGGCCGGGCTAGAGAGAGAATTGAGCTCAGTTTTCGCTTGCACCATGGTGGGCTACGAGCTCCATTGGCTGTGGCAATGGCCGGTCCCTTCAACTGGAACAGAGGATTGAAAGGGAGGCAGGGGAGTAGAGATGAGGAAGAAGTTACTCAGTGACACCTCTGACCTATTGGATTAAGGAGTTTTTTTAATTTGATTTGTGCTTAGTCATGTCAACATCATCGTCCACATCATCTGCCGCGGTGGCAAAACCGCCTCCAAAACAGTCCCAAGGAGCTATTTGCTCCGATTTTGTAAGTTCGGGGTAGAATACCTGGTTTTGTAGTTCAGTGGCTAAGTTGATGAACAGTCAAACTTCAGGGGGTAAACTGGACTTTTCCCCACAGAAACAATAGGTTCTATGAACTAGGAGCATGGTTCAAGCAATGAACCAATAAAGCATCCCTAAGTGCACGTGACGAAACACAATGCTCACTCAACAAAACCATATGAAGGTGACATGGTTTGTGCGATCGCTAGATCGAAGGTAGTAAGTATTTACATGCTTCAATGGAGATGCCAAACATAATGCTGGAAAACAGAATAGCTTCACCTTTTTAAAAAAAGGGGTAATACTGGAAAACAGAACAGTGTCACCTTTAAAAAATCATTTCTACTTTATGGGAAGATAACAAAGCTATGATGAACAAATGAATTAAGACCACTAGGTTGCATATCTTATTTGAAACAACTGGATATTTCGAACCCACAAATGAAACAAAGAACTAAAGCCAAATGAGTTGTGATATCATATTGTGTGTAAAACTGAATGCACAGATGAAGCCAATTGGCTGTTGCTCAAACTCAGGTCGTAGAATGCTGCTGAAAGAAAATAATCAATGTAGAATACTGTGGATAGGAGAGAGAGAGAGAGAGAGAGAGAGAGAGAGAGAGAGAGAGAGAGAGAGCATAATACCTTACAATAGAAACAAGACCTCTGCCACATCACCGACGAGTACACAATGTGAAGCCAGGCAGACTTCTCTTCATAGTTTATACAACGTTCCCATGCTTCAAACACTGGCCTCGTCTGAGCTTGTAGACTGTTTACAACAAACTGCAAGTAGAGCAGTAAGTTGTTAATCCTTTCAGAAAACTGTGATTAGTCTTTCCAGACTTTGATGAACTCACTTGATTAAGATAACAAAATTGTATGTTTCTAGGAATTTGTTCAGACCATATTCTACAAAATTATTTTCTTGGTTTGCCATTTTCCAACCATAAGTATAGAGCTGAACTGTAAACTGAGTAGTATTTGTAGAGCTGGCCCAGTCTCACAAGATTTTTCACCACAATGAGTAGCTACTTCCAACTTGATTCTAAGCAGCCAACGTGATTGGTGTCAAATTTGAGAGCCCGTAGCTTTCAAATAGACAAATATTGTGTTATTTAGCTGCAGTGAATTACTGTTTCTAATGATATGCCAAAGTGCAACTTAGCACAATATCACAGTCCATAGTGGACTGACAAGGAATGATAAGGCAACCCTCTGCTGGAGGAAGATGATAAAGCCATAATGGACCACATGATGCAATAACAAGATAGTAACAACATTTTTTTTCTCGAACACATAGTAACAACATTTTACAGCCACAAATTCTTTACCAGTAATTACCAGTTTACCACGATGCAATAAAACAATAAACTAAGGGTGCTGAGAACCAATCTATTCATCAAATAGAGAAGTCTCTAGGGTAATGTCG
Source organism: Dendrocalamus latiflorus (assembly GCA_017311315.1). Lineage (NCBI taxonomy): Eukaryota > Viridiplantae > Streptophyta > Magnoliopsida > Poales > Poaceae > Dendrocalamus > Dendrocalamus latiflorus. The sequence goes on from CM029674.1 coordinate 18,864,737, forward strand.
TTTCTTTTTACACTTTCTAAATTCTAAAGTTTGGTTAATATGTTTGATTTTTAACATATAAATTATTCAAAGTCTTCTCCAATGGCAAAGGAAATGTCCCAGTGAGAGTAATATCTACATAGGAAAGTGCTCGCTCTGTCCTGTAATATAAATCTAAAGTCCACCATACAGGCAGATCAAGCAAACACTAAATTTAAGAAAAAAATTAATAGTATTGGACCATGCATAACCCTATTAAATGGTATACTACAGCTACTCATTTATTTTTTTCAGCATTAAAATAAGGATATATGGTGGAAATATTACGATAACATCTTTGATCTTCGCAATAGACTTATATTGTGGGATGACGCTTCCCAAGAACAAAGACTTATATTGCAGGATGGGAAGGGTAGCATCTATATAGGAGAAGCATAGGCGGTAATTCCTAACTGTGTAACCACCAAAAGAAACACACTTCCACAAAACGATTCTCATTGATCTCCTAAATAGATCAAATTTTGGTACAGATGGACAAATTCTTGTAGCATACAACATTAAAGTGGTCACATTTTACACAAAACACCATGACAATTACCATTCTAAAGCAGCCTAATTTACATAGGACATCAGAAGCTGACCAAAAACAAGAATAAATGTTGAATAATAAGTGAATTGCCCATGTTTCCTTGTTAGATTAGGCTTTTGGGTGAACTGACTGTACATGCAACTCAATATTGTATCATCAAAGCCAGAGGTCTTAAGATTAAGACCCGATTGGTGCAATTAAAAAAATAATTGCAGCCCGCTTCTATTTCACATTTTAGGCTTGAGGGAGCCTGCACGTAAAGGGGCGTTGAAGTATAAGTGAATTAACTGTCTTTTCTCATCACCTTAGGCTTTTAGGTTGAAGTATAAGTGAATTAATTGTATTTTTTTATCAGCTTAGACTTTTAGGTGAACTGATTGATGCATACAACTCAATAATAAAGCACAACAAAAACCTTATTATGTTAAAACATGCTAAATTGAATGATCATTGCCCTAAGCATACCAAGTGCCATGAACCAACAAAGGCACGGAAGTTGTATAATAGAGAAGAAAGGAAACAATTCATCAACCTTCTTCAAACAAGACAATACTACGTAACTTGGGGATGAAACTTCTTTCTGAGTATAAAGGATGAACAGAAAAATAGATCAGGGCCTATAACTACGAATAGGGTAGGCTCCTCTATGCAAAAGGAAAAAAAAAGGTGACTACCTATCTCACATCATCCAAACATTTCTTAAAAATTGGAAAGCAAGCAAGCAATTTTTGATAAAGAGGGACCAGAAATAAGAATTACCTGAAGCCACTACTCAATTGAAGAATAGCAGTCCCTCCGCCAAAACCTATCCAAGTGATTTGAGCTTGCATGTCCAACGAATATACATTGGATAGCTTTCATGTCGATTTTACTTTGTAGATGACTGGGCACAAACTCATAGCATACATAACCAAAAAACTGGCTTCATAGTTTACTTGGTAAGGGGGTTGACGACCATATGGAGGTGTTCTCTTGAGCTGCGACTGTGACTGATGGCTTTTAGTTGTAGTTGATGGCTTTTGTCTGCACTTTTCAACATGGCAGTGGACGTGCACACGGTTTTGGACTCGGGAAGTCGTTTGAGGAATCCGTTTCAAGAGGCCGCCACTTTTCGACATTTAGCTTTTTGACTTCTAGAAAAGTCAAAAGCTAAAAAGAACATGGCCTATAGCTTCTCACCAAGCTTCTCCAATGGTGAGACAGCTTTGAGGGAGGAAGGAACTAAAGTGAAGGAAAGCTGAGAATCAACGGGTAATGGGAAGTTAAAGAAAGTTGCAGTGCAAAAGAAAATTCAAGCTGCAAAGTGAAGCACTGAAGCCCTAAATATCACAAGTTTCCAAATTCGGGCAAGTACATATGCAACCAAGGGCTTGTTTGGCTGAGTCTTGTGGCTTTTGGACTGTTCATACGAGAGATTACAGAGTAACAGAAACTCACATGCGGTTTTTACAAATATAAATGAATTCGGTACAGTATATGCTACAATTAACTAAGTAGATTCTATTTTGAAAAAACAATTCATTTAAAAGCTACCTACTGCAGAAAAGCTAAAAACTAAAGCCAAAAGCTGAAAAAAAACATGACCTAAAATAATAGAGACAAACAAACTAGACTTCTAGACTACACCTAACAGAAACCACCAAAGCATGAACCTTTAGGCAAAGTAGTGGCTGCTTATCTCATAGATCTATCAAGTTTCTTCCCCACGTAATGGATGAAAATATCTCAACATATCCGTAGACACTAGTGAACAAAATGTCCTACCTAAGCGATCGAAAGAAGACAGCCGAAAGCAAAACAAAATCAAGAGTTCCCCTATTTCATAAACCAGGCTATATTCCTAAGATTTGTGAAGAACAGATCGGATTAACAAAGGATAAGGAAATAATAAACCACTAAAGATCGGGAAATTTAACTTTTTGCCATCCTTAAGAATGTCACATATCCAAATGCCATCCTCTACATTGCAATTAATCTTTTGCCACTCTCGAGCCTACGTGGCGCCTAGTCACCCGCCACGCTGGCCGCGCCCGCGCTGCGCCCGCTCCTCCGGCGGCGCGCCGCCGCCCGCGCCTCCCCGCTCGCCCGCGCCCGCACCTCATCTTCCCCGAGTCCGGCGCCGGGATCCCGCCGGTGAAGCGCTGCGTCTCAGGCCAATTCATCGCGCGTGGGGCATCTCCAGGGCACCCCGAGCACATCCCCCACCTCGCCGGACCCCACCGCCCTCCCCAGCGAGCCGCCGCCGTCTTCATCCTCGCCGCCAAGCTCCCTCTCGCCGCCGGCCCGCCCTGCTCCATCTCGGCCTCGACCGACGCCCCAGGTGAGCTCCGGGATGCCCGTAGATGCTTCACCGTCAAGGAATCGGGCTCCCACCGCCCGAGCCGCCGGTGTCCTCGCTCCCCTGTCTCGGTCGCGGGGACGGAGGCGGAGGCGCAGGAGCAGGCGCGGGCGAGCGGGGAGTCGCGGGCGGCGGCGCGGGGCTGGAGGCGGAGGCGGAGGCACGGGCGCCGGCGAGCGGGGAGGCGCGGGCAGCGGCGCGCCGCTGGAGGCGGAGGCGCGGGCGCGGGCGAGCGGGGAGGCGGCGCGCCGACGGAGGCGGAGGCGCGGGCGCGGGCGCGGGCGCAGGCGAGCGGGGAGGCGTGGGCGGCGGCGCGGGGCCGGAGGCGGCGGCGCGGGCGCCGGCGAGCGGGGAGGCGCAGGCGGCGGCGCTCCGCCGGAGGCACGGGCACAGCGCGGGCGCGGCCAGCGTGGCGGGTGACTAGGCGCCATGTAGGCTCGAGAGTGGCAAAAGATTAATTGCAATATAGAGGATGGCATTTGGATATGTGACATTCTTAAGGATGGCAAAAAGTTAAATTTCCCCTAAAGATCTTCTTCTTGCTTAAGGGAGCATGTCTCCTTCATCTGTACCAGATGCCTGAAATTTGGTGTGAAAAATCTGGGAAACCATGAGGACACGATAATCTTTTCCTCATCTCAAGAATGCACTGCAGTACCATTAAGTTGATTAAAGAAAAAATAATTAAATCTGAATAGCCAACTCACTAGCACAAATTTGGGAAGCAGACACTGGAAAGTGGAAATGCAGTTCATAAAACCACCAAAGTTTTTTTTAAAACAAATTCCACCAGCCATCTTTAAAATCCGTAAACGATACCACAAAAGATTGCAAAAGAGAATCTATCAACAAGAAGAACAAAGGGCCGTCTTTACACAAAGCCAGTACCATCTAATCTCAATTTCAATCAGAAATCCTATAAGATGGGCAGCATGCCCAAGATCGCTGTACGAAATCTGTTACAACAGAATCGACCAAAGATCCCCTCTTGGCAATCGGAGTTGCCCATCAAAAGGATCCATCAGCAATCCAAATTGTACTTCAGAATCATGTGTACGCAAAAATCCATCAAGAACAGCTAAAAAAAGAATTCCGTTAAGAAACCTGGTAAGTTCTCGGAGGAAATAGGCAAATGAATCCACTCAAAGCGAAGAGAGGAAAAGATAATCCACAGGCAAATCGAACCACACCGAAGAAAATGCTTTAAATCAAAATCCGGAAGGCACCACAAGACGCCAAGAATCCATTCAAGAAACCGACGCAAAGATGATATATATAAACATAGAAGCGAAGGAGAAAAAGATCCACTCAAGAACCAGCGCAGAAAAAATATCCAGAAAACAAATCTGCAAGGCGAACGAACAATTATGGCGGCAGGAACAGCCAGGGGATGTTCTGTGTCCGCAGGACACCGGCTGCCCGTGCCAAGAAATCGTCCGAAAAATTGAATGCCAATAACAAGACCCAAAGTGCAGATCCAGTAGGGAGGAACGGGAGAGATAGACGCTTCTAGTTTTCTACAACAATCTTTCCCTTCGCCATTTGCGATTTCTTGTTTGCTTTATTCTTTGTCTTGTTAGGAGGTAATTGGCTGAAGTTTGGTGGAGTTTGGGGGTGGCTACGATAGCTCTCCAGATGGACCGCCCGACACGGCGCGACACGATCCGAATCCAGACAGCATAGTACAGATTTAGAGAGGACACGATTCGATTAGATCTGACATGACCTGAACAAATTATATGCCGTTTCTATATGTCTTTTCTTAGAGAGGTGATGGGTTCAAATATGCTTAACCAAATAGATCATTGATGGTCTATTAATTTTACTATCAGTTATAAACAATTTTATTATCAGCATAAGTAATTTTACTGTCACTTGTTGAGTTACAAGTATTTTACTACTAGTCACAAGTAATTGTATTGCCACTCACAAATAATGTTACTGTTAAGTCACTTGTCCACGCGTAGAAGAGTGTAGTAACCATAACATAAGTAATTTTGCGGTACTGTCACATGAGAGTTACTATGCGTGCCATGTCCTACTGACCTACCCTGTCGGAGTGCCAGTCCAAGCACGACACGTTTGGTCGAGTTGGACAAGCACGACCCATTTACTGCTCGTGTCGTACTGTTGTAAGATCGAGGATGCCGACTAGAAGGGTGAAGAGACGGTTTTAAAAATTCCTTTAGTCTACTATCAAATTTATAATGCGAAAGCGTGAACTATTTGGTTTTCATAAGTAAGGTCTAAAATATCTAAGTTTGACTAAGTGTACCAATGATAAAATTCCAAATCAATATAAGCAATCCTAGGAAGACAAGTATTCTAATTAATTCAATAAATATAAATACTTGAATATGAATTGTTAGAAAGTAAATTGAGCGCAAGATGACAAAACACAATGACACTTGATGTTTTTACCATGGTGTTCGAAAACTTACCGATTTTCCCTAATCTACATTGAGGTAAACCCAACCGAGTTGGACCGGCTTCATGAATTAAGCCTAACCACCTCAATCCACTAAGATCGCTCTTCCTCCACTCCGGAGATGGTGAGAACCACACCACTCACAACGTGCCAGGGCCTTCTCACAAGCTTCTTGAGATGATCACTGGACCACCACGTCTTCGAAGCCGTCTAGGAGTCGGCAAACACCAAGAGTAACAAGTCGGAGACCCTCGCTTGAACGAATAAGAATCGCAACTCAACGGACACAAGTCCAAGGCTAAGGCTTATGAGGAAGTAATGATGGACCCAAACTCTAAGAAATAGCTTAGAGCCATGAGATCTAAAATACAATCCATACATGATAATTAAGTTTGAAACTTAGTTGATCCGCCAAATAGTGTAAAAACATTGAGTGCAAGTAAGTTTTTTAAAAATAAGATAGACATAGATGGGAATGATTATATCCATAAGGCACGATTGGTGGCAAATTATTTTAAACAAGTTCAAAGTGTTAACTATGATGAAATTTTCTTGTTCGTCGCTATGCTAAACTCTGTCCAGATCATTCTAGCTATTGTTGTATATTTCGATTATGAGATATAAAAAATGGATGTCAAAACAGCTATTCTAAATGGGAACCTAAATAAGAATGTGTACATGACACAATCTAAGGGTTTGCTAATCCACAAAATGTTAGAAAGATATGCAAGCTTCAGAAATCTATCTATTGATTAAAGCAAGCACCTCGGAGTTAGAACATTCATTTTGATGAGGTAGTTAAAGGGTTTGGATTCATTAAGAATGAAGAAGAGCCATGTGTTTGCAAAAGGGCTAGTGGGAGCACACTTATTTTTTTGGTCTTTTGTGTTCCTTGTTTATGGCAATGAGGAAGAACTGGTCGTAAATGGTTACACTGTTGCTAGCGTCCAAACTGATAAAGATGATTTTTTATCGCAATCCGGGTTTATATTTGAACTAATTGGAGGGGTAGTGAGTTGGAAAAGTTACAAGCAAGAGAAGTTGATGATTCTACAATAGAAGTTAAGTATATTGCAGCTTCTGAAGCTGTAAAGGAGGCTGTTTAAATAAGAAGGTTCATCTCTGAACTTGGTGTAGTCTTCTAGTCCAATGGATATTTATTGCGATAATAGTGGAGCCATTGTGCAAGGAAATGAGCCTAGATCACATCAAAAGTCCAAACACATACTTCAACATTATCATCTCATTTGTGAAATTGTTGATAGAGATGATGTAAAGATATGTAAAGTGCACACGATTTAAACATTGTTAATCCATTGACCAAACCTTTCACGCAACCAAAGATAAGGCGCACACAAGAGCTATGGGTATTTGATACTTGTATGATTGACTCTAGTGCAAATAGGAGATTCTTAGTGATATGCCATAGAGGCAATTATGAATATGATTATCTCACTTCTATGTTTATGATCTTTTGAATAAATGTTATTATGTTCCTTGAATGAATTATTATTTATAAAGGTTAGCAAGTATGTGACTTATTGGTGAAGCTCTTTATTTGTTATATGATGTTACTGGTCGGAACACTAGTGATTTATAGATCATCACATATAATGATTGATGATCATGTTTCACCGGTCATAAATATAGGGATATTAAATCAATAATGTGAACATGGTGTTAGCTTGACTCACCTTGAGATACAATTGATATTGTTATATATTGTGTGTCATCAATTGCTCTCAAGAAATGATGATATATAATCCTTATACCTGAGATCAGTATAGTTTTATGCATGTGTAATAGTGTGCTTAGGGGTTGCTAAATGCTACACTGTAACTAGGTAGTTATAAATGTAGCTTTCGGGTATACTATGAAATAGGCGGAGGAAAGTGACTGATTGGATATGGGATTTGCCCCTCCTATATAACAATAGAGATATTCCTAAGCCCCTCAATGTGGTCAGATAAAGAAAGTACATGGCCATACCACGAGTGTCGAAGAGTCGACCACATGAAGTTATCAATCAATAGATCAGGAAAAGATTACACAGTCCATGGATAACACATTTCTCACCTAGAATTTGATCAGATACCATGAGACAAAAGGAGAATTAGTAAATAGGTCGATAAGTCTGACCGGATACGTACTAGTAGTATGAGTATACTGACTAGTCGTGATCCAGTCGGATATATCACAGATTGTTCTGCGATCTTGTCGTATAGGGATACAAACTGGTCGTGACCATATGCGATCTAGTCATAAGAATTTATGAGCTGATTATGATTGACTAAGACTTGGTTACGGATCATATTGCATAATGTTCACCTAGATTGATCTTTGTGTATATTTGAAGGTCAATATGTCCTACTAGGGACCGCTATTGACCAATGATCGGAAATGTGTTTCTGTGTTACAACCAAGTATAGATAAACCTATAGTGTTACACACTTAACAGGTTAGAACAATAATGGTTTGCATAACAGACTCCAAGTGGGATACGATCTCTACTCGTATTAGATAAAGATCCAATTGGATACTCTTCGAGTTGGATACATTCTCTAATCGTATCGGATGAGGATTCGATAGGAGGCTATATATATTGAGAGAGGTGTGGGGCTGAGGGATGTATGAAAAATCAAGGGTAAGAGGAAATCCCAATGAAACCCTAGCCGCCACCTCTCAAAACCCCTGCCTTGCATGCTGGTGCTAGAACATCAACGTACGGTGTTCCATCCTTAGACTTATGGACTCCAGTAAAGACGCTACTGCGATTGCTGCACTGATCAGAATGATCACAAGGAGGAGATAGTTGGCTCATGAAGATCGACCACTTTCACTACATAGAAGCGTGCTACATTGAACTAGACTGCTTCAACTCTTTTTTTTGCTGCACTACTAGGGATGGAAACGGATCGGATACGGTCGAATAGTCTCAAATACGAATACGAATCCATATTTTTAAAGCGAATACGAATTCGAATATTCTCAAATACGGATACGAATATTTTTGAATACGAATACGGATATTTTCGAATACGGATTTTCTCGGATACGAATATCGGATAAAACGGATTCCTAGCGATTTTGCCGATTTTTCACCGATTTTTGACCGGTTACCGGTTTTAAACAACCTAAATTCAAATTTTGAATCACAAAATTTGTACGGATTTTCCATAGGTTCTAGAAACGGATTGAATACGAATCGAATAGTCTCGAATACGGATACGAATATTCTCGAATACGAATGCGAATACGAATACTCTCAAATACGGATACGAATATTCTCGAATACGAATACGAATATTTTCGAATACGGATTTTGCTTACCGCATTCGTGTTTTTTCGGATACGAATATCGGATAAAACGAATTATCTGTTACCGTTTTCCACCCCTATGCACTACGCGTCTAATGGTAACAATCTATGGCCTCTTACTCCTGTGGATTTCTGATTTACATGGTAGAAATTTTAAATTTAGCTAGTGTATCCTACCCCATATCTAAACAGCTACAGCTGCCTAATCCACCAAAATTTAGTGGCACACACATCAATTATTGTTCAGATGAAAAGCACCATGACGTGGTTGTTTCCATTGCCACTGCCTCAAGCGCTCAAGATTAGCGTCGCCCCCAACCAACGCTTCCTAGCCCTCCAAGCCGCTCCTGTAGCCGACGTTGGCCGCCTTCTTGCCGCCCTCTGCAGCGAAGCCGCCAGTCGCCGCACGGAGCTCCGCAAACGCTGGGACCTCCCCATCACCAGCACGACCTGGTGCATCGTCAGAGTACATTACGCCGTGGCAGGCCCAATGCCCAAACTCCTTTGAACCGCCTCGACTCCTTCTGCGAGAAGTGCTGGGACTCCTCTGCTTGGGTACACGAGTGGAGCAGGTTCTATCGAGCCAACTGGACAAGTTAGACTAACACGTGCGCATACTAGATATGAGGGAAAATTAGGGGTGTTCATATGGAGATTGATTGCGACTGATGATTTTTAGATGTTTCATAGTTTTTAACTGAAAATAAATAGTAGTGGTTGGAAGAAATGACATTTAGAAAGAGATGAAGGGCGGTGGGAAAAATAAGGGAGAGATGTGTGCGTGAGATGGGGTAAAAGGAGTAGAGTGCAAGATACGCCCATGACCCCGTCTTATTCTCGGAGCGAGACGAAAGCGAGATGAGTGATAAAACTGCTTCGAGAAGATAAACTTCATATTTGCTTCTGCACCCTTAGTCTTTTGGGCAAAGAGAGGTAGGAGATAATAGATGCTGACATGACATAAACCATAGTATAAAAATTTGGACTAGACCGATAATTCAACCGAAAAAAACTAGGACCGTGCTAGGTCCACGGGAAAGGCCTTACCAGCTCGCTAGGCGAGCTTCAAGTGAATTACAAGCAGAGCGGACCCTATATTAGTGCATTTCTACTAGACTAGTAGTGTGCCCGTGCTAACGCTACGGTAAAATACAAAATAAGATAAAATTTGTAAACAAACCTAAAACTTATGTACAACATGCTCACGTCATCGTTTCCGCATGCAGTATTTGGACCATAAAATTCCGCATCTCCTCTTCAGAGAAAGCAGCTTGCCTTTCTCTTATGACACCATACAAATTACACTCCTGAAAAAAAAACAATGACACTTAAGTGTGGGAGAGGCTATACAAAAACCACATAGCTTCAGGTGAGAAAAGGCAGCTTTGAGAAACTCAAAGCTCGAGCCGATAAAAGAAGCTTGGATCTCTCACTAATAAGTTAAGAAATGACAGTCTAAGCAAATATAGTGGTATTGATGACCCATCTAGTGAAGAACACAAGCAAATTAATGTGGTGTAGTGGTCACAATAAATGCTAACGAGCATACAAACACTCTACAGGGCTGCAAAGATATCACTAAGATGCATGTAATCTATAAACCACATTATCTCTTACAACTTAGCAGGTTCGTGCCAGTATAGTTTTAGCAGGAATTGGCACAAAAATCTACAAGATCATAGCATTGTGCGACAATTACATAGTAACATAGCCTTTCCTTCCTTTTTCTTTTTATAATCAATATACAGTAAAAGTATGCCAAGAATAACTTAAGGCCAACCATGTTTTCAAAAATGAAGAACAACTCATGATTTTCCATTGTCACTTCCACGGATCAACTTCACAATGTTAGGGTGATTTAGTTTCTGGAGGACCTGCAGAAGGATGGTTCTGTGTTAATCAAACAACTTGCAGACAGTACAGTTTGATCACATATATGATATATTCACTACCGACAAAATAAATTACCTTTACTTCTCGCAAACTAATGCACTTTACTTCTCGCAAACTAATGCATTCTTCCCATATGTAAAACTTTCTCTTCATTATTTTAACAGCAATAGGGCCTAAACAGCAACCTAGATGCAATCAAGAAAATACCAAACCGTTAGTATGCAAATGGGGTATATCCATATGTGTCAGCAAAGTTTAATAAAAATGGCTCTTCACTCGGATAAAGGTGCAGGCTAAAACCTGTAATACATCTAGAATAAAATAGAAAATGATATTATTTGGCGGTGCCCTCAGAATCACAGGCAACATACATCAAATTGAGGTGGATTGAATGGAATAAGAAGAGTACCTCTCTATCCTCCCCCTCAATCAACTCCTCTCTCTCTCTCTGTATGTGTGGACTGGGCGAGGAAGCGCTTGTTGGCGAATCAATCAATGCTGTACGATTATGTTTCCATAAAAAGGTAAACAATTAGCGAGGTAAAGTTGTACCATTGTTAACAGGCAATCCAAAGAAAATATTGCTCCTAGTGAGACAAACATAAAGAAAATTAGATTGGCATGGATGCAGCAAGAATCTCTAGGTAGTAGTTTCAAAGCAATATAAGATACTTTATATGACGTCGTCAAGCGCCACCGGATGACGTCGAGGAGCCACCGGATGACGTCGTCAAGCGCAATAATCCTAATGTTCTCTACTCCAGGCCCAATAATCCTAGATGCTGCCTCCATTATATCAGCGGCGTTTCTCCTAGAGATATGATTAGGATTCTTTATAGGGGACAGTAACTTATATTGTGCAACTAATAGTGTCCTTTTGGCAAATCTTGGAGGCAATGCTTCAGTTTTAAACCTGTCAATAGGACTACCTGGCATCTTATGAGGACTACCAACATAGCTTCTACCAATCAACTCATCATGGACATTGTTTTGGGAGGGTTGTTGCACGGTTAATGGCATTGAGCAGGAACCAGATGAGCTTGCTGCAGGCATGGAATCCAAACCCATAAGCCTCGCTACAACAGTGGGGCCCCTCCTCGCATGAGCATCGTCATCAATTACTGAAGATGAACAACTATGCTCACTGCTTTCCTTCAAACTGGGTGCATCTTCAAGGATCTGCCAATATGCATAGTTTAACTCAACAAAAAGACAGTAAGCAAGAAACAGAACTGCAGATAAATTGATTACACACATGCAAACACGCACCGAATTTGGCTGTGTGCTTGGCGTGCCGCCATCAACTCCCTTCCCATCTCCAGTATTCCCTGCAAAGACAGTATTCGTATGTAAGCTGAGCTCAGCCCATACCTCCATTTGTAAAAATGGCACATTTGCTTACTCGGAGTCGGAGAACTGCCCCCGCTTCCGCTGAACAGCCGCTTCTTGCACTTCTTGCCCCAATCAAACAGGTTAAAGTAGCCATGTCCCTTTGCAGCAGCTTTCTCCACATCCATTTCTCCTCAGTCTCGAAACCTGCAAAATCAAATGGCTCACATAAGCACAACAAATTGTACAAGATACCTAAACACATTTAGCCTAAATGCAGCTGAATTAGCTAATCAAGAAAGCGCCAGCAACGAGTCCCCCCCAAAACCCAATCTTTATCCCAAATTTGACCCGGAAAAACTCGCGCAAGCAAAAAGATTCGAACTCACAGCAGAACGCCTGCACCCTACCGCAATCGTTTGTAAATATATCCAAAATGCAGGTAATCCCCACCTAAGAAATGAACAGCCCAAGAAACCACAAGGCCGCGGCGGCGGAGAACACAGCAAAGGCCCGGCCTTTCCGACGCAGGACAAAAATGGCTTCTAAACGATGCATTTTAAAGGTAGAAATATTGATATTTTAATTCAAGGAAAAAAGACAAACCTTTCCATCTCTGTCACTATCAAAGCAATGTATCATCTTAGATATCTCAGAATCTGTCCAGATGAAATCATGTACGTTGGCCATTCTTTCAAGATCCCATGGTGTGATATATCCTTTTCCAACCTCTGTAGATCAAGGTAGTAACCAATTAAGACTGCTTACAAAATAAAAATATAAAGAATAAAAATTTACATGTTGAGAGTAAAAATTTACATCACAAGTTAAAATAGATCAGTGATGCAGACTATGATATCTTAGCTCCAAAGTCTCAACTCTTCAACAATGTTCATAATGCACATAATCGGTAATTCCTCCTAACATACATAACCCACAGATGCTCAATCCTAACAAATACTGATGCGGATGATCGACTTGCAGGACGAATCTGTCTAGACCTACCACCCCCACCCCCACCCCCAACAGCATGCAATATATTGGAAGACTTCAACATAATCAGGTAAACTATATGCCAGGCCTACTCAACTCCGAAGGCCTGAACTCACAAGATTAGGTGCTGGATCTACCCCAACCTATATTACTAATCTGATGAATCGCAGCCACCAAAACAAACTACAATTTTTTTAAAACAAATCAAAACATGCACATTGCATTAAAATAGAAGAAAAATCGCACAGCCAACTTCAAATTTCGCCAACAATTACAACATCTCACAGACACTTCCACCTTAGCATTCAATGACACATTGAACCAGGAAAAAAAGATTCTAACACCTAAAGAGGCATAACCGCACAGCAGCATCAAGAACCATCTAACCACACAAAAAACGCACACAAATTTACCCAACGCTGTGTCACAACGTTCAATCGTAGACCGTATCAGCTCGCAGGCGATTTGTTTTTTGTTTTTTTGCCAATTTACACGCAACAGCAATCGAAACGGCGAGACAAACACAAAGATCTAACATAACTGTAGCGAGCAGATCGAGATCTAAACCGAAGACAAGAACGGCGAGCATCAAGCGAGTGGGTGGCCGAAGGATTGGATTGGATGGATACCTTGCAGGGGCGGCTCTTGATGACGATGTAGCCGTTCTTGCGGATGGTGCCGGCCTGCTGCGGGTAGGTCTTGGAGGCGCCGGCGTCAGCCATCGACTCGAAGTGGTGCTCCTCGGAGTCCGACATCACCTCTCCTCGGATCGGGACCAAAAAAATTCCCTGAAAGTTCGGGGAAAATCAACGACGAATCAGTAGGCGCGCAAAGGAATTGGAAGTTTGAAGTTTTGATGGGAGAGGAGAAGGTTGGGAGGATGATGGATCTGGGCTGGGAGGGAGAGGCGGCGGCGTGGGGTGGGGGGAGGAGGAGGCGGCGGCGGAGCGGAGGGGTGGGGGGAGGAGGAGGTGGTGGCGGAGCAGAGGGGTGGGGGGAGGAGAAGGCGGCGGCGGAGCGGAGGAGGCGGCGACGGCGGAGGAGCGGCAGAGATATCAGAGGGGAGGAGGCGCACGGATTTGGTGGTGGGAGGCAGGAGGCGGCGGAGGAGGAGGAGGGAGGGGAGGAGGCGGCGGCGAAGGAGGGAGCGGAGGAGCGGCGGAGGACGAGGCGGAGCGAAGATGCGAGGGTGGAGTGGAGCGGAGCGGTTTCTGCGGAGGAGGCGAGGCGGAGCGGTTTCTGCGGAAGACGTAGCGGGAGGCGGCGGCGGCAGCGCTGGGTGGGGAGGAGGAGGCATCGGCGGAGCGGAGGAGCGGGAGGCGGCGGCAGCACGGGGTGGGAAGGAGGAGGCGAGGAGCGAGGGCGCGGCGGCGCGAGGTGCGGGTGGTGGGGGAGGCGAGGGCGGCGTGGCGGAGAACGTGGGGGAGATGCAGTCGGGGAGATGGGGGATTCGGTGGAAGCGGAGAAGCCACTCGAGCGGAGGGGTGGGGGAGGAGGAGGCGGCGACACAGCGGAGGGGAAGGGGGAGGAGGAGGCGGAGTGGCGCTGGGTAGGGGGAGGAGGCGAGGGCGCGGCGGCGCGAGGTGCGGGTGGTGGGGGGGGGTGGGGATCGCGAGTCCGCTTTGGATTTGGATCGTTGGATATGAGTGGGTAAGGAGAGAGAAAGGTGGGAATTGATCCTTGATCATTGATTTCACTGATTGGTTTTCCTGGGGACACGAATTGGTGTGGATGCAGGAAAACTCATGACTGTTGAGGGCACAATTTGGGGTGGTCGTAGGAAAGAACTGAACTAGTGGATTTTAGGGGTAGAGAAGCGGGTATATACTGCACATTTTTTATAGAAAAATTAACAAAATGTATTACAATATATTATTTTTTAACTCTCGGTTGAACCAGTCGTCGAACCAGCGAACCTTGGACTAGTGACTTGTCCAGCCACTAGCCGCCCCGATTTTTCATACTATGGCATGTACGCGTGGTGAGATATGTTAGCCTGTTCTTTTCAGCTTTTAAAAATTACTTTTCGATTTTTCTATAGTAACTAGCTTTTAAATGGAGTATTTTTTTAAGATAGAGTCTACTAGTTAATTGTAGTACGTACTGTACCGACTCCGTTTATATTGATAAAAACTGCACATGAATTTCTATTACTCTGTAATTTCTCACACAAACAGCCCAAAAACTATAAGCCGTAGTCCAAAACCAAAGATTTAACAAAAAAGAATAGACCCGTCATTCCAAGGGTGTCTTTTGCTCGGAACAAAAATTGAAGGGCGATTTTGGCCGATTTGAAAAGTTAGGGACTAAAATGGTCTTTTCATGAAAGTTTAGGGACCAATTTGGCTATTTAGTCTTCTTTGTTTGTTTAGGATTTGATGTGGCCTATGGGGCCTGCTTATAATGGTTTTGCATTCTTCCTACCAAATGTCGAAATTTTAAAATTTGAATCCAGTAGTGTTTAGCTCAAACTTCAAAATATATTATGGGTGAGTTCTTTTGAGCTAATGGTTTATGGCTTATGGCTGTAGGACCTTAATGTTTTTTTGTATATTAGTCCAAAACCCTTAAGAATTTATATGAAAGTCCAAAAAATCGTAAAAATATCAATGCAATTGACCTCAAAGGTTTAAGATTCAGGCTACACCACTGAGTTTAGCAGTGCACCAAAGTTTAAAATCTATACGTGGAAGCTCATCAGCAATGGTCTGCCGACGAAGCTGAATAAGTTCTCTTAGCATTTGTCTACTGATCGGCAGTGTGACGTGTGTTTCAAGATCGAGGATGGTTTCCTTGCGAGTTTGTTGGGACATGCCTTGGTTGAGCATTGTACTAATTTGCTAGGGAAGTTATGTTCTAATGTGGCCATGCTTTTCTGGAGAATTTGGAGCGCTTGCAACAGCGTGCTGCAGGCAGGAGACAAGGTAAACACTAAACACAAGCTATCATAAAGTGCAACTATAGGGCGGGTTTGATTCACCTCTGAGCCGGTTTTGGCTTGTATGTACTATAGTAACTAGTTTTTAAATAGAGCGTTTTTTAAAACGGGGTCAACAAAAAAATTATAGAAAAAGGTGTACTGAGTTCAGCTGTACCAGCTAATATAGCATGCTGCATACTGCTTCTCATGAACAGTTAGAATTCAAAAATTTAAGTCACAAGCTATAAATCACAGTCAAAAAGAACCCACTCATAATCTTCAAAATTTTCGATCCCTTGCAACGAAGGCTGCATTGCATCATTGCATGGATATGGCTTGCTGCCAGCCAGTGCTCAGCTTCTTCCCAAGGATGGAAATTTGCCAGCTGGCAGAGCAGAGGAGCAACGCAGGGCTCAAGCAACCTTATGGATAATGTTTGGGTTCAAGAAGATTGTTCTTCCCAAGATTCATTTGATAGCTTAATGTTTGATCGATTGGATTTACATAGGTTTTCCTTTTCGATAACACGCTACTCACATGGGCCTGGAGGCTACGGTGAAGTGATCCAATTTACTAATTGCCACCCTGCTTGCTCCTTGCTCGGTGCTCGATCTATAATCTGTATACTTATTTGTGGTTAAATTCATATTATAGTTGTAAGGATTTTGGTGGTATACTTCGTCTCATATGCAACTATTTGCATACAATTTAGCCGAAATGAAGAACCATACCATCCCCTCGTTTCTAAACGTTGCCTTATTATTTTATACAAGGTCGAAAGAAAAATGTTTTTCTCAAAATGAAGGGACTGTCTGTATATCATCTGGTTGTCTTTTCCTTAAAAATCAGTCATTTTTAGAAAGTTGGATTGAAATCCAACGGTCCACATCCGTCCTTGTTTCTGTGCAAACTCCCAAATTGGATCTAGTCGTGCATTGCTCTCGATCATGCTTGTCACCGCCCTTGCCTACCCTCCCCTACCCCGTCACTTCCAGCCTCCTCCCCGACGCCCCCTGGTGTCGCCATGGCCTATTGGCATACCCTGTTCTTGGCGCCTCCCGCACGATTACCGACGCTGAGGGAGGCTTCGGTGCCACCTATCTCCTCTACCACCACCAAGCCCCCTCCTCCTCCATCCGACGTTCTTTCCCGTCTACACTAGCTTGCTGTCACTGGATCCACTATAGGGATACGGGTAGACTACACTAGCGTATATTAAAATTTTCTACCACGTAAATCAGCAAACCATGTGAGTAAAAGATCATAGATCATTATCACTAGATGCGCAATGCAGCGGAAGTAGAGTTGAAGCGGCCGGTTCAATGAAGTGTGCGTTGATGTAGTAGAAGAAGTTGATCATTCTTTGGCCAACCGTCTCCTCCTCGCGATCGTCCTAATCAGCACCACAGTGGCAGTAGCATCTCTACTGAGGTCCACACATCCAAGGATAGAACATTGTGCGTAGTTGGCTAGCACCAGCGCGCATGGCAGGGGTTATGAGAGGTGACAGTTAGGGTTTCGATGGATGTGTCTCGGGATACCTCTCTCAGCTCCACACCTCCCTTTATATCGCTTCCAATTGGATCCTTATCTTATACGATCAGATATCGTATCCCACCTAGAAAGGCTCAGGCTAGATCTTTATCCAATACGAGTAGAGATCATATCCCACTTGGAGTCTATCATCCTGACCCTTATCGTTCTGACCCATTAAGTGTGTGATCCTGTAGGCTCATGTATATGGCCATGGGTTGAAAACTCTTTTCTGGTCTATAAGTCGGTAGCAGTCCCTAGTAGGATTAACAATTCTCAAATATACATAAAGACCATATCAAACGAACCTATATAGTGCTTATGTACCGATTCCTTTGCCTCATGATACTGGATCGATCTCAAGGCGAAAAGCGTGATATCCTATGATAGCTCGATCATTCACCGGAGCCTGTAGTGGATTATTCAGTTGTGATTGACTTCTCAACCATATTCGACATGACCATGCACTTCCTTAATCCAACCACATCGAGGGTTCTAGAGATATCTCTTCCGTTATATAAGAGAGGTAAATTCCATCTTGATCGCTCACATTCCTCCATATGTTTCATAGTAAACCTAAAAGCTACATTTATGACCATCTAGCACTGCTACAAAAAGGGTCATTCTGAACACCTCATCACAGACAGTTCAACACAAACCATCAGTGATAAAGTTATCACAGACGATTTTACAATATGGACCATTTAAGTTCACTGCGATGAAAGAACCGTCTATGATGACCTGCTTATCACAGACAGTTTTTATTTTGAACTGTTTGTAATACATCATAGACGGCTCAGAACAAAAACCTTCTGTGATATCTGTACCTATCACAGACTGTTCTTTACCTAGAATTATCTGTGATAATTGTAACACCCCGCCCATCTTCTGGGCCCAGAATGCTACCACCATTGCATACTTTTACCTTTTTTCAACTGCTAGTTATTTTAAGCAAACTCTACTTTATTCATAATGCAGCGACCACTTTACAACATATCATTTTAAGCAACTATTCTAGTATACTAGTGGAATTTTAACATGCTACCCAAAAGCTAATATGCAAAGTGATGCTAATACGTGAAGTTATTCGTGTGCTACTCCCGCCCGTGCATGACATCCTCAACGGTCACCTAAAAAAATAATAAAGCAATGGTGAGTCCAAAGACTCAGCAAGTTCAAAGGAAAACAATAAATAATAGGTTCACGAATTAGTCCATAACCATCACAGTTTCAATAACCACTTGTTTCCATTTAATCTCTTTACACTACTACAAAACATGGATACTGTAATACATTCCTGTATCACATTCGTCAATGTGTTACAAAGAAATTTCATAGTAACATAAAACAATGTGTTACAGACAATGGTTGTAACACAAAGCACTTGTTTTATAAAAATGTGTTACTGAGAACAATTATAGTAACACAAAATTAATGTTACAAGTAAAATGTTACAAAGATTGTACTATGTTGTAACACATAAATGGAACATGTAAAATGTGTGCCAAATATATACCCTATAGTAACACAAAACAATGTTACAACTAAAGTGTTACAAAGAAACATATATATGTGACCTTCCAATTCATGGTCTGCAAGTACGTCGCAGTCGGTGTCGTCTTGATTGTTAGGCAATCACATCGTGGTCCTCACATGACCCTTGAGCAGCAACTATTAGGCAATTGAAAATGTCGTGTAGTTGCTGGAGCCCACTTCCAAACTGTTGGGTTGAGCACAAGCTACGCTATAGATATATCGTGATCATGAGAGGAACAAGTACGACGGGAGGAAACATGGGAAAACAAAAAAACTACGTAAAATTAAATAGGAGAATAGTAGAATTCTTTTGATTGTGTGGGCGATCACTACTTACCTCCTCCCTACAATTATATAAGGTGATATAAACTTTATCTTTTAGGTTGATAAGAAAATCAAATAGATTTGAACTCATTTTCACATGATCTCGCTTTCTATGCTCCAATGCCGAGTGCAAACATTTATTGGTTCCGAGTCTAACAAAAAAGCTATGAAAAAAACAGTTCTCTCTCTACTTCTTTCAAGCTCTGAGAAGAGAATAAACCATCTTATCTTTTCATCTCAGTCACAATGCCATCTCCAACACTTATCCTTATATAACAGTAAACCTAATTTGAATTCAAAATGAAATATTCTTCAGCCACACGCTTTTCTGATCCAACAGATCAACCAATCTAACTTGGTTATTGTGAAGAATTGTGATAGATACTGGCAGGTATGGTAGTAAAACAAATTGTTAAATCAAAAGAGTAATCATTGGACAAAAAATTGACTCATGATATATATTTCTATGCAAGAGGCAATGTTGTAGAATGCCTAAAAAGGCCACAAAGAAGGCATTTAAGTACGGCCTACAACAATGTTTGAGACAATTTAAAAAATGCCTTCACAAAAGCACCAGGCAAGGTGTTTATGAGTTGATATCTAGAATAGCATGAACCATCATCTAGACCATTTTACATATAGCATATGAACTCCAAAAGACTTGGAGAACAAAAAAAAAGCCATGTATGCTCTCCAACTTCGCGACCATGCATCGATCATACTTAAGAGCTGGAACAAAGTCACTAGGGATGCCACAAAACATCAGTAATCTGCAATGCCATAAAAATAAAATATTAAAATAATGTTGCTATACTACATTTGTAAAAAACAATAAAGGATATGAAACTAAGACAATTTCAATATATGTTGTGCCAGACTTATTATAAATAACTATATCAATATAGCTATAACTACTGACGTTAAGTGACTAGTCTATACCAACATGAGCAAATTGCCTCCAATGTCTCCCTTGTCAGGCCGTACACCTATTAAAAACCTATAAAAAGAAACATGGTTAACCATCAGATCACCTGCAAATTGTCGGTTCCTTTATACAATTTCATTACACTATTATATAGGTATAGTTTTATATTGTTACAATCATGCCATTGACCATCCCCAATAAATTCCATTGATATAAATTACCATTATAGTAGAAATTAAATAAACTTTAGAAGAACTTATACAATTAAACAGAGCAGAAAAGGAAGGAACACAAACCATTGAAGAAACAAGTTTGCTCAATGAATATTTATGGAACTGTAGCTCATGAACTATTATTGGTCATTCAATCCACTGGTGCTAGCATCCACTGTGGTTCCCTCAATGTCTCTTCTGACCCATTGATGCCTAATATTTGAATTATTGAACAAATCTCCAAGGTGTGTGACATGGAATGACTCGTTTTCTACATCATCTTCCCATTCCTCACAACCTGTGTCATATGTATCTCTTGGTTTCATCTTCATTACCACAGACCACCCAGGATTATTTTGGTCTTCAACATAAAACACCTGGTCAGCTTGGTTAGGAAAAATGTATGGTTCATGACCAATCTTTTCTCCTGTATGTATCAGGTGTGAGAAATTGACAAGTGTGTACCCATACTTGTCCGTTTTTATTCCTCTTTTAGAAAGTACATCAACCCATTCACATTTGAAAAGTACGACAGAAAAATTCCCAGAGTAGTTCAGCTCAATAATATCAATTATTCTCCCATAGTAAGTCACATCACCTAAAACTGGTGTGGCATCACTTGCACTGGCATAACTTGATGTTTTTGCAGTTAGGACTACACCACTGTTTTGTGTCACCCCATCCACCGTTTGGGCCTAAAACGGAAACCTCGACTATTCAAAGCACGATACCTTTTTGCCGCCTCAACTGGGCCACGAGCTAGCCATCTAATGTCATCTTTAACACCGTCAATGCCATTTTCCCTCTCTAACTTCATTATCTGTACATTTATTCAAGTTTAGTTTTATACTTTAGTTTTAGATTTAAAGTATATTGAGATAAGGTACTTACATGACATCGAAACCACTGATGGAACTTCTCATTTTGGATTTTCTCAACATCTCTATGGCTGGCTCGACGTCCCTTATTTTTTTTTCAATCATCTCTTTAGCATGAGCTCTGCAATAGACCTTGTAAGAAAATTTGTGCAAATTTTTTTTTATGTTTATGTGTTTGAGACATTACCTAAGGTATGGATTGACATCAGAACAATTGAATAACACATATCTATGTGCTTGTACTTTAGCCAAACCTCTTATGACATAACTACTTGGCTTCCCAAGTGGTTTCCCAGGATGAGGAAAAAGAGTTGATGCCTGTCTAGTAGAACATCCGAGTGTTTCATCATTATCATCGTTATGCGAAAGCCTATTAGACAAGGCCTCAAAACAATCAAGAAATGTTGAACAAAATGCCATAGCCTCTTTTGCCAAAACCGATTCAGCAATGGAGCCCTCCGGACGAGCTTTGTTTCTCACATTTGACTTCAAATCACCAAGATACCTACACAGAATAGTATACGGATAAAACATTAAATAATCATGGAAATAGAAGGTAGAAAATATGACACTTCATTTATTAAGGAAAACATACCTTTCCACAAAATACATTGATCGATAACAGACAGGACCACCTATTTTTGCCTCTGTTGCTAAGTGAAGAACTAGATGCACCATAATAGTAAAAAAACCCTGGCGGGAATATCATCTCCATCCGACATATCGTCATGATAATTCGCTCCTCTAGCTTCTCAAGTTCATCCATGTGGAGAACTTTTGCATTTAGTTCTCTAAAATACCCGCATAGATCAAATAAGACAGATGTAACTTCATCTGGGAGAAGACCTCTCAATGCAAGTGGCATAAGTTGTTGCATTAGTATGTGGCAGTCATGACTTTTTAAGCCTGAAATTTTTGCTTGAGCAACATTTATTTTTAACTGAATCGTCCTGTACAGTCCATTGCTCGAGCATACAGCTGCCATTTACATTAACGACTCATCGTATGCATAGTGTAAAACATACACGTACAAGTGCTATATATGCTGCTCTAGGCAACCTAAAAAAAACGAAGGAAGAAATCCCAGGCCACAACAATCTGACGGCCAGGATTCACCTATCGACCCGCATCAACGGCCTTCCGCACCCCAGCCATCTCCGGCAACCTCCCGTCACCGCTCCGGCGGCCACCGGCCACCGCCGCTGTCTCCTTCTCCTTCCTCTCCGCCGCCGTCGCCCGGAGCTCCTCCACCTCCCTTCTCAGATTGACGTTCTCCCTCCTCACCTTCTCCACCGCTTCCTTCTCTTGCGCTGCCCTCTCCGGCGGCGGCTGCTTCGCCCGCTTCTCCACCGTCACCTTGCCGAGAAACAGGAACGGCAGCCTCCGTAGCGCCACCCCGGCCGCGCCCGCCTCCCCGCCGGCGGTCACCTCGGCGGGTATCCTCACCCCCCACCGGACCCTAACCGCCGCGTCGCCGCCGCGAACCGGCACGACGCTCCTCATCGTCACCTCCGACGCCGACGCGCTGCCGCCAGCCGTCGGCGCCGACGACACGCCTCCGCTGGCGGCGGACTCGAACCGCTTGCGCACGGCGAAGTCGCCGAGCGAGGGCTTCAGGACGAGCGAGAAGGTGACGGCGCCGGCGGTGCTGACCTCGACGGCCATGGTGATGGGGGAGCCGCCGGACTGGGAGGGGGAGCCGCCGGGGCCGGAGCCGAGGACAAGGGAGAGGGAGAGCGGGGTGAGGCGGTTGGGCGCGTAGGAGAGGCGGAGCGAGGGGAGGGCCGGGGCGGCGGTGGCGAGGGAGAGGCGGAGGTCGGCGGGGTCGCCGGCGGTGAGGGAGGCGACGGCGGGGACGGAGAAGAGTGCGACGGGGAGCTTCGCGCGGAGCAGCGGCGCCGCGTCGTCGCGGAGCTTGAGCGAGGCCTTCATGGCTCCGGGGCCGAGCGGGGCATGACCGGCCGCTGGACGGACGCGCTGCACTGGTACGTCGATCGCTGGGTGGCACGTCGCCGGCGACGATGGAGTCGAGCCGTTGGGTTTGATTCGTCTCGCGGTGAGGTGTTGTTTAACTGGCACCGGAGCGGGGGGGCGCTTGTGACACGTGGACGTGCATGCGCCTCTAGTAGGCGAGAGCTGCGGATTACGTGGAGGCGAGCGAGCTCCGGTTGGTTTGTGGTCATGGGCGTCGCGGATTGCACCGTGTGCTGTCGTTGGTGGCCACGCGTGAGTAATCAGGGAGGGTATGTTGCACAGGTGAGCTAGCAATTGTGTATCTAGAAAATTGTACAGGTGTGCTGTTTTTACTAGGGATAAAAAGTAGATACGAATTATTCGGTTACCGTATTCGATAGGATGTGAATATAGTATATATTTTTCTATCCGATTAACAATTTTTATTCTATTCGTATTTGAATTCGAATTTGTATAAAAAATATGGATGCAAATATGGTATGGACTTTTACCATCCGAAATGTTATTTTATCCGGACTATCCGTATCCGTATTCGACAAAGCAATATACATATTTTATTATAATATGACTAATTAATTGGACAAGTTTTTTTAATTGAACATGAATTCGTGTTTCTTTAGGTGAAGTAAATGAATTAGAATGATTAAGCGTGATTGTACGAGGATAAAATGTCATAAATGTCTTCATACTACATAAATTATGAGGATATTTGGATCCGACCGAATTGAGTATATATTTGATTCGAATTCGTATTCGACATTTGTCCAATCCGTATTTGCATATGAAGTTTGGTCGATTTGTATTCGAATTCGAGAAAAAATATGGATACGAATATGATTTGAGCACTATCCGATCCGTTTCCACCCCTAGTTTTTACCTTTTTTCATTTTAGGAAGAGTGTTTCTACCTTCTAGCCTATCAGGTGTGCTATCCTTGCATTTACGAGTCTATCAAGGTGTCTTTAAAAAATCCTTAAGAAAAAGGAAACTAATAGCACTCATACGTCCGAACACTGATGTGACTTTAAGCCACCTATTCTTCAATCCTTATCCACTTGTTCTTGTTGGTCTTTTTCACCCACAACTCTCCTGTTTCTCCCTCTTGAGACTCTCGACTGCTCTAACAAAATTTAACTGAGCCGTCGCCATTGAGCACTCCGACAAGCTATGGCTTAGTGTCTCTTCGCCATGCACAACCGAGCGACCTCCTTTCTACGCTGTCTACATGCATGACTGAGCTTTACCACAACCGTACGCGGCCTCCATGAGCGCTGAAGTGAGTTGAGCTCTCCTGCCGCAAGGCGAGGCATTTGAGACCTCAACAAGCGTCGATGAGGCTAGCCTAGATCCGCCGTTGCTTGGCATGGTCTGATCATCCGTACACCATTGCTACTAAAGGCTCCTCCTAGCAACGCAGCTATCATCCGAGGACCAATGCCGAGTAAATGGTTGTGATGAAGTGGTCGTTTGTGCACTTTTCGTCTTCTCCTTTGATCTTGTCGATTGTTGCAACAAGTAAATCATGTTGCAACAAGTAAATCATGTTGCAACTATTTTTTCTGAATATTGCAAACTTGTGCACCTCGCCTAAAATTATTTTTTAGTAAGAAAATTGCTGTAACCATAGTTACTATTTGTTGCAACTACATTTTCTTTTTGTTACAACAAGAATTTTTTTGGTTGCATTAGTTATGTCAATTTGTTGTAGCTAGATAATTTTTTTATTGCAGTCGGTATTTGCTGATGTTGTAATAGGTATTTGTTGATGTTGCATCAAACTCCTTATGTGTTGAATCATGGTGTTGGGTTGTATCCTTGCAATATGAAGTTGTTTTGTTGTGAATATTCGATTTTTTTAGTCCACTCCACATGCTCCAGCAATGTGTCCTTTGTGAGCTCGCACGTCATCATAAGTGGCACTCGAGCTCCGCCACTAATGCCAAGCATGGCCTCTGTGAGATCCGTAGCCACTAGGCACAATCTTTGATAGGCCGTCATGGCAAGCCGAGCTCCGAGCCTTGGGTTCCTCACCATTATCCATGTGTCTCCTCATCCAGCGGTAGGCATTCTGCATAGTGGAAGAGAAGCAGGTGGAGATCATCGTTCATCGAACCAATAGTGCAGCATCGAACGATGAAAGTGAGCATACGGAGCTAGCATCTGGACCGGATGTCTAGGCGCTAGTCACTCTAAAAAAAGTGTGTATCTCTGTTGTTCTACAGTAGGCTAATTAAATTGGCTGTTGTTCTACAGTAGACTAATTAAATTGATTATAGTGGCACATGGAGAAGGCTCACACTTTTGGTATTGCTAGTGATATGATGCCACAAGAACTACTTCCTCTAGCAATAAAAGAATATCATTTTGGGTATGGGTTGTAAAGAAGCTCAAGATTCGCAAGCTGCGCAAGCTTGACTCGCTCTAGGCTTGATTCGAGCTTGGCTCGAATTCTAAACAAGCCGAGCTCGAGCTTGATCTCGAGCTCATGAGCTTCAATGAGCTCAACTCGTTAGGGTTCAATTCAAGATTGAATATTAATGCATATTACCTCCTACCGAGCTTATTCAAATCGAGCTCGAGCTTTTCCTATTGTTGAAAATTTATGCATGTTGTATTGTTTTGACTAACATTGAGCTTAGTCGAGGCGAGCTCGAGGTTTTCTTATTGTTGAAAATTTGTACATGTTAAATTGTTTTGATTGTTATCAAGCTTACTTGACCCGAACTCAAGCCTACTCGAGCTTGGGCCGAGCTGAGCTTGAGTCTAGATCCAGGCTTAGATCCCAACTCAGGCTCGCTCAAGATTGGGGGGCCTGGCTCGCTCGAGCTTAGCTTGTTTATATCCTTAGGTGTAGTCAAATATTCTAAACTTTTCAATATATACAAAGAGAGAGAGAGAATACATTTTACTCTCATGTGTAGTTACTCCCACCTATGATATACCGCCTAAATGAAATTTACATACTCCTTTATCACTTTAGGTATACTTATATAGTAATTATACGATACTCCAATGCCAGCCACATGAAAAAATTGCAAAGGAGTGCATAGTTTTTGGTATATTTTGCTAATACATTCATATTTGTACATAAAAAAAGAGTATGTTCAAAAAACTGTACATACCACCTTAAAAAAAGTATGCATGCCACTTAGTCGCTTAGATGGTTTTATATACTCATATACTACATATACATACCCTTTGTTGCATTAGATGCTCCCTACTTTGCGAGATACGACATAAACAATATCTACACCCGGGAGTAGACAAGGGCTTATATATATATGGGGGAAGTATACTGTGCATTCGTGCACACAAAAGGATCTGACGCGTTGGCGCTACATTAGTGGCCCGGATGAAGCTTAAGGCTTTGTGCGTTTACACCCTCGCGTGCTAGTGCTGGTTGTCTTGCTTCCCCCGCGCCACCAAAGCATCCGAGCGCCCGAGCCCTCCCCCAATCCCTAGCCTTAGAAGCCACCAACGACGCTAGCAAGGAGGGTGCGCCCCTGTGAAAAATCAACCCCCACGTGCCTCAAAGCCACTGACCTGTCGGACCCTAGGTTTAGCAACCCAGAAACCTCTGTGATTCCATCACATTAAGCCCTGGATTAGTAGATAGTGCTCATAGATGCATTACTGTGTATCAAAAATATATCATGCCGAAGCGTAGATAATACAGTAACAACTTACACATGGGCCGATCAGGTCAAAATTAATAAAATGCAGCAGTGGAAACTTTACACAGTGGGACCCTCAGGACTTGCCCACAGGTAGACAACTGGGGTTCGCGACCTAGTTCTTGCCCTCTTCATCTGCCAGCTCTATCGATCCCATTAAGACATCGTAGGGCCTGATCTTTTTATTATTGACTGAATGATGGTAATTGAGCAACAGTGAGTACAACAGTAAAGAAGATATACTATATCAATTTGATATAGAATTTTATAGCAAGACTAATTTTCCAAAAGTGGTTTTGAAATACCCTTTTTTTGCAAAGGTATCCTAGCCTCCACCAATATCACAATATCAATCAGCGGATTAATTTATTCCCATATTCTTCTATTCGTAGGCTTATAATCCTTGGCCTTGTTAATTTTGCTTCCACTTGACTAAATCAAGGCTATCTTGCTTAATCACAGCATTACTGTTGTCTAAATCTCCAAGCAGTGGGTGTTGTCATTTATCTGATTCACCAATCATATAACTTCTATTGTATTATTCATAGTCTTATTAATCAAATCAAGGTTACCTATTTTTCACATGAATATCAATTTTCACCATAAATTCATAAATTCAATCCTGGATTCACTATTTGACAATCCCATTCAACTTTATTTTTGAGCGATACTCCAACATATTTACTTATAAATCCACCAGTACCATTTGTATTATGGTTTCTTAATAATCCAGTCTTTTCCATCATTGATGCATACTCATAATCTGTTTATCATGTGATCAACCCCACTATCTACATCTTGTCCCAAATAACTTTATTGTCATAGATGTCCATCGAGAACAATGTTTATTAATCAACTCCATAATTCAATGGTTATCATTACTTCTTCCAATTTTATCAGAAATTCCAATGATCTATCCAGTAATCATCTATATTCTGTTATCCCACCATTGTAAACATCCACCGAGAATTGTACTATTTATCAAAGTGTAATTCAATAATTATAATCACACTTCCCTCCTCTTTATTTTGGAATTAAACCACCCCATTAATCTAGTTAATTCAATCATACAAACTCCACCAATTTATTCAACCAAAATTCATAGTATTGTTTCTTTCAGATGATCAACATGGATCCACAAATATTGTATAGGTATACATACTTGAGAAACCAAGGCGATTTTTTGGAATAAATTTTGTAAGTGGTTAAATTTTTGAAATTTTCCTCAAAATATCAGGTTTGCTAAAATGGGTTTGAAAATGAACTTTATAAATAATTTGATAGTTGAACTTCCAAGGATAAAACATCATTTGAAAAATAAATTATCAATTTAAGCTTGTGATTTTGGTCCAAAGTAGGTTTTCGAAAGGAGTTTACAAGAGGAGTTCTGGACCTTTATCATTTGAATCTGGGATAAGAGAGCTTCAGAACTAAGAATGGTCATGACAGTATATAGATGAGAGGGAATCATCTAAGAGAGATGAGTATGAGCAATACTACTTATATTTCTGGAAATAGATTTAAAAGGAATAATTATGTTTACAAAACTAACGACCATGCTAACTAAGGTCACGACCTATAGTCGATATGGTCTGATACCAGCCCTATTGGACCCCATGTTTAGCAACCAAGAACCCTCTGTGATTCCACCACACTATGCCCGGGATCAATAGATAGTGTTCACAGATGCATTATTGTGTATCAAAAATATATCATGCGGAAGCGTAGATAATACATTAACAACTTACTCGTGGGCTAATCAGGCCGAAATCAATAAAATGCAGCTGCGAAAACTTCACATAGTAGGACCCTCAAGACTTACCCACAGACAGCCAACTGGGGTTCACGACCTAGTTCTTAACTTCTTCATCTTCCAGTTCTATTGATCCCCTTAAGAGACCGTAGGACTTGATCTTCTTTTTCTTATTGATTGAATGATGGTAATTGAGCAACAGTGAGTACAATGATACTCAGCAAGCCACCATACAGAATGCAAATAATAATAGATGCAAGGCTGTCAAGTGAGGCTTGAGGTTCCTTTGGTTGCCAAAAGCATTGTTTGGAAAATACAATAAATAGAAAAACTTCTAAGACTTAGCGGTTTTAACTGAAACATATTTTCTAAAGTTGATATGAGAATGCAATATTAATTATAGCCCAGGTTACATCCACCTTTTACAATACATGGTTACCTCCACCAAATGCTAGTTTTCACCACTGGAGTATAGTTCCTTCCAGGAAAAATCAAAGTTAGGTTTACCTCCGTCTGACTAGTTTTTATCCTATCCACAAAGATTTTTGAAATAGAACTAACTCGAGAAAGTTCCCATATTCACCATTGACCATGGGCACGGCTATCCGAATAGTTTATACTCTATAGAGACTATATATCTTTACCCACAAGAGACAATCAACTCGACGGGCCTACGTGATTCCTTGGTTACGCAGATTGAGAGATTAACACGAGGCCTTTACAATATCTCGCCCCCTAGCATCTCACCTCTGTGGGCTTATCCCTCATGAAGAAGGCCCCATAAGTTGTGAGGGATGTTCCATCATAGATTAGCACAGTCAGACTCCACTCTCCACAAACGCTAGTCCTGGCAAACATCACTCTCCACTTAGTGTCCCATTCAGGCCGAATCTTCACTATCCTCCTGCACCTATCCCCTAGGAGATGAATTCGAGGGTCTAGTAAATTATTCAGTCAAGCCCACACTTTGCCAACTTGTGGTAGTACTGTTTTACATAAGGAGGTCATCACATGATTAAGTGCTTAATTTATCTAGGTGGTTCATACCACAAACCACAATTTCTCATGCGACATCAGCACCAGCCTCTCTTACCATCCGCCCAAACAGGTATAGTAGGTTTTTAGGGTTGTCAAATTATCAATCACTTACATCCCATGACTGTCCCAAAATAAGCTTTCATGTTTAAAAGTTGATGATCAGGGCAAACTAGTGCCCTAGACATGACAAGACTAGCATAGTATTCAATATGACTTATAGCTAGTAAAGTTATCATTAACATCTATGGTGATGAGGATCAGGTGATTCAAGTGTCAATGATGGCATATTAACATTATTCCAGTATCAAGTAGGCATGTAGTTACCTTAAGCTTTGACATACATTTGCATAATAAATTAAGCATGCAATTTGATAATTTAAAGAAATATAATTTTGCATAAAATATATGATCAATATGATCAAAGTGATGACTTGCCTTGCTCAATTTACCGTGGCCCTGATTTTACTCAAAGCCTTCTCGTCAGTGGTCTTGAGTTCCTGGTTTTCGTCTCTTACCTGAACTTGATCCTGCTCGAACTTGTCGTCTCTTCGTGGCATCAACTTCTAATTACGCGACAATCGATTGACAACCAAATAAAATCAAGAACACAAGAAACTCCAATTAAATTCAATTGAGTTTATTTATAATTTGCTATGATTAAGGATATGAGAGAAGATTTGGCAAGTTGCGGGATAGAGACGGAGTCAAATGAATTTTTGAGTGGAAGCGAAGTGACGGAGTAACTTCACTGGGGAGGATAAAAGAGAGATTGATGTTGAAGGACTATTCACAAGAATATGCGCCGTGCCCATGTCGCACTGGACGACAGCCCGTGCCACCTCTGCCCTCGTGCCCATCCAGAGAGTTGACCCCGTCACGTCGCCATCACCTCCAGCGCGCCGCACGAATCCCGCCCAGCCTCGTCGCATTCCCGCCACGAATCCTATTGGTCGTGCGCAGCCCACACGCGCCCGCATGACCATGTTGTCTCGTGCGCCTGCACACCAACATCAATGCCGTGCTGTGCCACGCCCTCCCCTAAGCCAACAACGCCTCCCCTGCTAGAGCTTCACTACCGTGCCACGGCCCTGTGCCAGCTCAAGCCATTGCTTCCTACGAATCACACCATCACTGTCACCTAGCCACACCTCGCTAGGCCCGATCCAAAGCTGCTACCCCCACATCGCGCCACGCCCACGTGCTTGCCTGAGGAGTTGACCCTATCGCGTTGGCCATCACCTCCCCTGTAGTGCCTGCGCGCCGTGCCGCATGGCGACATCGCCTCACCACCTCGCCCCTGTGACATAGTCTATGGCTACAACTTTGCACCGAGCTCCCACTGGCTATAAGGAGCCCTGTTCTCTCCCATTTCTCCCACACCTCCCTCTCTCCCTCCTCCCCTTTCTCCCCAAGCAGGGCGCAGTCGAGTCGCCTCTGTGCCCACACCGGCTGGGGTGGTGTGAACCGTCGTCGCCTCACACCACCCCGGCCACTCCGGCGAACCCCATGGCAATCTGTTCATGTCACGGTGTGTCCCCAAATATCTTCTACCTCCTCCTCTATTTAATTGAAGCTCCACCACCGGAATCTACCGCAGCAACCGTTCTTCTCCAACCCGACCGACGCCGCCATTTCCGCCGCTATTCCCTTCTCGGCGTCGTTCCCTTCTCAATGCTTCTCGGTTCAATTCCCTCTTATGGGAGCATCCCCTCAGCGCCCTGAGGCTTTTGCACCCACCGGCTGACGCCCTCTGTCTCCCGAGCTCCCCCCAATGGCGACCCGACCACGCTGCCGCCTGTGCACATTGTCAACCCGCCTCAGCCTTCCTCTGGTTCCACCGACTCCTTGGGTAAGCTCCCTGTGGCTTCCTCTTGCTCATGCTCACCCTGCCCCGCTCTCCCCTCCCTCTGACCACCGGCACCCCCTCTTCACCTCGCCTTTGGCCACACAAGCCATTGCCAAAACACCCTTGGCGTCGACCCAAACTACGCCAACCCCTCCCCTAGCTTCCCTATCCTCTGAGCAAACCATTTCCGTGGTCACCGGCGCCACTCTGGCCACCACTCGCCGGAGATGCCATCGGCTGTGCGCCGCCCCCCTGAGCCCTTCTCTATTTTGGGTGAACCACCACCCCCTCTGTTTCTCCTTGCTCTATCACTCTCCTCTCTTATGACAAGTGGGCCTAGCCAAATAAGAGCATCCGGCTAATGCATGTCTCTGTATTTCCTTTAACTCATAATTAAATTTTGGATTTCTTGTCTAAGAAATATTTAAATGAGCAATGATATAGAATATGATTTGTGAAGAATAATGGAAATAAGAATTTAATTGTAAGATTATAATGAAAGGGTCTATGCAATTAAATTAAAAACTAAAGTTTGGGTACTCTCATGCCAGTAAAGATTAACAAGTCATTCTCATGTAAACAAGGCTATCCCATGAATTGTTTCCCCTTTAAAAGCAATTCTTGCAAAATACTAGTAATTATCATAACTTCAGTAAAAAGAATATCATGACAAAAAGATTAATTATGAAGCTTAATATAGGTTTTACACCCATTTAACCTTGCCTAAGTCCATGACAACCAAGAGAATGGCAATAAAGATAATTAATATAATAATTTGAATAAATGTATCATTAATTTTCACACTCCAAATAGTGAGAGTTTAATCTACCTTGCTTAATAAGACTATCTCTCAAAAATGATTTGCATACCACATATAATATAAGTGTGGTTTGCTCATCTCAAATCATGAAAACTATCTTTTCAAAAGTGCTTAAAATAATTGTGGTAAAGACTTCAATATTTATCTTAAAATGCTAAGATTTAAAATAACAGATGTTTATGATTAAAAATTCTTAAACAACAAAGAGTAACCATTAATCTTTATCTCACATCCAAATCTCCAATCGTTATCTCAAGATTTCAATTTAATGGTTGAGACTAATTAATAATGCAAGAAGTAGCTTTATCAAGAGGAACCCTGTTAATTCATAACTCACCTTTCCAATAAATCGCAACCATTGGTCATTTCTAATAAATTTGTCAATCACCAAAACAATCAAACTTGTTCATAATAACAATTCGGCTAAAATGACCAATTCCATACTTTAATTTAGTTATTAAAAATAATGGTTCATTAAATTGGTAGTTGCAATACCCGATAATATTGCATCATGAGCTATCAAGTTAAATCAACCAATTCGCATTATAAACATCATTTGTGGAACCCGTATCCTAACACAACACTAAGTTTTTAAGCCTCAACAAGTATTATTCAATATCCTGGTTAATCTCTCCCATCCATCTGTAGGCCTTGCCTAACCTATGGAACTTCCTTAATAAACATAAATTAATTAATGCAAGATCGAGCCTCGGTATCTTGCAATCGGCTATGATCTAGCCATACTCCAATCAGCCAGAATTTAAATATTTAAGTCACAAGCGGTAAGTCTAAAAGAACCCATTCAATATCATGTTATAGACTTACGCTCAAGAAACGGAGAAAAATGGGGGGAAAATAGATTGCATTGGTCTCTATTTGTGTGTTATATGTGTTGCAATACCTGATTAATTCAAACAGAATCAGCAAATGTAGCTACGCAGTCTAGCACAGGCACACATTGCTAGATATTGTTCTATAGTTATTAATTGAATATTCGAGTTCCTTGTTGAGCCTGATGATTACCAAAGCTTTTTCATAGTTGCAATAGATTTGAGATGCCTATAAAAATTCTGCTTTCAGTAGGACCTGAGATCATACGTTGGTCTTAACAATATTTTGAGGATCGGGGAAGTGTCAAACGGGAACTCTTGAGGTGCGAGAAATGTAGACCAATCATCGTAGCTTCCCGGTTGCACGAGGAATTGCTGTTTTCCTACCAGCCTCGAACCAGATTGTTCATTCAAAGAACTTCATTTCTGCTGCTTTTCACGCTATCAACTGAGCCTTGCTTTGCGGCCTGAATCTCCTATTTAGGTTACTTCCTCATACGACACCATACCTTATTTAAAAGGGGTTTCCAAACGACTTACAACATTTATGTACGCTACTTGCAGGCACCGTAACCACCAAGCCTTTTTGTATTGGTTTCTGTTTTAATCTTTTACTTAGAAGAGAAGTCTAAAACTAATATGAATACTCGGTTTCTCTAAACAGCTTCACTTTTCTCTTCCGTCTTACTTCGGGATAAGGTAGGAGTCACGGGTGTATCACGCACCTCACTCCTGTCACTCCCATCTCGCGCACACATATCTCCTTCACTTTTCTTATCACTCACATTCTCTTTCTTAGAATCACTTTTTTTTAACCACTACTATTTAATTTTAATAAAAAAATCATTAACCGGATCTAAAATGAACATCCCACAGCTGACTGCCATTCTCGCTAGCTTCATGCCTGTCCACAACATCGACTTCTTAGTTTATTTAATGCATCTCACCGTTTTCTAACTTTGTTCCAACGGTAGTGTAACATTGTGAGCAGATAGCCTTCCTAACGATCATAGTCCTACCTCTGTTTTTTAAGTAAAATCCTAGAATCCCTATGTTAAACCTGATCATTAATATGTTTAAAATTATCTAAATTGACTATATAAAAACTATAAACATTACATTTGTTGTTTAAAATACTTTTATAATATTATAATTTTATTAGTATATAATGAGATATAACTATAAAAATAATGATAAAAATCATATCTCAAAGACCGTAAAGAAATCATCTAAAAAAGAACTACAAAACAATGTTTTGTGAAAAAGACTCGGTCGATTAGTTCGTGCTGTCGGCAACGTCGAACCATTATTTTTCTGCTTTTTTTTAAAAAGCTTATGTTTACTCGTAAGTTACAAATTAGTTACTTTATAATGTCTTGTGATGGTGTACATATATTGTAATACCCCAAATTTGCAAAAGGAAAACATTAGAGGTAAATAGGGGTTTTTGCCGTCAGACCTATCAACTTTTAACGTGTCGATTTAGTATCGCGCGCAGAGGTTCCCAGACCATCCCAGGAAGGTTGGCACCATCTAGAGAGCCGTATAATTAGTGCTCTCAGAGGTTCCCGGACCGCCTAGGGACAGTCGGCACCGTCTCGCGTTTCGGGTGTTCATCATCCGGCAAATTCTATCTTACCTTTTATCGACTTACCGCTGCAGTAAAAACTCCAAAGCCAACATACCCCTTGGACCAAAATGCCCTTGGGCAGTCAAGTATATGAGAGGGGCATGGGAGGGCATCCCGGTCATTTCATAAAATGCAAAGGGCAGCCCCAACCGTGCCCATATATGCTAGTACCATGCAGCCAAGCCGCAATTCTCATCTCATTCCCTCCACAAGGTAAGAACAAAGCCAACCATAGCACACCTTCCACTCCTCACTGCCGAGCCAAGAAAGCCAAAACACAAGCACATCTCCAAGCTCACCACAGAGAAGCCTGAAGAAAGGAGCGCGGAGACGAAGGAATCAAGGTGTCGGCCATCCACCCAGAGCCTCCATCGACGGCCAAGGCACTCTAGGAGGGCTGGACGTTCACCGACCGCAAGCCGATGGTAGCGAATGAGTAGGTCATCCCCATCTCTCCTTCAGGTAGACACCATGAAAGGGGAAGGCCAACAAAAGCTAGAAGTAGAGGGAGAGGGTGGGGGCTACGGGGAAGCAGGCGGCGGTCCAACGACCCGGCGGCCGGCGCAACCGTGCGCCACCGCGTCGCTCGGGGAGGGGGCCGGCCGTTCGGCCGCTCGCGAGGTGGAAGAGGAGGCGGGTAAGGGGGCGGCCGGCAGCGAGCCCAAGGGGCCAGCAAGCCGAGCCACTGCAAGCCACCTTGCCGACGGGGTAGCGCACGGCTGGGGGTCCCCGCACACAAGGGAGAGAGATAGGAGAGAGGGCCGGGGCCGGCGAGCCCCCGCACAGCCGCCGCGCCGGCTCCAGGCGTGAGTGAGGGGCGGAGGGGAGCCGAGAGGCGGGGAAGGCCAGCGGGGGAGGAGGAGGCCGGCGCACGGGCTGGAGAGGGCCTCACGGCCGGGTTGAGATGGGGGAGAAAACGAAAAAGGGGAGGAGGAAGGTAGAGGGGGGTGGCGGGAGGGGCCGCTGGCGGTGAGGGGGTCGCCGGCTGGCCTTGCGCGCCGCCCCTGGGAAGGCCCCATTTGGCCGAATGGGGATAGAGGAGAGAGAGAGCCAGGGGAGGAAGGGAAAAAAGGAGGGGGCCGGCCGGGTAGGTGAGAAAAGGAAGAGAAAGAAAAAGAGAAAGAAAAGAAAGAAAGAGAAGAGAAGGAAAAAGAGAAAAGAGGAAAAAAAGAAGAAAAGAAAAGAGGAGAAAAAGAAAGAGAGAAAAAAAATGGGTTCGGCACCTGCATGACAGGTCCCTCAAAACCCAGGCGTTTACGCCAGTGATCGGGATTTGCGCTTAGAGTCATTGTTCTCCGTTTACGCTCTGGTTTCTTGTTTTGCCGTTGAGTCGGGTTAACATGTACGCAGGTGGTGGTCCCGGGTCGAAGCCGTCCACGCATCATCCCCGAGGCTAACCAGGCAAGTGCATTGTAAAGCGGTGAATTCGGGTAGTGATTTCGGTTAAATTGAATGATTTGGGGTAAGTTTACCTTTTCCGGGTATATATTGAGAAAAGATGAATGATGAACGTTAAGACATGTCAAGTTGAAATGCATAAATGAACTTGCAAGGGCATGGTAGAACAGTGGATTGCGGTGAATGATTGATATTTTTATGTCTTTCGTGCCATGTTCTACAGTGACTTATGATTTTGTGCTAATCGTACTTTGATAAGTGTTGCTCATGGTTAAGTGTCAACAGTGACAGCATGTTGCATTACGCATTGCACTCATACACAGACAACATGACCTACTTCGGTAGGTACTCCACGGGAGTGGAGCTTGGAACCCTGTATGAAAGAGGACGGGGATTGAGTGGTTCATCGACGGGTGAACACTCCGCTTTACCGGTATGAGCTACAGTTACAGATGCATTACATATGCATTGCATTACATTGCATGAAGACAGAACAGAACAGTGATACAGTTATAGATGCATTGTATTGCATAAAAGAGTTATTAATGAAACAGATACAGAGATGGGAGGTGATAACAGTAAAATGACTACAGAGATAGTGATGTGTAGTTCACAGAAATGGGAGGTAATAGCTACAGAAATAGTGATGTGTAGCTCACAGAAATGGGACGTGATGATAGTAGAATAGTACAGAGATAGTGATGAGTAGCTCACAGAAATGAGAAATGATGACAGTAGAATAGCTACAGAGATAGTGAGGTGCAGTCCACAGAGATGGGAAGTAATAACCGTTAATCAGTATAGGCTAAAGAGTTGAGAAAGAAGTGCGTGTGCATGTGCATGATAAACAGTTCATTAGAACGTAAAGTGGTTAAGGGGAAAAGTGGTTAAATGGAAAAGTGGGTAGATGGAAAAGTGGTTAATGAAACTGGAATGATTATGGTCTAATGAATGAACCTGTTATTTACTGTTTTGATTTGTACTTGCTGAGTCGGTGGACTCAGCCTTGCTTTGTTGATGTTTTTAGGTGACCGTTGAGGACGACATGCACGGGCGGGAGTAGCACATGGTTAACCGGCACGGACCAGCAGCACTCTTGCATCACCTTTGTCAATGTACTTTAGCTGTTACTAGGCTAGAGTAACTGTCAAAAATGCTACGGTGTATCTAAATGCAGTACAATAAATAACGTTAGTGTTGGTTTTAAATTCTCCTAGTGTTGTTGTAATGGTAAGTGTAGGCAGAGGTGGTAGCATCTTGGCCCAATGAGTGGGCGGGGTGTTACATATATTGTGTAACATGTACATGAAGTGTAAAGTATAGACCGGAAATTAAATTTCTTACCATGATAGTTTGTCATAATCTTGGCAGGTAAATTGGCTATATTGAATAGTAATACAAATACATATACAATTAAGGAGATGTCTAGGCAGATTCGAGTGTTTTTATGGTTCAGAGTACTCAAAATTTTTCTTATATATGGAGCATTTTTTGCCCATATTTACAATATTTTTCACCCATGTATGTAATATTTTCCTTTATGTGCAACATTTTTTTTTCTATATATGCAATATTTTATAGCCGAGAAATATTGCATATATGTGAAAATGTTATATATATATAAATGAAAAATGTTATAAACATGATAAAAATACTGTATGCATGAAAAAAACTGAATGCTCCGAGTAAAAAAAAAAAAACTCGGGTGTCATTTACTAATTCGCTCCGACTAAAAAACACTCGACCTAACGGATAGTTTGAAAACAGCAGAGGTGCAACGGTAATTTTCCATAAACCACAAGCACCTTCCCTTCTTCTCCCCCCTCCCTCGGCTTCTCCCACCTCCGTCTCCAGCTCGAGGTCGCGCCCCAAACCCTAGCCGTGGCGCCGACGACGAGAGCCGATCCTCTCCATCTTCAGCGCTGAGGCGCTCTACTGCCCGATTTCGGCTCCGCCGTGGGTCGAGATGACGACCTCGCCTCCGCCTCCTGCGGTCCGAACCCTGGTGGCCTCGTGCTCGCGATACGAAGCTGGTCACAGCCCTGACTCCCTTGATCGTGCTTGAAGCCTTGAAGGCGCCGGAGAGGAGAGGATGGCCGACAAGGACCTCCGCAGCCGCTTCCCCCGCCGCCGCCTCGGGTCGGAATCCCTCGCGCCCGCGATTGCGAACCGAACCGTCGGTCAGGATCTGGCTTACTTGCTGCCGTTTGACGGCGCCGGAGGAGCGAGGCAACCCTCTTCACCGCCGCCGCCTCTGCCGCGGGAGTATTCTCCACCGCCTCTGCTTCCACCGCGCGCGTCGCTGCGAGGTACGCCCCCCCCCCCCCCCATCCCACCCCCACGAGACCCGTTAAGCCGCCGCTGGCGAGCGCGCGTGTACACCTGAATTGGAGTGTTTCCTCGTCCGAATCGAACGAATTCGGTTGCCTTGCGTCTCCTTGCGTGTTTAATTTGCGCAGGTTTCAGATGGTTTAGTGGGCTTCTCTTGGTGATTCGCAAATGTAGGTTGGGGTTCTACTCGAAGACTCCCAGGTCGTTCTATATTTTTCATGTTTCGGGTTGGGAATTGCCAGTTTGGTGCTTTGTTAATGGTTTTCTTGGTAGAGTTATTTAAGCTTGTGTTTGGTTGGGTGAACCAGGGTGAATGCGATGGGATGGTACATGATCCAGTGAATTTGCTAGTGTTGGCCTGCTGATGCATGTTTATAGTGCGTAAGTTTGATTCGCATACGCTTTTTGCTCCAGAGAAGAAAAACGGGATTTTGATGTGGTTGACGGGCAGGAGGAAAGGTTCGTGCTGTGAATTTTTCCAATATTGATGTTTGTTCATGGAATTCAAATCTAAGTTATTCACTTCATGATGGGGTGATCTGTCTCCTTTCTTTATTCTAGTTCAATCACTTCCTTTATTGCTTATATCGTATCTCCGAGGTAGACTTCTTTTGCCACATACCTATGTGGATACCTTGGACTTTCCTATTGCGTACAGGCTGATGCCAAAGAGGGGGGTTTTGCGTTAGATTATCCTATCCTTTTGTAATATTTTCTTGTCCTCTTGAATGCCAAAGTGGAGAAAA
Organism: Dendrocalamus latiflorus; assembly: GCA_017311315.1. NCBI lineage: Eukaryota > Viridiplantae > Streptophyta > Magnoliopsida > Poales > Poaceae > Dendrocalamus > Dendrocalamus latiflorus. The sequence goes on from CM029674.1 coordinate 18,903,971, forward strand.
TGCTGCCATCTTGATGTAAGTTGTTGTCCACTTGTCCTCCCTCTTCTTCATTATCTGCTTATTTAAGACTATATGTTGCACTTGTAGTAGTATAGTTGTAGGTGTTCAAGAAAGGCTTTTTGTTGTCAATCTAGTATTTTTCCCCCTTGGCTGCAAATATATTAGTAATTCAGTGATGTTTGCTCTTTCTTGTACTTTAGTTGAAAGTGTTCAGGAAAGGCTTTTTGGTTTGCAGTTTAGTATTCTTTATACCTTGGTCGTAGGACATAGATTACCAATTTGTAATTCAACTTCTTGTACTTTACCATTCCTTTGTCTCAGCCTTTTCTTGTGCCGCTGAAGTTATTTTAGACATAGATCAAATTTTAGACATAGATCAAATTGACATTCTTTGCTTAGAAAGGGGTGGTCTTTATTCTAGAATTTGCTCTTTAGTTGCCTGAAAATCAGTTTCCATGGTAAGAAATAGGGTGGACTGGGATTGATCAATCTTCATACTGCAAGTGGAATGTATATTTTCTTCATAAGTTTACTTATTGCTTTTCTCATACAATCCTATGCCCCATCTAAGGATATTCTATTTCGATCGATTCATCTTAAGAAGCAAATTTCTATGGGTGGATTCTTTTAAGCTGTGGCTTATGCCTGAAATTTTGAATTTTGGACTGTTCGCAAGAGCCAGTACGCAGAGAGAAATAGTTGCATGCAACCTCAGGGATATAAGAGGTTAGCCGGATAATGAATGAAGCAGGAATTACCTTCCTCCTTATGTCTTCCTCTTTCTTCTCATGCTATTTCTATCTACTCGTCTAGTGGCCACGGCGTGTCCTCGCCGGGCATCTCTCCATCCACGCCCACGCCCACATCCTCGCTACCACCTGCGATCCAACCCCATCCATATCAAATGTGTATGAAATGAATTAACAATGTATCTGTGAGCACTATCTACTGATTCAGGGAATAGTGCAGTTGTTTCATAGAGAAATCTAGATTGCTAAATCCGGGTCTGACATGAAACAATCTCTAATAAAGGGAAATAACTAATTATAAAAGGCTTATCTCTAAGCCAGATCCTGTGCCTTGTGCAGATGATCTCCTGCCACCCTTGCTGCTCCTACCTTCTTGTGCCTGGCTTATGTCAGGCCCACATGACAGTGGAGGCTCTAGGACAAATGTAATGTGTATATCAGAAGTTGGATGCAAAAACTTGACCATTTAACTCCGATGATGGCATCATATTCTTGATGGTTATGTTGTGTATAGAAGGTTTTATGTACTTTGAACTAGAAAGTCTGTGTATAGTAATGCTCCTTTTGGCCACATTGACACTGCTGTTTTGGTGTATGATTACCATAGATTTTCTAGTAGTACTAATTAATGTCAAGTTGCACATGCTTTGTAGTCTGATAGTACCCTTTTTTCAATTATAAGCAAATATTGACTATTCCACCAAATTTGATGCTATATCTTTTTGCCTTTCTTATACCTGATTGAAGCTTTTGGCAACCTATTCGATTCATATGTTGATTGGGTCCACAGATTCATAGGTTTTATTCTTGGAAACTTTATTTTGTTGGGTTAAGTAAATGTGAAATCAGTTTTGTGTGATGGGAAGATGGTTTAAATGAAGCTGTGTTTTGTGCTTTGTTTCATCCTTGTGCGGTGTTTTTGTTTTGAATTTTTTTGGACCGTTTTGTGATCTCAGATTGGTCTATGCACTACTTGATATGGTCAAATAACATTCTCTACTATCTAATGTTGTGAACTTGTAAATTCTACCAATATTTGCGAGAAAGAGTCTATGTGTCTTAGCAGAAGGTAGTTAGAACTATTCAAAGCTAAAACTATAGTATTTGTTTCTGCAATTTCAATGTGTTCAATTTATAATCTGAAAGTACTCACCTTCATAACTTGCTTTTGACACATGCTATCTAGATATTCCTGGTTAATGTTTTTTTTCTTATGACCATGATTATCTGTTCTCGTAAATATGTTGTACAGTGATAGTTTTGTTTGTTAGCATCCGAAATTTTTTTTGTTAGTTCACAGTGATAGTTCACCAATTTTATGTTTAAGTGCTCCCATTAAAATAATAGTTTTACAGGGATAGTTTTGTTAGTTAGCTTCCAAAAATGTTTTTGTTAGTTCACAGTGATAGTTTACCAATTTTATGTTTAAGTGCTATTAGAATAATAGTTTTGTGGAATTGCTCATAGTGTTAGTTTTGTTAGCTCCCTAAAATATTTTGTTATTTTTGCAGCTATAGTTTTGTGTGTGGACTAATTATAATGTTTTGTTAACTAAGGATTTTATTCCTAATGCTTAATTGTTCCCCTTATAATTGCTTTGTTTCTTGATTTTTTTGGGGGGGGGGGAGTTTGATTTGTGAGAGGCAGTGTGAAATGGTTGGAATTGCTCTCTGTTCCAATTTGTCTTATATTAATTAACTAACAACCTACTAGTTTTTGGACTGCATTTTAAAACTAATTGGGAAATTATTTTAAAACATACTAATTTTTTAAGATTTTGATTAGATAATTGTTGTCAAGTTCAGCACCAAAGTAGTTTTAGGCTTCAGTATATACATGCTTCAAGAAGCTATTCAGTTTTAAAACTAACGTAGCCAATGATCAAGTGGGCAGCGGGCATGAATGCCTGGAAGGAAAGTAGAAAAAATTAAGTGTTTTATCTATTAATGGGAGATTGTGAGATTAGAAAAGTTTTGTATTTCTAGTTTAGCAGTAAAGTAGTTTTGTTGCACTTGCAGCCTAATTTTCTTGTAGTAAGAACTACAGTTTTGCTATGGTTTAGAAATTATACGTTGCTTTGTGAGCTGAGGGAGTTCTATCACAAATCTAAATGGATGAGAGTGCAGAAATTTTTTTGAAGTGATTGCATGAGCTCTACGAGTTTTGTTTGTCTATCGATGAACCTAAATGATACTGTGCAGCTTAGAATGTGCTTAGAATATGCAGAAGTAGTAGTGTGGTTGAGCTTTTTTGAATTTTTTTGTCTAATCAAATGAACCTAGAACTTTTTGAAGCATAATTTTGTTCGGTTATATCTTGTATGGAAACAATAATTGGCAAGATAATCGGTAGAGCTAACACACACAAAATATGCCAGGTCGAAATCAGCAATGTGTTCCTGTTATTTGGATGATAGTGTTTTTGTCAGATGCTTGTATCTAGAGGCAAGGTTTGTACTGTTTCACAACTCACAGCAGCTTAGTGTTCGCGAGAAGTATCTTTTGTTTTTGTGAGAGTACGTGCAATTCATGTCCGACCTAAGCATTTTCAGTAAATGCTAACTGGTTGTTAACTTCTCTCTTAACATGGAACAGTTCAAACTGTTAAATTAACAACATGACATTCTTAAGTGGGGTGCAGCCCTTGCTGCCTTATCTGACATGGAAAATGGAATAGAAGACATACATCTATATTGTTCCTTTAACCAAGACATCTTATCACAATGTTTACTTGTTGATCTTCAGTAGAACATTTTGAGACCCATCCAATGTTTTACATGCTAATTTATCAAAAGAGAAATATTGCCAGGGTTTCAAAAAAAAATAAAGGTCTCGAAAAACATTGCCAGAATTGTATGTTCCAAGTGTAACCATCTCATGAACGTTCTTTTCATTTATGTACATACTCCGTATATCAAAGTTGGGGGAGTTCTTTGTCGCTCGCCCCTGCCACGTGGTGCCTGTGCGCTGCTGGTTCGACGTGTGTGCGTGAGCGGGTTCGCTCGTTCGAGCGCTGCTTTGCGTTGGACTCGTTTGACCGGTTTCGTCCGCTGGTTAGCACGCCGCGGGCTGCGCGCGTTCAGCCCGTTTTGTGGAAAGCTTCGAGAAGAAGGGTGACGTGCCCTGTGGGGGTTTTCGGGGGCCAGTGCGGACTTTTTCACGGGATTGATTTACTTTTTGGCCAGCGCAACGCGTCCGTTCGCTTCGTCTTCTCGGTTCTTCTTGCGCCATTGGCTTACACATTTCTTGGTTTGCTTGCTTCGTCTATAATTGTCACTTTCCGCGCGGCGCTTACAGTTTGTTTGTGGTTCCGGTTCGTTGGTCTGCAGTTTGTTCGTGGCTTCGGTTTTTTGGTCTGCGCTTTTGTCCAAGGTATTCTTTCCTTCTTGTTTTTCTTCCTATATTTGTAGAATGGTAGCCGAATGCTCTTCTATTGCCGTATGTGTTTGTTTGCTTCTTGTTGTTCTTGCGTTTTGCCTAACGGTGGCTAACCTGGATTACGTGGTTGAGTTAGGATACTTCTTCTTAGGGTTTTCTTAGGGTTTACGTGATGCTGCCAGCTCCAGATTTGTGTTAGTCGTTTTGGATTATAGTGTGTTTTTTTAGTCGGTTTAGCCACCCTAGATTTGTGCTGGCCGGTTTGGGTTACAGTGTGTTTTTTCTCAGATTTGTTCTTCTGGTTTGTTAGATAGTTCTTCTAAGGATTTTTTTAGGGTTTATCTGATATTATCGAGCCCAGATCTGTGTTAGCCGTTATTGGTGACATTTCTCCACTACTCACAGATTTATGTTGCTGCTCTAATATCTGTGCTCTTTTTTTAGTGTTATACAGAAGTGCTTGGGGATAGCTTGCTGCATTGTGCTGTAAAGTAGTGCTTCGTGTTCCGTATTTATAAGGTGCTTCTCTTTACTTTTACCGCATTTATTTAGTAGTTGTTATTCCAGTATTATTATTGTTCGTTTTCACATATTTGCTTACATACTTATTTTATTATATTTTTTTGCTTGCTTTTTTCGTCTGCGTGTGCTATAGAGTGGTGCCTATACAGAGCTGCTTGGGGATACTTGTGTTGTTTTTGTGCTGTTTATTCTTCCCGATATGATTCGCACAGATTTCTGTTCCTACTCTAATACCTGTACTGTTTTTTAGGTGTTATACAGAGGTGCCTGGGGATAGCTTACTGCATTGTGCTATAAAGCAGGCTTCGTGTTCTGTATTTATAAGGTGCTTCTCTTTACTTTTACCGCATTTATTTAGTTATTGTTGCGCGACTATTATTATTATTATTCTTTTTACATATTTGCTTACATACTTATTTTATTACATTTTGTGCTTGCTTCTTTCGTCTGCGTGTGCTATAAAGTGGTGCCTGTTGTTACCTATTATGATTCGCAGAAATTTGTGTTGCTGGTGTATTACTGGTGTTGTTTTTTTAGTGTTATACATAGGTCCTTTGAGATAGCTTACTGAATTGTGCTATAGTGATTCGCAGAAGCTTCTGTTTTTTGCTCTAATACTTGTGGGTTTTTTTTGTGCTATGAAGAGGTGCTTCTAGATAGCTTACTGGGTTGTTCTATAAATCAGTGCCTATCATTACCTATTTGTAAGGTGCTTCTCTTGGTTTTTACCAGATTTGTTTAGTTATTGTTACACCGCTATTATTATTATTCCTTTCGCTTCTTCCATCTCTGTTATTCTCACATTTCTTCATTACTATGCATATTAGTTCTCTTATGATCCAGTTATTGTTGCCGATATGATTCGCACAGATAGCACAGATTTCTGTTGTTGCTCTAATATGAGTTTTGTTTTTTTAGTGTTATATAGTTATCGTTTCTTTCGCTGGCACAGATAGCACAGATTTCTGTTGCTGCTCTAATATTTGTGTTGTTTTTTTAGTGTTATATAGTTATCGTTTCATTCGCTGGCCTAGAATAGAACGCTCACGTTTCTTCGTTAGTCTGCATGTTGCTTATGTTTTACTTATGGTTTCGTTAACTAATCTATAATAAAATGTACATACTTTGTGCTATAAAGTAGTGCTTGTCGTTACGTATTATGATTTGCTTTTTTTATTGTTATACAGAAATACTTTGACATAGCTTAGTGAATTGTACTATAGACATTTCTTCATTATTGTATATATTAGTTCTCTTATGGTTTACTTATTATTGATGATAGCTTCTCTTGGCTTATAGCACGTTTATTTAGTTACTGTTACAGCGCTATTATTATTATTCCTTACTGAATTGTACTATAGATAGTTCTTCATTACTGTACATATTAGTTCTTTTATGCCTTACTTATTATTGCTAATAGCTTCTCTTGCCTTATAGCACGTTTGTTTAGTTATTGTTACAGCGCTATTATTATTATTCTTTTGGCTTCTTCCATCTCTGTTATTGCTATGTACTATTTAGATTGGAATATGACACTGGCAAAAACTTTACCTATTTGTAACGTGCTTCTCTTGCCTTTTACCACATTTATTTAGTTATTGTTACAACACTATTATTGCTATTCCTTTGGCTTCTTACGTCTTTTATTATTGCTGCCATTTCTTCGTTACTGTATATATTAGTTCTCTTATAGTTCACTTATTATTGTTGATAGCCTCTCTTGGCTTTTACCACATTTATTTGGCACAGATAGTTCAGATTTCTATTGCTGCTCTGATATTTGTGTTGTTTTTTTTGTGTAGTTATCGTTTCATTCACTGGCCTAGAATAGAATGTTGACATTTCTTCGTTAGTCTGCATCTCGCTTCTCCTATGGTTCAGCACAAATTTCTGTTTCTACTGTTCCTACTCTAATGCTTGTGTTTTTTTGGTGCTATGCAGAGGTGCTTCTAGATAGCTTACTACGTTGTGCTATAAAACAGTGTCTATCTTACCTATTTTTAAGGGAGAAATTTCGATATTTGACACTGAATACGTGCGCCTCTCAACTTTTAGCCCTCAATTCGCACGCCTTTAGAAATTTAACCCTGTCACTGCGAATTCTTTTGAATCAAGGGATTCTCCTTATTTTCTCTCCTTTTCTTGCCTATTATTATTATTCTTCCATCTTTTTAAGGTGCTTTTCTTGCCTTTTACCATATTTATTTAGTTATTGTTACAGCGCTATTATTTTTATTCCTTTGGCTTCTTCCATCTCTATTATTGCTAACATTTCTTCATTACTGTACATATTAGTTCTCTTATAGTTCACTTATTATTACTCATATCTTCTCTTGGCTTATAGCACACTTATTTAGTTATTGTCACAGCGCTATTATTATTATTCCTTTGGCTTCTTCCATCTTTGTTATTGCTATCTACAGTTTACATTGGAATATGGCACTAGCGAAGACTTTACCTATTTATAACGTGCTTCTCTTGCCTTTTACCACATTTATTTAATTATTGTTATAGCGCTATTATTATTATTCCTTTGTGTTTTTCTATCTCTATTATTGCTGGCATTTCTTCATTACTGTACATATTAGTTCTCTTATGGTTCACTTATTGTTACTGATAGCTTGTCTTGCCTTTTACCACATTTATTTAGTTATTGTTACAGCGCTATTATTATTATTGCTTTGGCTTCTTCCATCTCTGTTATTGGTATGTACTACTTAGATTGGAATATGACACTAGCGATAAATCTCTATGCTTTAGTTATGGTTTCGTTAGCTAATCTCGAATAGAATATTCATACTTTGTTAAACTAAATGACTTTAGATACTGTTGGTGTCAAGATTATTTCTTTATGCCTACATTGTGCTATAAAGTAGTGCCTGTCATTACCTATAATGGTTCGCAATTTTATTACGTTTTGTGCTTACTTCTTTGATCTGCGGTTTTGTTTATTTATCATTTCGTTCAAAACATCTCTGCGTTTGTCATCTTGTTTTGCGCCATATTTGCAAATCATGTTCGCTCATGTATTTCTACACTGCCTATAGTAGTTGTTTCTAATTACTGCTCTCTTCATTCGTTTCATACATGCTTCTTTCATGTGCGGCTTTGTTTGGTTATGGTTTCGGTAAATAGCTTCAGATAGTATTGATGTCAACGTTTGGTATGGGTGCCGAGCTTCACACATAGTTTCAACTATTCTCTATCTACTGTTTAGATTGCAATATGACATCAGCAAGACATCTTTACATTTCTGATCTTATTTGCTACCATATTTACATATCCTACTATAGTTCTGTTCTTTTCCTCAACGTGGTCTTCAAGCATTCAGATTTCTCTCTTTCAGTGCTAAGCCTGCGCCTACATAAGGTACTTCTCTTAGCTCTGAACGCATTTATTTAGTCATTATTATGGTGACAATATTATCATTCCTTTGTGCAATTTATTTTATTTATATTTACATATATAATGATTCTGTTGTGCTTCTATTTATACATTTTTGTGGTCTACATGTTTCCTTACATACTTGTTTCTACACTGTCCATAATAATTCTTTCTAATTAGTGCTTTCTTCATTATATTTCATGCATACCTTGGTTTAGCCATTATTTCATTAGCTAGCTTAGAATAGAACATACATATTTTCTTAAATTAATTGGCTTTAGATAGTATTACTATCGAGGTTTACACATAGTTTTAGCTATTCTCTTCCAATATGCTGTCACCTAAAACACTCTACATTTGTGGTCTTATTTACTAGCATATTTACAAATGCTTCTGTGCTTACATTGTTTTTGTTGACGTTGTTTTCAAACTTTCGACTTTCTCTGTTTCAGTGTTAAGCCTATACCTGCATTGTTCCTCTTTTGCTTCTTGCTATTTGACTTTATGGATTCGTCATCCTCTACTAAAGCCCACCGTGAAGAAATTTTACGTGGAAAGCAACCAATTGATTCGGTAGTTTCATCACAGCCTTCTAGATATGCTTTGGCTACCGCTTTTCCACCAGTGCTTCCACAGACAACATCACAGCCATGTATGATCGTTCCTAATACTATATACCTTATGTGCACCGAATTGTCTGCCTTTTCCAGTCTTTTTACATGCTTTCGGTTGCTCACTTATTTTTCCCCCCTTTGTTTTGTTATCGTACAGTGTTTCCCACAGATGTTAATACACTCTTTCCATGGAAGCGTCGCCACGGTTACTTACAATCTTTATAACTATTTCTTTCCTCTTTTCGATTACTTCTCGTTCATATTCCTGTTTTTTACCGTTTTTTCCCTGCCTCTATACATAATAGGAGACCATTTTTCTCCATTGGTTAGCTCAACTGAGGCAGCTAATAATAGGGAAAAAAAGAAGATTATCCAATTTGCTTCGCAGTGCTGGTAGAACAGGTGCCTTCTTTTCGTTGTCTCTTTCCAGGTTATTCTTGTGTTTTTTACTTTTCCATCAACTCCGCTTATAGAATTTTGCAAATGTTTTTTTCCATACCTGCTTCTTTTTTCACATTTTCCCTGTGTTCTTTACTTTTCTCTCATTTCCAATTATAAAGATTTCGACATAGCTTCTTCCATAGTTTCTACTACATTTCTTACGCATTTCAGGTGGTGTATCGTCTTTTAATACAGTTTCATTTAGAGAAGCAAGTGTTTCCCTTTTTAAGGAACAAATTTCTTCGCTAAAAGGTTCGCTCCGACAATATGCTCTACGTTACACGATTTTTCTGTTTCTCTTTTTTGCGTCACCCTTTCTCCGTGTGTTTCACGTCACTGTTCCATTTGTTTGTTCTTCTTTCTTCAATACACTTTTTCTCACATTGTTTCAGCCATGTATATGGATCAATCATATTATGGCGGTCCAGATTATGAGTGTAATAAATGTGGTGCTATTTTTTGGTTTCAAGAAAGATCTCAACATAGGGGTTCTTCTAGACATCAACGAATTGTTTATAATAAATGTTGCCGAGGTGGAAAGGTCTCTCTTCCACCGCATAAGGAATTCCCATACCCACTATGTGAACTTATTGGTTTTGACAAAGGCCCTCGCTCAAATGAATTTATGCGTTTAATACGCCACTACAATTCCTTGTTTGCATTCACTTCCTTGGGCGTAGATGTTGATAAAACTATTAACACTGGCGGAGGGCCTTATGTCTTTCGTATAAATGGTGTCGTTCAACATCGTATTGGTTCCTTAATTCCCGCACCAGGCCAGAAACCCCAATATGCTCAACTATATATTTATGATACATTCAACGAAATTGGGAATAGATTGTCTGTGTTCGATAAAGAAGATAGTGTACATCATGAACCAGATCCTAATATTGTTGCTGCCTTGATTGCCATGCTTGACTGTTACAATTTGTTAGTCAGAGAGTTCAGAATGGCACACGACCGGTTATTTTCTCAAGAAAACCCAGAGGTCTATATTCGTCTTATTCCAACTGTTCCTGAGCTAGCTGCTTTAGTCGTAGGTGAGCTATCTCTAGAAAATAACAAATTTGATATAATTGTTGAGACTCACCGCAATGAGCTAAAACAAATCTCGCCTCTGAATCCCGCTCTGATGTCTCTTCAATACCCATTATTATTTCCATATGGGGAAAAGGATTTCATCTTGGTATTAAATATAAAGAAACAGATAGCAATGTGTCTTCAGTTAGAGAAGAGGTATCTATGCTTGAGTACTACTGTTACGAATGTCATTACCAAAGAAATGAACCAAATCCTTATACATGTTGTGGCCGACTTTCAAATCAAATAGAGGTCGATTGTTACTCATGTCTTGAAGCAAGTCAGCTTTCATTCCATTTTTTCAATCAAGATGTGCTAAGATCAGAAACATATCAAGGCATTTCGGATGCACTTGGTGAAGGCACATCGTAAGGCAAAAACATTGGTGTAAAGATTTTACTTCCTGCGAGTTTTACTGGTGGTCCTCGGTATAATACACTCAATTATCAAGACGCTATGGCTATCTGCCGTGAGTATGGTGCTCCTGATTTATTTTCTACCTTCACATGCAATTCGCGATGGCCAGAAATTATGGACGCACTTAAGTACGAACCTGGTCAGAAATATATTGACCGTTCTGATATTGCAACTCGAGTGTTCCATATGAAGCTTACAGAATATATTTCTGACATTAAAGCTGGACGCACTTTTGGTGCTGTGCGAGCAGGTTAGCCTATTGTTTCTTCCATAGATATAGTTTTTTTGTCTTAATAGTAATGTTTTTTCCTCATTCTGAATTATCTCTTTTACTTATGATAGTTGTATACACTATTGAATTCCAAAAGAGAGGTCTGCCTCATGTTCATACCCTTATATGGCTTGCTCATCATGATACAAACCTACCTGCTGAATATATAGATAGCCTTATATGTGCTGAAATTCCTGATCCAGCTATTGATCCACTTGGGTATGCTCTTGTTGACGAATTTATGATGCATGCCCATGCGGAGACTTTAATAGGAAATGTCCATGTATGAAAGATGGGTTATGTTCAAAACACTATCCTAAACAATTCAGCTTAGAAACAACACTCGATAAGTCTGGCTTTCCAATATATCGTCGACAAGGTGGTCATCATTTCATAATGAAAAATGGAATCAGATTGGATAATAGATGGGTCGTTCCATACAACATTAGCTTGCTTAAAAAATTTCAAGCTCATATCAACATTGAATGGTGCAATAAGACGAATCTTGTGAAGTATTTGTTTAAATACCTTACTAAAGGTTAGGATAGAGCAAAAGTGAATTTTTGTAGTGCTGCCCAGCCATCAGAATTAGTTGATTCACAAGCTAAACAAGGAATAGATGAAATTGCCGATTATATTAAATGCAGGTAATAGTTTATCCATATAACAAACTCCACTTTGTTACACCAAATTATTTAAGATTTCCTCTTTTCATATCTCATGCTCATGCTTTCCTACATAAAGTTATACGCATTTATCTTCGTATACATCTTTTTTATTCTATGCTCATTTTTTGCTACATTAAAATATAGATACTTATCTTCGTGTGAAGCAATTTGGCGATTATTTGAATTCGAAATACATGGGCGAATGCCTTCTGTTGAACGATTATCTGTGCATATGCCTGGTATGAATAAGGTTATGTATCATGAAGAAGCAGACCTACAACAGATTATTGCTGACCCAAGAGCTTATAAAACTACACTAACCGAGTGGTTTATTGCTAATCAACAGTTCGAAGAAGCAAGATCCTATACTTATTATCAGTTTCCATCCAAGTGGACATGGGATATTACTAACAGGAGATGGAAAAAGAGAAAGCGCACAACATCAAAGATTGGTCGAATATATAATGTGCACCCAAGTACTGGTGAGTTGTTCTATCTAAGAATGCTTTTAATGGTTGTCTGTGGTGCACAAAATTATGAAGATCTTAGAGTTTTCGATGGTGTATGCTATCCTAGCTTTAAAGAAGCTTTCAAAGCCCGTGGTTTAGTTGGTGATGATACAGAATGGTATCTATTGTTTGATGAGACAGTTGTTTGGGCTACACCACATCAACTTAGACACCTCTTTATTTTAGTGATGTCCTTCTGTAGTGTAATTAGTCCTCAGAATTTATTTGATAAGTATTGATGCTTCTTTGTTGATGATATAGCATACAAAATACGATAAGGATTACAGAATCGAACATATCCCATACCAAGTGATTACTTACAATCTCAGTTAATAAAAGAATTATTTCTTATGTTTTCAAGAAATGGACTCAATTTTGGCACATTCAATATAAACACTGAATTATCACATAGTGATTCTACTTCAGGAAATCAACTTGTGACCAAAGAGTTAGCATATGATAGAGCCAACCTAGCAACAGAAGCTGAAACACTATGTCGTAAACTAAATGCTGACCAGTCTGCTATATACGACAAAATTTTGTCAGCTGTTGCTCATAACAGAGGTGGTTTTTACTTTATATCAGGACATGGTGGTACTGGAAAGACATTCCTTTGGAATTCTATTATAGGTGTCCTTGCTGTAGCTTCATCTGGAATTGCTTCTCTTTTATTACCAAGTGGTCGCACAGCTCATTCCCGATTTAGAATACCTCTTGATATCAATGAAAGAAGCTTATGTAATATAGCACGAGGAACAATGCTTGCTGAGCTTATTATCAAAACTTCTTTAATTCTCTGGGATGAGGCACCTATGACACATAGACATTGTTTTGAAGCACTTGATAGAACATTACGTGACATTATGTCTATTGAAGATCCTAGCTGCATCACTATACCTTTTGGTGGAAAGCTTGTTGTTCTTGGTGGAGATTTTCGACAAATCTTGCCTGTTATTGAAGGTGGTATTAGAACAGAGATTATTGAAGCTTCACTTATTAGATCTTCACTGTGGCAACACATTAATATACTAAAACTATCTACCAATATGAGGCTTCATAATCCACACCTGTCAGTTATAGAGCGTGATGCTCTCTCAACATTTGCTCAATGGGTGCTTAATATTGGAGATGGTCGAATTCCAATGATTAAAAAACAAGGAGAAGTTCATCCATCTTGGATAACTATCCCAGATGATCTTTTATTGCTACCAAGCAATAACAATGTGGGTGCAATTGTGGATACTATCTATGATTCATTACGTATGAACTATCAAAATAGTACATACCTCGCAGAACGAGCAATTATCTGCCCAACTAATACTGTTGCTGATGAATTAAACATGGCTATTTTTGATAGAATACCTGGTCATACAAAAGAGTATCTCAGTTTTGATTCCATTTCTCAATCTGATAGTCACATTGGTGAACAATCAATGGTTTTCCGCAACATATTATCTGTTTGAAAATAGGTGTTCCGGTGATGTTGCTGAGAAATATAAATCAATCTATTGGTCTTTGCAATGGAACACGACTCATTATCACAAGACTTGGTGATCGAGCACTTGAAGGACGTATCATTACTGGGACCAACATTGGTCAATCTATTTAATTGTTTTAAATGCAACAAGTCCTCGATGGCCTTTTACTCTCCAACGCCGACAATTTCCAATCAAACTTTCATATGCAATGACTATTAACAAAAGTCAAGTCCAAACTCTAAACAAAGTTGGGATTTATCTGAGAAATCCGGTCTTCTGTCATGGACAATTATATGTGGCAATATCACGAGTTACATCTCGCTCAGGATTGAAGATACTTATTGAAAATGACAAGGGTGCATTTTTGTTTCTTTTTATAGATATTACACATATTATGTTTATAGATATTACACATATTATGTTTCTTTTTTTGCTTTCTTATGTACATTATTCATATTGCTATCTGCATTTTCGTGGCCAACATTATTAGATCTAATTATTCTTGCTCTTTTTGAGCCTTCTATCTTCTCATATCTAATTGTGCCTCTACTGCATAAACATAAAATACATTCCTCTTTCTCCATTCTGTCTACATTTTTTTGCCTATCTTACTGTACTCCAGAAAAATATGCACAGTATACAAAGAAACTGCTCACAACTGAGCTTTACTCAATGTATTTACAATAGCTTATATCAAATAGCACGTCACATATGCGATTATCCATTTATAGATACTACACATATTATGTTTCTTTTTTGCTTTCTTATATACATCATTCACATTGCTATCTGTGTTTTCATGGCCAACGTTAGTACATCTAATTATTCTTGCTCTTTTTTAGCCTTCTATGTTCTCATACCTAATTGTGCCTATACTGCATAAGCATAAAATACATTCCTTTTTCTCCATTCTATCTACATTTTTTACCTATCTTAGTGTATTCCAGAAAAAAATATGCACAACATAAATACAATTTACTAAATACATTTATATAACTTCATACCAAATACCACACCCCATAAGAAGCTATCCATTTACACATCTCAGCCATGATATTCTTCCCATTTTTTTGCTTATATATATCACTCGCACTAATCTATTACTTTTTACGTTCTGAATTTTCAGATATAGTTATTGTTTTACTAATATAGCTTACAGTATTATCATTGTATCATACAGAAGTGCTTTCCTAATTCACACTACATACCTATTTGTAAACTACTTACTCTATAACTTTGTATTCTACACAACTTTAAAAGGATGTATACATTACTAAATCATACCAATCAAAGTTCACATAAATGGAAGATTCTTGTTCGTTTAGCGCGGCTTTGGAAATTTAAGAATCCACAAGATCCAACGGATGTATACCACCTAGACTTCGTTATGCTTGATGGACAGGTATATAGTTCTTAACCAATTAGCTTATTCACTCCATACAAAACTATGTTATTTTTTTGTCTAACACATTTGTACTTCACATACGCCACATTTTTATCACTTTATTACTATTTCTTGTATCTTCCTGCACATATAATAATACAGTTCTCTATCATTTAACATTAGCTATAACCTTTTTTTAGGGCAATACTATGGAAGGAATAGTTCCCAAAAGATGGCTTGACAAGTTTACATCTTTGCTAAAAGAAGGATCCATTTATGAGTTTGAAAACTTTGAAGTCCTTGAAACAAAACAAACATATAAGGCAGTTGACAATGCTGTTTGTGCTCGATACACAAGAGTTAACCAAATTCTACCAGAACCATATGATTTTCCTGTTTACGCATACAATGCAGCACCTTTTTCTGTTCTGCACACTCGCATTGGAAAAAAAGCTTTATTATCAGGTATAACTACAACTATATATCTATACAGTTAGTGCGCATTCCTTATACACCTACATTAAATCTTTTTTTGCCATTCTCATTTAACCCTCATATACATTAGATGTTGTTGCTCTTATCACTGCTGTCTCACCAGCCATGGAAACAGTCACAAAGTTAGGCCCAACGGTTAAACGCACTGTTAAGATAACAGATGGAAGGTACATATATTCTCTACAAACTTTACTTCTCTGCATTTTATTTCGCTTCATGATCTATACGTCTATCATTACTCTATCAACTTTAGCAAAACACTATAGCTCACAGCTTCTTCACAGTGAAGCAGCAATTATAACGTTATGAGGCCATCATGCTGAATCATTTAATGCTGAGCTCTTCTTTGCCAACTCTCAAGATGCACCAGTCATTGCTTTATTTGTTGGCATGTCTGTTGGTACATACTCAGGTCAACAACATAAGCTCTCCATTGTCTACCAGCTATGCACAAAAAAATTATAGACTTATTTATTTACTTCTTATTCCTGCATTCCTAACACATACTACTCATTTTGTATACATAATCAGGCTAGCTAGCATTGCAAAGCAGTTCTGCATCAATATGGTATATCAATATACCAATACCAGAAATACACGCTCTACAAAGCCTGTACTACTTATCACTTTTTCCCCGATCAATTAAACAATCATTAAGCAAACAATATTGCCTTTTAATAGCATTTCTACATTCTTTTCAGTTTTATTAATAATATCCTTTACAGAATTACTAGCCATTCGCACCAAATTGAATGGCAAGGAAGTTCGCAAAACCAGAGCACTCCAGCTCTCACAACAGTGCGTGAACTCCTAGAGCTTATACCTCACGAAGTTTTGGTACAACAAAACCCTATACCTTAAACATGTGTTTACAGCTTGCCTTTTACATAGACTACAAATTAATGATTGTCAATTACCTTACAGACAGGGTCAGCGATACAAAGTTACCATACTCATCACAGACTTGGTGCCAACACATTCATGGTGGTATATATCATGCTCTACATGCTGGAAAAAAAACTTTCCCAGATGGAGACGGATACAAGTGCCAAAGATGTAATGGTACAACAGCAGAACCAAGGTATACAACCCTTCACGCGTTTTTACTTTTCACCATTTTACTACTGGCTGTGCCAACGTCGTCAAAAAAATTAATATATAATGTGCTTTCCAAATCTTGCAACAGATACAAAATAAATGTGTACGGAACTGATCCTGAAAAAATGAGCAAAGCACACGTGTCCATGTAGAGTTTATGTTTTTTGGCGACATAGGTCAAGAACTAATTGGAAAACCACCTATGCTTTTGGTTGCGGCAACTGAGGGCCAAAGAGAATGCATTCCAGATGCGATCAAAGCAGTTGTTGGCCGAAAATATGAAGTAATAGTCCAGATGTCAGAAGGCTCCCTCCAGAGTGATATTCCAACATTTCATGTATGATCAGTAGCAGCTCAGGCAGATCAAAACACATTCCTACTGACAAACAAACCAGAAACTACAAGAGTGGCGCCCGAACAGATACAAACCATTGCACACCATGAACAACAGCTTATCGCTGTTCCATTAACGCCTGCTCCTCCTGTTAACACATGTGCAGAAATATCTACGCCATTGACGACAACAGCTCTTCAAACTCCACAGGTCAGAAAATAAATACCGTCAGTATTTGCTATATCAAAAATCTAGATAGTTTGCGTTTTTCATACACGAAATACTTCTTATATACAATTATTTATGTTTAACCATTCACATATCTATTGCAAGGTTGCATCAGCATTAGACTCCGACAAAAGACCACATCATACACTTGTGTCTGCCAGAGCTCAATTACCTACCTCATCTACAGAAGAAAACAAAAGGTGTTTCCTTTCAGTCCAACACATTGTTTATAACACCACTATAAAAAAAACAACAAAACATACATTCCAGATCTGCAATTCCTACCCTTATTTTCTCTTTGCAGAGTAATGCGATCTGCAAAAAAGAGCAAAGTTGCAAAAGAATTGTTCCTAGGTGCAAAACACTGAAGAATAACACTAGGTACATACCAATCTATATCTCAATACAGCTACTTATTACTAAAAACAACCTAATAAGATAACATATACTGTTGTTTCCGACTCATTTGTTTCTTTTAGGAACGCCAGATAATTTGCTAACAGCATACATTATATCTCGGCTCTACACCAGCGGATTACAATGGTTCACACACATGTTGCTCTAAGCTGTGCTCATATCACTAGGCTCTTCTTTACAACAGAACTCATTCCAGCTGGTTACATTCATTTTGTTATACAAAATGTCATCAGCTAAACTAGGCTTCCCAACTAAACTACCATAACTAGATTACGTTGTAATGTAACTAACTCGCTATTGCCTACTTGGGCATACCCAGAGAACACTTTGTTTCCTTCATCCTCCAGAACATATACTACTTTCTACATAAAACTGTTAAGTGCTTTACTCTTCAGGGCTTCTTTCAGCATCATGTTTTTGTTTCAATTACTAATGGCTTACGCAATTCCTCACCTTCATGTTATCACCATAACTACATTAGACTCAGTAACTTATTCTACATCAAATTAACTCCCTATATGCAATCACTTCGCTAGCTTATAGAGAACAACCACAATAGCTCTTAGAACCAATATACTACAAACTATTCTTTCTCTGTTTTAGCTGCTCTCCCAACACCCTACACTAGCTTCCTTAAACATAGTCTCCACAAAAAGTAACTAAACTGCGCAAAATTACCGATTCCTTAACAAAATGTATGCAACACAAAAACATAATGTATTCACAAAAACATAATGTATTTATCTTAGCTTCCAACATACTAGAACTAAAAGTTTCACATACATAAATCATTACAGACCAAAAAAGCCCCTACACACTTTTTTTGCTGGGTAGCGACCCGCAATTTCCCGTAATTACGAACAGGCCCTTATTTCTTCCGAAAAGACCCTCGATTTTTTGCGGAAAAACCTTTCCACTCTCCTTTTATTGCGAAAAGGCCCTCGATTTTTTACCAAAAAAACACTACACTTTTTTTCCTGCAAATTTTTGCCTCTTTTACTTCGCTCCACACAATGATTAGCGTGGTGTGGCGCCATGCCTACGTGGCTAGTTGACTTAGTTGTTTGCAGGAACTAGCAATTGAACCGTTATCCTTCAGCTATCACAAACTTCTCCAAAAATCGATATCGTCATCGAAGCATGGTTTAGGCTCTTGATATACAATCGAACAAAACGAAAGCATAGTGAATATGAATGCAAGATTGCTCCTTTCTCTTAACAGTAATATAACAAGGGTTCCTTGTGTTAGACATGTAGAGGTTGCAGGGTTATCACATTATATAGGAGGCTTATTGCATATTATCTCATATATATATTTGGCTTTTTGGCCCATTGGAATATCAAGCCAACACTTATAACATGGTATCAGCCTAGGAGAGGGCTAGGGTTAGGGTTTCCCAATCCTAGCTGCCGTCGCCGTCGTTGCTGCCACCGCATCTCCGCCTCCCGTCCACGCCCGCGTGCCTCTGCTTCACCTGCACGCCTCTGCTCGCGCCTCTGCTTTGTCGCGCATGTGCACCATCTCCAAGTTGCCAGATCGGAGCTCTCTATCACTGGATCGGGGCTCCCCGCCGTCGGATCTATTTGGATGCAGTCTCCCCGAAGCCGCTTGAGCTTTGTTGTTCTACCTCGTTGTCGAATTTGCTGCCGCGCCGCGTTTGACCGCCTGCGCCTTCGGTCGTCGCTCGCTCCCGCCTAAGCCCGATGCAGCTGTGCCGTTGCTTGCGCCATCGGCGCCCGACGCCTGCACCTTCGGTTGACGTTGCCCACCCACGCTTGGCGCCTACGCTCGCGCTCGACGCCACCATCACTCGCGCCGGTGGATCTTGGGCCGTCGGATCCCACTGCTGTTTTGCCAGCTCGCTGTGGCATGCGCGTGTCTGTGGTGCTCCAAAAAAAGAAAAGAAAAGAAAAGAAACAGGGGCTCACTAGTCGTCTCTTGCACGTGATGGCCACCCACACTGCTTTCCGTTTTTGAAGATCATCTTTGATGGGATGAACTATCGTGAGTGGGCTATGCACATGCGGATTCGCATAAGGAGTCAGTGTCTTTGGGGCCATCTTACAGGCGGCCATGTCCGCCTTGCCCTTCGCTGCCGGCTGCCCCTCATATCCCTACATCTGTTGATGAAGCAACTCAGAAAGCTATGATCACTACCTTTGAAGAGGCCAGGGAGGTGTACTAAGCTCAGCTTCACTCCTATGAGAGGTGGCAAGACAACGAGGCTCGTGCTTCTGCCATCTTGGTGGATCTCCATGGATGTGATGAAGCTGTCGACATCTCAGCTGATGTGGGAGCACTTTCGTGCCCACTACGAGCCAACGAGTGATGCTATGTATCTCTCAATTGTACATCAGGTGTACTCTCTTCAGCAGCTTGATGCTACGGTGTACGACTTCTATCAGCAGATGTTCACGGTGTGGCATCAGCTTGACTCTCTGGGACCAGACATCTGTCGGACCTGTCCCTGTTGTGTGCGTTAGCGTGCTCACCTAGAGACTCACCGTCTCTACGAGTTCCTGACACGTCTTCGGTCAGAGTTTGAGCCTGTCCGTGCTCATCTCCTGACTTGTCAGCCGCATCCGTCCATGCTAGAGGCTTTACTGTTGTTCGTGCTAAGGAGACTTGTCTTCGCAGCGTGGGCCTGCTGCAACCTACATCTGTTCTGGCTGCTAGGGCGTCTTCTCTAGCACATGCTCCTGCTGCACTCGTGCCTCCAGCTGCACCGGTGGTAGCGGCCTCTACTAGGGGTCTTCACTGTACCTTTTGTGATCGCAATGGTCACACATTTCAGCAGTGCTACAAGTGGAAGAATCAGGGCCGCAGGGGTAGTCGCCCTCCCAAGGGCACTGGTAGCTCTTCTCAATCAGGGTTACAACAGAGCTCCGCTAATGAGGTTCAGCAAGAGATGCTCTCTCTGCTTCGATGCCTTATTGCTTTAGCTTTGTTCGGTTCTGCTAGTTTTACTGCTCAGTCTTCTAGTGCTTCACCACCGCCATCTCCTTTCTCATGTATCTCATTGCCTTGAATTCTAAATTCTGGTGCTTCGTTTCATATGATACCAGATTCTACTCACCTCACCTCTGTGAGGCCTCCTGTTCTTCCTCATACAGTTATGACTGCTGACATGCGTCTTTTTTGCATATATTTACTCGTTATTTTACCCTCATATTCATCGCATTTTGGGACCATTTGTCATCATTTACACGCTTTTCCATATTTAATTGCTCGAAATGGACCTTTTTACATTTATCATTATTTTTCTGCAGGCCGGCGCGATCTAGGCGCATAAACGACAAAACTGGACTGCTCCATACGGATGTACGGGCCATCTCGGATGCGTAGAATCAAACTGCGCTGAAAACGGAGCTCCGGAGGTCTAAATCAGAAGAAATTACAATGGAAAAGGACTTGATTGCAATTCCTGAAAAGTGGGAGGACTAAATTGCAAAACAGCCAAATCCCCACCCGACCCTAAACCCTAGCCGCCGCCTGGAATGGATTGAGCCCAGTTTTCTTCTCCCTTGACCCCCCTTTGCTCCTCCTCCCTTCTCCTCCACGTCCGGCCGCCGGCGAGCGCCAGGCCGCAGCTCACCGGTACGCCTCCGCCGCTCCCCACTGCACCTCCATCGCCACCACGCGCCGCCCCTCTCCTCTCCTTCCAGTGCATCCCGTCTCCCCTCTTGCCACGCCTCATCACCGGCCGCAGGCCGCCTCCTTCTCCACCGAGCGCCGCCGTCCTCAACCGCTCCTCCTCAGCTTGGTCGCCCTCTTCTCCGACCACCTTGCGCCGCCGCATCCTCCCGTGCGTCGCCGCCCTCTACTCCCTTCTCCACCGGCGCGCCTCCCTTCACCGCTTCATCTCTATCCGCCGCCGCATCCTCCTTCTACTCCCGTGCACCGCCCTCTCTCCCACCGGCGAGCGTCGCCCCTGCTGCCCTCCTCCTTCATCCGAACCGCCGCCATTCCCCCTTCACCACTACCACCGGCCGCCATCCAGATCCGGTGCACCGCCCGCCGACCGCACCGATCTCCGCAGCACCGACGACGGCGACCTCTTCTCCACCGACGCCGACAACTTCTTCCTCTGCCTCAACTTCACCTCGGCCACCACCCGCTACATCTTCTTCCTCGGTTGACTCTTTACATTTCTCTTTATTTTTCGCTGACTCTAAATGTAGTAATTGAATGTGGATTAATTTGTGCATTGTGCAAGTGCATTTGATGGTAAATTGTGGATGCTAAATTGCTATATGCCAGTCTGTTGATCTGCGATGTTTAGATGCTGTAGTATCTGTGATCTATTCTTGGTGTGATAATCTGCTGTCTGATTTGTCCTTCTGAAAGTCTTTTAGCAGTAGCCTCTGCTTAGCATTGCTATTTGTGATTAGGTGTTAATTTGTTATTTGTTCTGGTGTCAATGGTTAGTGGATAGTGTTTGTATGTAGTGTTCATGTCCTGTGCTTGCCCTTTTGTCAATGTTAGTTTCCGTGATGTTTGTATGCATGATTTAGCGAACCGGTGACCGTCTCCCTTCCCCGTGCTGTCTCGACCCCCTCTTTGCTTCTCGACCCTCCTAGTGCTTCTCGACTCCCTCTTTTCTCCTTTCCGCGGTTAGTCAGTAGTTAAGTCGTGCGTTCGTTGTTTTGTGTTGTCCTGCCGTCGTCGTCTAGCTAGTCATCGACCGTCTTCCCTCTCGTTCTCTCTCGACTCCCTCCGTGCTTCTAGACTCTCCCAGTGCTTCTCGACTTCCTCCTTCAGTCTCGCGGTCGGTAGTTAGTTAGATTGGCGGTCGGTAGTCGTGTTCGTTTGTGTAGTCGTCATTGTCGTTTGTGTGTCATTCGTGTAGTCAGTTGTTGTGTAGTTCGTTCGGTCGTACGACGTCCATTCGGACGGTCGCTCGTCCTGTTGTCTTTCGTTTGTTTAGTTCGTTCATCGTTTCGTCTGTGCGAATTAGAGTTCGTTCGTTCGGCTGATTCGGTAGATGTTTTAGGTTTAGTTTTCTCCCCTAGCCTTAGTCTAGTCCCTGTGGAGAACACGACACTCGCCGCTATTTCAGTGGCAACCCGTGCACTTGC
This sequence comes from Dendrocalamus latiflorus, assembly GCA_017311315.1. Classification (NCBI taxonomy): domain Eukaryota; kingdom Viridiplantae; phylum Streptophyta; class Magnoliopsida; order Poales; family Poaceae; genus Dendrocalamus; species Dendrocalamus latiflorus. Next base: position 18,926,516 of record CM029674.1, read on the forward strand.
GGGTGTGCTATTTTTGCACGATCAACTGCAAATGGTACCTCCCTTCCTGTTGCAGGCTGAGACACTTTTTCTGCTTCATCCTTTCTTGGACTTTTGCTTTTTCAGTCAATTCCTTTTCATAACTTACTAACCTTGTACTTTTTGTTCTTTCTTTAATGATTTTTCTATTTTCTGCTAATTTGTTCACAAGTCTTCAAGCTAAAGCAAAGAAAACTTAATCCCGTTCTTAGACAGCACTGTTGTTTGCTTGCTTGCTTCAGTAACATGCAGTTTAAGATTGATTCTAAAAGATGTTTGGTTACAAGATTGGTTCTTCTGTTACCATATATTTGAATTTTATTTCAGTTTTTGTTCTTCAAATTGTCAGGTTGGACTGACCTTCGTGCTATCTTTTTGCTCTTTCCGATTTTCAGAAAATGCTTCATGACCTTCCAAGTGCATAGGATCGAGATATCACTTTCATCTAGAGTAATCCAAGGTATGTATATATTGACGACAACAGGCCTGCACCAAAACTTTAGTAGCTCTAACAAAGAATTAAAGAAAGACAGAATAATATGCAAGTATGAAAGATAAATGTGCAAGACACATGCAAGATACGTGGATGACTCTATGTAATGAAGGTTCCTATACTTCCAACTATGGAAATACTTAATAGGGCTTAGCTAATAAAGATAAAGATTTATGTTCAGACTATGGAAGTACTTCGTAGGGCTTAGCCAATAAAGATAAAGATTTATGTTAAATATGAGGGCGAAGCCTGAGATGGATATGTCTGTCAAACATAGCATCAATACGAGACAGATTTAAGGATGATCTTATCGTGAACCTTAGGCTACAGCTTTAAGCGGGTGGGTATCCATAATTCCTCCACATCAACGGTCCAGTAAGGTGGTGTCCTCCCCTCCATGTCGTACCTGATATACACCGCAGACTCAACCGGCACTAAGGATTTGGTCTATGGCAACATTTACAATTGTGTAAACCCTAGTTCATAACTAATTACCATGGTTTTAAGAACAAACTAAGATGCACACATGATCTAGACAGCAAGGACAAAATCTATAAAAGATTGCAGATATAAGTTGCAACAATGGGTTTATAGTATGTAGTAGTGTACACAGGATATAACAAGATGAATGATTACAAATGCAAACAAATAAACAAGGTGTTATCCAAGTGCTCCCTAATGCAATGGATGTGATGGCACGCGATGGAGATGGTGGTGGAAGTCGTTGGCGCCCTGCAAATCAGGGGCGGATCCACACCCCAGACTGAAGCTAAGATAAATTTAGTTTAGTTTAGGTAATATTTTTATGGTCCAGCTTAGATAGGCTAAATAATTCTACCACTAGATTCGAGGCGTAATTAAATCATGGCTCCGCTACTGCTGCGAATGCTTAAGGTAGTGTCCTCCCTATCCAAGCCGTGATGATAGTGTCCTCGCTATTATCTTGGACCCCTGAAAACGCGTCCAAAGGTCTTGACAGCGTTTTTGGAACCCGTTATTCCTCCAGTTCAGTCTCATGGTAGTTCCAAAAGCTGATAAGTGGGCATGAGGGATTTGCCAAGGCATTCTGCCTGCATCATGAGACAACAAAAATTAATGCAAATTTTTATAATAATTTATAAGATTTGAGCGATGGTATGAAGAGAATATGCAAAAAGATGAAATGCAATAAATAATTATGGAAATAAAACAAATACGCAATGCTCATGCAAGGATGTTATGTAAACATGTTTTCTGCAGTTGTTATGGATGGCAATTTATAGGTAATGTAATATTAGTGAAGGCAGAAGTGGACAAAAACACCCCATCAGAGAGGTACGGCCTCCAGAATGTTCGCTGCACGGAAGAGAAGTGGAAACTGACCCAAATTCAAAGTGAAGTCCAACTTGAATGGGCTATGATCCCTCAGCCCCTTCACCTATTTTGATGCCCCTGGTTAGACTGACATAAGTTGGTTTATGATTGAAATTATATTGTAATTAGCTGAAATTACACTGTAATTGATGGTAACTTACTTGGTATACCTAAATTTAAAAAATTAAAAATATAAAAAACATGTTAGCTCATCACGGACAATACGAATGAATATGGAGAAAAAGAACCGAAAAAAATCAATAAAAAGCTAAAAAACTAGAAAAAGATGAAATTTAGAAATAGTGAAAAATAAGCTAAAAGTCAGAAGTTTAAGCCGAAATGAGCAGGCTGAAAAAGGACCCGGTGGGCTCTCCAAAGCACCCAATCTTTGAGTTATTGTTCCACGGTTCGACAAGGCTACAACAATGGTTAGGTCTAGTTTAGATAGGTAATTAGAGGGCTCTAATTGGAGGGAGCTTCAATTAGCTGCTCTACTTAGATATGGTTTCAATTAGAGTCGGGATTCGGGGTATCTACACTGTAAGGCTGCCGATATCCGCGGTCTTTGTAATCTACCTGGTTGTAAGCATTCTTCTGACTTACGCTGTTATTATGCTTTGATACAATTAGTTATATTTTTCATCGATGATCGTCTTATTGTATGTCTATATCATGCTTCATTCTCGGTCAGTAAATAGCTAGCTGAGTAGTTTAGCTCCATATGTGAACATGGTGTTTAGGTGTAGGAAGTAAAACTATATTAAGTTGTGCATGACTTGCTGCGCTTAGATTAACTCAGTGCGTGATAGGTGGAAGGGGAAATAAGTGGTATTAGACTTAAGGGTGAGAGCCACCTTAGTGATCGATCTGTGAAGATGGACGGTGAAAATGCATTGTTTATATTGGTTTCTAAAAACTGTTTTTCTACAGTAAATAACTTTTTAACAGTATCTAACTTTTAAACAGGATGTCTTTTCAAAATAAGATTTATTAGTTAATTGTAATACACTATAGTGATTTCATTTATATCAGTTAAAATCACACATGAGACTTTTTTCTATACAGCTCTCTACAAACTGTTAAAGTCAAAAGCTATCAATAAAAAGGTAATATAAACGAATCCCATATGTTGTGCGGATATAATGATGCGCACGGGCATACGCTTGTTAAGTTTTCGGCATACATCCACTAATTAATAAATTGGTGGTACTAGCTAGACCTGTCCACTGGGCCGCACCGGGCCGGCACGGCACGGGCCCGGGCTCGGCATGGCCCGTTAAGGCCCGTGTAATAAACGGGCCGTGCCGTGCCGGCCCACGGGCCACGGTGCGAGCCCAGGCACGGCCCGATGCTGGCCTGGCCAGCCCGTTAAGCCGAAAAAAAGAGAAAAAATTAAGAGAAATGTAGAAAATTAAGAAAAATTGTAAAAAAAATTTGTAGAAAATTCAGAGAAAAAATATAGAAAACTGTAGACATTGTTAACCATAAAAATAAATATTTGCAATGACATAATGAGCTTTATTAACTTATTAAATTACATGGGATAGCTGCCTCATTAAAAACTTTACCAAGTAAAAACTCAACTTGAGAAAACCTTGGTAAAGAAAAAAGAGTACAGCCTATAAAGCTCATTAGTGACTACATGTGAAGAAAAATATTGAAAATCCTATTCATTGCTATCTAAATACAAATTCTCAAAAGATTCTTCTAAATCTCTATTATCTGCAGTATGTTGGAGTCTTGATTCAGCTTGTTCCCAGTCTTTGACGGTCAGAAGGACTTCGACCATCTCGTTGGAGAGACTTGTTCGTCGCTCCTCGATTATTCTTCCAGAAAGACTGAATGCTGACTCCGAGGAGACTGTAGAGACAGGAACAGTCAACACATCCCGCGCTGATATGGATAGCACTGGATATGATACCTTCTGGGTTTGCCACCATGAGAGGATGTTCAACTCCTGCTCGAAGCTGACGCTATCACTGTTGAGATAGCTTGATAGGTCTTCAGTGCTTTGTCGCCTTCCTCCTACTTGCACCTGCACGAGAACTAGACAAAGAACCAAAAATCTTGCCCCATTGCCTAGCCCCCCTAAAGGTGTTAGGGACTACCGGGGGTCTTTCCAAACGCACAGACCCAAACTTATTTTCATATTTATCATATACCTCATATAATTTATTCTTAACTAATGTATAGTATGAACAATAGTCTAAACCGGTAGCCTCACTTAAAACTTGTAAAACATTTATAAATTCTTGGAGTTTGGCCCTAGGATCCAAAATAAAGGCGAATGCATATAAAATAGGAATTTCTCTTCAATATTTTAAAAACTTAGTTTTCATGGCAACTATAGCATCCCGTAGTATATGATCATTTTCAAAAGCCTTTAGGTGAGTGGCAATTTCAACAATATTATTAACAATTATAGGAGATGTAGGGTAGTATACTCCAGAAAGACAAAGTGTAGCTTTATGAAAAATTTCTAAAAAGGAAAATACTTTTCACCAACAACCCAATCGTCCTCAGTAAGTTCAGGGTCTCTAACTTGGGTTCTACTGGAGGAGCTACGAGATTGATGACGTTGGGTGTGAAGGAAAATAGATAAGGTGCTCTTATATGGCAATATATGTTTAAGAATAAGGTAAGTAGAGTTCTATCTAACAGGCATGTCTAAACCAAAGTTTCTTGGACGAATATTCATTGCTACGCAAAAAACTCTTATATGCGGCTATTCGTTGGTTAGAACAATTAATAAATGAAATTGCATCCCTAAAAGAATCAATACAAGTATTTAATCTTTTTGAAACCAGATTTAACAACAAGATTAATAATATGACAAGCATAACGTTGATGCAATAAGAAAGAGTGTGCAGTCCTAATATATTTTTGGAAAGCATCGGACTCACCAAAATTTATAGGTAAATCTTGAGAAGCAATTAATCTACAAAGAGATTCCCGAGCTATCTCTGGATTGTACTCGCACGTACGTACCGAGCCGTCGGGGTTATATTGCACCTGTGTCTGGTGCATTTGTATTCCTTGCCTTTTTTGCAGCTTGCAGCATGTCGTTGTAGATGACCCGTCCCACCTGAAGATTTTGCAGTCAATTTATTACCACAAATTTTACAAACAGCATACCTCACCGAAGTCCCATCATCGTCGGTCTTGAACTTCTTGTCGAAATTATTCCAAACTGTTGATGTACTTGCTCTTGTTTTTTTTGCACCCGTGCTTTGGGTCGTGGATGCACTTTTTGAGCCAGTAGAAGATGAATCGATTGGACCCTGCGCCACCGGGGCCGTCGTTTCTTCGGCATCTCCAGTTTGTTGTACATGTGGACCTTCCGCGGATGGATATGCTTGTTGAAACGATTGCATATCCTCCGCCGAGAGGCCGAATTCGGAGAGTTGAAAATCGTAGTTCTCCATTAAATCAACTGCAAATTGAAATAGTAAAGAACGATTAACTTACTATTAAACCAACAAATAATAGCAAAAAATTAAAATAAGACAACACTATCTCACAAAAATCTTTGAAGATTTTTGAATTTTCGGAATTTTGCCCGAATTTTCATCAAATTTACGCAAACACTTTCGGATTTTTCACAGCTAAACTGAGAGAGGAGAGTGAGGTTTGAGGTGTGGAAAATGGAGGCCGGATGCCCCCCTATTTATAGAAAAATTTCAGATTTTTTTTGATTTTTTTGCTTTTTTTTGAATTTTTTACCCCCAACGGTCAAAAATGGCTATTTTTTCGAATTTTAGCCGGGCTGGATGTGCCGGGCCGCGCCGGCACGGCCCGTTTAGAGCCGTTGGGCGGGCCGTGCTGTGCCAGCCCGCCGTGCTGCACCCTCGGCCCAGGCATGGCCCGGTCCAGCGTGCTGTGCCGGGCCGGCCCGTTTAGCCGTCGTGCCGTGCCGTTCGCAGGCCGGGTCTATAGTGCCGGGCCGCAGTGCGGCCCGTTAAGGCCTGGCCCATTTGGACAGCTATAGTACTGGCTACTAATGCTCCGTTGAGAGAGAAGGGGCTAGTGTTTTTTTTGCCATTGTTATCGTAGAAATAAGCAAATACAACCACCTTGTTTGATAGGCTCTGCTATGTGGTTTGAGCACGTGGCAGATCGACGCGGCGCGCTGGTGCACAAGATATTCGTGGTTCACCAAATTACTACCGTGACGGTCACAAACACACGTCGTTTGAGATACACACAGTAAAGTTTTAAAATTTTAGCTATTAATATTTTTAAAATAGTTATATTGGATACATAAAAAACAGATTCGTATCGAAAAGTATATTCATAATATTATAATTTTGTTAAGTTTTATAAATATATTACAATAGATATTAATAGTTAAAGTAGTGTTTTGTAGACTGTGTGGATATAAAAACACATGCTTCTAAGAGAGGGGGAAGCAAAGTGTATATGCAGATGATTAGGAGAATACTAACGGGTAAAAGCTGATTGATTCCTATTTCCCTTACTATCATGACTGTTGACTCAGCTCCCGGAGAGTTGTGTAGAAAGAGAGAGAAAGGAGTTGAGTGATCCGACTCTAACAATCTATCCTACTTTATAATACACCAAAATTTTCTTTACTAAATTCACCCTCTCAACCACCCCCACAGTCATGCCTAATCTAAATCCACCCAGATTTGTGTACCAAAGTAATTCAACTTCATACAAATGAATGGCCTGGATCTCTCCTCAAGCCTTCTTCTCTTACTCATTGAAGATCCTAAGGCCAAAATCATCCGGATCATGCACATCATTGAACCAGAACCCACCCCGCGTCCACGCACACGCCCCCACCCTCCTCCCTAAACGCGTGCGGCTCTGCCTCCGAATCTTCCGCCGACGCCTCCCTCCCACCCCGCGCAGCCGCGTCCTCCCCCGCTCCCACCTCGCCCCGCCGCCTCCTCCCCCTCCTCCCCACCCCGCGCCGCCGCCTCCTCCTCCGCTCCATCGCCGCCTCCTCCTCCCCCCACCCCGCGCCGCCGCCTCCTCCTCCGCTCCATCGCCGCCTCCTCCTCCCCCCACCCCGCGCCGCCGCCGCCACCTCCTCCCTCCCACCCCGCGCCGCCGCCTCCTCCCCTCCCTCCCACCCCACGCCGCCGCCTCCTCCTCCCTCCCACCTTTAGCTGCTAGATCCACACCGCCTCCTCCTCCCCACCTCGCGCCGCCGCCTACTCCTCCTCACTTGCCCCCACTGCCTCCCTTTAGCCGCTAGATCTGCGCCGCCACCGCCTCCCCCACACACCGTCTCCGCAAGCTCCACCCCCACCATTCCCCTCCGCCTCAAACCCCGCAAATGCTCCCCTCCGCTACCCATCTCCGCCTCCCAAAACCCTAGCCCCTCGCCTCGCCGCCCCCAATGTCGCCTCCGCAGCCGCAGCCGCCGGTGGCCAGTACGCCGGATCCCCCGTGCCGGCGTGGCTCCGCGGCCTCCCGCGCGCCCCGGAGATTAAGTGTCGTACTGTAGTCTTGAAGGTTTGTAAACTTTCTGAATTACACTGAAATTAAGTGACAGATAGCTTTGGTTTGTAAGCAGCTATTTAGGCTTAGCCTCCATGACATTGATAATTATGTCATTTTATTTAAACAAATTCATGATGCAACTAATATAAAGTATCTGAAACTTTTGTATTTTAAGATATTAATTTCATTTTCTTCTGTTTGTAGATATATTTTGCAGAAATTGGGAAGTCCTGGCCTGTGTTAATTGTTTGTGGTGGAATCCTCCCTCTTTACTTGTCAGTGATCTGGTTGCTTATTATTCGTTATTTTGTTGCTGTCATGACATCAATAACAGTAGTGCTCTTCAAAGCCCTTATCATGTCTGTAACTATGTTTTGTTATATTAAAGGTACAGTTTACTATTCCAAGTCCTAAGTTATCTATTGACAAAGAAAACTCCATTGTATGCCATTTGACATGTTACATATATCCGATGCGCAGCTGGCTGGATAGGTAATGATCCCTTAGCGGTTGTTATTGGTGAAAGCAATCCATATGTCCACATAAGCGGGCGGGTAAGTGCCTCCAATTGGTTCAATTTGTCACAAGATCCAGCTGCTTGTTGTCTGATCATTCATTGTCTTACCAAGAAATTAACCACATTCGTGCTGCTACAGTTCTGATGACAGCAATAATGGTCATTGCTTTTCTGTGCTCAGTAGCTATTTTCTGGCGTATATTGACAGGCACACCTGTCCTGAAGGTAAGCAGATCATTGGATGTTTCTGCTTGACTAACGTTTGTTCGTTTGGCATTTCTACTTGACTAGCTCACTATTAATACATTAGATAAGCAGTGGCTTGGTTACAAAAGCATGTGGCATCAATTGGAATTAAGTTTGATTTTGTCAGATTTGAATGTGCATCTCTATATCTCTTTGTTGTTGTATGTAATCTATATTTCATTTCTATCCAGGGTATTTGTTTTAGGGGTCTTTCTATTTCAGAGTGCCAGAGAGTACTACCAGCTGCAGTTAAAGATGGAGAACCTTTGCCTGAGGGCCTCCTTTGGCTTTTGACCGGAAAGGTTTGCCTTGTGACACGCTTACTCAAGTATAGTTTAGAGTTTAGTGGTCTTCCAAAAAATTCCTTCCAAAAATACAAAGAATACTTTGTTATTGATTCAGTAGGGAACAAAAGTTTCTTGTGGACTTTTCTGTTATTCCTGTTATCTTTTTTGATTTTGCGCTGTTCTCAACCTATTTTTGTCAGCTATAAGTCTTTAGCTGTTAGTGTGTGCTAATTGTTTTTTATTTGTTCCAGGTTCCAAACAAGGAGCAAGTTGATGCTCTAACAAAGGAATTGCTTAGCCGTTCGAATATCATATTGTTGCATTTCCTAGATGAAAAAGGATGTCATATTGTTGCTTACTGTGTTCTTTTTTTCGTGCCTTTGTTTGTGGCTTCTAGCTGGAGATCATTTTTGGTATTTAGGTTTTGGATGAATGAGTGCTCTTGTTGATTTTGCATTTAGGAAAACTAATCCCTCCTGATAGCTGGACAGCTGGCATGCATTACATTGCCGTCCTATACAACAGCATGATTCATCTTGAATTATGTGTACCTCATGGTGTGTCAATGATCCAATGTCTGCTGTCAACTTTATCTTATTCATTATACATTATGAATTTCCTTTGTGCTATAGGTATCCTTTTGATGTGATGGTATAGGTATAACAGGATAATTTCCACTGGTTAACTATCCCATACAACCATGACGTTGCCAAATAGAAATATCAGGATACCTTAGACTTGTGTCTCTCTTCATTAACTAACTAACTAACTGGATTAATGTGTATTACTAATTTGTAAATTCCAGTGACTTTATAAATAGGCAAATAAAATAATCTTGATTGGAAGTTGGGGTGCTGGACTGGCCATGTTTGATTGTCCAAATAAATTGACTGCCATATATCTTATATCTATCAGATTGAAGTGGTTGAATTGATTTATGTGTAAAGTCTCAGTATTTGTACCCTCATAACATATACAAAAGGTATAAATGACATTTGTTTGTAACGTCAGTTCCTGGAATCAACTTTCTTTAGCTAAAGCTTATCGTGCAGTCTCATATAGTTGCTTGTGACACTTGGGGCTACATCACATTGGGCATTTTCATCTGGGATGCAGGGTGGTTCAGGATGTGCAAATCCAAATAGACATGTTACATTTAAGGTGAAATAGGTTTTTGATCAAAGAAGATAATTGTTTTAGTCAGTGGATGTTCCTGACAGCTTTACTGTTACCTCCATGGCTGCATTGATACATTACATCTAATCCATTCTGTTTGACAGTTGCCTGCAATTTGTACTTATATTGTTAGTTTTAGTCATTTTGTATTTTTTCCAAAATTAGATTGTCCTGTAAACCCTGGAAAGTTTGGGTTTCAGGCAGGCTAATATGATTTGATTCTATTGTCAACTAATGTACAATTACTACAATCATGTATATGTTAAAAGCTCTGAAGGATGTAGGTTGCATTGTCTTCCAATTTGGATCCACACGAGTTGAACCAAGAGAATCAGGTTCAGTTGAGCTGCTGAAAGCATAGCATGCTATCCCATCTTTATACACCTTTGGAGTGTATATGTTGTTCTATGCAGAAGTTCTAGGCCGAATTGACTGATTACCAGCAGTCTGCAGTGTTGAACCTGTCGTGGTAGAAATTTTCTTTGTTGTGGCAGTCTTATATTGTAGAGTCAATAGTAGCAACAGCACTACAAGAATCTTGGCCAAACCAAGAAAGAAGTAGATGCCTCAGGGAAGAGCACCAAAAATATTATGTATAAAGACGTCCTAGCATGGTGATGTGGTAATTAAATAGTCCACAAACACCTATTTCCTTACTGTGTTTCATATTTCTTTATGTGACAAAAATGTTTGTTTTCTTTGTAGCCTCAAGTTTAAACAATGTGGGGATGGAGAAAGTCGTCGGTAGGTGAGTCCAATGATGTTGTCGCCTCCTCAAAGAATCAGTCGTTATGTGACATTCATTATGTGACAAAAATATTTGGTTATACAATATATGAGACGTGAATCTTAATGAATCTGATTGTTCGTTTTATTTTTTACAAATTTTATCTTGTTTTGTATTTTACCGTAGCGTTAGCACGGGCACACTACTAGTTGGTATAAGAACGCAGATTGATCTTATGGAGATGTTGAAGATGATGTTATCCAGTGCTATGTAGAGGAGTCATGACACCACCGGTGACATAGTGACATGGAGGCTAGCAGCGAGAGGCTGCCGTGATGGCGCATTTGCAGTGGAAGCCATGAACGGTAGTGTGAGGCCATGTTCATGGAGGTGGTAGTGCAATGCCGTCTCGAGGAAGAGTCGGTGTGATGCCACTGTAAGTCCCTCGGAAGAGTCGGTGTGATGCCACAGTAAGAAGTCAGTGTGAGACTAACAATGACAGAGATGCAAGTCCACTGCAACAACGTTGGTGATATGAAGCTGCTTTGAGATGACAGTCATGTGAAGCTGCTAGGTGATGATTTGGCGTGAGGCCGATTGTGGAGTCGACGTGAAGCTGATGGAGAACGCTGCGAGATGTGTATAATCCATGGTCAAGATGGACAGTGAAGATATGAAGCTGCCAGATGGACATTGGTGATATGAAGATGCTAGGTGATCAATCTGTGAAGATGGATGGTGAAGATGGCACTATTTATATTGGCTTTTAAAAACTGTTTTTCTACAGTAAATAACTTTCCTACAGTATTTAGCTTTTAAACAGAGTGTCTTTTCAAGATGGGGTTTACTAGTCGATTATAATACACACTATAATGACTTCATTTATATCAGTTAAAATTATACGCGAGTCTTTTTCTCTATACGGCTTTCTACAAGCTGTTATTATTTATAAACTAAAGTCAAAAGTTATCAACAAAAGGCAATATAAACGAATCCAGTATCTCGTGCGGATATAATGATGCGCACAAGCATATTACTGTGATCATTTGGGCTTTTTTTAGTAGCTTATGGCTGAAAAGCACTGTAGCTGGCTGAAAAAACACTGTAGCTGACAGAGGCTTATTTAGCATAATTAAATTTGAAAAAAAATTAAAAATAGAAAAAACATATTAGCCCATTACGTATAATGCAAACAAATATGGGAAAAAAGAATCGGCAAAAAAGCTCAAAAAATCCAAAAGTTCAGAAAAAGACGAAATTTATGAATAGTGAAAAATAAGCCAGAAGCCAGAAGCTGAAGCCCAAACGAGCGGGGCAAAAAAACAGATATGTATCGAAAAGTATATTCATAATATTATAATTTTGTTGGGTTTTATAAATATATTACAATAGATATTAAAAGTGTGTAGAAAGAGAGAGAGAGGAGTTGAGTGATTTGATCTTATGGAGATATTGAAGATGATGCTATTCGGTGCTATGAAGAGGAGTGATGACATCACCGGTGACATAGCGATATGGAGGCTACTAGCGAGAGGCTGCTGTGATGGTGCACTTGCAATCGAGGCCATGAACGGTAGTGTGTCCGTGTTCACGTAGGTGGTGGTGCAATGCCGCTTCAAGGAAGAGTCAGTATGATGCCACTATAAAAAGTCAGTGCAAGACTAACAACGACGGAGATGCAAGTCCACTGCAACAACGTTGGTAATATGAAGCCGCTATAAGATAATGGTGATACGAAGCTGCTAGGTGATGATTCAGCGTTAGGCCGAATGTGGAGGAGTCGGCGTGAAGCTGATGGAGAACGCTGCGAGATGTGTACAAGCCGCGGTGTGCGGCTGTTGCGAGACATGTGGATGGAGGCCAACGTTGAGCAAAGGAGTTAAACATGGTGTACGGGAACAAGGTGTGGGCGCTCCGCATCAGGAAGTTAATTGACAAGATTAAGGGGAGAAGTCAAAATGTTTTTTTTGGGGGCTTGCATGCTTTGGGTTTGTGGATTAGCCATGTACGGAGGAAGATAGATGGATTGCATGCGTGTACACATGATAGAAATTAGTTGGCCATTATCACGGTGCATGTATTTGCATATTAGCTAGCTAGTGGCACACGTTGTGGAGTCGTAACAAGAATAGGGAGTTGAGTGTGTTTAGAAACTATGTAAGTTTTCTTCAGGAGAGTTGTAGGAAGAGAGTTGAGTGATTCAACTCCGGCATCATCCGGAAGGAGATGGAGTGCCACGTGCGCGGACAGCTTCTTCAAACAAGTACACGTGCACCTCGGCGCACAGCAGCACGTGCCAATCCGGGACACGTGCGTGCCCACGTACTATACGCTTGCGCCACACGAGGCAGAAGTCACCCTACATAAATAGCATCAAATTACTCTGCCTAATTACGATACGAATCACAAGAAACAGAAATCTGGTTTAGAGAGAGAGAGAGAGAGGGCGAGCACCGGCGATGCAGGGCGGGAAGAGCTCGAGCTCGGTGGAGGCCGCGAAGGAGGCGGCGGCGAACGTGGGTGCGTCGGCGTGGGCCGGCAAGGAGAAGACCAAGGCCGTCGTCCAGGGGACGGTGGACAAGATGACGGCGCACGACCCGGTGGCCAAGGAGGCCGCGGAGGCCAGGAAGCTGGAGCGGATCCACGAGGTGGAGGCCCAGAAGCGGGACGCCATGCGCCACAACGCCGTCGCCAAGGAGCACCCCACCGCGGCGGCGTACCACCCCACCGGCGTGTCCGGCCCCCCTGCTGTGGCCTCAGACCGCGCGGCCGCTCCGGGGGCCAACGGCGCGGCCGGCGCCGTGGAGAGCAGCGTGCCGATCGCCGCCACGGAGGCCGGGACGGCGCAGCCGGCGAGGACCTTGCACGACGTCCCGCGTGCCGGGAGTGACGACCAACTGCCGGCGCGCGGAGCTGCCGAGAGCGATGATTACCTGCCTGCGCGCGGCACGGCCGGCGGCCGCTCCGCCTGAAGAGGCGAAGAGAAGCTGCACCGTACGTGTGGAAGTTGTTTGTCGTGAATCCATATGAGATTTCTTTGCATTTTGCGTGTGGAAATGGCTTATATACGCATGCATGCATGCATGCATAGCTCTTTCTTCTGTTCAATTGTTGTTTGTTAAACACGGACCAGATTATTGTCTAGTTTGATGTAATGTACGTATGTTGTGATTTGTCAAGCAATTATTATTTGGGTGTTCTAAATATCACCTGGATGTTTTCTTCTTAACTATTATTTAGATTTGTGGCCATTGGATTAGAGATCTAACGGTCATGAATTCTCCTCCACTCCCTCCAAAAAAAAATCTCCCTCTCCTCTAAAAAAAGAAGTTGTTGGATTTTTAATCTAATGGTCTGAAATTTGGATGATTGTTAGAAAGAAAACATCTAGCTTTATTATTTTGAGATGATATAGGGGCCTTTTCAACTTGTGTTTGCAAACGATTGTCTGATTCTGGTGGCCACGTAGAGCAACTTGGCTCTTTGTTCACCCCGGCTCCCATTCGTGTTAATCGCCACTACCTCAGTCAACGAAAAACATGTCGTTTAGAGAACGACACGGTCCTAAATAGGGATGGCAACGGGCTATTTTCTACAGGGAATGCTCTCTCATCCTCATTCCCTATTTAGCTATTAGGGACTATTTTTTTCCATCCCCATTCCTATCGGGGTTTCGAAAGGGGCCATCAAAAATCTAAATTTCAATAACATTAAAGGTAATTTTATATACTTATCATATAGTAAGTAAATTTATTAATAATGAGACAGTAGGATAATACTAAATGAATTGCATACCATATATTATACTAAATATATTAGGTTTGAGACAAAAATACATATAAAAAAAGTATCAATCTACATGTATATAAGGGCATGTACAATGCAAGATGCTTATATATAAGTGCTTAAAGAGAGAGAATATAGCCACATCATCAAGCATCTATGCAAAAGTTATTTTCTCCAATACAAGCATCTCTTCCATAGGTGCTTAGATGTATATTATCTATTAATAGATATAGTTATACTTCCATAGGTGCTTAGATGGTATATTATCTATTAATAGATATAGTTATACACATAAGCACCTACTAAGTACCGGTGCTTATTTAAGCATCGATGCTTCAAAATAAGCACCTTATCTATCCTATGTGGCAAGAAAAATCATTTTTTTATTACTAAGCATCTCTCTAAGCGCCTGCATTAGACATGCTCTAAGTAGATACCGAGAATAATGGGACCAGGGGAGTCATTTCCAATTTCCCATCTCCATCCCTTATAACCTACTGGGGGACAAAATCTTCCTATACCCATCCCCTAATAGGAGGAATTTTCCACGAGTTACTGGGTGTCAGGGCTATTGCCATCCTTAGTCCTAACATGATCACTAATTTATATATATAACCCAATAAAACTACATTATAATAAAAAATGTCATTTCGGACATGGATGCTATTCAGGTTTTATAACACTACACTATTACAGTAACATGTATAAAACTACACTATAAAAGAAATATATCATTTTAGATATCCACGCTATTCAGGTTTTATAACGCTACAATATTATTCCAAAAAATTATTTTTCACCACTATTTTATTTGTAGAACATAATAAAAATATAATATTATAAAAATACTTTTACATGAATATACATATATGATATTTAGGTATCTATTATACATATCTGATACATTCTAAATATCGATAGCCACAACTTTCTAAAGGCAAACTTTCTAAATCGGCATGTTTTCGTAACTGGAGTAGCTTTACCCGAACGCTAGTTCCACACAAAACAAAGTACTTTTTCGAGACAGATATACGAGTATGAGTTCTATGTATTCATTCCAAAATCTGAAAAGATATTGATAGCCTAGTTATGTTTCAAAAACTTGACTGTACGTATCTCAAAATGACACGTCGTTGTGACCGAAGGTGTGGCTTTACCTAAACGTACGGTAATTCCACGCCAAACAATGTTACTCCGTGACGGGAGGGTGTAGCTTTACCTGAACGGTAATTTCATGCCAAACAATGTTACTCCTCAGATGGAATGCTACAACCAATGAACGCCTCATGTTCTACTTGTCTAGTACACGAGGCAGCGGGAACTAACTGGGACAAAGGTGGCCCAATGTTGTCCAAACTCGCCAGTAAGAAGTTCATGCCTTGGTCAAAGTTTTTAGCAATTTGAATAAGATCTTCATCTTGTTGTAGGTAGTAGATATCCTCCTTCTTGTTGTTGTGTCAACAGAGTCAGTGGGTCTCTCCTCTAGTAAGTTGCCTTCGGTGTCGTAAACATTCTCCCTGCGAAAAGGCCAATAGAAATTGGTTATGGGGTTAATACAAATTTCTAAAAATAACATTGCGTATTGAACCGATATTTACCTTTTGCACTTTTCCCCCATCTGTTTAGGACATAGTGCCTCGGTATCTCACTTAATCTTTCACCCCTCCAAGTGCGTATAATATGGCAGCATGGGATTCCTTTTGACTCGAATAGCATACACGAGCATATACTTATCATGGTGGATGTGTCACAACGAACTTCCTTCACCTTATGGGAGTTGTCGCTGATAGGGACAATCTTTATCCCGTCTACCATTGCCATATCAAGAAATAAAGGAATATCGCAATGGTCTTTCGCCGTGTGTAAATACCAAACTGCCATGTCCCTCTATTTCACATGATGTGAACAATTCACGGTTTGTATGGATGCTTGCGTTATCAGCTATCAACTCTTCTTGTCATTGACATTGCAAAGCTGTGTCAAACCTAAGCCAAAATTCAACAAATGCAAGCTTGTGAGCAATAAAATGGTTGAAAAATGAATTTGCACTCTCTAACCTTGATGTGGTTCTAAGAATGCCTGATAGGAATATATCCCTAAAGTATGCCAGGATCCATGACTCATGGATGCTATATCTCTTTGGCATATCTCTTTGCCAACCACCCATTGTCCTCCAGCTCAAATCAGAAATGAAGGAATGCCAACTTGACTCAAATTTTTCCATTGTTTCTGACCCCCGCACACATGAGGTAACCCTATCCCAAACAAGGGGGTCCTCCACTAAACGAGGGCCAATCTTCTCGGGGAGTTTTTTCATGATATGCCACATGCACAACCTGCGTGTGGTCATAGGAAGAATAATGCTAATAGCAGTCCTTATGCTAGCATCCTCATCGGTTATAATAAGTCTAGGTGCTACCCCTTCCATAGCTCTTAGGATGGTCTCAAATAACCAAACATACAACTCAACCTTTTCATCTATTAGGAAACCAGCCCCAAACAATACACTTTGCATGTGATGGTTTACTCCCGTGAATGGTGCAAAAATCATGTCAAATTAGTTAGTGTTGTATGTCAAATCAAAAGATACGACATTATTAAAATGACAATAGTTTTTCCTACCTATGACATCTGTCCAAAACACACATATCAATCTACCATCTTCCACTTCATAATCAAAGAAAAATGCTGCATTCAGTTCCTTCATGCGACCAAGTTGGTCCACAAACATCTGAGTATTGGCATCCTTGATTTTCTTTTTGAAATCAGTATAATAATTTTGCAGGTCTCTCTTCGTGCACCCCCACATTCTGAAATCCTCCAGCACTAATGTGAAGCATCCTAAATGCATGCGAGGTTCCTATGCTTACTTTGTGGCATGTGTACAGTGTGTTTTTTGTCTTCTCATTAACTTGATGGTTTGATCTAATTAGATGTTCCTTACTAGGTAACACAAGTTCATGATTGTGCTGCTCAACAAATGAAGCTATCTTGTATTTGTTGTCACTTTCTCACTTTACAAAAATTTGAGCGTTACATCCACACCTACTTTCTTTCATCTTACGACTTTTTTTTAAGTGATCAAGAATGTTGTTACCTTTTTTTGACCTAAATCCTTGCCTTGAGCACATGTAATGTTTCCACTGAACTACTTCATTCTCTATCTTCTGCTGACCAACACGTACTAAAAACTAGACTTGATGAGCATATGCCTTGAAGTACAGCCTCCACTGATTTGACATCATCAAATGTCATCCCTATTTTCAGCTTCGAATCTTCTGCACACTCGAGTGTGAATGAGGAAGATTGTAATCGCACAAATTTGATTGAATTAGATCCACAACATGGACAAATTTGATTGAATTAGATCCACAACATGTCTATAGTCATTCAAAAATCATAATGACTACAACATCAAGAAAATACTGACCTAGGTTGGTATGTTTGCGGCCTTTTTGGGAGTACTAAATCCTTCCTGACACCTTACATCTGAGTTTATCTCACCAATGTACTGGGACTGAGCATCACCAATTGACTCCATAGTACCTGCTAAAATTTATGCAGTTTTACAGCTGACTCAAAGTGCATCGATCGGTAGCCTACCTACATATTACTCAATCTAGCATTACCTAGCTAGCTAAAAACCTTGAAAGAGTACACTCATGTATCAATATAATCTCAGGAACATTTACTCTCCATTGTTGTTGTCATTCCATACAATCTCTTGACATTTACCTGAAAATGTGTCGGGAGGAGGGCGAAAGGGGGGAATCACCGGGGGGGGGGGTGCCTTGATGGGGGGTCACTGTGCGAAACTTTGGCTATCATGGCAAGCGCGATGGCACGCGGGCCTCCCTCCTCACCGGATGTGGCTTCTAGGTTAGGGAGTGGGGGAGGGCGTGGGGAACGGCTGAGGTCGTGTAACATCCCAAATATGGGGGTATTGAAAAATGAAAAGAATTTAAAATCTTTTGTTGACTTCAGGTGTTGTTTAAAATTTTCATCGCTCTTTCATGATTCTTATTTTAGTTTGCTAAAAATTCAATTAAGGAAATCAAAACCTTGAAACAAAATCGAGTCTATGAAAATCAGATCAGAAAGAAATCTCAAATCTATTTTGCTAAGTCCAAAATTAAAATTCAAAACTGGAATGTTGAATTTCAAAACCAAGATTTGAATTGGAATCAAAGTTAATATTAAATTTTTCCCTACCTAATTAATTTAGCCAATTTATCAAAATTTGAAATTCTCAAAATCTTCCAAAATCCTCTTGGGCCCTGGCCCATTTTTCCTCGCACCGTCCCAGCCCACCCGGCTCTTGTCTTTCTTCCCCTTCTTCCTTTCATTCCTCATCGCATTGTCCTACCCCTGGAGTCCGCCTGCTAAGCTAGCCCAGCTTCTGCGCTCCCGCGCGCCTGCCACCAGCCGGCCGACCTTCCTCCTCGGCCTTCAGCCCACCCCGATGCACCTCCCTTCTTCCGCCTCCCTTGGCTCTAGGCGCCATAATTTACCATAATTTTCAACTTTTTAAGTGTTCCTCCCTTCTTCCGCCTCCCTTGGCTCTAGGCGCCTCCCTTGGCTCTCAGCCCACCCCGATGCAAGTGTTCTTAACTTTTTACCATAATTTTCAAGTAGCAAAGCAAGAAAGAAAAACTGATTGCATGTGTGTAATATTTATAATATTCCTCATGGTCTCATGGCAAGGCACAAGAACCTTCTCCACCTAAAACTAAAGTGGAACTTGCTCAGTTGATTATATGACATACACAGAACAAATGTGCTTGTTATTGCATAAGCACAACTGAAGTGTACAGTACTAAAAGATAACACAAAGGTGCCAAGAAACAATTATATAAAAGACACTAACCCTTCGAAATATGCCAAGAAGATACAATTCTACATTCTAGTGCATAGTACTAAAAGATAACACAAAGTTTCCATGAAGAAACAATTACGGAAAAGACATTAACCCTTCAAAATATAGCAATAACCATCTATCTTTTTTGTTACTCCTCTTATAAAAAGCAACTGAGTTCAGCTTACCTCTGAGATCAATAGGAAGTCCTTGTGCACCTCTCTGTGACATTGCCTTCACAGAAAATCTCTTATGGTTTAAAGAAATGAGCGGCCCCGCTGATGTGGTCTATGCACAGCTTGCAAAGCCAATTCTGGTACTAAGTGCCCTTCCAAATGCAGAAACTCGCTGGCAAGCTGGGATGCAATGGCGCGCCACCACCATCTGCATGCCAGAAGTTGCAGATGCACGCATCGTCCTTTATGTAGGACAAATGTCAACTGCGACGGGAATAAGTCGAACATAATGTCATTCAGCGTATTCATTGATCGAGCATGGGGTCCAATAAATTTCCTTTTCGGAGTGTTTTTGCTGTTACAGCCAAACACCACATCAAACTAAAACTTCCTTGGTTGTAGTTCCTAGGTTGAGTAAAAAACAGTATTTCTGCACCGTGGATCATGGATAATTCTCTAAGTTTGAGTTAATGAGAATTTAGGAAGATGAACAATAATTTCAGTCTTATCATACAGTGACATGACCAAGCCTTCCTTTTGAAATCTGCTGGTCTGGCCAGGAATATCATAGAACGAGCACAAAACTTTTTTTAAAAAAAGTTCAGCTTTTCACCCCATGCAGCAGAACTAAACCAATTCGCCACACCATAAACTAAACACTAAAATTCAAACCTTGACATCCAGAGTGAAGGCAACAAAATTAACAAGACGTAGCGCCATCCACCCAAGTCGAAACGCGCGTTCCCCCTTCAATCAAGGAGGGCCATTTCGCAACAGACTGGCTCCAATCGCTACGCAAAGTCGAGAATCCCAAGAACAACACACGGCTCATCCCCAGAAGAAAACACGGCCAAGCACACAAGCAAACATACGGGAGAGAGGACATGCATTAGGTTAATCGCTCCCTCGAACTGTTCGTCGAAACGAGACTTGCCAAGAAAGCCTCGCTCCGGAGCTCCCCAAGGGAAAGGCGACGATGGCGGGCAGGGGGATGCGGCGGAGCACCTTACCTCGGTGGGACGGGACGGGATGCGGCAAGGAATGGGGCGGTGCGCGCTGGGTGGGATCCGATCTGAGAGCACGAGGGGCGAATGATCTTGCGGGGGAACTCGAATTGGAGGTTTGCGTTGCGGGTGGGGAAGGGAGGTGGTGGGTTTCGATGAGACCGAGGGGGTTTTGGGCTTTTCGCTGGGGAAAATCTCGCCATGTCTTTAGCTCTGTTTGACAGCTTTTTAACTGTGAATTATAGTTTTAAAATTATTTATAAGAGAGAATATGAAGTAATAGAAACTCACGTGTAATTTTAGCTGACATAAATGAAGTCACTATAATGTCTACTATAATTAACTTATAGACCCTGTTTTGAAAACACACTCTATTTAAAACTTAGTTACTGTAGAAAAAAAAGAAGTAACTTTTAGAAACCGAAAAGAAGATGCCCACTTAGGATCAAAATTCCGCCGAAAATCATTTGTTATCGGTGAATCCAATAAAAATTTTAATTAGATGAAATATTTCAAAATAATCTAAATTTCATCCATGTATGAAAGAAATCTGCAATGCACTTGTAGCATAAGTGTGCTCGTGGCCTGGTGGGAAGCCTCTATGTTTACGTGGTCTGGTCGTGTGTGTTTGGATGCTAGCTTTGTTAATTTTTTAACTTTTTTTTACATCTGAAATATTCAAATTTTAATTAAAAAATATCATTAAAAAACTAAAATATGGTAACCGTTGGTTATCAGTTCTATCCTACTTTCCAATAAAATTTACAAATCAATAGTATTTTCCCTACTTAGCAACCAGAGAAGCGGCAGCCAAGTGGGACCGTGGGGGTTTAGGGCTGGAGAGGGTCCGGTCTGACAGACCACATCGGTGGTGACTGACTGGTGAAAAGGGGTCCGATCCAGTCGGACCACTAGACACGAAATGCCAGCATGGATATGTATTTGGATTCTGATCTATTTGTTTTTGTTCCTTTTCCTCGGTCTTCTCTGTCTTAGAACTCAAAGTCTCAAATATCCTCTGTCTCAAAAAAAAAAAACTCAAATGGTCAAATTGATCACCTTCACTAAAAAGTGTGGTTAGTTGTTAAGACTTGCACGATCGAATTTCCCGGCCACTATATCAAATAACGAGCGCGCTGAATTAAATGCTACAAGTCTGTTCTTTTAGAATACAGTTTATAACTTTTAGTTATAGTTTATAGTCTAATAAATAGTGATTGTTGAAAGAAATTAAAATAAAAAAGCTGATTGAAAAGTCGAAAAAACGAACAGACAATAAACGTTCCACATAAAAAAGGAGTGTCTATACAATATTCGACTATTTTTCAAGGCAAAATTAGTCAAATTTTAGAGTGTCGGATGGTGATCCAACGCTCCAGATCTTCTT
Organism: Dendrocalamus latiflorus; assembly: GCA_017311315.1. Classification (NCBI taxonomy): domain Eukaryota; kingdom Viridiplantae; phylum Streptophyta; class Magnoliopsida; order Poales; family Poaceae; genus Dendrocalamus; species Dendrocalamus latiflorus. The sequence goes on from CM029674.1 coordinate 18,948,013, forward strand.
TTTGGAGGGGGGGGGGGTTTGTGTGAGTGGATCCGTTGGATAGAGATCCAACACTCCAGATCATTTTTTTATGCGGGCTTGTATGAGTGGATCTGTTGAATAGAGATCGAACGTCTAAGATCATTTTTTGAGGGGGTTGTATGGAGATCCGTTGGATCTCAATCCAACGCTTTAAAATCTGACTAATTTTATCTTTAAAATAGTCGAATGCTATATAGCATTTCTCTAACAAAAATTGTCCCCAAAAAATGTACACATATTTCCGATCTATTTGTCCCAAAAAATGTGCACATATCTTGAGAACATTCGATGGTAGAGATACTGCCGACATTCACCACCGTCAGTTATATATATATATATATATATATATATATATATATATATATATATATATATATATATATATATATATATATATATATATATATATATATATATATATATATATATATATATATATATATATATATATATATATATTTGCTTAGCTTACACATAGACCTATAATTATGGTGTTTGCTAACGAATACGAGATTGGATGGACTCAAGTCCATGTCAGATGACTGAGATACTGGAATGAGGACATCTCTACGGACTCTCTGGCCCTGCTCTTTACGATTTCTAAAAAGCAGCTATTAGCTTTTACTACAGTATCTAACTTTCAAACAGAGTATTTTCTCAAGACGAGGGTCTACAAATTAATTGTAGTATATGTTAAAAGCCCAACATCTGTATCAGCCAAAATTGCAAGCGAGTATCTCTCTCTGTATTCTCTATCACAAATAGTTAAAATTAAAAAATTTCAGCCAAATACCATAAGCCGCAGCCATATCAAACAGGCCCTCTAGTTCATCTATTTCTTTGTAAAAAACTTCAACTCCTTTAATTGAACTAATAGGACCGATTACATAGGCATGAATAATAAAACTGTAACAACAGATGAATTTGTTCATTGAAGAGTATATTTTTTATAAGAATTTGTTACTACTTAATTCTAGTATTCTATGTGTGCTTAGGTATGAAGGAGAGGTTACGCAACCAGACCCATTCGGCTGTCCAACAGGTCAGAAAACTACAGAGGCCGTTTTGAGACTCTAAATAACTTTTTTGGGATTTTCGTTTGTATGATCGGAAATGACAACAGAGGGGGGGGGGGGTGAATGGTGCCTTCAAAAATCCCCCCCGAAGTATCCACATACTTCTTCTCCGATAGCTATAGAAGCTATGAAGATAGAAGAAATTCATTCACTGGAAACGAAAACAATTTTGCCGATTGACAGAAGAAACAAACATAAGAGGCAAATGCAGACCGACAAAAACTCCTCTGAAGAACAAACAGAAGGAAGACTTCACTGGCAAAGCAGACTGGAAATTGCAAAAACTAAAGACCAAGCCAAGGAAGAACTAACTCAGAAAGCAGGTAGCCAGGTCAGACTGCTAATGCCTCCCCGGTCAGACCACCAGAGGAGCTTCGGTCAGACCGTGGAGACTGCAAACTAAACTTAAACACAGCCAAAGACAACACCTTCACAGAAAGAGAAGACATAAAATGAAGGAGCTGTTCAGCAGAGAAAAAGATTGAGTAGGAGCCAGCGATTGACTGAATGCAGACTTAAAATCGAAAACAGAAAACAGACTGACCACCAAAACAAAAACAACAGCTTCACTGATCTGGCCAAAGGACTTAAAGATAATTGACTGCAGATTGACTAAACTGAAAAATAGACATCTAAACTAGAGACTAATTGCTGGCCGAAACAAAACTGAAGGAAAAAATTCAGAGAGCAGTTGGCATGAAGAAGTTTAGAAGCTGCAGCCGAAAACAGTTTTTGAGGCATGTCCGACTGCACTCGTGATAGACCATGTGGAGGTGATCCCGTGTGTGTGATGAGTAATTGACATCTGTTTTAGGAAAGTCGAGTTTGGTTTGTGTGGTTCGGACCATGTCGTTGCATGGTGCAATCGGCTTGGTTAGACTTGGTCAAACTTGGTCGAAGCGATTAGGATGCTTATTCTCTTGATTCGACAGGTTTGGGCTCTTTCATGCGTAAGTATGATTCATTGATGCTATTTATGCTTACATGTATCGAGCGGTGCTATGTGATGTGTTTCTTGTCTGTGATGGCTGCAGGACGTCGAGGCGGAGTCGTGGCGAGGCACGGGGTGACCGGACTAGGCACAGGTGGTGTCGAGGTCAGAACGGTCGGATGTGTCGAAGACGGCGGAGACTCGAGGTGGTTGCGAGGCTTGGATGACAAGGAACGCGGAAGCTTCCTGAAAGGTGCAGGAGGGGCGTTTCGTTAAAAGCGCAAAGCTGCACAAGTGGAAGCGGTTCTGTTTGGGATTTAGCGGGCTTAACGGGTTGGAGACCTGTTAGCCAAAGGCTATAAATAAGAGAGGGTTCCTGGTTGTATGCATGGATTCTAGGAGTTGTTAGGGTTTTGCTTTAGACAAAATGGCCTTTGGAGAGGTTGTTTTGCTTTAGACTTTAGTGGTTGAGAGAGGCAGAGTGCTGTTGGCTGTCTCCTTCATTGTCTCCTCTCTGTGCGTGTGTGTTCTTGGGCTTGTGAGAGGGAGAGGATGGATTGATGAGCATGTAATCATTCCTCTTGTATCAATCGCGTATGGGGACGTAGTTCTTTGTATCTCTTGCAATCTTTCATGGAGATGAATTGAGTTTGTGCCTTTTGATGGATTTCAGTCTCTGTTCGTTGTTTTTGCTCTCTCTGTTGATTTTCTCTTTTTGTGCTTTAGAGGTTGATTCTTGCTGAGAAGGTGCAAAATGGGTTGCTCTGTGATAGAATTACATTTATAGACCATTTGGTCAACTATTTCCAAGAGCAAATTGATTGAATCACAAGAATCACATTTTTCCTCTTCCCTGTGTTCTTGTTCATAGTTCTAGGGTTTCTTGGTCCCCTTTGATTCCCTTCATGAGATGGCCTAAGATTTGGGGTCTTGAGTCCTGAGGTTATTGCTAAGCTAGTCTCACGATTTCATGATCAAAGAATCAAGGATTGGCAAGGAATTCGAGTTTTTGTGCTGCACTCTGTATCCTTTTAGATTTTGGCTCAAATATGAAATTCTTGATCTTGAGTTGGATTCTGTTGTTTCCCAAGCCCCTCTTGTTATTTAGGATGTTGGTGTGTTGCTTTGGGCTGAAAAGATTGGGTGCAAACCCCCAATTTCTCAGGTTTTTGAAGATCTGAAATATTTTCGAAGTTTCAGTTTTCAGTCTGCACTCTCGGGTTGCTTTGGGATCAGGGGACCGGTCAGACTGGCCCTCCCTTGGCGGTCAGACTGCCCCTCCTATGGCGGTCAGACCAGCATTACACGAGCGGTCAGACCGGCTTGCGGTCAGACCGCCCACAAAGCAGCGGTCAGACCGGCGGCTTGGGAGCGGTCTGACTGGCCTCAAGGCTGCGGTCTGACCACCCCTGGCTGCTTTGATTGCTGTGGATTTTTATTGCCTCTCTCCATGTCTTGTTTCCTTTGTTTTCTTGTTGTGTATGGTCAATTGATCTTCCAGTGAGCTATTACTTCCTACTTCTTAGCTTTTCATAGCTATTGGAGAGGATCATTCCGTGAGTATTTTAGGGGGAGCAAAATTTTTAAAGTCGACATTCATCCCCCCTCTGTCGCCGATTTCGATCCAACAATTGGTATCAGAGCCGGTTAGCTCTTCTCGATAGATCTTAACCGGTCTCTAGAGCCATGGCGACAGACAAGTACTTGACCAAGCCCCCGATCTTCGATGGGATCGACTATCCCTTCTGGAATAGTCGGATGGAGACTTACATTTAGGCTCAGGGCTACGCCATCTGGCGTAAGGTCAAAGTACGATATGTTGTTTCTGCCGATGAGAACATCAACGCTGGAAACATGCTTGATGTTGAGGCCAATGCGAAGGCAAGGAACATCATAATCCAGGGGTTGAGCCGAAGCGAGTTCGATAGCATCTCTCATCTGTCGTCGGCCTTCGACATCTGGGAGACCCTCGATGCATACCATGAGGGCACTACTTAGATTAAGACAGTTCGACAGGACCAGTTCAAGTGAGATTACAACAAGTTTGAAATGCTCGTTGGTGAGTCCTTGGATGAGTGCTTCGCGCGTTTTCACAAGATTCTGAGCAACCTTCGAGCGGTCGGTCTCACATACCCCAACTCGGACAATGCTCGACAGATGTTGTCTGCTCTCGATTTGCGCATTTGGGAGATAAAGGTGACCACGATTAAAGACACAACCGACCTCTCGACCCTGACTCTTGACGCGTTGTACTCACGCCTCAAGACTCACGAGATTGACATAGTCTCTCGTAGGTCGAAGTCGCAGTCGATGGCCTTAGTCACCGATCCCAGCTCTGCTTCTGGTTCTTCTGACTTTTCTTCTGGGTTCTCTCTTGTTGCTCTCTGTGACGTAACTGATGATCAGTTAGAGCAGCTTGCAGATGAGCAGTTAGCCCTCTTAGCTAGAAAGTTTTCTCATGCTTACAAGAGAAGGAGGGACAGAAAGAGAGGAGGACCGTGATCTGCTTCAAGTGTGGTGGCCCCAACCACACTCGGGCTAATTGCCCCATGCTGGAGAAGGGCAAGAGCGACTACGGCGGCATGAGCAAGAACGACTATATCGACAAGAACCGCAACAAGAAGCCCTCAGCTCACGCCCAAGGCAAGAAGAAGTTCTGCGACCTTGGCAAAGCCAAGAGGCTCTTCCATCGCGTCCTCACCGCCTTCGGCGACCTCGATCTTAGCAAGGTGGAGGGGTGGAGCGACGATGATGGGAAGGACGAGCAAGACCCCAAGGGTGGCGATGACTTCTCCGGCATGTGCTTCATGGCCCTTGAGGGCGAAGTGAGCAACAGCGAGCTGTACTCCGACTCCGACGAGGTATACCCCTCATACGACCAGCTTAATGATACTTTTCTTAAGCTAGGTGGATTTCATGCTAGATCTAGAGCTAGGTGTAGCGAGTTTGAGAAGGAAGTAGAGAGCTTTTCACGGGAGCTTACTTCACTTAGATCTGCTCCCTCCCATGACGATTGTGATGTTTGTTCTGCTCTGCTGGATGACATGGAGAAGCTAAGGACCTTGCATGATAGTGTGTCCTCTGAGCTCGACATGATTAAGGTGGAGAATATTAGTCTTCTTGCTGAACTTGAGATGAGTAGGGTAGTTCCTCTTTCATCTACTACTGTTGAGACTATATCTTGCACCTCATGTGAGGATAAGGACAATGCATTTAGAGGTCTGTATACCATGTTTCTCGATCTGCCCGAGACTTGTGAAAATTGCAATAATCTGAAGATTAATCTAAAACGGGCAGATCATAAAATTGATGAACTCCGAGTTTCATTACTTGAGCCTATTGCTTCATGTTTGAATTGTCCTAAATTAACTGCTGAACTTGAATCTGTCTCAAAACAGTTTCAAGAAATGATTGACTATAATAAAAAAATAGCTCAGTATGCTTCTAAGGATCCTGTTAGCTCACTATGCAAAAATTATGAAAAACTAAAAACTGACTTGGTTGCATTAGATGAAAAATGCGTGAAGCTAACTAAGGACCTTCTAGAGAAGCCACATCCTTGTTGTAATGCTTGTTCTGAGGAGGGTAAGGAGCCCAGGGGTAAGGTAGAGACACCTAGAGACGTGAATCAACTGGCTAGCAGTAGGATTGGCCCTTCTGAGTCGACTGAGCATGCTCAAGCCATTCGTTCCTCTGCTGTTGGTTCTTCTTCTGCTCCCTTACCTTCTGCTGTCTCCTCTTCCCCTGCTCTTCTTGCACCTCTCTCTTTCGGGAGTGTCAGTATCTTATGAACACTCTCGAGAGATTTGTAGGAGGCAAGAAGAAGCTAAATCTTATTCTAGACCAGTCCAAGATTTGCAAGTTCAATCAGGGTCTAGGATATGATTTTCTGGAGGATGTTAGGAAGCATCCACCTGCCGTGCTCAGACCCATAGCCGCAGGTGTGATTGAGGTCAAGCCCAGAACTGAGAGAGTTCAATTCAAGTCAGCAGGCTTTGTCCAAGGGATTTCTGACAGCAAGGTGGTTCCACCAATCGCTTCAGCCTCTCAGAAGGCGAAGCCCCTTAGTGCTACTTCTACCTCTCAGAAGGTGAAGTACCACTGTACCTTCTGTCAGAAGGATGAACATTCGATCCAGAGATGATTCAAGCACGCCAAGATTACGCGTAGAGACCGTGTTGAGTCTCTTAGGTGTATTCAGGGTCAATTCCAGATCTTGAGTGCACCTAGGACCAACACGAGGTCGAGAATCAGTTCTGATGGGTTTGGGCAGCATCGAGGACTTGGTTTTTCTGAGCTTTCTGGTTTTCATTCTCGATATGCCTCTGGACGTGACAGAGATTAGGTCTGAACTTTAAAAACTTGAGAAACTTGAATCCTTTGCTCATGAATCTTGTAATTCAGTAGAGAAACGACATCAGAAGAGAAAAACACAAACCCAAAGCAAATTTCTAGCCAAGAAACTAAGAAACCAAACTTACTCTGCCTCCAAACCCTAGGAGTGAGAAAACAGAGGAAGCAAGAGGCTGGTCATTTGGGAGAAGTTAGTGAATGGAATCTTGTCTCTCGGGAATATATTAGCCAAGGGCCTTGAGGAACAATTCCTAGTTCAGAGACAAAATCATTTTGCAATTGCATGAGCAAGGATTCAACTCAAGAGCAAAACTAAGCTAAGAAGAACTTAGAACAGAGAAAATCACAGAACTGAGCCAAACACCCAGAGAAACTCAAGAATCCATAGCATCTCAAGCATGGGAATTCATAAATGGATTCAGAACCATGAATGATTTCATAGAGAGGAATGATTACATGATTGAGTGTCTACCCCATTCCATACACCTTCCTCAACCCCTTAGGAGAACTCACACGCTCACTCACCAGAATGGAAAATCAAGAAGTGGCAGCCACTTCTCACTACATGATTCACATCCTGTGAACCCACATACTCAAATAGAAAAACAAGAAGTGGCAGCCCTCTCCTAGCTCTCTCTCCACAACACAAAAGGGAAAACACACTCACATGCAGATCAGGGAGGGAAAAACCAACACACCCTCCAAATTCTAACCTCCTCTATATATAGCCTCTAGTTACCGGGTCTCCAACCCATTTGCTTCAACCGAATCTGCTTCCATTTTGCAGCCTTGCGTATTTTACCGAAATGCCCCTGCTGTACCTTCCTCGAAGCTTCCTCGTTTCTTGCTGTCGACGCCTCGCAACCACTTTGAGTCCTCACCGTCTTCGACATCTCCTGACCGCTTTGACCTCAGCACCGCCCGTGCCTAGTCTGGTCATCCATGCCTTCCCACGACCTCGCCTCAAAGTCCTTCAGCCATCACAGACAAGAAAACATCACATAGCACCGCTCGAAACAATATAATCAACATTAGCATCAAAAGAAGGTACTCCAGCATGAAATACCCAAATCGACCGATCGAGAAAAAGAACAAGCCTCCCAAGCACGTCCGACCGTGTTCGACCAAGTCCAACCGAACTAGACTGCGCTATGCACCGACTTGGCGCGAGCCAACCAAATCAAACTCAAACTTTCCAGAACACGAGTCAATTACTCATCACAAACATGGGGACAGCTCCACATGGTCTCTCGTCATTTTTCCGAAGCCTCGAAAAGTACATTAGAGTTGTCCTCTATTTTATTGAGTGTTGCTCCAAGACCACTTTTATATATTGAAATTCGAACAACATATTGTTTGTTTCTTTTCATGCAGTATCCATGCGAGAATTATTTGAGAGGAATTGAGTGATCATTCTCGAATCAAGGTCATGTTTGCTTTTTCTATTGAGAATTGAGGGTACGACATTGCTCCACTTCGTGGTCTGGTGGAGATTAACTTGGTGTATCTTGGTAAATTTTCACAGAGTTACAAGTCCTTACATTGACACGGATGTACAACTGATAAGATTAATTGAGAGACACTGATTATATTTAATCTTACGTCGAGATAATTAGGGCTATCCGTACCATACTGACCTACCGGATGACCAGGGACTTCACTGCCTTCCACCTGAGCCCTTTATGAGGAGGAGAAAGTGACGAGCTGAGATTCCCAAAGCAAAGGAGGGGTGATGAACCCTGCGAGACTGTGTATAGTCACCAAGCAGTCCCATTTTAATAGCTTATTACTCCTTCTATTTCATCTCTTTTGAAATTTCCCAATTAGGCCATATACTTATGTTGCATCTTTTTTCCAATGTGTATTTTCCCGCTGGTTTGCATCAAAACGGAGACCCAATGGTGCTTGCATCAGGAGCTTTTTAAGGGGAAAATGATGTTTCCTATTCAATTCTGCATTTATCTAAGTATCACTCCATAATGTCAATTGATATGAAATGCTTGTAAAACAAGTCATTTTGTTCATATCCTTCAAGTTGCAGAGGATTCTGAAGAAGCGTCAATGTGCAAAAAAAAATGTAGATGTACACTCAACTGACTTTCTCGTAGCTTCTATGAGTTAAAGCCACATTTGGCACTGTTTTCCATCGTATTTACAAAAATAGCGTTATATGTACTATATTAACAAAAATATCACTTCTGCCGTCCGGTGGGCCGGTGATAGCGCCCGCAAGACGACACGTGGCACGGCCGCCGGCGCTTGCCGCCGCCTCACCAGACGGCAATTTAATGTCTATTTGAGTGATATTTTTGACAATACATTGCGCATATGGCTATTTTTTATAAACACGATGCAAAAAAGTACCAAATGTGGCTTTAACTCTAGCTTCTCCAGCATATAGACAGGAGGTATAGATGTATCTGGATTTTTTATTAAATAACCCTTTTAATAATATTTTATTAATATATCCTCTCGTCCAATGTAACATCCTATTTTTTAAGCCTTTTTGAAGTGTTTAAAATAAAAATAACCAATTAGATTTTTCTAGAATTAATTAAAGCTTAATTTGATTTTTCAAAATTTAAAAGATTTAATGTGACTAAGTTAAACTTCAATTAATCCCAAAATTATTTTATTTGGATTCTTTGTGTTGCATGGAATGTTTTTGTATTTTCTCGATTTTTCTAGATTTATTTGCTATTTTTCTAGAGCTCAATTTGTATTAAATCAATTTCTAAAATTAGGAAAAATCATTAGAGAATCCTTAAGGCCCCTTGCGCCAAAATCCTAGAGTCGGCCCATCTTCCCACCTGCACATGGCCCATCACCTCGACCCATCTTCGCACATGCAGTTCGCTCGCCACGTATCGTCGATCTCTCGAACGCCAGCGCTACACATCGATCATCTAGCCTTCTCTCTAGCAGCCGTTCATCTCACCATGCATTGCGTATCCATACACTTTGCTTCACAGCTGTCAATCCCCACTCATCGCCTATTGGGACGCTACCGAGTATTGTTCATCTTTCCCGTCGAACCGCACCGTGTTCGTCCAGGAGTTCACCTCGGCATCTGTGATGTCTTCACTCCAAACTCCATGCCTGTCTCACCGCCAGCCGCGTGACCGCTATGGACTCTTCTCTATGGCTGCCTTGGGTGCCGCATGCTCTGGGTATAAAGGCGCAGCGGAACCTCTCATTTCCCACATCTTGAGCCGCTCGTCGCCTTGCCTTGAGCTGCCGTCGCCATCACCGCCGAAGTTTGGAGCCGCCCTATCATCTTCGTCGAGCCACCGCTTGCCTTCATCTTCCACGTCATTGTCGTCGTTGTCTTCTTTCTTATCATCGGTTGCCATTGATCTTGTCACCGGTAAGTCATTGCCGAGCCGTCCTTCTTCCTTCGCCATCCGCCCATCTTCACCGATCGGTTATTGTTGCTCTGCCTTGCACCATCGTCTTGTCAGCATTGCCCACCATCTTGCGTCCCATGCCATCGGTTCGGTCACTGAAAGGTCACCCCGATCTATGTGCCTGCCAACATCAGCGCTGATGTCATCCCGTACCCGTCACCTCTTCAGCTTCTCCATAGACCTAATCCATGTAAGCCATGCCTATGACATGCGAGGTCCACGCACCGGTTGCTATTTCATAGACCCGAGCCATCGGCCACATTACTAGTCAATGTCATCATTTCACATCACTGCCACCTCACATCTACGTTAAGCCCTAAGTCCATGTGTCAAGCCATACCATTGCAACCTCACTAGATCTTGCCACGTGTCACACCACATCACCCCTAGTGCCATGTCGTCCGAGCATCCATATTCATTGTTCAATGCATCGAGTTCACCATAGATCCACACTATTTCATAGACCTGGTCCACAACACAGTAACCTTTTTCATTTTTTTGGTATTTTCTTAGCCGATTAATTTTTTCAAGAGCCTGTTCTTCTCCATCCTAGCTTTGATTGACCCAATTTTAGGCTCAAGAAGTCATTTGGAGAAACCACTTGAAGAGTGTAACATCCCATTTTGGGAGCAAGAAAGTGCTTGAATAAAAATTTGAACTTGAATTCAAATTTGAACCAATTAGGCCAAGCCTCCAAATTTTGGATGAATTTCAAAATCTTTCAAGTCCATCACATGTTCAGGGCTAGGCCTGACCTAGCCCATCTCCCTTAGCCCACCTGGTCCCCTGGCCTAGCCTGGAACAGCTAACACTGCCCAGCTCTGGCCTCACCCCGCATCGCAACGTGCATGCTCTGTGCACACCAACGTCGCGCTGTGTGCTACTCCCGCCCGCTCCCACCGTGCGTGTGTCTGGTGCTGCTTCCTTCTATGTGCCAATGTGCCTCCACAGTAGCCCGTCACCTCACCCAGACCCCCTCTCCTTCCTCTGCACGTGATGCCCCACTCGCACTTGTGTGTGAGCCACGTGCCAACAAATCACGCTGTATAGAGGTTGTGGCTAAGCCATCCTCTCTGTGCCGCAAGCTAACTCCACCTCCCTTCCTATGCCACGCCGAGCGCCCACGATGCCACCCTCGGCCTCTGCGTGGCATTAATGCCATCCAATGGCCATCTCCTCTCTTCCCTAGCTATAAAAAACCCTCGGATGGCCTCCTCGTACTCCCAATCGCTCCCCTACCACCTCCCTTGCCTATGAGCACTCCCACACTGTCTTCTTCTTCGGCTTTGGCCATTCTGCCACCCCTATAGTAGTCAATGACTCGGTGCACTTCTGTCTGATTGCCCACGATTAGAGCATCTGTCACCCTCTTGGCCCGTTTCATTTAGAAATTTAATTCAAATTATTTAAAAATTCTGTGGGCCCCTCTTGACTACCTTAGTGATATTTTTCAGTAGAAAAATAATTCACAAATTAAATAAAAACTGGTAGACCCCACTTGCCAGTGAGAGAGACTCTCTCTCCTCTTTAATTTTTTGGATTTAATCCAAATTCAAACTTTGGAGGGCTTGTTCTCATTATTTTAACTCTAAATTTATCTAAATTCAAGATCTATCTAATGGTAGTGGAATTGTTTAAGTTAGTGTTAATTTGAATTTTTGGTATTTATTTGCTTTGCTCGTGTGTTTATTTGCTTTTTAATGCAATTGTCCGAGTAGAGTATGAGGACACGAAAGAATCGTAGTTCAAGCCAAGTCAAGATTTCCAAGACTAACCCGCTTGTGAGCTAGGCGAGTCAATGCTTTGATCATACTAAACCTATATTTTAGGCAAATTTATATTTATTTAAATTATCAAATTGTATGCTATTATTTGTTATGCAAAACTATGTTAAATTTAAGGTTATAGATACATGCCTGCTCAATGTTGTATTATTACACCATCATTTGGACACTTGAATTACATAATTCTTATCGCCCAAGAAACTTAATAGTATAAGTCATGCTTAAGCATAATACTAGTCTTGCTTAAGTACCAAGTCACTAAATTTCCATATCATCATCTTTTTATCATGGATCTTGTTTTGGGCAGTCATTATAGAGAAATAGCTAGTATATTAGAGATAACTTAGTTTTGTGCTTCTTAAAATTCTAAAACTTATTGTTACCATATATGGACAGATGGTAAGATGGTTGGTGTGGATGTAGCACGAGAAATTGTGGTTTGTGGTAGTACCGCCTAGATAACTTAAGGACAAAATCATGTGCTGACCTCCCAATGTAAAATAGTACAATCACAAATCTATAATAGGTACGGCCTGGTAAACTAATTTGTGTCCACCAATGCGGGTCACACCATTGGAGTGACCTACGAGTTATGTCACTGGTTTTAAGACATCGTGGACATGGGTTATGTCGCTTGGTGAGCAAAAGCACATGTCTTTCTCTTTCTTTCTCTCTCTCTCTCTCTCTCTCTCTATATATATATATATATATATATATATATATATATATATATATATATATATATATATATATAGGAGTTTGAGGAAGGAAGCAAGCATACAAGATATTCAACAATCACTAGCTATTTCATAGTTAGCTACCGATTTCTTCAAGGATGACTGGATGAGTAAGTTCGTATCTTAATTATCTTTTGCCAACTATTAGATTGCAAGATTGATTGGTCAAAAGATTTTCGTAGTTTCCCAATTTTGCAATTTCTGTCGGAGGCAACTGTTCAATAGTATGGATGATAGTGATGATGCTTTTATTTTCTATGAGGAGGCCTCCAGTATCTTAGAAGAACATGTGAGATCTGTCGATTTTGAAGATATCGATTATCACTAAATATATGTTCCTGTTGTTCCTTCCAACTATCATTTGATTTTGAGGAATTCTGGAACGAACAACAACATATGTTAAGGATATCGTTCTTGCAAAGGGATACACAAAGTGTTGATATTATACCCCATTTTTCACCTGCCTATTTCGTGCTGAATATTAATTGGATAGTTACTTGATTAGCATCAGTTGGCCTTTTATTTTTTCTCATGTAAGCAACTTGGCTTTAGCATCACTTTACTTTTACCAAATTGGATTATCATTCTTTTTTTAGTACATAATTTGTTATGTATGTTGGTTTGAGATAATCTGAATGTGCCTTAGTTTTATATCATATATGCCATTTACCATGGCAGCTGGTAGTATTGTAGTATTTGGAATGTAAGGGAAGCTGAGTTGATGACTCAAATTGTACTGTTTGTATGCAGCAGTGGCGGAGGACCCGATAGGGCAAGCCCTAGCGTGCGCCAAACCTTGATGCGGGCGGCGGGAGGCGGGCGGCCTGCGGGAGGCGGGCGGGGGGAGGCCGGTGGGAGGCGAGAGGCGGGCGGCGGGCGGGCGACGGGAGGCGGGCGATCCGCCCCACCTCATTTTTTTCCCGTCCTCCGCCACTGGTATGCAGGAATCATTTGGGTTGTAGGAGTACTGGAGTGGATGCATGGAACTATTCAATATGTTCTCATACATTTTCTTTTTAGTTCCCATGCTTCAAGACTTCAATCCTTCCTCCTATATGTAGCGGGTTTCATATTTCAGCACAAATTTTCTTATGTTTTCCCCCAACAAATGGCATTGTAATGACATTTGTGTTTGTTTAAGAATTTAAAGTATGCCTAGTAATTTTATGGCCTTTTGCACAGCTAATTCTTACAAGGACAAAATCTCATTGTTCTTATGGATAAATCAGAAAATAATCTCATAGCATGCCTTTCTAATCTCAGCCATTTCCCACGTACCCATCTTACCTAAAAGCAAGAAAGCTAATTTAAAGGCAATACATGAAGCAACCTAGCCGATGAGCATGTTTAGCAATATTGATCATAGATCATGTTGATTAATCTTGCAGTTAGCTGCAAAAATTTGTGCCAACAGTTAGCACATCATGTCTCTTTTCTCCGCCATGCTATACTAATATTTGGTTTACAATTATGGAATTTGGTGATATGATGGATGTTGTGGTTACAGACCAAACAGAGAGAGAGAGTATGGTACTGGAGAGTTAGGTGAGCAATGGCTTAGGGTTTCCCCTATGGCCTGTACCGTATATATATATCCACATGGGGAGTGTTTTTACAGTACTGCCCTTACATCTGTACATCCCCTTCAGGGGCACTTTCGTCATTACACATGTCCCATTTTGGGCCTTATAATCTTCTAACAGGCCTGCTGGGCTTAGGTGGGGGCCATCCCTATAACAGGAGCCTCTAATGGTGAAGGGCTTCACGGGCCGAAGCCATGTTGCCGAGTCCTTTGGCCCCCTCTGTCCCTGCGGCCTGTGAGCTCCTTTAATAGTTGGCGGAGCCTTATTTGCTGGTGTTGTACTAGACTCGCCGATGCCGGTAGGGTCAAAGCCGAAGCCGAAGATGGAATCAGAGGTGCCGACGGGGTCGGATGCGTCGGTAGAGGTGGGCGAGGCGGTCCCTGAAGACGTCACGCGAGCGCCCAGTGGCAACGGAATCCGACGTCGAGCGCCCTTGATGGTGAATGACTGCCGACCTGCATGGGAAGACCTGGTTGACGCGGCGCGAGACTTAAGCGCCGTGGACGTTCCTTATTCTGCCGGTCCGCGCGGCGGAAAATGCTTAGCGCGCGGCACAGGGCTTGAAGCGCCACGGCCATACAACGCTGCAACACTTCTCCGCTGGTTGAGCTTTCCTCCCGCCGGTTGGGCTTCCTCCGGTTGGGCTCCTGTCGGCTGGGCTTCTGCCGGTTGGGCTCCTGCCGGTTGGGCTCCCCTGCTGATTGGGTATATATATTCGGCTGGTGCTGCGTTGTACCTGCATTGTAGAGTCGGATAGGAGGCGTTCTGCTCGCGCACCATGCTCCCATATGGAAATGGCAAGGTTTGACCTGCTCTCGTAGACAGATATGCTTGAGTTCATCTGCATTCTCTGGTTGCGCCAACCGGCGTTACCATCAGGGAATGTTGATGTACTGAAACTTATCTATCTATGAGAACAAGTCAAAACCTGCCGTAGATCAACCTTCGCGCTCCTGATGTACGGGGAGCCCAGGCGGCTGGATCCCCACCGGTTTGGGCTGTGAGGTTGCTGCGTGGACCCCGAAGCCGAGGTGGCCGCCTGCGCTGCTCTGCGTGATTGGTCAGAGCTCAACACGGGGTCTTCATGCGGGGTAGGGGTCGAGAGGCCAGGCTGTACCCCCCCAGCTCGAGGGTTGGATGCATTGTGGGCTAGGTCGTCGTTCGCTTGCCTTCGCCCTCTGCTTCGCCCAGAATGCCTCGCCGAGGGGAAGCCAGATCGCTGACCCGTGGGGCTGAGTTGGGGGCCTGGCCAGATTCCAGAAATGTAGGCCAAACTGAGTGGCCGCGCGGAAGTACCAGGGGCGGAGTGAGCTCCGGCCTTGTTGCCTAGATCTTCGGCGTCAAGGCGAGGTACTTCCCCGCGATAGTGGGGCTGAGAGCGATACCCGAGTCTTGTTGCCGAGGCGGGGCTTTCGTCGAGGCTGCTGTCGAAGTTGCTTGGCCTGTGACGGCTTGCTGTTATACCCCGGCGTAGGGCCAAGGCATGAGGGCGAGCTGCGGTGGAGGGCGGAGTTTCTCCGCTAAAGCGGAGATTCGCCCGTTGTAAGCCGCCGAAGTCGAAGCAGCCTGCGGGTTTGCCGCCCAGACGGGCCAGGGCGGGGGCTGGTGTATCTCTATTGAAACAGAGACTCCGCCGCGACTGTTGCTGGAGTTGGTTGGTCCTCGCCTCATTGAAGGCAGACCTCGCGCCACCGATTCCCCTAGGCGCGGGGCGGCTGTGGCTTCGCGGTCCGGTAGTGCGCTTTAATGACTCCTGGAATCACGCCGACCCCTGGAATGGCAAGAGCAGGCTGCTGCAGCCGTACGTGCTATTCCACTCGGGGTGCACACGCGGCAGGCCATGATTGGTGCGTCGTGGGCTGTCAGCGGTCGTACGACTGCGACCGTTCGCCCCTTCCCTAGAGGGGCGGGACGCGTGGCAGGGTGCTATTGGCATGCCATGCGCTGTCCGGCAGATTTGCCTCTGCGCCTGTTCGGTTGCCGGCAGTTGTGCTTCTTGGGCTTGATGCCGAGCCCTGGGTGCGAGGGTTGGGCCTTCGCTGGCCGAGGCCGGAAGGTTCTGCGGACCTCGGGGTTGCAGTGGCTTCCGACGTCTTGGTGGTGTCCCAGCGGGGTGTCTCTTCGCGGGGACGGAGCTGAAGTCGAAGCCGGGGCCTCGCTGCTAGGACAGAGACCCTGTCAAAATTATTGCGGTTGACTGGTCTCAAGAACTGCGCCGACACGCGCCAGGAGCTGCACCGCGTCGTGTGGCCTGCATTTACTCCCGGTGGGGGCCAACACGCGGTGGGACGCTATTGGCGCGTCGTGCGCTGACAGGTCTTTGTACGACCGCGGGCGTACCTGACACGCAGGTGGAGTACACGCTCGAGGGGCGCGACCCGGTGGCGGCAGACAAGTGGTGGGTGGCGACGGAGAGGAAGGAGGGCCTTGGGTCCGACGCTCGTGACGGAAGAGACGATCCGCACATTGCTGCGCGAGGGGAAGCTGTCGGACCGCCAGACGGTGCAGCTACCCGCTGATGACGAAGCGGAACCGCGACTTGCGGAGTCAGAGGTGATCGTTTTCGTCACCTACTTTGAAGCCGGGCTTCGCATCTCGGCCGCGATGATCATTGGCGACGTGTTACGGACCTTCGGGCTGGAGCTGGCGCAACTGACTCCGAACGCGCTGGCACACCTTGCCGTGTACAGCTGGGCCTTGCGCTCGGAGGCGTGCTAGCCCAGCGCCTCGTTGTTCGCCTATCTGCACGATGCACGGTGCCAACTGAAGGAGCGGAAGGACGGGACGCTGTCGAACTTCGGGAGCGTCAACTTCATTTTGTGGTCGTCGTGCGGGAAGCTCTTCCCCGCGAACTCAACTCGAGCGAAGTGGGAGTCCGGCTGGACAAGACGGTGGTTCTACCACCGTGTGGCGAGCGGCATCGGCCTCGAGTGTACGGGCCAGCCGATGGCGTTCAACACCACGCGCAATATAACGCTCAACCACGAGGATAAGCGAAGAGCGCGAAGACTGGTGGGGGTCACCGCCCGCTTCAACATGCGCGACCTCGTTGTAACATCCCGATTTTTAGAGCCTTTTTAAAGTTTTTAAAATAAAACTCACCATTTGGATTTTTCTGTAATTAATTAAAGCTTAATTGGAATTTTCATTAATTAAAAAGATTTAATATGATTAAATTAAACATTAGTATTTGTCAAAAATATTTTATTTGTGTTCCTTGTGTCACAAGGAATTTTTCTGTATTTTCTTGAATTTTTTGGAGTTTGTTTGAGCTCAATTTTAAATTTCCAAAAAAAAAGTGAGAGGAGCACTCATCTTCTCCGCGCGGGCGCAGAGAGCTTCGATCCATCCCGCTGCTGTGCACAGTTTCCTTCTTTTCCCTCTCTCTTCATAACTTTCAATCTGGACCTTATTTCAATGTCTCCCCAAAAGGAAAGTGTTGCCAAACCACGCAAGGAATCCATCCCAATTGGCCTCTTTCCGTTTCGTTTATCCGTTTGCCTTTATCTCCTATTTTTTGAAACGGACTCTAAACCGAAATCCGTGAATTGGAGTCAGTTTCTATCTCTTCCAAGCCTATAAATACGACCCCTTGACCCCCCTAAACCCATCCCAAGCCGTGCCAAGTCCCCTCAAAGGCCAGGACGTCGTCGGCACCGAGGCCCTTCGGTCCCGAATTTGCTCGTCGCGTCTCGAGCTATTCGGTGAGTTTTTCCATGATCCTTTCACATCACATTGTGCCATCATGTATCATCTACCTTCTTACCAAGTTAATTTGGTTTTGGTGCAGCCAATCTCCCGGAATCGAGTTTTCCCCAATCTAGGCCAAGATCGCTTTCCGACGTCGATTCGTCGCCTCCGGTAAACTTTAGCCCTTGCCGTAATTTTTCTTAGACTTGCTTCATCGCGTTCTACGACGTGCTCACTTTCTTTCCCCCGAAAAGCCTCCACAAAATTTTGCCTTCTAACCTCGTCATAGCCGCCAATGGCATCTCGTGTCCCCATCTATCCGGTGATGTTTTCTCTCAATCCGTTCACGTCATATTGTGCCAAACCATCCCAGGTAGCTACCCTCCAAGTGGTTTTAGATTTCGTTCACCGAGCACCAAGATATCAAGATTTTGCTTTTTCCTTCCCGACGTCGTTCAAACGTCGTTTGCGTCGTCTCCGGTGGGTTTCTGTCTGAGCCGATAATTTTTCTAGCTTTGCCAAGCCGCGTTCTAGCCTGTGCTCACCCTATTTCTCCATATTTTATGCATGAGTTTTATTTCTCTCTCCTAACCATGTCGTTGTAGCCGCCCGTACCGTCATCGTTCTCCGTTTGGCGTGCCCTCGCTTCCTATGTGTGCCTTGGGTCCCTAGCAACCCATTTTGCTAGTTAGATTCACCTCCCATGCCTCCTCTCGCCGACGCTAGCCTTCTCTCCAAAAGTGCTGCTCTCGGGTGAACAGTAACTTTTGCTATTTTTCAGCATTTTCTCGCCCGGCAAACTTTAGATCGCTTGTTCTCCTTCATCCGAACTCCGATTGACCCGATTATTTTTCCTAAATTCATATAAAATTGAACTCTATCTTTTAGTTCTAGTTTTGCAGTTTTTGGAGTTTATTTGGTTTTTATTTAAATTTTATTTGTATTTATTTGTTTTGTTTGTTTATCTTTTCGCGCGTAGAATCCGACGTCGCCGAAGAGTTTGTCGAGCGCAGCAAGAAGGACCAAACAGTGCACAAGAAGGCAAGTCTCCTTTGATCATTTTGAACCTATGTTTGTGAAATGTTTTGATTATTTTAAATTTATGTGCATCGCTATTTACATAGAATCTTAATTTTGTTTTAGCAAGTTAGTTAAACCAATTATTGTTATGCCCTCAATTGAAGTTGAATGCCATGTACCTTTGTAACCTTAGGATTTCCTTTGTCTCAATAATGAGATTATTATTAAATCTTTGATAATTATTAGGACGGTAGTAAAATGCTTAGTTATGCTATTTAACCTTTGTAACCTTGTAATTCTTTAAACTAGTCTTTTGTATTCAGAAATTTAGTGGCGATTGTTGTTGCCACTGTTCTTTTAAAAATAACAAAAATAAAATGTGAAAATTGTTTAGACCAGGGCGGATGGTTGGTTTGGATTGGTGCGGTAAGCACGAGATCTTGTAAAGTGTATGTTCCGCCCTAGTCAATTAAGGACCGACGCTTGTGATTATCCAGACTGATCACTACCGTGCAACCCCAAGTCTATATGGGTACGACCTAGCTGACTAACTTACGATAGTCTAGTTTAGGTGCCACCAGTGGAAAGTGGGTGCCAGGGATTTACTGGTTATTCACAGTGAGGGACAGGGATTTACTGTACTCATATGGCGCAAGAGGGGGCTTCTGATTGGGTGGATTTAACCCACCAGCGGTGAAACCTCAGTGGGTGGTGTCTAGCTAGGCTAGAGTGAGGTAAATGCTTTGTGATATTTTATCTGTGTCTCATGCCAAAGGAAGCGTGGTGACTATTAAGAATAATTTATCTCTTGGGGGTAAAGTTGTACAACCTCTACAGAGTATAAAACTATTCGAATAGCCGTGTCCACGGTCAAGGGCGGGCAATGAATGCATTCATATGGCAGATCTTTGGCTTTGGTTTTACAAATAAAGTTTTGGTAATTCGAGAGTGGAGGGAACTCTCGGAAGGGAATCCTGGTGGTTGGAGCCAGTGTGGGTGGATGTAACCCGCAATTCTAAACTTTATCGGTTAAAGTTGGTTAACTAGTGTTGGTGGACAGAACCTTCACTATAAAAGACTTATTAGTTTCAGTTAATGCAATTACTTTGTTAAAACAATGCATTCAAAAATATTTAATGTTATTTGAAATAAAAGATTGCTTTGTGCAAAAGAACCATATAGCCTTCCTTTGTTAAGCCTTGCATCTATTGCATTTTCCCCAAGACTTGCGGAGTACTTTATGTACTCACATGTTGCACTAAATATTAACTCAGAGGAATACGAAGCTCAAGAAGGAGACTACAACTACTTCGCGTGCGGTTTCGATGAAGGATTCCCGGAGTACTAGGTCACGCTTCCCCAGTCAATTGCCTGTGGCGTATTGATGGGTCTTCGCCGGATTTATTTTTTGCTTCCGCTGTGTTTCGTGTGTGTGAGGTCTTGAAACCTCATTTGTAATAATGAGACCTGTCGGTCAGTACTCTCTATTATTGTAATAAAGCGTTGTTGGTTATGTAATCATTTCTGTTTAACTGTGTGCACTAGCTTTGATCTGGGACTAGTGCTGTAATACACAGAGGGTCCGGGTTCAGAAATCCGGGGTCCGACACTCGCCGGGAAACTTCAGGACGACAACGTCCGCCCTTCCGTTTGCTCGCTGCCAGCACCCTCCAGCCTTCGTAAGTCTCGGTCGGTTCCCTTTATTCGTGCTTGCTGCACCGCGCTTAACCATGTTCTTGCCTTGCCTAGGAATGCGCTTGAAGGACGCGAAACGTGCGGCAGACATGTTCCTTGGGCCATATACGGCCAGGGAGCACGAGCAGCGTACGGCTGCAACCGCGGAGGCGGGGCTGGGGCAGATAAACCGCGTGTGCGAGGCCCTGGGTGTTCGTGTGCCGGAACGTGCCCCTCCGTCCCTGGGCCAGCCGTGACATCAAGATGACGGCGCCCTAGGAAAAAGGGCGCCATCTCGCGGGAAGACCCGGGCTGCTGCGACCGCGGCTGGCGTGGTGGCTGCCATTGCCCCCATCGATGCGGTAGGTGCGGAGTCTGACTCACCAAAGTACGCCGATTCAGACCTGGAGATGGACGCGGATGACGGGGGCGAAAGGTCTCTGGGCGGCGCCAGGAACCGAGAGTGCGCCATGGACGACTAGGAAGGGGAAGTCCCGCCGCCCGCGGTGGTCACGGAGGTGGAGCTACCGTCTGTTGGTGGCACCGGAACAAAGTCACCGCCTGCGGTGGTGACAGTGTCGGAGCTGCCCTCCGCGGGGGCCGATGGGACAAGGTCTTCGCCAACAATGGTGGCCGAGACAGAGGTGCCTCCCGTGAAGGATACTGGGGTGGGGCCCCCGCTCGTGAACGTTGCTTCTTTGGAGCCTTCTGTAGCGGCCACCGAGGCGAGGCCCCCTCCGTCTCCCCAAGCGAAGCGGCCACGCCTGCGATCCCCCCTCATCGGACCTCGAGGGGGTTCGTCGTGGCGGCCCGTGTTGGAAGCTTGTGGGACCCCGACTCCGACGCCAAAGCCCGTGTCCCTCCGGCCCCTTCGTAGGCCACAGCGGCCAGGGCACGGGGGCTGCTGGCATCGGGCCTCAGTACGGAAACTCCGCGGGCTCCAGGGCCAACACTATCTAAGGAGACTAGGGTCCCTATTAACCCGTCTGAACTTGCCACCGAAGGTAGGCTACTCTGGCATACCTTGGTGTAGCTTTGCAATGTTCTCCTAGGACTAATTAGGACATCTCCTTGTAGCGGCACTCATCCCCGAGGAGGGGTGATCTCCGGGACCTCCTACTCTGGCATTCCTACGTAGCATGTACCCATTTGATAGTATAAATATCACAGACGGTTCTATGTTTAGAACTGTCTGTGATATTAATATCACAGACAGTTCTAAACTGAGAACCGTTTGTGATAAGCATTATATATAACCCCCGCTAGGGTTTTGCACGTACACTGCGCAGTTATTAGAGCCCGAAGTCCCGATCGAGCCCGTCGCTCTCCCGAAGTCCCGATCGAGTGCGTCGCTGGCCGCCTCCGTCGATCCCCTCGCCGGCCGCCTCCCCCGAGCCCCTCGCTGGCCGCCTCCCCTGAGCCCCTCACCGGCCGCCTCCCCTCGAGCCCCTCGCCGACTGCCTTGTCGGATCTCCGTCCACGCCGCCGGCTGCCTCATCGCCACGTCGCCCTTGCTGAGCGCTGACTTTGGTAGGAACCTTTACTAGATCTTTTCCATCGAATTTCTAGTAGCTTGTTAGGATAATGTTATTAGAAGTAGTTAATGAACTTGCGTATATGTTACATGAACAGCGGTGTCATATCTCAATTTTTAGCAATTGCTTGATGCAATTATCAAACTTCTTTTTTGCCATATAATAGCACATGAAACCATGCTTATTTCAATGCAGGCCTTACCCTAGTTGGGTTATAAAAATAAGTTGGTTTTAATTTCATTTAGATGGTGCACCCTGCCAATTGTTTAGTCTTTGATTTACATGCTATTAGGTTGTTGGCTTGTTGCTCACAAGTTCAATAACAAATGATGTTTGCAGATGCCATATTACACCTCTTTTATGTGGTGTATCTGTGTATCATTGAAATGCTATTGTCTATTATCTTGGCACCATCAGGTTTTTTATTGAAATAGGAAAGAGTTTTTTTTTATTTTTTTTTGTATAACCATGGTCTCTTAATATAAGTGCTCTTTTTTGTTGTCTTAGTGCTTGTTTGGCATTGCTATGCTGGGTTGCAGCATGTTAGCTAAGAGAGCTTTTACCGGTTCTAGTAAAATATTTTTGTTTTGTACTAAAAAAGAGGTTATCTGTTAGTTAACATAATGTTTAATATCTCCTCTGAGACCACCAATAAAACAATTCAGTAAGAAGTGCTCTTGTAAGTATGGATGGTCCCTTTTTACCAGTGCCATGCATTCTTCAAATCTACCAATGTAATCGCCTATATTGGATTGATATTGTTTGCTTGCCTCTTTTTAATCTTGTTATCACTAAAACTGGCTGCTCTACAATCTTATGGTCTTATCTTATCTTATGGTATGGCATTTTCTTATCTTATCCTAATAGACCCACAAATTGAGCGAATCATAGTATGGTATATATGTTCTATTGAGCGAAATAGATAGATTGCACTTTCTTATCTTATGGTATGGCACTTTCTTATCTTATCCTAATAGACCCACAAATTGAGCAACATGTCATCCGTGCATTCTTCAACATCATCACCGGATGCGTCCTCTCCAAAATCAAAACGCCGAGGAAGATGGCTATCGAAGAAGCCTAAGGGCCGATTTACCACCACAGAGGTCAATGGATTTGGGACCCCTCTCCTTCCTCCCAAAGCAGTAAGTGCATTCCGAAGAATGGTTGGAATAGTTGCACGAGAACGAATTGAGATCACATTCAATTCGTGGAAGAGCATGCCTAAGACTCGGAAACATGAGCTGCTGACATAAATTTTGGCATCGATCGAGATCCCAGAAGAACACCAAGACGTCGTGCAACTACAAGTCTTGCTAGCGGCGTGCGAAGCATGGAAGAACTTCAAGAGCACGCTTGTCAAGTATTACGTGGAGAAGGACAAAACACCCTTCATAAATACCCATTCCTGGAACCACAATGGGAAGGGTTCAAGGCGATGAAGACGACCGAAGATTTCAAAAGTACAAGTGCGGCGCACAAGGCCCTCCAGGAAAAAACACACACCCCCACAGACTTGGTACAACTGTGTATGCGGGTAAAATCCCGCAGTGGAGGAGGGAGGACGAACAGGCAGCCCTGCAGGACATCGCCCCACCATTTGCCAATATCCCGGATGACCGCGCTCGAAATTGGATTAGAGCAAGGTCATCTACAACGACATCGGGGGACGTCTCCTTTCGAAACCCTGCAGACTAGCAAGTGTCCCAGCGCTTGGTAAGATATCGATCGAACTACGTATCTTGTAATTACTCCACAACTTCGTACGAAGTGAAATGACATGTCGTGCTCTTGCAGGAAGCGCTGAGTTTTGAATCTACCCTGGGATCATTCCAGGGAACAAGGGAGAATGATATGCTCTCCGTGGCCCTAGGAAACAAGGAGCACCCGGGTCGTACGAGAGGCTTGGGCTTTACGTTCCTTGGAAACATGGTTTCCAAGATGACTCCGAGCAGTATCGGCGTAGGAAGAGAACCAAAGCTGAGCGTGAGGCACGGCTACGAGAAGAGATCAAGGCATCTCTTAGAGAGGAGCTGGCTGATTATGTCAGAGATGAGGTGCGGAGAATTACAGAAAATCAGCACGCCGTCGCCGCCGCTCTTGTGCTAACTAGCCCGCCCAACCATCTGAGTAGTTGCACGTCCAATCCTACGACGGAGAACGCGGCCAGATTTCCTGTCGACGACATCCTGGTAATAATTATTATCTCTGGAATGCTCGATCTGTTGATAGGCCTATTAATTGGAGTAGCTAATTTTGTATCGTTATGTAGGAGCCTACGAAGTGCAAGCTCCAAGTGAGATATGCCTCCGTTGCCTTGTGCTTGGGGCATGGCATATCCGTCTGCTCAAGGGGTCATGCTGCACCTTCAAGCTTTAGCACCAGGCTTCGAAAAAGTGTCAGTAGATGGTGTACATGCCAATTTCGAGGTCGTCCCGCTACCGAAGCCCACCAACGACGAGCTGGTGACTCTAGGGCAAGCCATTGGAACCTTCATCAAGTGGCCCAAATGCGATATCTGCCTGGAGGTTTCTTCATCGGTCGCAGATCAGCTACGTGCACTGGTGCCATCGCCACAAGGGTAACCTGAACCAGATCAGCTACATGCACTGGTGCCATCTCCACCACCGCTACCTGCACCGGTGTCATGTTCACGGGCGCTATTCCCGGTGCAGCAACTTCCACCAGTGCAACTTCCACCACCGGTGCTACCTTTAAAGTTGACCTACAGCCGAGGCAGCAAGGGCAAAGCAAAGAAGACCAATGATGATATCCCATACCTGCCATTGGCCCGCAAATTCGTGCTTGGCGAGCCGTTGCTCGAGAAAAAGGGCCTCCAAACCCTAGCAATTAGTTGCCAGCTATTGCACAAATGGTATATGGAACAGTCCAATAAGCCAGAGGGAGAACGGAGCTCAGGTATCACTGTCAAATTCGCGCCGGATCATTTACAGCACAGTGTTCACGAATGTGTCTTCGTGGTCACCTTTGAGGATTTATTCGATCTTTTCACGCTCAACGCTCCCGACGTCTCACTCATTCGATGTTGGACGCTGTAAGTGTGTACAATCACAGTCACCGTTCATGTCATAACGATAAATTTCATATATAATTTGTTGCTTTCGTGTGTATATATATAGACACATGCTGACTAAAACTACATCATCCAAATCATCGGTTGGTTTCTTGGACCCACACTTGGTTGCCAAGTATACCATCGACGAGGATACATCCTTTCTCGAGTGGTACATTACAGCAGGACTGCTGGATTACCGCAATAAGGAATATGTACTTATGCCCTACAATCAGAACTATCATTGGATTTTAATAGTAATTGTACCAAAATTGAACAAAGTATATTACCTTGATTCCCTAAGTAAGAATAAAATGGACTTCACAGTTGTCAGCCAAGTAATCAATATGTAAGTACATTTTCTCTATACATACCTATATTGTACTCTTTCTTTCCTTCCGAATGACTAAGGTTAACTTTTTCGAATCACGCAGGGCGTTCACGATGTCTCGATGCAAGGGGCCAAAGGCCTGACACATGCTCGAGATTTTAAGGTATTCGCTATTACACATTAATTAATCCTATGCGACAGTTGTTAGTAATGCCTCTTAAATTAACACATTCCATTTTTTGCAGTGCCACCAGCAGCAGCCAGGCAACACATGTGGATTCTACGTTTGCCACCATATGGAACTACTCCTCGATTCCTCGAGGATCACCAATTCCAAAGTTTGTCAATCTTCCCATAATTACTTCATACTTATCACGTTATATGTACACGCACATTGATATTCCTATCGACAGGCTGCGTTCATCCCGTTAATTGCATTGAAACAGTGCGACCTTTCACGAATTCGAGGAGAGTTGGCGTACATTTTGGTGGCTCAAGTCATAAACTCAAAAGGAGAGTTCCACTGCGCACAATGATTTTTTATTGCTCTTATCACTCCGGAATCGAGGTCTCGGGAAAGGAACGGATCCATAATTAACGAACTTGTCAGCTGCACAAGCAATACTTGAATGGCAATCATGCACCATCCAAGTATAGCTTGTTCAGCCTGACAAGTTCATTGATTATGGATCTGTTCCTTTCGCGAGACCTCGATTCCGGAGTGATAGAGCAATAAAAAAATGCAATGTTACCATCTAAGTGCAAATGCAATGTAGATCTTTTGTAATTGTGTATTTGTTAACGGATATTTTATTTCATTTCAATTAATTGATTTGCGAAATGGATGCTTTATGTTTGTGAAATGAAGTGCGATGTGAATTGGATGTTTTTATGTTTGTGAAATGAATTGATATGTGAATTGTATGTATAAATGTACATGTTGATTTGCTTGTTTCAGAGGGCATGGCTAGCATTTCCTAAGGCTAGCCAATAAACATGAATAGATTTAGGGGTAGAAAAGAATATCACAGACGGTTTGTAACTAAAAACCGTCTGTGATATGTGATAATCACAGTTGTAAGTTAAAAACCGTTTGTGATTATCACCTATCACAGACGGTTTTCACTTAAAAATCGTCTGTGATTACCAGCTATCACGGATGGTTTTTAGTTACAAACCGTCTGTGATATTTACACCACAGACGGTTCAAAAACCGTCTGTGATAACCTTTGATTATTACTGACCCATAAATTCAGACGGTTCAGAAAACCGTCTGTGATGACGTTTTTGAACCATTTGTAATACGATTTTCTATAGTAGTGTAGCATACATATATAGTTGCTATCTAAATTTGCCAGCAAGTAATGTAGAGCAGCCCAAAAGAGATCTATTTAGACTTGCTAGTAGCCAATACATAGAGTTGCTACCTGAGAACCAATTTTTTTAATATGTTCTTAAAATATGTTAAATATAGGTTTTGTTTTTATCAAGTTCATTGTATAAATCAGAACAGTTCAAATAAAACACAAATTGGTAACTCGGTTTAAAAGATGCGATGATTTAAAGGAAAAAATGAACCTATACAAGTTACAGACGATATCTTGCCACTAGAAATGGGATGGTCCTCCATGCGCGAGCGATCGCACGGCGCCAAGCAGTGGTACACGACTAGCAGCCGGAAAGCATTATCGTACTAAGAAACAATAAGACCTACTTGTTCATTTTAATTAACGAAAAAGTGCTTGATGTAATTTATTAGATTAATTCACTTTAAGTGGCAGGCAGCAACGGGATGCAGTTGAACTCCCGCGGGGCAGCGAACGAAACGATGCACAGCTGTATAAACGAGCGACATGTTGGCAAACGAAATGGCCGGCTGTTGCATCCGTTCACTTGCTATAAAACGAAGGCTGCTCTGTCATTTGAATAGGAGCGCATATGGGCTGAACATCCATATGGTAATACTTGTGCACACATACACTTGAGTGCCAATTTTTTGATCATCAAAAGAACATTGAAAAGAAAAGGCAGAGACAAGAGAAAAGACTTACTACAAGAAAGAAAAGCTTGCTGCAATATAGATCAAGATATATTTATGCATGATTAAAATTGAACAAAATAGTATTGTAAATTAAAGTTTCCGCTTACACTACTAAAAAAGCAATCAAAATTAACTTGGCGTAATTAAGCATACATGATCGATCGACATGGTAGTTTTCAAGGGTAACGGAATTGGGATTAAACCGAGAAAAACTAGAATTTAGAGCTGGAAGGCCCACGCATTCTCCCTGCGGATCTCCTCCTGCTGCTCCGGCGTGAAGTCGTTCTTGATCCCGAACGTCTCCCTGATCTGCTCCGGGTTCTTGCCCTTGATCATGTCGGCGACCTTCTGGCAGGCGAGGGTCAGCAGCCCGTTGACCTCGAGGTAGTTCGCCGCCATGAGGAGGTCGTACAGCGTCGCCTGGTCGACGTCGATGAATCCCGCGTTGAAGGTCTTCAGCTCCTCCTCGTTGGACGAGGTGGCGGCGTTGGAGGAGCTGGCGGCGGCGACGGCGGCGTGTTTCTTGCAGTACTCGAGGACCTTGGCGAGGGGCTTGGCAGCGACGTTGGGGAGCGGGATGCCGCCGTCGGCGCAGTCGTCCTCGATGGCGTGGGTGATGGTCTGCGACTGCCTCGCCACCGCCTCCGACACCTCGAAGCGCTCCCCATCCGAGGATATCAGCGCGATCATCCGGTTCTGCTCGCCGTTATAGCTGACGCTTGTCTCGTCCGCCATTGATCGCTCTCGTCAAGCGCTATTCGATCGAGTTGATTGCTGTCGACAGATTAAATTGGCAGATTGCGATCGAGTTGGTGCGTTTATTTATAGGCAGGCAGTCAGGCAGATAGAAACCGACTCGTACGGTCGTGCCCAGAGCTATATATATGATGCATATGCGTATCCGGTTAACCTAGTACGCAACGCTTACACATGTCGAATCCGTAACCTAGTTGCATCTCTGTGGCATGATCGACTTCACGTAGACTTGGTGCAAAGCCTATTCCAATATTCCATCTGGCCTGCCGCCGTCCTATTCTCCGGCTGCCAGCCAGCCGGATGGAATAGGCAGGGTATACGGTCTGTTCTTTTGATTCACAGCTTATATCTTTTGGCTAAAATTTTTGACTTTTAGCTATTCATACGAGAGAGTACAAAGAAATATTTGCATGCTATTTTGGCCGATCTAGATAAATTTGTTACAGTGTCTACTACAATCGACTTGTAGACACCATTTTGAAAAGACACTTCATTTGAAAGCTAGCTACTATAGAAAAGCCTGAAATTGAAGCTGATAAAAACAGTCCCTCAAATTACCTACATTCAGAGCTTCCTATTACAACTACGTTTTGAGATGAAATCAGTCAGATTTTTTAGACATTGGATTGACATCCAACGAGCCATCCGCCCCCAACTTCCTATTAAAACAAATCACCACTGAATCGTATCTCCAGCTGCCTCCTGTTTTCTTTCCACCCCACGGGCCGCCTGATGTGCCGCCGCCTCGTCGGCACCGACGAGGCCTCCATGCAAGCACTGCTACAGACAGCCCTATCACAGACGGTTCGGAACCGTCATCACAGACGGTTCCTGAACCGTCAGTGTTTAGGTGTCAGTGATAGTTGGTGGTTATCACAGACGGTTCCCGAGTCGTCTGTGATAACTCACATTACAGACGGTCTTTATTACTAACCGTCCGTGATAGACGAGTATCACAGACGGTTGTTTATATCACAGACGGTTTTTTACAACGAACCGTCTGTGATACCAAGTGCATCATCCATTTTATTTGCTGTTTTTTGGCTAGCCTCAGGATATGCTAGCCATGCCCTCTGAAAGCAAGCAAGCAAGCAGATTACAGATAAATGACAGATATAAGTTAATTGCAACTCATAGTACATTACAACAAAATTCGATATACAGATGAATGTAACAAACGGCCAGCAGATCACATACATATATAGAATGAAAATCGTTACACAAAATCTGACAAATGAATTCAATTGAAGGAATTGTTTGATTTGTACAATTGAATCCAATGTTTCAACATCTAATTATCACCATTGCCGGCGTGGAACTCTCCCCTCTTATTTATGACCTCTGCTAGCAAGAATTGGGAGATGATTGCACGAATGTCGACGAGATTGTCAAGATCATATGCACTTTCGTCGAAGTCCACCCGCTGTCGCTAGGAGCAATGTTAAGTCATTAATTAGCATGTGTGTGTAATATAAATACATATATATAATCAGAAAATAATAATTATTGGAACAACCTGACAAACCTCTGGATCATTGATCTTAGTATCCATGATTTCCTTCATATGGCGGCAAACGTAGAATCCACATACATTGCCCTGTAGCTGCTGGTGGCACTGCAAAAATAGAATTACATACATCGGTATTGTCAATTCTAGAGACATTATAACAAAGTATGATATAGGATTGTTGTGTTGTAGCGGGTACCGGAAATCGCGTGTTGTGCCGTAGCGTGTCACTGGATTTGTCGTGTCTTCCTCCTTGGGCAACATAATCGGCAAATGCCCTATGTGATTCAAAAAACTTAGCCTCCGCCGTGGCAAACAAAAGAAATATTACAATAGAGTTATGTATGGAGGAAATGAGTTTACCTGTTAAGTACTTCTTGCACACGACTGAAGTTGTGGTTGCTCCTAAGGAGGGAATCAAGGTATATTACCTTGCTCCACTTTGGTACAATCACAATCAAAATCCAGTGATGCCTAGTCATGTGGGTTGCCATAGTGATTAATCCTAAGTTCATGCTGTATGTAAAGTACAAATGAAACATATGTGTGGCAACTAGTGAAGCACTTACCCTTGGTTGAAGGGTACCATGACGTAGTCCTTGTCGGTGTGAGCAATCAATCCCCTCGTTATGTAACCTTGCACGAAGGATGCATCTGCGTTGATACATTGCTCGGAGACCAAGTGAGGGTCGAGGAAACCCACCGGTCGTCGCAATCGCCGGACTTCTTGGATCATGTATCTATACATAAAGAAAGAGTAATGACATTTATCTGTATAACGTGAATGTATTCATTGTACAGTGCACTTACAGTGTCCAACATCGTAGAAGTGAGGCGTCGAGATTAAATAGTAAGAATAAATCTTCGAATGTCACGACGATGTAGCCCGAGTCGTGGAGGAAATGCGTCTCCTTATATTTCAGAGTGAATGCACTCTGCCGGATTGGCTTCATGTTGGACTTCTCCACGTACCAGGCATGCAATGTATTGCAAATCAAACCAAGCTGGGATAATTGTGACTCGGGCACCAATCACACTCCTAGAGTAAACTTCCATGACACGGGACGCGGCTTAATTTTCTTCGCATGAGCCTTGGAGGCCTTGGAGCCTCGCTTATGATATGTTCTCGGTGGCGTCTCGGCGGGAGCCGATGCAACAGACTTTACTGGATTTGGAGGTGGAGGTGGAGCCACCGGAGCCGATGTGCCAGGTCCAGGGCGACGTCCCTCTTGGGCCACTGGATGTGAAGATTGTGGCACGGACATGTCGAGGACGATGTCCCTCTTGGGCCACTGAATGAATGTGTGGACGGCATCCCCTAATGTCTTAATCTCTTCGTTTGGGGGCTTCTCAAGAGGGACGGTCTTAAAAATATCATTAATCATGTCCACCTGGACCTTTATGAAACCGGTGTCTACTTGTACACCGTGCACCAGCATCCCTGGCAGCAATGGATACACCATGCCGCGCCCAGCGTCAATGGGAATGGAGCCAACAAGCCTGACTTTGAGGCTGCAAGGCATGGGCTCCTACATAACGATACAAGATGAGTTAAGGCGTCCACCAGAGGGATCTATGTACCATTCTAAAGAGGTACATTACCTGAATGTCATCAATAGGTAAGTGGGCGTCGCTATGTTCAGAAATTGGTGTGGACGCGCAGCTACTGCGACGTTGAGGGGGACTGGGTACCGCAGTAGTAGGAGTGGGTTGCGATTGGTTGCGGACTTGTCTCAGTTCTTCCCACAACGAATCTATCTCTCCTCGAAGTGAGGCAGTCTGCTCTTGAAGTGAGGCAGATAGTTGTTCCTCAAGTTGAGCACGAAGCTCCTGTTTTATTTGTTCGCTGCGGTACGCCTTGAATCTCTTCCTACTCCTATATGTCTCGGAGTAATCTGGAAATCCGTGCCTCCAAGATACATAAACCCCCATGCCTCGTGTGCGACCTGGGTGCTCCTTGTTTCCCAAGGCCTGTGATAGTAAATCTATCTCCCTATATTCTTCAAAGGAGCCACGAGAAGATTCGGTAGTCAATGATTGCTGCAAGAGGCAATTAATCATGTTATTTTTGAACCCATGAAGTTCAAGAGGTGTTAACAACTATGTTGTTTAACATATTTTACCAGGCGTTGGGACACTTCCTCATCTGCGGGGTTTTTGAAAGAGACACCCGAAGATGTGGTTGATGACCTCGCTCTTAACCAGTTTCGAGCGCGCTCGTTTGCGATCCCGGCAAATGGCCGAGAGGCCTTCGATCGGATTGCGACCTCATCCTACATCCTCCATTGCGGGATTTTACCCGCGTACCCAGCAGTGCCAAGTCTGTGAGGGTGCGTGTTTTGTGACTAGAGAACCTTGTGCGTCGCACTTTGTTGTTCAAATTCGGTCGTCGTCTTCATCTGCACAAAGGCCTCCCATGTTTCCAGCGACACGAAAGGATACTTCATGAAGGGCGTGACATCCTTGGACACGTACTTCGTCACAAGAGTGCTCTTAAAATTCTTCCATGCTTTTCCCATCGCGAGGAGCGCCTGCCGTTGCACGAGTCCCTGTACTTCTGCTGGGATCTCGAACGAATTTGTAATTTCCTCCCATAGCTGATTTTTGTGATCTTTTGTCAAATCTTTCCAGCTTGCTATGGTGATGGGGACCCGTTGCCTTCCAATTATCCCGCAGGTAGTCCGAAATGATGACACTACTTTCGTCGGTTCCAGAGGGATCCCATTCGGAGAGACCACCGTGATGGTCATTCGGCCCTCTGGCCTTTTCGATACTCCTCGGCCACGTTTAGTTTTCGCAATCTTGGGAGCGTGAGACCCAGATGACGACGATGAAGACTGTGTGGACGCCATCTCTCTTCTAAGAAAAAACTAACTGCAGTGAGCTATGGTTCCAGCTTGTCAAAGTTCTATGAATCAAGTGACACAAACCAGTGCATCAAGTTCATTGAACAAGATACACTGGAGTGTGTCACTTGCTTTATGCCCTTTGACAAAGTTCTAACGATTAACTAACTGCAGTGAGCTATGGGCCTTCCAACATGTGAAGCATATAACATGTGAAGCATATAACATGTGAAGCATATAACATGTGAAGCGTATAACATGTGAAGCGTATAACGTAAAACACATGTGAAGCTCGGAGGGAGCGGCGTCGGGAGGGACCGGCGGCGTCGGGAGGGAGCATCGTCAGGAGGGACCGGCAGCGTCGATCGGGAGGAAGCGGCGTTGGAGGGGCGTCGGGAGGGACCGGCGGTGTCGGGAGGGAGCGGCGGTGGGAGGGACCAAAACCTAGCTAGCAGGGGCGCTGCAGAGTGGAGACAAGAGACTGCGCGAGAGCGGACTCCGCAGACCTAGCTGCGGGTATTTAAAGATAAGCTATCACAGACGGTTCCTTAAACGAACCGTCTGTGATAGTGGTATCACAGACGGTTCTATCGATATAACCGTCTGTGAAATCATATTATCACAGACGGTTCTATAGAAATAACCGTCTGTGATATCCATAATATCACAGACGGTTATATCGATAGAACCGTCTGTGATGTGTTATCACAGACGGTTTCTTTTGATAAACCGCCTGTGATAGTTCACTATAAATACCCGCAGCTAGCTAGGTTCCTATGTCATTTTACAATTACAATATGGAACATAGATACATTTATGAAAAACGCAAGCATAACCATAAATATAACTATTTCTTAGTTCCTTAGTCATTTTACAATTACAATAGAACATACATACATTTATGAAAAACACAAGCATAACCAATATCATTTATTACACTTTGTCTATATCATTTTAAATAAATCCCTTCACGATGATCGACACACATATAGCTTGCTTCATCGCCTTATTCTTCCTCGAGCCTGATGCCGTCTTCGAATGGAGGCAAATCATCAAATTGATTGTACTCTTCCTCATCCACAACATTCTCAACCCCGACAATCCTTCTTTTTCCCTGAAGAACTACATGGCGCTTCTTATTTGCCGGGTCGATTACATAAAATACTTGAACAACTTGCCTCGCAAGTATGAATGGTTCGTCTTTGTATCCTACACATTCGAGGTCCACGGTAGTGACGCCGTACTTGTCAACCTTTACACCCTGTGGGAGTTGGACCCAACGGCACCGAAATAAAGGAATTTTGAAAATTACGTAGTCAAGCTCCCAAATCTCCTCTACAAGCCCGTATTACGAGCTTGGGCCAGCGGTACTGCCGTGCGTATCATAGGCATCTATGCGGACACCTGAGTTCTGCACTTTGCTCTTTCTATCTTGATCTGTTGTATAAAATGTGTAGCCATTAATGTCGTATCCTTGCCATGTCACAATTGTAAATTTTGGCCCTTTTGCCAACCATTGTAGTGTTTCACTTGACGACCTCCTAGTCAATTGCGCCTTGAACCATTCGTTGAACTGACGGTTGTGTTGTCTCGTGATCCAAACTTCTGACTGGCCTGCATTCTCCTGACGTAGCATGTCCTTGTGCTCTTCAATATATGGGGTCACTTCAGTCATGTGTTGTAAAACCATGAAATGGGCTTGAGCATACGTATTTTGATCCGGAGTTATTGCTTTCATCCCGATAGTCCCGATACCCTCTAGCCTCCCCTCGTGACGAGATAGAGGTACACCTATCGGCTCTACCTGAGCCATGTAGCCGATGCAGAATTCAATGACCTCATCTGTTGTATAACCTTCGATGATGCTACCCTCCGGTCGAGATCGATTGCGTACATAGGACTTCAGAATTCCTATGTACCTCTCGAAAGGGTACATATGACGTAGAAATACAGGGCCGCATATTTTTATCTCTTTCACAAGGTGGACAATGAGATGGACCATGATATCAAAAAATGGAGGGAAATACATCTCTAGATGACATAGAGTTGTCACCACCTCGGTTTGCAGAGTATCTAGTCCATCCGAATCAATGACCTTCTGAGCAATTGCGTTGAAGAAATAACATAGCCTTATGATTGTCACTTGAATCTTGTTCGGCAAAATACTTCTAATTGCAACAGGTAGCATTTGTGTCATTAGCACATGACAGTCGTGAGACTTCATGCCAATTAATTTTAAATGTTCCATGGAAACAAGTTTCTTCATGCTTGTGGAGTGACCGGATGGAACTTTCACACCATGTAAGGACTGGCACAGTTCAGTTCTCTCAGACTTAGATAGAGTGTAGCATGCTGGGGGAAGGTACGTCCGGCCTTTATCGGTCTCTATCGGTGCTAACTCGGTCCTGATGTTCATAGCGACCAAGTCACGCCTTGCGTTAACACCATCCTTTGTTTTATCAGGAATGTTCAGTAAGAGACCAATCAAACTGTCACATACATTCTTCTCTACGTGCATGACATCGATGCAATTGCGAACTTCTAAGTGCTCCCAATAAGGCAAGTCCCAAAATATTGACCTCTTTTTCCACATGTTCTTCCTCAATTTACGTCCCTTTCCAAACACAACATTTATATCCTTGACCATATCATACACCTCTTTCCCGCTAAAAGGTCTTAATACTGAGTCATCCTCTTTTTTCCGTCAAATTGTTTCTTCATCTTGCGGTATGGGTGATACTTTGGAAGGAACCTACGGTGACGCATGTACACAGTTTTTCGAGAGTTGTTCAACCACACACTCTCGGTATAATCTAAGCAGTGCGGACACGCTTTGGCTCCTTTTATACTCAACCCTGACAGGTTACCAAGGGCAGGAAAATCATTAATGGTGCAGAACAACATGGCACGTAGAGTGAAGTTCTCTCGTTTGTCTGCATCCCCTACATGTACCCCTTCATTCCACAGTATTGCAAGATCTTCCACCAATGGGGCTAGGAACACATCAATATCATTGCCAGGTTGCTTCGGCCCTTGGATAAGTAGTGACATCAAAATATATTTCCGCTTCATACACAGCCAAGGAGGAAGGTTGTACATGCACAGAGTCACGGACCAGGTGCTATGTCGGCTGCTCATGTTACCAAAAGGATTCATTCCATCTGTACTCAACCCAAACCTTATATTTCTCGGTTCCACACCAAAATCTACAAACATCCTATCGATGTTCCTCCACTGGGCAGAATCAGCAACATGTCTTATCATTCTGTCTTTCTTACGCTGCTCGCAGTGCCAACGCATCAATCTTGCATCCTTGCGGTTTGCAAATAAACGCTTCAAACGGGGGATTACATGAAGATACCACATCACCTTAGCAGGAGGTCCTTGCTTCACCTCGATGCCCTTCCCATCATCAGAGTCATTTTTACGCTTGTATCGGGATGCTTTGCACACCGGGAAAACATGTAAGCTAGCATACTCTTTACGGTACAGGATACAATCATTCCGACATGCATGTATTTTTTCTACTTCCATTCCTAATGGACAAAGAATCTTCTTGGCTTGGTAGGTGGTTCTCGGCAACACATTTCCCGTTGGAAGCATGTCCACTAGGAGACCTAATAATGCCGTGAAACTCTTGTCGGACCAACCATTGCTTGCCTTCAATTTTAGTAGTTCTAGAACTGATGACAACCTCGTGTATTGTGGCTTGCAGCTCGGGAACAAAGGTTTCTCCGAGTCCTCCATCAAGCCCTCGAATTTACCAAACTCTCT
The DNA here is from genome assembly GCA_017311315.1 of Dendrocalamus latiflorus. NCBI lineage: Eukaryota > Viridiplantae > Streptophyta > Magnoliopsida > Poales > Poaceae > Dendrocalamus > Dendrocalamus latiflorus. The sequence continues at coordinate 18,984,152 of CM029674.1, forward strand.
CTCACTATAGTTCCCTTCTGCATCACGTAACATCTGATCCAGATTGTCATCCTGCGACCTATCCTCATGATCGAAAGAACAGTCCACAACTGGCATATCGTTGTCTCCCTCGACTATGTCATAACTACCTTCTTGTGTACTCTTCTCTTCACCGTGACTGGTCCAACATTTGTACCCTTTTCTGAAACCCCTTCGAATCAAGTGAGCTTCAATCTGCGCTGAGTTGCTAAATATCTTGAGATTATCACAATCAATACATGGGCAATACATATATTTCATCCCCTTCTTCAACATATCCAGCTCGGCCACCCTTCTAAAAGCAGACACGCCAGTAATGTACTCTTCACTCACACGGTTCTCAATATACATCCAGCTTCGGTCCATCTACGCTACACAAGTGACAAATGGGTGTCAAAAATGATTATTACCGCTACTACTAACCTCTGATCAGATCACTAAGAATGTTAAGTAATTGAGTACTAATCTCTGATCAGATCACTAAGAATGTTAAGTAATTTAGTATACTAACATCTGATCAGATCACTAAGAAGACGGTGATATTTTTTCACCCCCAACTCCCTAAAGCCGGCCGCCTTGCTCCACCGATGCAGCACAATGAAGACAGATCGGTGTCGACATCCTTCAAGCAAGTACGCCAAGTAATTAATACTACGCAGAATATCACAGACGGTTCCAACCACAAACGGTCTGTGAAAATGATATATCACAGACGGTTCGTATTAATAACCGTCTGTGAATTATCACCGACGGTTATTAATATTAACCGTCTGTGATACAAACAATATCACAGACGGTTCAAATTAATAACCGTCTGTGATTGTTGCCTATCATAGATGGTTCGCATAAATAACCGTCTGAGATAGTCTAACATTATCACAGACGGTTCTTAACACGAACCGTCTGTGATGTCCATAATATCACAGACGGTTCGAAATACCAACCGTCTGTGATTTATGCGTATCACAGACGGTTTGTATATAGAACCGTCTGTGATAGTCCTTCACAGACGGTTTACACTACAAACCGTCTGTGATAGTCCACTACCATTTGGGTGGAAAGATGAACTGTTTCATCAGGCGCATGACTGCCAATTCGAAGCATAGCATAGCATCCGAGGCCTGCTGTTGTGTCTTGAGGAATGCCTACTCAAGACACAGCAGCAGGCCTTGGATGTGCCTCGGATGCTATGCTATGCTTCGAATTGGCAGTCATGCGCCTGATGAAACAGTTCATCTTTCCACCCAAATGGTCCATGTATCTTTTGCAACAATCGCAAGATTTCTTTATCTGGGAACCCCTTCCAGCCATGTGAGCTGAAATTTGCGGCTTATGTCAAATGCAAAGTCAATAAATAATTAAATTTCCTTTTTTCTGTCTAGTCTCAAGGGATTAAATAATGTTACCCATGACCTTTGAAAATAAGCAAATACAGACGCAAGCACGGCAACACATTCAGATCATCAAATTGATTGTCCTCATCCACAACATTCTTCACTCCGACAATCCTTCTTTTTCCCGCAAAATTCAAGGTAATTTTATTACAAAAGTGCAAAAAAAAAGACATTCCCAGATTCTTCGGTGAGCAGCCGACATAGCCGACTTCTTCGCTGAGCGACTATCCATCTGCTTCTTCCCACTTCTTTTCTTCATCTCTGGTCTCTGGATCACGTACGCCAGTAGCGATGATTCAGTTAGCTGATAACAGACGGTTTGTAACTAAGAACCGTCTGTGATAGCTGATAATCACAAACAGTTTTTAGTGAAAAACTGTCTGTGATATTGATATATCACAGACGGTTTTTACTTACAAACCATCTGTGATTATAACCTATCACAGACGGTTTTTACTTAAAAACCGTCTGTGATTATCAGCTATCGCAGATGGTTTTTAGTTACAACCCGTCTGTGATATTCTTTTCTACCCCTAAATCTATTTCTATTTATTGGCTAGCCTCAGGAAATGCTAGCCATGCCATCTGAAACAAGCAGATCAACATGTACATGTATACATACAATTCACATCTCAATTCATTTCACAAACATAAAACATCCAATTCACATCTCGATTCATTTCACAAACATAAAACATCCAATTCACATCGTACTTCATTTCACAAACATAAAACATCTATTTTGCAAATCAATTAATTGAAATGAAATAAAATATCCATTAACAAATACACAATTACAAAAGATCTACATTGCATTTACACTTAGATGGTAACATTGCATTTTTTATTGCTCTATCACTCCGGAATCAAGGTCTCGCGAAAGGAACATATCCATAATCAACGAACTTGTCAGGCTGCACAAGCAATACTTGGATGGTGCATGATTGCCATCCAAGTATTGCTTGTGCAGCCTGACAACTTCGTTGATTATGGATCTGTTCTTTTTGTGAGACCTCGATTCCGGAGTGATAAGAGCAATAAAAAAATCATTGTACATTGTGGAACTCTCCATATGAGTTTATGACTTTAGCCACCAAAAAGTATGCGCACTCTCCTCGAATTTGTGAAAGGTCGGGCTGTTTCAATGCAGTTGACAGGATGGACGTAGCATGTCGATAGGAATATCAATGTGCGTATATATATATAACCTGATAAGTATGAAGTAATTATGGGAAGATTGACAAACCTTAGAATTGGTGATCCTCGAGGAATCGAGGAGTAGTTTCATATGGTGGCAAACGTAGAATCCACACGTGTTGCCCGGTGGCTGCTGGTGGCACTGCAAAAAATAGAATGTGTTAATTCAAGAGGCATTACTACCAACTGTTGCATAGGATTAATTAATGTGTAATAGCGAATACCTTAAATTTTCAAACATGTGTCAGGCATTTGGCCCCTTGCGTCGAGACACCTGCCTTTGCAACATACATCGTGAACGCCCTACGTGATTCAAAAAAGTTGACCTTAGTCATTCGTAAGGAAAGAAAGAGTACAATATAGGTATGTATGGAGAAAATATACTTACCTATTGATTACTTGGTTGACAATTGTGTAGTCCGTTTTATTATTACTTAGGGAATCAAGATATATTGCCTTATTCCATTTTGGTACAATTACTATTAAAATCCAATAAAAGTCCTGATTGCAGGGCATAAGTACATATTCCTTATTGCGGTAAGCCACCAGTGCTGCTGCAATATACCTCTCGACGAAGGGTGTATCCTCGTTGATGGTATGCATGGCGACCAAGCGTGAGTCCAAGAAACCAACCGATGATTTGGATGATCTAGCTGCAGTCACCATGTGTCTATATATACACACATGAAAGCAACAAATTATATATGACATTTATCGGTATGACATGAATGGAGACTGTGGTTGTACACACTTACAACGTCCAGCATCGAATGAGTGAGGCATCGAGAGCGTTGAGCGTGAAAAGATCAAATAAATCCTCAAAGGTCACCATGAAGACACAATCTTGAATATTGTGCTGTAAATGATCCGGCCTGAATTTGACAATGATACCTGAGCGCCGTTCTCCCTCTGGCTTATTGGACTGTTCCATATACCACATGTGTAATTGCAGGCAACTAATTGGTATGGTTTGGAGGCGCGTTACCGGGTCGACCAGTGGCTCAACAAGCACGAATTTGCAGGCCAATGGCAGGTACGGGATATCATCATCGGTCTTGTTTGCTTTGCCCTTACTGCCCTTGCTGCCTCAGCTGTAGGTCGACTGTAAAGGTAGCATCGGTGGAAGTTGCTGCACCGGGAATAGCGCCCGTGAACGTGACACCGATGCAGGTAGCGGTGGTGGAGATAGGCCTTGTGGAGATGGCACCAGTGCATGTAGCTGATCTGGTTCAGATTGCCCTTGTGGAGATGGCACTAGTGCATGTAGCTAATCTAGTTCAGATTGCCCTTGTGGACCTGCCACCGGTGAAGAAGCCTCCAGGCAGATATTGCTTTTGGGCCACTGGATGAAGATTCCAATGGATTGCCGTAGAGTCACGAGCTCGTCGTTGGGGGGCTTCGGTAGTGGGACGATTGCAAGGAGGAGACGGTTGGTTTGTGGGGATCGGCTACCGCTCAAGGATGATCACCATCCAAGGACACTAATCAGGATGTTGGACAATCAATTAAGTCTACTACAAATGTGCGCACTACATTGAACCAGGGTGCTTCAACTCTTCTTCCACTGCACTGTGCGCCTAGTGGTTATGGCCATGATCTTTTACTCGTATGGTTTCTTGGTTTACGTGATAGAAAATTTTAATTTGCACTGGTGTAGCCTATGTTGTATCCCAACAAGCAGATGGGCTGGCTGCCCCGGGAATCGTTGCTGTGTTCGATGGCTAATCTGTGGTTGGGTTCAAGGGCTACTCACTAGCGAGCCCAGGCAGCTGCCTAGAGTTGCTAGACCTTGGCTCTGCCCCTGTCTACCATGCCACCGCCTACCCTTCGAAGTGGTAGTAGCGGCGCTGGCGCCTAGACGACGTAGACGCTCGAACGCTCTATCTCCTACCCTTCGAAGTGGTAGCAGCGGAGCTGGTGCCTAGCCAACTATTTGCACTCCGTAGAGTCCGCTCGGCGGCACGCCTCCACGTGTCTGATTTATACTCCGTAGAGTGCGCACAGGGACAACATCCACGTGCCTTATTTATACTCCATAGAGTGCGCGTAGGGATGCCATCTGCGTGTCTTTATTATACTCCGTAGAGTGCGCGCAGGGACAACATCCGCGCGTCTTATTTATAGGTTGCGCGCAGGGACAACATTCGCACGTCTTATTTATACTCCGTAGAGTGCGCACAGGGACGACATCCGCGCGTCTTATTTATACTCCGTAGAGTGCGCATAGGGACAACATCTGCGTGTCTTTTTTATACTCCAGAGAGTGCGCGTAGGGACAACATCCACGTGCCTTTGTTTATACTCACAGAGAGTGCGTGTGTAAACCGCGTGTCTTTGTTTATACTCACGGAGAGTGCGTGCGTAAACCGCGTGTCTTTTTTTATACTCACAGAGAATGCGCGCGTAAACCGTGTGTCTTTGTTTATACTCACGAAGAGTGCATGCGGAGGCGTCCCCCGTGCGTCTTGACACAGAACGAGAGGCTTTTGTAAATAGTAGACTTTATTAATGTCCCATTTGCGCGGGCGAGCGATTAAAAAAAGACAGGGTACTAACCACTGACCGCTCGAAGAGAAGGGGTGTGCCGATCGCTGCTCCTGTGGAGGTAAGCCTCTGGTGCTGTGGTGACCAACGAGGGATGGCTTGTGGGTGACTCCGACCTAGAGAAGCTTCACTACGATTGGCTTGGCTGCTTGCTGTTGCTCGATCAACCTGCGCCGAAGCCTCTGCTTCCCCGACTTGGCCTTCGCCAGCGGGCTCACGCAACCCCCGTTCGTGCAGGGGCACCCTCTGGACTTAGCTCTTTGGTCGGGGCTTGGGTGCCGATCCTGGGCTCCAAGTAGCAAGCTCTATGCGCCGGGCGAGGTTCTGATCACCGAAGGTGGTGATGATACCTTGCGGGCCCAGGAGCTTCATGCATAGGAAGCCATGGTGTGGTACTGCCCCGAAGGAGTTGAGGGTGGGGCACCCCAGTATGGCGTTGTATGGGTACGAGATGTCGACAACGTCAAAGGTGGCGTCTTCGCTCCTCGTGTTGCTGCCCTGGCCAAAGGAGACTTGGAGGCATATCTGGCCCAGCGCCTTCAGCGGCTGACCACCGAAGCCCTGTAGTGGGATTCCCGAGGGACCTAGGCGACTTCAGGGGATCCCCATCTGGTCAAAGGCTGCCGTGAACAAGATGTTCGCAGAGCTGCCTCCATCGACTAGGACGTGTTTTACATCGCACCCTGCGATGGCGACATGGATAACCAGGGGATCCTGGTGAGGGAACTCCACACCTTCAGCGTCAGCGGGCGTAAAGGTAATTTTGTGCTGCGCCAACTCCGGCGGTGCCTGCACTGGGTACGCTGCCACATGGTGTAGCCTCCGCACGTAGGCCTTCTACTACCGTGCCGAGGAGAATTCCAGTGACGAGCCCGCGGAGATGACGTTTATAACCCAGCGCTGGCCTCCCTCCGGGGCTTGGATTCGCAGGGGACCTTCCTGGGGTTGCTGCACGTGAGCTTGAATCCGCAAGGGGCCCCCGTGGGGTTGCTGCTCGTGGGCTTGAATCCGCATGGAGCCTTCTTGGGGCTGCTGCACGTGGGCCACGACGGGCAGCCTCACTTCTAGGACTCTATCCCTGGCGACGCTCTGACGGAGTGCCGCAATGGTGGCACATGCCTGCGTGTTGTGGCTGCCTCGACCATGCACCTCACACCACAAGCCGTAGAGCTGGTCTTCTTGTTCCGCATGGGGTTTACCATCACGACCACGGTCGCGCCCTCGCCCCTGGCCTCGGCGACCTCGTCCGCGACCGGTGTGGGCACCATCTTCAGAACCACCTTCGATGTTGAAGACGTAGCGTATCCTCTGGGACTTGCGTTGGCCGCGCTTGGGCTTGTCACCCAACGAGTCCTTAGGCTTGGCGTCCTTGTGCTCGGGGGCATCCTTCAAAGACTCTTGCTTACTTTTGCCCTTCGAGGAGCCCTCCGGTGCATCTTCGTTCATCGTCGAGGCCTCCGCTTGATTATTGTCAGAGTCATCACCTTTTCGCCATCGCGCGTCCTCCTCCGCCCTCGCATACTCTTCCATTTTATCGAAGAGCTTCGCAACCGTCTTGATTGGCTTGCGTGCGTTGTACTCAGCCAGCGGCCCCGGGCGGAGGCCTTGTATTTCTGCGTTGATAATGGTTGTCTTGTTGACATCCTTGACCTGGCAGCGGACCTTAGTGAAGCGCTTTAAGTACTCCTGGAGCCTCTCCGATGGTTTTTGCTTGATGGCGAAGAGTTGATCTGCATCAACGCGCTCGACATAGTTCCCCTGGAAGTTGTTGTAGAGGCGGTCGCGGATCTGCTCCCACGCGTAGATGGAGTTTGGCTCTATGGTGAAAAACCAAGAAAGGGCCACTCCCTGCAGTGCGAGGGGGAGCCCCTTCGCCTTGGTGGTGTCGTCCCCGCCTGCAGCCTCGATGGCGGTCTCGTACACGTGCATGAACTCCTGAGGGTCCATGTCGCCTTTATACGATTCGATGGTGTTGGGGAACTTGAAGTCCTCCGGCCATGCCGACTGCTGCAGGCCCGTGGATTGGGGGACTCCGGATCTACGCGCCGCAGCGGGACGCGACTGGAGGTAGGGGCGTCGTGGTTGTCCGCCCGCTCTGGTGTGGGCTTCGTCGTGACCATCGGCGGGACTTGCTGGCTCCAAGACTCTTGTATATCTCGCACGGCTCCGCGAAAGTCCGCCAGTTCCCGCTGGAGCGTGCCGATGGCTGTCAGTAGAGCGCTCTCCACCGTTACCACGGTTGCCATAGTTGGCGCTCCGGGTTGCGCCGTCGGGTTGGTAGCGACCACATACTGCGCTCCAGAGCTGCTAGGCGTGCCAGTGCAGTGGACTCCGGAGTCGATGACAAGGCCAACGTTGCTGCCAGAGCCGTGTGCCGCCCCCGCTCCACGTGTGGGGGCAGTGGCTGCGCTCACGCGGGCATCGGCGTCACCGCTCCCGATAACCCGATCAGTGCTGCCAGCGCTGTCCGTCGCGTCAGTGGTGGGATCGATCGCCGCGCCGTGAGCGTTGACGTTAGCAGCTGCAACGCTGGTGTTAACGTCCGCACCCGCGACCGCCGACGCCAAGGCTCTGGCATTGACGCGCATCTCCGTCGCGCTTCTCTTCTTCTTCTCTGCCGCCGATGATGCAGCCTTCTTTGGTGCCATCCTTCTTTAGATCTTGGAGCTTGCTCTTGTCTTCCCTACGGATGGCGCCAACTGTTGTGGTTACAGACCAAACAAAGAGAGAGTAGTATGGTAGTGGAGAGTTAGGTGAGCAATGCTTGGGGAGGCTTCCCCATGGCTTGGATGCTTGTATATATTCACATGGGGAGTATTTTTACAGTTATGTCCTTACACCCAAGTATCCCTCTCAAGGGCATTTATGTCATTATACATGTCCCATTTTGGGCTTTGCGGCACTCTAACAGGCCGGCTGGGCTTAGGTGGGGGACACCCCTACAACAGGTGACAAATGTAGAATCCACATACGTTGCCCTGTAGCTGCTGGTGGTACTGTAAAAATAGAATTATATACGTAGAAATTCTTAGTTCTAGAGGCATTATTACAAAGTGTGATATAGTAGGATTGTTGTGTTGAGCGGGTACCGGAAATCGCGTCTTGTGTCGTAGTGTGGCGTTGGATTTCTTGTGTCTCCCTCCTTGGGCAACGTAAGCGCTGAACGACCTACGTGATTCCAAAAATTTAGTCTCGGCCATTGCAAACGAAGGGAAGACTACAATAGAGTTATGTATGGAGGAAATGAGTTTACCTACCAATTGTTTGTTGCACACGGATGAAGTCGTGGTTGCTCCTAAGTAGAGAATTAAGGTATATTACTTTGCTCCAGTTTGGTACAATCACAATTAGAATCTAGTAAGACCTAGTCATGTGTGTTGTCATAGTGATTAATCCTAAGTTCATGTTGCGTATAAAGTACAAATGAAACTTGTTGGCCATCAATGCCGGTGATAAGGAAGAGAAGGGAGTCATTTATTTGTGCTTGAGAGACAAGAAAAACAAGGAAGAAAACCGGTCAGTGAGGTGCTCGTACAAGATATATCAGCGATGTGGGTATTAATCTCTGGTGGTGGATGTTCATTTTTATACAACAAGCAATACATTCGGCGTGTAAGACAAAGAGATGCATCGGGGAGCTGAAATGATCGATTGAAAGGCACGCTTCAGGGAAACGAAGAGATATCACTGACGGTTCCAACTACAAGCCGTCTGTGATACTAAACTATCACAGATGGTGCGTTTTAATAGCCGTCTGTGAACTATCACATATGGTTCTAATTGAAAACCATCTGTGATATCTGCTATTGTCACATGTGGTTTGTATTAATAACCGTCGGTGAACTATCACATACGGTTCTAATTAAAAATCGTATGTAGTATTTGCTATTATCAATTACGGTTCGTATTAATAACCGTTTATGAAATATCACAGACAGTTATTAAGAGAAACCATCTATGATAGTTCAACATCACATATAGTTCACGGTCACGCTTATAAAACTATCTGTGATAATTATAGAACTGTTTGTGATGAGGCTTCTAGGATGACTCTTTTTGAAGTAGTGATACTTGTTGTAATAGTTGCTAGCTCTACAAGTGAGGATTTGCTATAATAATTGCTAGCTCTACATGTTACTTGCTAGTTCTATATTTCACTTACTACGTTAGTGGCTTGCAGCACTTACATGTAACTTGCTAGTAGCATACAACTATAGTTGCTATCTAAATTTGCCAGCAAGTAAAGTAGAGCAACCCAAAAGAGATCTATTTAGACTTGCTAGTAGCCAATACATAGAGTTGCTACCTGAGAACCAATTTTTTTTAATGTGTTCTTAAAATATATTAAATATAGGTTTTGTTTTTATCAAGCTCATTGTATAAATCAGAACAGTAATAAAACACGAATTGGTAACTCGGTTTAAAAGATGCAGTGATTTAAAGGAAAAAAATGAACCTATACAAGTTACAGACGAGATCTTGCCACTAGAAATGGGATGGTCCTCCATGCGCGAGCGATCGCACGGCGCCAAGCAGTGGTACGCGACTAGCAGCCGGAAAGCATTATCGTACTAAGAAACAATAAGACCTACTTGTTCATTTTAATTAACGGAAAAGTGCTTGATGTAATTTATTAGATTAATTCTAATTATAAAAAATGTAGTATGATGGTTGCTAGATTTAAAGTATTAAAATTATTGGGTTTTAATCTCTCTTGTCTTTTTTTTTTGCGTAGTGTATGTGTGCTAGCATTAATTGGCAGCCACAAAAGGGCTTTGCATGCAGTTTACATGTGAGAGTGCAGCACAAGTATTTATTGTTGGGAGTGTCTAGACATTACTCGGATGTTTTATTTCTAGCTATCATCTAAATTTGTGACCTTTGTATTAGAGATCAATGGGTCTTTGTTTTTGAAGGGGGGATTTTTTCAAGAGGGAGGGGGAGAATTCATAGCCATTGGATCTCTAATCCAACAGTCTTAATTTGGATGATAGTTAAAAAAAACAGCCGGATGATATTTAACAAAAACCCTTTATTGTTTGCTTGTATGGCTTGCTGTATGCAGCAGTTACATGCGGCAGTAATTTGCATGCAGACATTTGTGTTCACTTTAAGTGGCAGGCAGCAACGGGATGCAATTGAACTCCCACGGGGCAGCAAACGAAACGATGCACAGCTGTATAAACGAGCGACATGTTGGCAAACGAAATGGCCGGCTGTTGCATCCGTTCACTTGCTATAAAAGGAAGGCTGTTCTGTCATTTGAATAGGAGCGCATATGGGCTGAATACTTGTGCACACATACACTTGAGTGCCAGTTTTTTGATCATCAAAAGAATATTGAAAAGAAAAGACAGAGACAAGAGAAAAGACTTACTACAAGAAAGAAAAGCTTGCTGCAATATGGATCAAAGTATATTTATGCATGATTAAGATTGAATAAAATAGTGTTGTAAATTAAAGTTTCCGCTTACACTACTAAAAAAGCAATCAAAATTAACTTGGCGTAATTAAGCATACATGATCGATCTATATGGTAGTTTTCAAGGGTAAACGGAATTGGGATTACACCGAGAAAAACTAGAATTTAGAACTGGAAGGCCCACTCATTCTCCCTGCGGATCTCCTCCTGCTGCTCCGGCGTGAAGTCGTTCTTGATCCCGAACGTCTCCCTGATCTGCTCCGGGTTCTTGCCCTTGATCATGTCGGCGACCTTCTGGCAGGCGAGGGCCAGCAGCCCGTTGATCTCGAGGTAGTTCGCCGCCATGAGGAGGTCGTACAGCATCGCCTGGTCGACGTCGATGAATCCCGCGTCGAAGGTCTTCAGCTCCTCCTCGTTGGACGAGGTGGTGGCGTTGGAGGAGCTGGCGGCGGCGACGGCGGCGTGCTTCTTGCAGTACTCGAGGACCTTGGCGAGGGGCTTGGCGGCGACGTTGGGGAGCGGGATGCCACCGTCGGCGCAGTCGTCCTCGATGGCGTGGGTGATGGTCTGCGACTGCCTCGCCACCGCCTCCGACACCTCGAAGCGCTCCCCATCCGAGGTGACCAGCGCGATCATCCGGTTCTGCTCTCCGTTATAGCTGACGCTTGTCTCGTCCGCCATTGATCGCTCTTGTCAAGCGCTATTCGATCGAGTTGATTGCTGTTGACAGATTAAATTGGCGGATTGCGATCGAGTTGGTGCGTTGATTTATTGGCAGGCAATCAGGCATATAGAAACCGACACGTACGGTTAACCTAGTACGCAACGGTTACACATGTCGAATCCGTAACCTAGTTGCATCTCTGTGGCATGATCGACTTCACGTAGACTTGGTGCAAAGCCTATTCCAATATTCCATCTGGCCCGCCGCCGTCCTATTCTCCTGCTGCCAGCCAGCCGGTTGGAATAGGCAGGGTATACGGTCTGTTCTTTTGGTTCATAGCTTATATATGTCTTTTGGCTAAATTTTTTGACTTTTCGTTATTCACAGAGAGAGTACAAAGATACATTCGTATGCTATTTTGACCGTTCTAGATGAATTCATTACAGTGCCTACTACAATCGACTTGTAGATCCTATCTTAAAAAGACACTTCATTTGAAAGCTAGCTACTATAGAAAAGCTAGAAACTGAAGCTGAAAAGAATAGGCCCTCAAATTACCTACGTTCAGAGCTTCCTATTACAACCACTACTACAGAAAAGGTCATCACAGACGGTTCAAAAACGTCATCACAGACGGTTTTCTGAACCGTCTGAATTTATGGGTCAGTGATAATCGAAAGTTATCACAGATGGTTGTCGAACCGTCTGTGATATATCAATATCACAGACGGTTTTTAACTGAAAACCGTCTGTGATAGATGATTATCACAGACCGTTTTTAGTTAAAATCCGTCTGTGATATTGATATATCACAGACCGTTTTTAGTTACAAACCGTCTGTGATATGTCATCTCAGATGGTTTGTAACTAAAAACCATCTGTGATGTTCTTTTCTACCCATAAATCTATTTGTGTTTATTGGCTAGCCTCAGGAAATGCTAGCCATCCCCTCTGAAACAAGCAGATAAACAAGTATATGTATATGTTGTAGGGGTGGCCCCCACCTAAGCCCAGTAGGCCTGTTAGGTCCGAAATAGGACATATGTAATGGCATAAGAGCCCCTGAGGGGAATACTCGTGTAAGGGTACAACTGTACAAGCACTCCCCATATGAATATATATATGTGGCATAGGCCACGAGGGGAGAGGGGAAGCCATTCATTTACTCAACTCTCCACTACCACACTCTCTCTCTGTTTAGTCTGTAACCACAACAGTTGGCGCCGTCCGTGGGGAGGACAAGAGCAAGCCTCCAGATTTGAAGGAGGATGGCACCAAAGAAAGCTTCACCATCGGCGGCGAAGAAGAAGAAAGCGGAGGCGGCGAAGTCTTGCGTCAGCACGAGGGCTTCGGCTTTAGCAGCCGCAGGTATGAGCAGTGGTGTAGGTGCGACCGAGGACCCCGCCACTGGCGCGACGACCAACCCCGCCATCGACGCGACGACCAACCCCGCCATCGACGCGACGATCCACCCCGCCACCGACGCGACGACCAACCCCGTCACCGACGTGACGACCGATCCCACCAGCACCGCCCCGACGGCCAACCCCGGCGATGACAACACGGCGCGCAGCCTGGGCGCACAGGCCGTGGTCACCACCATGCCGGCGACACCGCCAAGCGCACCGACGGCCCCGGCCATGCCCGCAGTAGAGACGGCCCTGCTGGCGGCCCTCAGTGCATTTCAGCGGGAGCTAACGGACCTCCGCGGAGCCTTCCAGGACATGCAGGAGGCCCCCACAAGTCTCCGCGCATATTGAAGCGGGCGGTGACCCCCACAAGTCTCCGCGCTCTCAGCCCATCTTCCTGGTCAAGCGCTAAGCCGGGGGCGGTCTTGAATGTAATCGGCCCACCCATGCATTCAAGGCCGCTGCCACTCGTCACACGATGGTAGAACCACCACCTTGCCCAGTTGACCTCCCACTTCCCTCGGGTCGCGTTCGCAGGGAAGAGCTTCCCACATGACGCCCGCAGGAGGAAGTTGACGCTGCCAAATTTTGACACCGTACCGTCCTTCCGCTCCTTCAGTTGGCACCGGGCCTCATGCAGATACGCGAACAAGGAAGCGCTGGGCCAACACCCCTCCGCGCGCAGGGCCCAGCTGTACACAGCGAGGCGAGCCACCGCGTTCGGAGTCAATTGTGACAACTCCAACTTGAAGGTCCGCAGCACCACCACGACAATTGCTGCGAACGGAATGCGAAGCCCGGCTTCGAAGTAGGCAACGAAGACGATCGCCTCTGACTTCCTAGGGCGTGGCTCCGTTTCGTCATCGGCGGGCAACCGCACAGCGTGGCGATCCGATAGCTTCCCATCTCGCAGCAGCGACTGGATGGTGTCCTCCGTCACGAGCGTGCGGCCCAACTCCCCGGAGTACGGACCCTGACTCTTCTTCGCCGCCCACCACTTGTCTGCCGCCGGCGGATCGCGCTCCCCCAGCGTGTATTTCACCTCCAGAGGCGAGGACCGCCTGCAGATGGCGTAGCCGCCCGCCTGAGTCCGCTCATCGCAAGTCGCCATCAACATCCACCAGGAACTAGGCGGCGGAAAAGGAGCGCAGGAACAGGGCGAGCGAATGCGAAAAGCACCAGGAACAACCAAAAAGCGCGAGGCGGCGTGGGCACAATACCACGAGGGGTTCTTAAAGGCCCCCCGCCTCCTACCCTAAGCGCAAACGGCCAACGGCAACCGCTCGCCTCCCCACGCGCGAAGCCGAAGCGTCGTGGTGGTCCACGTAGCCAACATGCGACCGTGGTCGTACAGAGTCCTGTCACCACGCGAAGCGTCGCTAGCGTCCCGCCGCGTGTCTGTCCGCGCAAGCAATAAACACAGGTCGCGTGACCCGGTATAGCCTTCGGCTCGACCCCGGCCGCACCTGTCTGAAGGGACAACCACAAGTCCGCGCCGTAGGTGCAACCGAGGATCGGCGAGCAGCGCAACCGCTTGCAGCCGGTGGCGCGCGTTGGGAGGGGGCCGGCCAGCGGGCGGCACGACTACAACGTTGCGCCACGTGCCTCGCCCCTCTGAGGAAGGAACTTTACCGCGGGCAACCCATTGGCACACCAATCGCTACCCGTCGTGTGTTCATCACGAATGGACAAGCGCGTACGGATACAGCAGCCCGACTGTGTCAGCCCGGGGGTCGGCGTGATTTCCGGAGCCATTAAAGCGCACTACCAGGGGCGCCCACAACAGCCAGCTCCGCTGCCACCGCTTCGAAGGATGGGGGACGGAGCGCTCGCGCGTCTACCTTGACTAGGCGCCAGCTCCGCTGCCACCGCTTCGAAGGATGGGGACGGAGCGCTCGCGCGTCTACCTCGACTAGGCGCCAGCTCCGCTGCCACCCCTTCCAAGGATGGGGGACGGAGCGCTCGCGCGTCTACCTCGACTAGGCGCCAGCTCCGCTGCCACCACTTCGAAGGATGGGGGACGGAGCGCTCGCGCGTCTACGTCGACTAGGCGCCAGCTCCGCTGCCACCGCTTCGAAGGATGGGGGACGGAGCGCTCGCGCATCTACCTCGACTAGGCGCCAGCTCCGCTGCCACCACTTCGAAGGATGGGGGACAGAGCGCTCGCGCGTCTACGTCGACTAGGCGCCAGCTACGCTGCCACCGCTTCCAAGGATGGGGGACGGAGCGCTCACGCGTCTACTTCGACTAGGCGCCAACTCCGCTGCCACCGCTTCCAAGGATGGGGGACGGAGCGCTCACGCGTCTACGTCGACTAGGCGCAGCTCCGCTGCCACCGCTTCGAAGGATGGGGGACGGAGCGCTCGCGCGTCTACCTTGACTAGGCGCCAGCTCCGCTGCCACCGCTTCGAAGGATGGGGGACAGAGCGCTCGCGCGTCTACCTCGACTAGGCGCCAGCTCCGCTGCCACCGCTTCGAAGGATGGGGACGGAGCGCTCGCGCGTCTACCTCGACTAGGCGCCAGCTCCGCTGCCACCCCTTCCAAGGATGGGGGACGGAGCGCTCGCGCGTCTTCCTCGACTAGGCGCCAGCTCCGCTGCCACCACTTCGAAGGATGGGGGACGGAGCGCTCGTGCGTCTACGTCGACTAGGCGCCAGCTCCGCTGCCACCGCTTCGAAGGATGGGGGACGGAGCGCTCGCGCATCTACCTCGACTAGGCGCCAGCTCCGCTGCCACCCCTTCGAAGGATGGGGGACAGAGCGCTCGCGCGTCTACGTCGACTAGGCGCCAGCTACGCTGCCACCGCGTCCAAGGATGGGGGACGGAGCGCTCGCGTGTCTACTTCGACTAGGCGCCAACTCCGCTGCCACCGCCTCCAAGGATGGGGGACGGAGCGCTCGCGCGTCTACTTCGACTAGGCGCCAACTCCGCTGCCACCGCTTCCAAGGATGGGGGACGGAGCGCTCGCGCGTCTACGTCGACTAGGCGCAGCTCCGCTGCCACCGCTTCGAAGGATGGGGGACGGAGCGCTCGCGCGTCTACCTCGACTAGGCGCCAGCTCCGCTGCCACCGCTTCGAAGGATGGGGGACGGAGCGCTCGCGCGTCTACCTCGACTAGGCGCCAGCTCCGCCGCCACCGCTTCGAAGGATGGGGGATGGAGCGCTTGCATGTCTACCTCGCCTAGGCGCCAGCTCAGCCGCCACCACCTCGAAGGGTAGGGGACAGAGCGCTCGCGCGTCTACTTCGACTAGGCGCCAGCTTCGCTGCCACTGCTTTGAAGAATGGGGGACGGAGCGCTCGTGCGTCTACCTTGCCTAGGCGCCAGCTCCGCTGCCTCCGCTTCGAAGGATGGGGGACGGTGCGCTCAACCGTCTACTTCCGACTAGGCGCCAGCTTCGCTGCCACCGCTCAGCATCGCCGGACCACCCTGCAAACGCCTGCGACGGTCCAACGTTGCAATGTCGTGCTGTCATGATGCTCCAAGATCCGCGCTGGGAGAAGGAGCGTTTGGGATCCAGCGGGGCCCCTGACCCAGCCCCATGCGTCGGAGGCCTAGCTTCCCCTCGGTAGGGCGTTCCGGCCAAAGCAGAAGGTGAAGGCGAGCGGGCACCGGTTTACCCACAATGCACTCAACCGCCAACCCTGAGCCGTGGGGTACAGGCCGGCCTTTCGGCCCCTAGCCCCCACGAATCAGAGGTCACGCGACGTCCCAGCTTTGTGGCAGGTTTTGACACGTTCTTGTAGACAGAAATGCTTCAGTACATCAACATTCCCTGATGGTAACGCTGGTGGGCGCAATCAGAGAGCGCAGAGAGACTCAAGCATTTATGTCTACGAGAGCAGGTCAAGCCTTGCCATTTCCATACGAAAGCGCGGTGCGCGAGCAGGACCCTGTGGATGTCCAAGACTTCTACAACGAGCTGTGACGTATTCCCATAAGTAGGCCATCTATTGTTCATCAGCACTCGCTGATATTAGCGTCAGTAGACGCAATCATCAAACGCAGATGAACAATAGTTGGCCTGCATGTGAAAAGATAACTACGTGCAGGTATAAGATGAGTAACCAAGGGAGAGCAAGGAACAGGCCGCGACACCGGCGTATTTATACCCAGGCTCACCCGGCGAGGAGTCGTCAGGCTGGCGGAAGGTCAACCGGCGGCATGCCAATCGTCGGGATCGCAGTCGATGGGTACCCGGCGGTTCAACTGCCCGTGATGGACAAGCACAACCGCTCACGGCCAGCGAGGGGCACGCCGATAGGCGGGCAGACGCTGCAACAGCCCCCACCGCGCGCCCCGCTTTTCTGGGGAAGGGGCGAACGGCCGCGGTTGTGCAACCGCTAACAGCCCACGGTGCGCCAATCATGGCCCGCCACGTGTACACCCCGACGGGGAAAGCAAGTACGGCCACAGCGGCCTGCCCCTGCCAGCCCAGGGTCGGCGCGATTCAAGGGGCCATTAAAGCGCACTCCCGGACCAAGCAACCATCTCCCCGCGTTGGCGCCACATCGCGCGACGCATTTCCCGAGACTCGGCCGCCAAGGGCAGCCGACCAGGTCGGCTTCACCCATAAATATCTGGAGCACGAGGTAGGGCACGCCCGGACCTCGGCCCGGTCGAAGCCCTCGGCCTACCCAGTGTCTTCGGCCTCGAAGCCGCGACGCCCCGGGTGCGGAAGATAGCCCTCGCGCAAGCACGGGCGGACGTGCAAACTATCCAAGTCATCAAGCATCACAGGCCGATAGGACGGAGGGGGCCAAAGGACTCAGCGGCATGGCTTCGGCCCGTGAAGCCCTTCACCACGAGAGGCTCCTGTTGTAGGGGTGGCCCCCACCTAAGCCCAGTAGGCCTGTTAGGTCCGAAATAGGACATGTGTAATGACATAAGAGCCCCTGAGGGGAATACTCGTGTAAGGGTACAACTGTACAAGCACTCCCCATATGAATATATATATATATATATATATATGTGTGTGTGTGTGTGTGTGTGTGTGTGTGTGTGGCATAGGCCACGGGGGGAGAGGGAAGTCATTCATTTACTCAACTCTCCACTACCACACTTTCTCTCTGTTTGGTCTGTAACCACAACAGTATACATACAATTCACATCTCAATTCATTTGACAAACATATAACATCTAATTCACATCACATTTCATTCACAGACATAAGGCATCCATTTCGCAAATGAATTAATTGAAATGAAATAAAATATCCATTAACAAATTCACAATTACAGAGTGATAAAAGCAATAAAAAATCATTGTGCGCAGTGGAACTCTCCAACTGGTCTTATGACTTTAGACCACAAAAACCAAGCGCACTCTCCTCGAATTTTTGCAAAGTCCGGCTGTTTCAATGCAGTTGCAGAGATGGGCGTAGCCTGTCAATAGGAATATCAATGCGCGTACATATATAAGCTAACAAGTATGAAATAAATGTGGGAAGATTGACAAACCTTAGAATTGGTGCGTACATATATATATAAGGGGACGCATCCGGCGATGATGTTGAAGAATGCGTGGGTGACAAACTTTAGTTGCTAATACTATGAAGCAAATGACACAAACTATGTGTAATATACACTATAAGGTCTCTAAACAAAGTTCCATGAAGCAAATGACACAAACTAGTATATCTGGTTCATTGAACGGGAACACTAGAGTGTGTCACTTGCTTCATGCCCCTTGAAGGTCTATGTGGCATATATTATTACTACAAGGTCTATAAAAAAAGTTCTACGAAGCAAATGACACAAACTAGTGTATCCGGTTCATTGAACAGGATACACTAGAGTGTGTCACTTGCTTCATGCCCCTTGAAGGCCTATGTGGCATATACTATTACTACAAGGTCTCTAAACAAAGTTCTATGAAGCAAATGACACAAACTAGTGTATCCGGTTCATTGAACAGGATACACTAGAGTGTGTCACTTGCTTCATGCCCCTTGAAGGTCTATGTGGCATATACTATTACTACAAGGTCTCTAAACAAAGTTCTATGAAGCAAATGACACAAACTAGTGTATCCGGTTCATTGAACGGGAACACTAGAGTGTGTCACTTGCTTCATGCCCCTTGAAGGTCTATGTGGCATATATTATTACTACAAGGTCTCTAAACAAAGTTCTATCAAGGCTCCACACCATGCAACATATTTATTTCTACTTCATACCAAGAAATGTCACCTAGAGAAGCAAAGGTCACATCACAGTAGCAGTAACTAAACAAGAAACTAACAAAACACGACGACAATGCCCTGCACGGCCGCACCAATAATCCAACGAAACATCGCGCACGCTACACACCATACCTCCCAGCACAATGGTTAAAATCAAAATTTTCACCTATATACCCAACATTGCTTCCTAAAGAACTGAGATTGACGCCGACGATGGCGAGGACGAGTAGGATCATGATGGAGCCCAGCCCCCTAAGCGCCGTGCAGAACCTGAACACGTTCCACGCCATCGCGGCCCCCGCTGATCTGTCCATGTCTCCCCACCCCGCTGCCGCGGGCTACGGGCGAGCGGAGGCGCCGGGCGTGGAGGCGAGCCAAGCGTCGGTCTTCGAACGCGGACAGCTCGGGGAGGCGGCCGCCGAGGGCTCGGGGAGGCAGCGGCGACGAGACAGATCGGGATTTATATGTAGAATATAACTGCAGCATACGGGCAAAACCCTAGCCAGAGGGTATTTATAGGGAGGCTTATTACAGACGGTTCTAGACGTAGAACCGTCTGTGATATCAATATCACAGACGGTTCTAAGTTTAAAAACCGTCTGTGATAAATCTTATCACAGACGGTTTTTTATAAAAAATCATCTGTTATAAGCTTTATGTCAGAACACTTCGTGTTTCGATCGTCTAATTAACATCTCTCGATCGTTATACGAAGCGTCTATATCATTAATGTTTGGGTATACGAACCGTCTGTGCTAAAGGTTAAATATGCGCGCATAATCCAGGTCTCTTCTACGTACGTACAATATGGCTTCTACTATTCTTGTGATCATCTCATTCCTCTCATCTGTTCATCAAGAATTGTTCGGCCGGAACCTTACACAGGCGGCCAGCAATTTGCATCTGGAGCAGCTTCTCCGCACACGCCCTGCTCTCCTTCCCCGACTTTCTTGCATCCGTCAGCTCGACCAAATCATCCGCCGTCGACGGAGGCGTCTCGCTGCCGCTCAAGAAAGGGAAACAGCCCTTACCCTGGTTCTTCTCCACAATGTGCGCAAAGCGGAAGAAGCTCTACACGCATTGGAGAGACTGGTGGATAGCCTTGCCGATCTAGCAGAAATGGCAGATTCTGAGGAATCTGCCCATGCATACCTCTAGGACATTATGGGCTATGCTACTGATTATTTGCCCAGGCTGGAGGAGGAAGTGCTGAGGACAAGGACAATCTTAACGGCGTTCGAGAAGTCAGTGGCTGATCCTCCAAGTCCCAAAGTCGAAGAAGAAGCGTACGAAGCCCAAAAGATTACAATCTGGGAAACTCTTTACCTGTGCAACTTTTGTAATAAATTTACCTCTAATTGAAATTAATAAATTTGCCTTTAATTTGTGATCTCTTGTCTCAGTAGTTCTGTAGTTAAGTTATTAGAAGCAATGTGTACTTATATATTAACCTCTGATCATGAACAGAATATGACAGACAAAGGGACATTACAGACGGTTCTTGTTAAAAACCATCTGTGAACATTCACAGACGGTTCTTAACAACAACCGTCTGTGATAGTCTACACAACACAGACGGTTTTTAATAAAAAACCGTCTGTGATACTAAAGTATCACAGACGGTTCATCGGTAAGAACCGTCTGTGATACTCATTTTATCCAACGCCACTAACACAGACGGTGTCCAAATTAAAACCGTCTGTGTTAGTGTCAATCACAGACGGTTTTGTGAAACCGTTTGTGATTGGCCGTCTAGTATTAGGCTTTCTGTAGTAGTGAACTACATTTTGAGATAAAATCAGTCAGATGTTTTAGACACTGGATTGATATCCAATGAGCCATCCGTCCCCAACTTCCTATTAAAATAAATCACCACTGAACCATATCTCCAGCTGCCTCCTGTCTTCCTTCCACCTCACGGGCCGCCCGATGTGCCGCCGCCTCGCCAGCACCGACGAGGCCTCCATGCGAGCCTCCACTGCCAGCCTTCTCCTCCCTCACCGCCACACCACCTCTTCCTTCATCGCACCGCTACCTCGCCGGTGACCTCTACCATCAGTGGCGGAGTCAGCCCATTTTGAGAGCCCAGGTAGTATTAGTGATATGTCCTAGTGACAATTATGGAGGTGATTGTATCACTTTTATATTTATGTTCTTTTAAATAAATGTTATTATGTTCCATGAATGATTTATCATTTATAAAGATTAGTAAGTATGTGACTTATTGGTGAAGCTATTTATTTGTTATATGATATCATTTTAAAATAAGCCTTGTCATATATCACTAGTCGGAACAACGGTGATTTATAGACTAGCAAATGTAATGATTGATGATGACGTTTCACCAATCATTGATATGAGGATATCAAATCAATAATATGGACACATATTAGAGAACATGGTGTTAGATTGACCCACCTTGAGGTACTATTGAGATTGTTATGCTTATATGTTATCAGTCAGTCTCAAGCAATAATGATGATGTATAATCATTGTATCTTAGATCAACGTAATTTTCTACATGTGTAATAGTGCACTTAGGGGTTGCCAAATGCTACACCATAACTGAGTAGTTATAAAGGTAGCTTTTGGGTATACTATAAAACATGTAGAGGAAAGTGAGTGGTCAGATATGACATTTGCCCCTGCTTCGTAACAGGAGAGATATCTCTAGGCCTTTTGATATGGTTGAATAAAGAAAGAGCATGGTCATACCACGAGTGGTCAAAGAATCGACTACATGAAGTTATCTATCACTAGATCAAGAAAAGATTGAACAGTTCATAAATGACATGGTTCTCATTTGGAGTTCAATCAAATATCATGAGGCAAAAGGAGAGTACGTAAATAGTCAATAGGTCCTGCTAGATGCGATGTGGTAGTATAGAGATACTAACTGGTCGTGAACTGTTCAGACATATCACAGACTGATTTGTGACATGGTTGTATTGAGATGCGAACTGGTTGTGACCATATATGATCTAGTCGTAAGGAGTTATGAGCTGATTGTGAGTGATTAGGACCTGGTTACATATCATATTATATAAGGTTCATCCAGATTGATTTTAGTGTACGCTTGGAGTCGATATGTCCTGCTAGGAACTGCTTCTGACCAGTGATCGGAATAGTATTTTTGAATTACAAACAAGTATACATGAACCTACTGGGTCACACACTTAAAGAGTTGGAACAGTAAGGGTCTGGATAATAGACTTCGAGTGAGATATGATCTCAACTCGTATTGGATAAGAATCCGATCAAAGGCTTTGCGAGTAAGATACAATCTCTACTCATATTGGATATGGATCCAGTCGGAGTCTATATAACGGGGTGCATGAGCTGAGGGTTACATGCAATTAACATACCTACCGAAACCCTAGCTACCACCTCTCACAGGCCCTGTCGTGCAAGCTGGTGCTAGCACATCAATGCACGGTGTTCCATCCTGAGATGTGTGGACCTCAATAGAGGTGCTGCTGCGACTGCGGCGCTGATCAGGATGATTGCATGGAGGAGACGGTTGGTTTGTGGGGATCGGCTACTGCTCGAGGATAATCACCATCCAAGGACACTGATCGGGATGTTGGACAATCAATTAAATCTACTACAAATGCGCGCACTACGTTGAACCGGGGTGCTTCAACTCTTCTTCCACTACACTGTGCATCTAGTGGTTATGGTCCATGATCTTTTACTCGTATGGTTTCCTGGTTTACGTGATAGAAAATTTTAATTTGCACTGGTGTAGCCTACGTTGTATCCCAACAAGCAAATGGGCTGGCCGCCCTGGGAATCGTTGCTGGGTTCGACGGCTGATCAATGGTTGGGTTCAAGGGCTACTCACTAGCAAGCCCAGGCAGCTGCCTAGGGTTGCTGGACCTTGGCTCTGCCCCTGTCTACCATGCCTCTTCCTTCTCTTCCTCCCCTTTTTCATGCTATCACCTCTAGCACTGCCACTGTCTCCTTAATAATAATAATAATAATAATAATAATAATAATAATAATAATAATAATAATAATAATAATAATAATAATAATAAGAAGAAGAAGAAGAAGAAGAAGTGGGCGTTAGACAAGGGGGCGTTCATGTGGGGGTATTTGTCATCAGACAATCGGAGTGTGGTGCAAGTCGCCAGCTTGCCGACTTCTCTAGAGGTGGTGGTGCTCACACGTGCAAAGCATCCCAAATGCACTGGTGCGCGCTCGGCTTCATCCAAGATGGCGCTTGTTATAGGGGTGGCCCCCACCTAAGCCCAGCCGGCTTGCTAAGGGATTGTAAAGCCCAAAGCAGGATATGTGTAATTGAATTCAATGTTTCAACATCTAATTATCACCATTGCTGGGGTGGAACTCTCCAGCCTTGTTTATGACCTCTGCTACTAAGAATTCGGAGGGGTTTCCACGAATTTCTATGAGTTGGTCAAGATCATATTTACTTTCGTCGAAGTCCACCCGCTGTCGCTAGGAGCAATGTTAAGTCATTAATTAGCATGTGTGTATAAATATATATACATATATATAATCAGAAAATAATAATTATTGGAAAGACCTGACAAACCTCTGGATCATTGATCTTAGTATCCATGATTTCCTTCATATGGCGGCAAACGTAGAATCCACATACGTTACCCTATAGCTGCTGGTGGCACTGCAAAAATAGAATTACATACATAGTTATTGTCAATTCTAGAGGCATTATAACAAAGTGTGATATAGGATTGTTGTGTCGCAGCGTGTCACTGGATTTGTCGTGTCTTCCTCCTATGGCAACATAAGCGGCAAACGACCTACGTGATTCAAAAAAGTTAGCCAAGGCCATTGCAAACGAACGAAATATTACAATAGAGTTATGTATGAAGGAAATGAGTTTACCTGTTAATTACTTCTTGCACACGACTGAAGTCGTGGTTGCTCCTAAGTAGGGAATCAAGGTATATTACCTTGCTCCACTTTGGTACAATCACAATCAAAATCCAGTGATGCCTAGTCATGTTTGTCGCCATAGTGATTAATCCTAAGTTCATGCTGCATGTAAAGTACAAATGAAACATATGTGTGGCATAGTGAAAAGTACTTACCCTTGGTTGAAGGGTACCATGACGTACTCCTTGTCGTTGTGAGCAATCAATCCCCTCGTTATGTAACCTTGCACGAAGGATGCATCTTGGTTGATAGATTGCTCGGAGACCAAGTGAGGGTCGAGGAAACCCACCGGTTGTCGTGATCGCTGGACTTGTTGGATCATGTATCTATACATAAAGAAATAGTAATGACATTTATCTGTATAACGTGAATGTAGAACTTCATTATACAGTACACTTACAGTGTCTAGCATCGTAGAAGTGAGGCGTCGAGTTCGTCGAGATTGAATAGTAAGAATAAGTCTTCGAATGTCACGACGATGTAGCCTGAGTCGTGGAGGAAATGCATCTCCTTATATTTCAGAGTGAATGCACTCTGCCGGTTTGGCTTCATGTTGGACTTCTCCATGTACCAGGCATGTAATGTATTGCAAACCAAACCAAGCCGGGGTAATTGTGACTTGGGCACCAACGACACTCCTAGAATGAACTTCCATGGCCCGGGACGTGGCTTAATTTTCTTCGCATGAGCCTTGGAGGCTTGGAGCCTCGCTTATGATACATTTTCGGTGGCGTCTCGACGGGAGCCGATGCAACATACTTCACTGGATTTGGAGGTGGAGCCACCGGAGCTGATGTGACAGGTCCAGGGCGACGTCCCTCTTGGGCCACTGGATGTGGAGATTGTGACACGGGCAAGTCGAGGGCGATGTCCCTCTTGGGCCACTGAATGAATGTATGGACGGCATCCCCTAATGTCTTAATCTCTTCATTTGGGGGCTTCTCAAGAGGGACGGTCTTAAAAATATCATTAATCATGTCCACTTGGACCTTTATGAAACCGGTGTCTACTTGTACACCGTGCACCAGCGTCCCTGGCAGCAATGGATACGCCATGCCACGCCCAGCGTCAACGGGAATAGAGCCAATAAGCCTGACTCTGAGGATGCAAGGCATGGGCTCCTACATAACGACATAAGATGAGTTAAGGTGTCCACCAGAGAGATCTATGTACCATTCTAAAGAGGTACATTACCTGAATGTCATCGATAGGTAAGCGGGCGTCGCTATGTTCAGTAATTGGTGTGGACGCGCAGCTACTGCGACGTTGAGGGGGAATGGGTACCGTAGTAGTAGGGGTGGGTTGCGATTGGTTGCGGACTTATCTCAGTTCTTCCCTCAATGAATCTATCTCTCCTCGAGTGAGGCAGTCTGCTCTTGAAGTGAAGCAGATAGTTGTTCCTCAAGTTGAGCACGAAGCTCCTGTTTTATTTGTTCGTTGTGGTACGCCTTGGATCTCTTCCTACTATATGTCTCGGAGTAATCTGGAAATCCGTGCCTCCAAGATACATAAACCCCCATGCCTCGTGTGCGACCTGGGTGCTCTTTGTTTCCCAAGGCCTATGATAGTAAATCTCTCTCCCTATATTCTTCAAATGAGCCATGAGAAGATTCGGTAGTCGATGATTGCTGCAAGAGGCAATTAATCATGTTATTTTTGAACCCATAAAGTTCAAGAGGTGTTAACAACTATGTAGTTTAACATATTTTACCAGGCGTTGGGACACTTCCTCATCTGTGGGGTTTTTGAAAGAGACACCCGAAGATGTGGTTGATGACCTCGCTCTCAACCAGTTTCGAGCGTGCTCGTTTGCGATCCCGGCAAATGGTGGGGAGGCCTCCGATTGGATTGTGGCCTCGTCCTGCATCCTCCACTGCAGAATTTTACCCACGTACCCAGCGGTGCCGAGCCTGTGAGGGTGAGTGTTTTGTGACTGGAGAGCCTTGTGCGCTGCACTTTGTTCTTGAAATTCGGTCGTTGTCTTCATCTGCACAAAGTCCTCCCTTGTTTCCGGCGACACGAAAGGATACTTCGTGAAGGGCATGACATCCTTGGCCACGTAATGCGTCACAAGATTGCTCTTAAAATTCTTCCATGCTTTTCCCATTGCGAGGAGCGTCTGCCGTTGCACGAGTCCCTGTACTTCTGCTGGGATCTCGAGCGAATTTGTAATTTCCTCCCATAGCTGATTTTTGTGATCCTTTGTCAAATCTTTCCAGCTTGCTATGGTGATGGGGACCCGTTGCCTTCCTATTATCCCGCAGGTAGTCCGAAATGATGACGCTGCTTTCGTCGGTTCCAAAGGGACCCCGTTCGGAGAGACCACCGTGATGGTCATTCGGCCCTCTGGCCTTTTCGATACTCCTCGACCACGCTTAGTTTTTGCAATCTTGGGAGCGTGCGACCCAGATGACGACGACGAAGACTGTGTGGACGCCATCTCTCTTCTAAGAAAAAACTAACTGCCGTGAGCTATGGGCCTTCGAAATAGACTTTGTAGCTAATAAACAAAGTTCTATGAAGCAAATGACACAAACCAGTATATCAAGTTCATTGAACTGGATACTTTGGAATGTGTTACTTGCTTCATGCCCTTTGAAGGTCTATGTGGCATATATTAAACATTTTTGGACGACTATGTGGACGCAGTGAGGTATGGGCCTAAACAAAGTTTTATGAAGCAAATGACAGAAACCAGTGTATCAAGTTCATTAAACAGGATACACTAGAGTGCGTCACTTGCTTCATGCCCTTTGACAAAGTTCTAACGATTGACTAACTGAAGTGACTGCATCACTACAGTGAGCTAAACAAGTGCAGCATATATTATATGCTACAATTTAGCAAGCTAACATGTGAAGCATATATCATAAAGTACTAATAAAGCATATATCATAAAGCTAACATGTCAAGCATATAACATAAAATACATGTGAAGCATATATCATAAAGCTAACATGTGAAGCATATAACATAAAATACATGTGAAGCATATATCATAAAACTAACATGTCAAGCATATATCGTAAAATACATGTCAAGCATATATTATAAAGCTAAAATCCAAGCATATATCATAGAATACATGTGAAGCATATATCATAAGGCTAACATGTCAAGCATATATCATAAAATACATGTCAAGCATATATCATAAAGCTAAAATGCAAGCATATATCATAGAATACATGTGAAGCATATATCATAAAGCTAACATGTCAAGCATATACGTAAAATACATGTCAAGCATATATCATAAAGCTAAAATGCAAGCATATATCATAAAATACTTCTCGGGAGGGACCGGCGTCGGGAGGGACCGGCGGCGTCAGGAGGGAGCGACGTCGGGAGGGACCGGCGGCGTCGGTAGGGAGCGGCGTCGGGAGGAAGCGGCGTCGGTAGGGAGCGACGTCGGGAGCGAGGGGCGTCGGGAGGGAGCGGCGTCGGGAGGGACCGGCGGTGGGAGCGAGGGGCGTCGGGAGGAACCGACGGCGGCGTCGGGAGGAACCGGCGGCGGCGTCGGGAGGGAACGGCGGCGGGAGGGACGAAAACCTAGCTAGCAGGGGCGCTGGACAGTGGAGACTAGAGAGTGCGCGAGTGTCGACTCCGCGGGTATTTATAGGGAAGCTATTACAGACGGTTCCATAAACGAACCGTCTGTGATAGTTATATCACAGACGGTTCTATAAATATAACCGTCTGTGATATCATATTATCACAGACGGTTCTATTTATAGAACCGTCTGTGATGTGTTATCACAGATGGTTTCTTTGAATAAATCGCCTGTAATAGTTCAATATAAATACCAGCAGCTAGCTAGGTTCCTATGTCATTTTACAATTACAATGGAACATACATACATTTATGAAAAACGCAAGCATAACCATAAATATAACTATTTCTTAGTTCCTGAGTCATTTTACAATTACAATGGAACATAGTTACATTTATGAAAAACGTGAGCATAACCATAAATATAACTATTTCATAGTTACATTTATTACACTTGGCTATTTCATTTTAAATAAAGCCCTTCACGATGATCGACACGCATATAGCTTGCTTCATCGCCTTGTTCTTCCTCGAGCCTGATGCTATCACCGAATGGAGGCAAATCATCAAATTGATTGTACTCTTCCTCATCCACAACATTCTCAACCCTGACAATCCTTCTTTTTCCCTGAAGAACTACATGGCGCTTCTTATTTGCTGGGTCAGTTACATAAAATACTTGAACAACTTGCCTTGCGAGTACGAATGGTTCGTCTTTGTATCCTACACATTCGAGGTCCACGGTAGTGAGCCGTACTTGTCGACCTTTACACCCCGTGGGAGTTGGACCCAACGGCACCGAAATAGAGGAATCTTGAAAATTATGTAGTCAAGCTTCCAAATCTCCTCTACAAGCCCGTAGTACGAGTTTCGACCAGCGGTACTGATGTGCGCATCATAGGCATCTATGCGGACACCTGAGTTCTGCACTGTGCTCTTTCTATCCTGATCTGTTGTATAAAATGTGTAGCCATTAATGTCGTATCCTTGCCATGTCACAATTGTAAATTTTGGCCCTTTTTCCAACCATTGTAGTGTTTCACTTGACGACCTCCTAGTCAATTGCGCCTTCAACCACTCGTTGAACTGACGGTTGTGTTGTCTCCTAATCCAAACTTCTGACTGGCCTGCATTCTCCTGACGTAGCATGTCCTTGTGCTCTTCAATATATGGGGTCACTTCAGTCATGTGTTGTAAAACCATGAAATGGGCTTGAGCATACGTATTTTGATCCGGAGTTATTGCTTTCCTTCCGATAGTCCCGATCCCCTCGTGACGAGATAGAGGTACACCTATCGGCTCGACCTGAGCCATGTAGCCGATGCAGAATTCAATGACCTCTTCTGTTGTATAACCTTCGATAATGCTACCCTCCGGTCGAGATCGATTACGTACATAGGACTTCAGAATTCCTATGTACCTCTCGAAAGGGTACATATGATGTAGAAATACGGTGCCGCATATTTTTATCTCTTTCACAAGGTGGACCATGATATCAAGAAATGATGGAGGGAAATACATCTCTAGATGACATAGAGTTGTCACCACCTCGGTTTGCAAAGCATCTAGTCCATCGGGATCAATGACCTTCTAAGCAATTGCGTTGAAGAAATAACATAGCCTTATGATTGTCACTCGAACCTTGTTCGGCAAAATACTTCTAATTGCAACAGGTAGCATTTGTGTCATTAGCACATGACAGTCGTGAGACTTCATGCCAATTAATTTCAAATGTTCCATGGAAACAAGTTTCTTCATGCTGGTGGAGTGACCGGATGGAACTTTCACACCATGTAAGGACTGGCACAGTTCAGTTCTCTCGGACCTAGACAGAGTGTAGCAAGCTGGGAGAAGGTACGTCCGGCCTTTATCGGTCTCTATCAGTGCTAACTCGGTCCTGATGTTCATAGCGACCAAGTCACGCCTTGCGTTAACACCATCCTTTGTTTTATCAGGAATGTTCAGTAAGAGACCAATCAAACTGTCACATACATTCTTCTCTACATGGATGACATCGATGCAATTGCGAACTTCTAAGTGCTCCCAATAAGGCAAGTCCCAAAATATTGACCTCTTTTTCCACATGTTCTTCCTCCATTTACGTCCCTTTCCAAGCACAACGTTTATATCCTTGACCATATCATACACCTCTTTCTCGCTAAAATGTCTTGGTACTGAGTCATCCTCTTTTTTCCCTCAAATTGTTTCTTCATCTTGCGGTATGGGTGATACTTTGGAAGGAACCTACGGTGACGCATGTACACAGTTTTGCGCGAGTTGTTCAACCACACACTCTCGGTATAATCTAAGCAGTGCAGACACGTTTTGGCTCCTTTTGTACTCAACCCTGACAGGTTACCAAGGGCGGGAAAATCATTAATGGTGCAGAACAACATGGCGCGTAGAGTGAAGTTCTCTCGTTTGTCCGCATCCCAAACATGTACCCCTTCGTTCCACAGTATTGCAAGATCTTTCACCAATGGTGCTAAGAACACATCAATATCGTTGCCAGGTTGCTTCAGCCCTTGGATAAGTAGTGACATCAAAATATAGTTCCGCTTCATACACAGCCAAGGAGGAAGGTTGTACATGTACAGAGTCATGGGCTAGGTGCTATGTCGGCTGCTCATGTCTCCTATGCCAAAAAGAGAGGTCGCGGGACTCAGAAGCAACTAAACACCTGAGAGGATCACCAGAAGACTCAGAAAAATCAGCACGAAAGATCCTCCCAAAACGAGAAATCCCGCAAACCAGACTACCCGAAGAATCAAGAATTTTACAAGCATTTTTCTTAAAGCTTACCTCGAAACCGTCATCGGTAAGCTGAGAGACTGAAAGTAAATTGTACTGCAGCTTACTAACCAAGGCTACATCTTTCAAAATGAAAGAATCATTAATGCGCACAGTACCTTTGGCGATGACGCGCCCAGATGAAGCATCTCCGAAGGTGATCGTCTCATCACCTGGAGCACGGGCAAGGGAAGAAAACCAACGGGAATCTCCGGTCATGTGTCGTGAACACCCGGAGTCTACGAGCCAAACCTTTCCCTTCCCTGCCCGGCGAACCTGAGTCAAACAGAGAGTAAAGTCTCAGTACTGGGGTAAATCAAGAGAGATTTTGGCACCCAATACTGAACAACACGTCGAGCAGATGAAGTAGTCAAGCACGACTGACCTCTATCTACCCTACGCTCTCTGTCACTCAAAGCAGAAGGTCTGTGAGCAGACCTGAAGCTGTTGCGGGGTCCGACTGCTACGGGAGAGCGAGTCGGAACACCGGCAACACGCTGATCACGCCGCGGGTAGCTATCTCGACGGGGAAACCGAGATCTACCCTCAGGACGGCAGAAGTCATGACCAGGAGCAGCATGAGGACGAAAACCAGAAGACTCAGAAAAACCAAGTCCTCGATGCTGCCCAAACCTGTCAGAAGCAAACCTAGACCTCGTGCTAGTCTTAGGTGCACTCAGGATCTGGGGCTGACCCTGAATACGCCTAAATGCCTCTGCGCGGTCTCTACGCGCAATCCTAGCGCGCCTGAAGCATCGATCGACTGTGTGTCCATCCTTCTGACAGAAGGTGCAGTGGTACTTCACCTTCTGAGAGGTAGAAGTAGCATGGGGAGGCTTCGCCTTCTGAGAGGCCGAAGCTGCAGGTGGACTCACCTTGCTGTCAGAGATCCCTTGGACAAAGCCCGCTGATTTGAATTTAACCGCATCAGATCTGGGCTCGACCTCGATCACACCTCCTACTATGGGTCGGAGAATAGCAGGTGGATGCTTCCTCATATCCTCATAAAAATCATATCCTAGACCTTGATTGAACTTGCAAATCTTGGATTGGTCTAGAATAAGATTAAGCTTCTTCTTGCCTCCTACAAATCTCTCGAGAGTGTTCATAAGGTACTGACACTCCCGAAAGAGAGAGGTGCAAGAAGAGCAAGGGGAAGAGGGAACAGCAGGAGGTAAGGGAGCAGATGAAGAACCAACAGCAGAGGGAAGAATGGCTTGTGCACGCACAGCCGACTCTGAAGGGACAGTCCTACTGCTAGCCAGTTGGTTCACGTCGCTAAGCGTCTCAACCTTACCCTGGGGCTTCTTCCCCTTCTCCACAATCACATTACAAGCAGAATGTGGCTTCTCTAGAAGGTCCTTAGTTAGCTTCACACATTTCTCATCCAATGCAATCAAGTCAGATTTTAGTTTGTTACAATTAATGCATGGTGAGCTAACAGGGTCCTTAGAAGCAAACTGAGCCAACTTCCTATCATGATCAATCATTTCTTGAAACTGTTTGGAGACAGCTTCAAGTTCAGCAGTTAACTTAGGACAGTTCAAGCATGAATCAATCGGCTAAAGTAAAGAAGCTTGCAGTTCAGCAATTTTATGATCTGCCCGTTTTAAGTTCATCTTCAAATTATTGCAGTTTTCACAAGACTCGGGCAGATCAAGAAGCATGGCATAAGGTCCTCTAGCAGCAATGTCCTTAACCTCACATGAGGTGGGAGAAGTAGTCTCATCAGTAGTAAGTAGGGTAACAGCCATCCTACTCAACTCTAACTCAGCAAGCAGACTAACATTCTCCACCTTAACAATATCAAGCTCAGAGGACACACTATCATGCGAGGTCCTTAATTTCTCCATATCAACCAGCAAAGCAGAGCATGTATCACAGTCATCACGGGAGGGAGCAGATGTAAGTGAAGTAAGCTCCCGTGACAGTCTATCTACTTCCTTCTCCAACTCGCTACATCTAGCTCTAGATCTAGCATGAAATCCTCCTAGCTTAAGGAAAGCTTCATTAAGTTGGTCATAGGAGGGACATACCTCGTCCG
Source organism: Dendrocalamus latiflorus (assembly GCA_017311315.1). Lineage (NCBI taxonomy): Eukaryota > Viridiplantae > Streptophyta > Magnoliopsida > Poales > Poaceae > Dendrocalamus > Dendrocalamus latiflorus. The sequence continues at coordinate 19,016,293 of CM029674.1, forward strand.
AGTCGGAGTACAGCTCGCTGTCGCTGAGTTCGCCCTCGAGGGCCATGAAGCACATGCCGGAGAAGTCGTCGCCGCCATCCTTGGGCTCTTGGTCACCCGTCCCGTCGTCGTCGCTCCATCCCTCCACCTCGCTGAGGTCGAGGTCGTCGAACGCGGTGAGGACGCGGTGGAAGAGCTTCTTGGCCTTCCCGAAGTTGCGGAACTTCTTCTTTCCCGGCGTCGGAGCTGGAGGCTTCTTGTTGCGGTTCTTGTCGGTGTAGTCGATCTTGCTCGAACCGCCGTAGTCGTTCTTGCCCTTCTCCAGCTTGGGGCAGTTTGCCCGAATGTGGTTGGGGCCACCACACTCGAAGCAAATCACGGGTCCTCCTCTCTTTCTGTCTCTCCTACCCTTGTAGGCATGTGAAAACCTTCGGGCTAGGAGGGCCAGCTGATCATCCGCAAGCTGCTCTAACTGATCATCAGTTATGTCACAGAGAGCAGCAAGGGAGAAACCGCAAGAAGACTCAGAAGAGAGACCAGAAGCTGAACTGGGATCGGTGACCAAAGCCATCGACTGTGACTTCGACCTACGAGAGACAACGTCAATCTCGTGAGTCTTGAGGCGCGAGTACAGCGCGTCAAGAGTCAAGGTCGAGAGGTCTGTCGTGTCTTTGATGGTGGTCACTTTCATCTCCCACACTCGCAGATCGAGTGCCGCAAGCATCTGACGAGCGTTGTCCGAGTCGGGGTATGTGAGACCGACCGCTCGGAGGTTGCTCAAGATCTTGTGAAAACGTGCGAAGCACTCATCTAGGGACTCACCAGCAAGCATCTCGAATTTGTTGTATTCGCGCTTGAACTGGTCCTGTCGAACCGTCTTGATCTGGGTGGTGCCCTCATGGTATGCGTCGAGGGTCACCCAGATATCGTAGGCGGATGACAGGTGGGAGATGCGATCGAACTCGCTACGACTCAGGCCCTGGATAATGATGTTCCTTGCCTTAGCGTTTGCCTCAACATCATGCATATTCCCAGCATTGATGTTCTCATCGGCAGGAACAACAAACCGGACCTTGACCTTGCGCCAGATAGCGTACCCCTGAGCCTGGATGTATGTCTCCATTCGGCTCTTCCAGAAGGGGTAATCGATGCCATCGAAAACGGGCGGCTTGGTCGAGTACTTGTCCGTCGCCATGGCTGTTGAGACCGGTTAAGATCTATGAATTAGAGCTAACCGGCTCTGATACCAAATGTAGGACCGAAATGGCGACAGAGGGGGGGTGAATGTCGATCTTTAAAAATCGCCCCCAACACGTATCTTCTTCTCCAATAGCTATGGGAGCTATGAAGGTAGAAGAACAGTGCTCACAAGACACCCCAGCAGCAGGAACAACACAAATACAGAGACCAGCAAGCGAGAAAAATCAAATCGGGAAAATTCTGGCCTCAAGCGGTAGTACCTCTCCCGGAGCGGTAGTACCTCTGAGCGGTAGTACCGCTATGCCGAGCGGTAGTACCTCTTACCGTTCGGACCGTCCGAACGTCTCATCGCTCCCGATCGGACTGGTCCGAACATGAGCGGTAGTACCGCTGAGCCGAGCGGTAGTACCTCTGAGCGGTAGTACCTCTCCAGGAGCGGTAGTACCTCTCGAGAAAAACAGCAAACAGAAATTTCAGAAAATTGAGAGATTCGCAACAATTCTTGGATTCTTGGCTTGGGAAACTTTGAGGGAAGCTAGGGAACACTCCCAGAAGACTAAGCCAAGAGCCAATAACAAGAAATCCACTCCAAGAATCAAGAATTTCAGATTTGGGTAAAGATCTGAAATCTTGCAAGAACCGAGCCAAAATCCAAATAACTTCCCAACCGTTGATCCTTTGGCTATGAAATTTTGAGGGAAGCTAATTAATAGCCTCTGGACTCTTCATACCAAATTTCAAGCCATCTTAACAAGGGAATCAAAAACTGGACCAAAACCAAGAAACGAAGAACAAGAACAGAGGAGGCCAAAACTGAAATATGAGAATCAAACTCGGTTTGCTCTTGGGATTAAATAGCCAAATGGCTTTTGAGCATCACCCATGTCATAGCAACCCATTTTGGCACTCTCCAGCAAGCAAGAACTCAGAACCACGAAAATCAAGAAATCTTGCAAAGAGGAAACTGAAGAACAGAAGCTACGAACAGGGAAAACCAAACTTCAGATTTCATTTCTTGAATCACAGGGAATACAGAGGAGTTCCGATACCCCGACTTGATACAAAGGGAAAGATTACAAACTCCTCAATCCATCCTCTCCCTCTCTACTCAAGAACACCACTCAAGAACACATGAGGGAGGAAGAACACACCTCTGTTCTATCACCTAGAACACATCGTAGGGGACAGAGGGAGCACCAGACTCTGCCTCTCCAACCACTAAAGACTAAAGGAAAACCAACTCCTAAAGCCTCTTTTGACTAGAGCTAACCCTAATTCCCTCCAAAAATGCTCAAGTGCTCAAGGAGGGCATGCAGCCCCTCCTCTCCTTTTATAGCGCCTGGCTAACGGGTCTCCACCCCGTTACGCCCGCTACGTCCAACGGAGCCCGCTCCCGCTTGTGCAGCCTTGCGAATTTCCCGATTCGCCCCTTCTGCACCTTCTGGGAAGCTTCCGCGCTCCTTGCCTCGCACGCCTCGCAACCACCTCGAGTCCACGTCGTCTTCGACACATCCCGACCGTTCTGACCTCAGCGCCACCTGCGCCTAGTCCGGTCCACCGTGTCTCGCCACGACTCCAACTCGACGTCCTGCAGTCACACAGACAAGAAACACGTCAAATAGCACCGCTCAACACATGAAAGCGTAAATACCATTACACTTACCACAGAAGAAGTCAAAACCTGTCAAAACATTAGAATATGCATCCTAAACCCAAATGACCAGATTTGACCAAAGTCCGACCGAGCCCGATTGCGCCACGCAACGACTCGACTCCGAACCACTCAAACCAAACTCGACTGATCTAAACCTTTGTCAATTACTCATCACTCTCATGGAGCACGACCACATGGTCTCTCATTCTCGGTTCCACACCGAAATCTACAAACATCCTATCGATGTTCCTCCACTGGTGTCGGAACCCGGAGCAACGACTCCTAGATCCTCTGTGTAAATCGCACTAGTCCAGGATCAGCTAGTGCACACAGCGTACAACAAAGATAAATATCAACCATAAGGACATTTATTAACTGAATATGGGCATGAATGCCAAAGTTTACATCAACGGCACATAAGCCAAAATTAAGTAATAAGCAGCGGAAGAAAAACCGAAGCGGAAGAAGCCCACTGAGCCTGCCCACAGGCAAACGACAGTAAGACGCAGCCTATTCATCCAGATCTTCACCGTAGTCGACGACATCTTCCTCTATGTGGAAAAAGCAAGGTGAGTACAAACTTGTACTCCGCAAGTCACACGGGAAAATGCACCATAATGATAAAGACTTCAATGGAAGGTTTATAGGGTTACTTTGCATAAAACAGCATTTAAGAAATACAATAAGTAGATTGAAATTGCTGAATTTAATACAGTAAGTAAAAACAATACTTGTAATCGAAAATAATACCGTTAGTGCAGGCTCCGACCATACACCAACCTATCCACGTGCATCTCACCCGGACCATCTTTTCCAAAAGCTCACGTATGGATTCCATCCATCCACACGCTTTCACTGCGCAACTCTGATGGATTCCATCCATCCACCAGGTTTCAATCTCTCACGGATTCCATCCATCCGTAAGGTTTTCATCTCTCGTGAATTCCATCCATCCACAAGGTTTTCGAAATCATTTTTGAAAGCAAAGTCTAATCCATGAAAAACTTTTACTCAGCATGCCCATGACCGTGGGCACGGCTATCCAGGATAGATTATACACTCTGCAGAGGTTGTACAGCTTTACCCACAAGATACGATCATCCCATATTGCCACGCGATTACACACTTCCTTAGGTGTGCGGCGAGGAGTCGTGACAAGGCCTTTACAATGCAAAGCCTTCAACCTGGTCGAGCCAACTCTAAGGTTTCACCCCAGTAAGGAATCCACCAGACCGGGACCCCCTCTTGAGCCTAGACGAGACTTCTCATGGCTTAACCATGCTCGCCCAAGTGAGACTTCACATGGCACCAACCACGCTCACTTTCAACCTACAACTTGACTCAGGTTGGGACTTCGTAAATTATTCAGCCAGGGCTGTCCCATACCAGCCATGTGGTAGTACGATTAGGGCTTTGCAACAGTAGCTCACAGATCGGTCCTTAATCTGACTTAGGCCCAACCACATACCCCCGTGCACAACAATCAACCACTGCGGCTCCAACCAACAGGGCATGCCTGCACCCACCACTCTAACCAAATGCCCAAGTCTAAACCAGATTTTTATTTGTTGTTAAAATAATTCATAAACCTCCTTGACTCACCAAAGTCAAGTGTACATATCATTTTATGTAAAAAGGGTCATCATTTTATGTGAAAGATATCCCAAAACAAATATTATGACTAAGCAGGGCTAAGCATTTGATATAAAATCTCTCTAGCCAATACTAGTGTACCAACTAGAGTTTGATTCTAGGGTGACAAGGTATAAGGATTTGCAATGTCAAAGGAGGAATTAACAAGTAGGCATTAACTAAATTTAAAACTGAATTGAAATACGTTGAATAAAAATATGCATGCAATATAGTTTAAATCAACATAATTTTATTTTGAAAACTGGGATCAACATGATCAAGGAGTGTGACTTGCCTTGCTCTTCAACTTGGCTTGAATCTTCATCGAAGAACTTTCCCGAATCGTCGAAGTCTACACGCGAAAATAACCCATCAAATTCAAATAAATTCAAATTAAATTCAAATTGACTTCAAATATTTTAATTGGAGCTAGAAATGGATAGAGGGGAATTTTTCATGAATTTATAAATTTGAATGGGCTAAATCGGAGTTAGGACGAAGGAGAACAGGCTCCGGGAATTTTGAAAAGAGGGAAAATGGAAAAAGGGATTTTTGGGAATTATTTTCCTAAAGGAAAATCTGAATTATTGCGTCAGCAGAGGATTTAATTTCAGCCGAATTATTTTTAAACGGAAAACTCGGCTTTATTGCGTCAGCAGGCCTCAGCCCTGGGGTAAACCCCACTGACATGCGGGCCCCTGGTCCATGGACCGGGTTCACCCACAGAGGCGGCAGCCGAGGTGGCACGGCGCTGACGGGGACGAACGGCGCTGAGGTGGCGGGGAACGTGGCGCCACGTGGGCGCCCGAGGCAGCGCCGGCCGGAGGCGCACGGGGGCAGCAACGGCGGCGGTGTGCCGGTGGCCGGCGACGGTCGGTGACTGCCGGAGGAGGGAGGGGAGGATGCGGCGGTCTCGGGGGAGGGCGCGGGGGTTACCGGGGGTGGCCGGATTTGGCCAGCGACAAGCGCAAGCGGCGGCGCGGCTCGGGCCTCACGCGGCGGCGGTGTTCCGGCGGCGAGAAGGGGCGGCCGAGGGGTGACCGAGGTCGGGGACGGCTCGAGGAGGCTCGGGGTGGCGTCGGCCGGGCTCGAGGGCGATGGGGGCGACCGGAATTCCTCACCGGAGGTAAGGGGCGGCGGCGGCAGCAGCAAGGGCGCACGACGCGGGAGCGCTAGGAGGCTCGGGAGGGAGAGCGGAGGGCAGAGGGGCGTGGGGCGGAGTGAGGCGATGCTCGGGCGGGGTTTAAATAGTGGCGAGGAGGATCGGGGTGGCGTGAATTAGTCGCCGGAGTGGGGCGGCGGTTGCGGGAGGCGGCGCGGAAATGGGGGAGGAGATGGGTGCCAAGAGAGGGGAAGTGGGCGCGAGGATGGCGGGGATGACGGGCGCGTGCGGAGTGGGGACGGGAGAGGCCGAGAGGAACGGGGCGGCGCAACGGCCTGACGGGGAAGACGCCCCTGACATGCGGGCCCCGCGCGCAGAGAGAGAGAGAGGGAGAAAGGGTGGCTGCCGGGTGGGCCGGGGAGAAAGAGAGAGGGGGAAGCAGGAGCGCCGACAGGTGGGGTCGGGCGACAGTGAGAGAAGAGAGGGAGCGGGCGGGATGGACCGGATGGCGGGCGCGGGCGATCCGGGCCGGACGCGTGGCAGCCCGAGAGGAGGGGGAGGCGGATCCGGGCGGGCGGCGTGGATGAATCCCGGCCGTCCATGCGGCGGCCGGAGGAGGGAGGAGGGGATTTTTATTTTAGAGTTTGATTTTAGATTTTTCAGAAATTGCCAGGAAATTAAATAAGCCTCAGAAAAATATGAAACAAACTCCAAAAATTCCAGACAAATTCAGAGAACCTCCTCGAGACATTTTGGACTTAATACAATTATTTCCAACTAATGTTGGTATTTATTTTTCATATTTTAAAATACTTTTTAATTTCAAAAATACATTTTAAACTCCAGAAAAATCCAGGAAACCAAATAAAAGCCAAATAACTCCAAAAAAAATTAATTTGACATAAGATTTTTATATAAAATGAAAATATCATTTTATTTAATAATATTTTTAAATTTTTCTTAAAATACTTTTCAAATTCAGCCTTTTTCAAAAACAGAAATTCAGGGCAAATCCAAATTTAAACTTTAGGCAAAAAATACTTATTTTAATTTAAATTTTATTTTAATTAATTGTTATTTACTTATTTATTTATTTTTATTTTACTAAAAATCCGGGCTGTTACAACTGGGCAGATCAGCAACATGTCTTATCATTCTGTCTTTCTTATGCTGCTCCCAGTGCCAACGCATCAATCTTGCATCCTTGCGGTTTGCAAATAAACGCTTCAAATGGGGGATTACAGGAAGATACCACATCACCTTAGCAGGAGGTCCTTGCTTCACCTCGATGCCCTTCCCATCATCAGAGTCATTTTTACGCTTGTATCGAGATGCTTTGCACACCGGACAAACATGTAAGCTAGCATACTCTTTACGGTACAGGATACAATCATTCGGACATACATGTATTATTTCTACTTCCATTCCTAATGGACAAAGAATCTTCTTGGCTTGGTAGGTGGTTCTCGGCAACACATTTCCCGTTGGAAGCATGTCCGCTAGGAGACCTAACAATGCCGTGAAACTCTTGTCGGACCAACTATTGCTTGCCTTCAATTTCAGCAGTTCTAGAACTGATGACAACCTCGTGTATTGCGGCTTGCAGCCCGGGAACAAAGGTTTCTCCGAGTCCTCCATCAAGCCCTCGAATTTACCAAACTCTCTCTCACTATAGTTCCCTTCTGCATCACGTAACATCTGATCTAGATTGTCATCCTGCGACCTATCCTCATGATCGAAAGAACAGTCCACATCTGGCATATCGTTGTCTCCCTCGACTATGTCATAACTACCTTCTTGTGTACTCTTCTTTTCACCGTGACTGGTCCAACATTTGTACCTTTTCTGAAACCCCTTCGAATCAAATAAGTTTCGATCTGCGCTGAGTTGCTAAACATCTTGAGATTATCACAATCAATGCATGGACAATACATATATTTCATCCCCTTCTTCAACATATCCAGCTCGGCCGCCCTTCTAAAAGAAGACACGCCATTAATGTATTCTTCACTCACACGATTCTCAATGTACATCCAGTTTCGGTCCATCTACACTACATAAGTAACAAATGGGTGTCAAAAATGATTATTACCGCTACTACATAGCAAATCAGACTAGCTATACATACTTACATGTACATGACATACATCTATATATCTTACGTAGGTATATAGCTAGCTAGCCACCCATTCTGAAATCCAGCAAACTAACATTATCTTTCTAAACCTAGCTAGCTAGCTAGATTTAAATTAAACAAAAGACGGTGATTAGATCAGATCACTAAGAATGTTAAGTAATTGAGTACTAACCTCTGATCAGATCACTAAGAAGACAGTGATATGTTTTCACCCCTAACTCCCTAAAGCCTGCCACCTTGCTCCACTGATGCAGTGCAATGAAGACAGATCTGTGTCGACATCGAGCAAATACGCCAAGTAATTAATAGTGTGCAGAATATCACAGACGGTTCCAACCACAAACGGTCTGTGAAAATAATATATCACAGACGGTTCGTGTTAATAACCGTCTGTGAATTATCACAGACGGTTCATATTAATAACCGTCTGTGATTGGTTCTTATCACAGACGGTTCGTATAAAGAACCGTCTGTGATAGTCTACATTATCACAGACGGTTATTAACACGAACCGTCTGTGATGTCCATAATATCACAGACAGTTCGCAATAAGAACCGTATGTAATTGGTGAGTGTCACAGACGGTTCGTATATAGAACCGTCTGTGATAGTTCACTCTATACGAAAACAAGAAATAAAATAATGTTACCCATGCCCTTTGAAAACAAGCAAATACAGACACAAGCAGAACAACACATTCAGATCTATTACAGGATAACAAGCTAACGAAACCCTTCATGGCACGACGGTGCAGCTGAACAAGACACACTTACCACACTTATGGCAAGAGTGTGTTGGCAGTAGTCGGCGTTGTGGAGGAACAAGCAAATACAGAGGCAAAAGCACAACAACACATTTAGATCTATTACAGGATAACAAGCTAAAGAACCCTTCATGGCACGATGGTGACATTGAACAAGACACACTTACGGCAAGAGTGTGTTGTCCAGCGTCCCGCCGTGCCGCGACGGAGGCGCTAGCTAGCTCATAGCGGAGGGGAGATGCATGAAGAAAGCTAGCTAGTGGATGAACTCACGCGTGACTAGTACCGATGAAAGGTAGATGGGGAGTTATTAATAAGGGCTGAGCCGTGGGAGGAACTGCTGCCTGCCATTCGATGTGGAGAGAGTGGACGGGTCAGATCGAAATCCTGGGTATACGCCAATTATTGGTAACATTTGCTTATCACAAATGGTTATTAACACGAACCGTCTGTGATGCATACTATCACAGACGGTTCGTGTTAATAACCATCTGTGATTGTGCTTATCACAGACGGTTCGTAAATAGAACCGTCTGTGATAGACCTTCACAGACGTTTTATACCACAAACCGTCTGTGATAGATCACTCTATACGTCAAATTTTTTCAGTTTTTTTGCTAGCCTCAAGAAATTAAATAATGTCCCATGGTCTTTGAAAACAAGCAAATAGAGACGCAAGCAAAACAGCACATTCAGATCTATTACAGCTAACGAACCCTTCGTGGCACGACGATCACACTAAACAAGACACACTTACAACACTTACGGCAAGAGTGTGTTGCCTAGTATGCCGCCGTGCCGCGATGAAGGCGCTAGCTCACGTTAGTAGTCAGCGTTGTGGAGGAACAAGCAAATACAGAGGCAAGCACAACAACACATTCAGATCTATTACAGGATAACAAGCTAACGAACCCTTCATGGCACGACGGTGAGAATGAACAAGACACACTTATGATACTTACGGCAAGAGTGTGTTGTCCATCCACCCGCCGTGCCGCGACGGAGGCGCTAGCTCATAGCGGAGGGGAGATGCATGAAGGAAGCTAGGTAGTGGATGAACTCACGCGTGACTAGTACCGGTGGAAAGGTAGATGGGGTTATTAATAAGGGCCGAGCCGTGGGAGGAACTGCAGCTTGCCATTCGATGTGGAGAGAATGGACGGGTGAGATCGAAATCATGGGTATACGCCAATTATCGGTGAAATGTAATCATCACAGACGGTTATTAACACGAACCGTCAGTGATGGCCATAATATCACAGACGGTTTGTAATACCAACCGTCTGTGATAGATCAGAGACGGTTTGGAATATGAACCGTCTGTGATATTAATATCACAGACGGTTTGGAATATGAACCGTCTGTGATATTAATATCAGAGATGGTTTGGAATATGAACCGTCTGTGTTAATGCTTAAATATGCGCGCCCTAATCCTGCTCATCTACACACTGTACATCCTCTCCTCATTTTCTTCATCACCACATTTCTAAATAATGACATCTAAAATTCTTTTGATCCCCTTCCTCTCATCTATCCATCATGAGTTGTTCGGACGCAACCTTACACAGGCGGCCAACAATTTACGTCTGGAGCAGTTCCTCCGCTCACGCCCTGCTCTCCTTCCTCGACTCGCTTCCATCCGTCAGCTAGGCCTCATCATCCGCCGTCGACGGAGGTGTCTCATTGCCGCTCAGGATAGGGAAACCGCCCTCAGCCTCGTTCTTCTCTACAATGTGCGCAAAACGGACGAAGATCATGCGGCAGTGCAGACACACATGGATAACCTTGCCGATCAAGCAGAATCGGCCGATTCTGAGGAAGCTTATCATGGCATCCTGTTTGAGATTATGGAACATGCTAATGATTTGTCTAGGCTTGAGGAGGAAGTGGAGAGGGCAAGGACAATCTTGACGGCATTCGAGAACACAGCGGCTGATCCTCCAACTCCAGAAGTCGACGAAGAAGCATATGAAGCCCAGAAGATTCAAATCTGGGAATCCCTTTTTTTTGCACTTTTGTAATAAAATTGCCTTGAATTTGACTCTCGTCTCAGTTTAGCTTCTGTAGTTCATACGACAACGATCTATCAGGTTTATGTCGGGACCCCGGATTTCCAAACCCGGACCCTCTGTGTATTACTGCACTAGTCCCAGATCAAAGCTAGTGCACACAGTTAAACATAAATGAATACATAACCAGCAACGCTTTATTACAATATTAAAGAGTACAGACCGAAAGGTCTCATTATTACATTGGAGGTTCCAAGACCTCACTCAAACAGAACACAGCGGAAGCAAGGTAAATTCAAAGTAGACCCATCAATATGCCACAGGCAGTTGACTGGGGAAGCACAACCTAGTCCTCCGGGAAAAATCCATCACAGCCGCAAGCGAAGCAGTAGTGGTAGTCTCCTTCTTGAGCTTCGCATTCCTCTGGTTATTATTTTTGAGTGTAGCATGTGAGTACATAAAGTACTCCGCAAGTCTTGGGAAAAATGCAATAGATGCAAGGCTTGACAAAGGAAGGCTATATGGTTCTTTTGCACAAAGCAATGTCTTAATTTCAATTACTACTAATTACTTTCAAAGGCATCATTTTAAAAAAGTAATTGCTTTAACAGAACTAACATTAACTTTCTAGTGAAGGTTCCAACTACCAACACTAGCTAACCAATTACAATTGGTCAAGTTTTAAACTGCGGGTTCCATCCACCCTCTCTGGCTCCAACTGCCAGGATACCCTTCCAAGAGTTCCCTCCACTCTCGGAATACAAAAACTTTGATTTTAAAACCAAAACCAGAAAACTACCATGTGAATGCATTCCTTGCCCGCCCTTGACCGTAGGCACGGCTATTCGAATAGTTTTACACTCTGCAGAGGTTGTACAACTTTACCCACAAGAGATAAATTATCCTAAAAGTCAACACGCTTCCTTTGGCATGAGACCCAGATAAAATATCACAAAGCCTTTACCTTACTCTAATCTAGCTAGATACCACCCGCTGAGGTTTCACCGCAGGTAGGCTAACTGCCCGAACCGAAGCCCCCTCTTGCGCCATATGAGTACAGTAAATCCCTGTCCCTCACTGTGAATAACCAGTCCATCCCTGGCACCCACTTTCCACTGGTGGCACCTAAACTAGACTATCATAAGTTAGTCAGCTAGGTCGTGCCCATATAGACTTGTGGTTGTACGGTTAATGCTCAGTCTGGACAAACACAAGCATCGGTCCTTAATTGACTAGGCTGGAACATACACTTTTCAAGATCTCGTGCTAACTGCACCAACCCAAACCAACCATCCACCCTAATCTAAACCAACTTTCACATTTTAGTTTATTTTAAAAGAACAGTGGTAACTCCCATTACCACTAAATTTGTAAACACAAGGGTATTACAATAAATCATAATTTCCCATTTTCAAGATTTCAAGGGTATTACATAGCATGACTAAGCATTGTACTACCATTCTAATACCAACAACTGATTATAATACTCTCAATAAAGAGCCAAAGGAAATCCTAGGGAGACAAGGGTACATGGCATTCAATTTCAACTGGGGCATAACAAGATTGGATTGACTATTACCTTAAGATTTGAACTAATGTTTTATGTAAATAGCAATGCACATAATTTAAAATAAGTAAAACATTTCAAAATCATAGGTTCAAGATGATCAAAGGTGACTTGCCTTCTTGCAGGTTCTCTGGGTCTTCCTGCTGCTGGGTGGAGAGATCGTCGACAACGTTGGAATCTACGCGAGAAAAGACGAAGAAACAAAACAAATAAATACAAAAAAATTCAAATAAAATCAAAAACTCAAATAGAGGCCATATTTGGATATATTATGATTTTAGATGAATTTAGAAATTTGAATGGCTGAATTTGGAGTTAAAATGAGAAAGTTATGCTTGTTTGAAGTTTTCAGTTTGAATAAATCCAGAAATTAGGAAATTTCTGGCAGGTGGGGCCCACTGGAATTATTTAAATTTTAATCTTTTATTTTTATTCTGAGACTATGACAGGTGGGACCCACTGGCAGTGAACCCACGGGATCGGCCTCTGACATGTGGGACCCACTGGACAGTGAGCCCACTGGCTTAGCCTCTGACATGTGGGACCCATTGGACTCCGGGCCCACTTGTCAGTGACCAGCGCAGAGGGATGGGGCCCAGGCGACAGTGACCAGCGCAGACGGCGGCCGCTGACGGGTGGGACCCACTTGTCAGCGCGGAGAAAATGAAAGAAAGGCTCAACCTCAGCGTGCGGAGCCGGGGGCTCGAACGCGCGCCGAGGGAACCGAGGGGGGGGAAGAGATCGCGCTGCTAACCAGATGGGCGGGGAGGCTTTGCCTACCCATATAGGGCAACAAATCCCTTTGAGGGATACCTTCTGGAGGGGCCGGGCAGAGGATGGCGGCGAGGGTCGTCGGCGGCGAGGGGAGGCCGGAGTGGTTCTGGCGACGCGACAAATGAAATCCGGGCGCGGAGTGGGTTCGGTTGGAGGGGTCGGCGAAGCTCGGGGACGTGCGGAGGCGGCCGACGATGAGGAAGATGGTGGCGCAGCTCGGGTCCTCCGGGGCGATGGCGCTCCGGCGGCAGGGAAGGGTGGCCGAGGGGTCGGGGAGGTTCGCCGACGCATGGGGAAGCTGTGGGTGGCGGCAGCGGGCTCCGGGGAGGTCCGAGGCGGCGGGGAAGGCTCACCGGAGTGCGGCGGAGCTCGGAGAGAGGGGAAGGACGGTGGCGGAGCGCTAGGGTGCTCGGGAGTGGAGGTGGAGGGCGTCTAAGGGTTGGGTGGAGGGAGGCGAGGCCGCTGGAGGGTATTTATAGGGTAGAGGGGAAACAGGGGCGCGGGGATTTCTCGCCGGTGCTGGCGGCCGGAAAAGGGAAGGCGCGGGGAGGAAAGGAAAGAAGGGGGCGCGGAAGGAAGGAGATGCACGGGGAATCGGGGATTTGGTCGCGCGGTCGCTCAGGGCTTCCAAAATCGGAGGGAGCGAGGAAGGCAAGGCCGGATCCGGCTCGGATTGGTCGCCAACGCAAATAAGGAAAGGGGGAAGAAAGAAGGAAAGGGGACGGCTCCGCGGGGAAGAAGGGCCTGACAGGCGGGGCCCGCGCGCAGTGAGAGAGGAGAGGGCGCGGGGTGACCGACGGGTCGGGCCCGCTTGGCGGAGGAAAGGAGAAGGAGGCGGCCTGGATTTGGCCGAGCGGCGACGTGGGCGGCCTGGATCTGGAGAAGGAGATGGGATTTTTTGATTTTTAGAATTTGATTTAAATTTTCAAGAAAGGCTAGGAAATTATTTAGGCCTCAGAAAAATATGAAAATACCTCCAAAAATTCCAGCAAAATCCACAGAAGCTCCTGGACATATTTTGGACTAACTAAAATTATTTCCAACTAATGTTGGTATTTAATTTTCATATTTGAAAATACCTTTTAACTTCTAAAAATAGGTTTTAACCTCCAAAAAATCCAGAAAATCAAATAAAAGCCAAATAAAATCCAATTACTTTAAAATAATTAGTTTGAACTTAAATTTTTCCAGAAAGCCAAATTTGGGATGTTACAGTTTACCACAAACGGTTCGTATTAAGAACCGTCTGTGATATTTTCACAGACGGTTATTAACACGAACTGTCTGTGTTGTCCAGATTATCACAGATGGTTCGTGTTAATAACCGTCTGTGAAAATATCACAGACGGTTACCAGTATAAACCGTCTGTGACCGTTTAATCACAGACGGTTCATACGAAACCGTCTGTGATGTAGCCGTCCAGTATAGCCTCTTTTGTAGTAGTGTTATTAACAACTGTTTATGAAATATCATAGATAATTATTAAGAAAAACTGTCTATGATAGTTCAACATCACATATGGTTCACGGTCATGCTTGTAAAACTGTCTGTGATAATTATAGAACCGTCTATGATGAGGCGTCCAGGATGACTCTTTTTGAAGTAGTGGTACTTGCTATAATAGTTGCTAACTCTACAAGTGAGGATTTACTAAAATAATTGCTAGCTCTACATGTTACTTGCTAGTTCTATATTTTACTTACTATGTTAGTGGCTTGCAGCACTTACATGTTACTTGCTAGTAGCATACAACTATCGTTGCTATCTAAATTTGCTAGCAAGTAATGTAGATCAGCCCAAAAGAGATCTATTTAGACTTGCTAGTAGCCAATACATAGAGTTGCTACCTGAGAACCAATTTTTTTTAATATGTGATGGGATGGTCCTCCATGCGCGAGTGATCGCACGGTGCCAAGCAGTGGTAGTGTGACTAGCAGCCAGAAAGCATTATTGTACTAAGAAACAATAAGACCTACTTGTTAATTTTAATAAACGGAAAAGTGCCCCATGTAATTTATTGGATTAATTCTAATTATCAAAGATATAGTATGATGGTTGCTAGATTTAAAGTATTAGAATTATTGGGTTTTAAATTCCTCTTGTCTCCTTTTGCATGGTGTATGTGTGTTAGCATTAATTGGCAGCCACAAAAGGGCTTTGTATGCAGTTTACATGCGAGAGTTGTAAGAGCCCAGATTATACAATCCGGAATCCTCTGTGATTCCACCGCACTATTCCCTGGATCAGTAGATAGTGCTCACAGATTACAGAAATGACTACCAAAATACATATCATGCGGAAGCGTAAATTTAATAGTAGACTTACTCATGGGCCGATTAGGCCGAAATCAATAAAATGCAGCAGTGGAACGAAGCACACAGGTGGAACCCTCAGGACATGCCCACAGGCAGCCAACTGGAGGTTCGCGACCTAGCCGTCGACTTCTTCATCTCCTTCGCCATCATGACCCAAAAGTATTGTTGAAGCGTAGCGATTTGATTCCTGATTCTGAATTTGTGGTGAAAGCGAGTGTGAGCACAAACCACCGTGCTCCGCGAGCCAACACAGAATGCAAATAAATAATATGCATGGCTTATCAAAGGAGAGGCTCGGGTTATTTTATTTGCCAAAAATCGCTTTTAGTAGCATTATTATTTAATCATAGTGTCATTGTGGCTGCCTAAACTCCACCTAGTGATTACCATAATTGACATAATCCACCAAAATACACTTTCTTTATTGATCGCTATCTAAGACTCCAAACAGCGAGCGACATTATTTATTTAATCCACCAATATCTTTTGTGTTATGAATTTCTTAATAATCCAATCTTGTAATAACTATTCATCAACTCTTCATTTCTGAATTTTATTGATCCTCTAAGTGATTACTTTTAAATCCACCGACATCATTTGTATCAGGACTTTCTAATAATTCAATCCTTTTGTTATTGATCCAAAACCATAATTTGATCTTCCAATAATCCCTCTTATTTAACTCCAACTAGTTCACTAGTATACCTCCACCAAGAATATCAGTGATCAAATCTACGATTCCTTAGTATACATCCACCAAGAATATCACTGATCAAGATTATACTCCAATAATTGTTATCATTCCTCCAAATCCCTAAGAATTCAATTGACTCATCTAGTAACCGATTTTATTAATCCCAATATCGCCAACATCTCCCAAGACTTTATATTATGTATCAGTGTTGTAATCCAGTAATTACTTTCACACTCCTTAATTCTCCAAAAATCATTCAAATTATCTATCTAGCCTATCTATTCATTTAGACTCCACTAATTTATTTCTCTCTGAATCCACACTATTGTTTCCTTTTTATGATCGACATGAATCCACCAACAACTTTATTTATTGACCACAAACAACCATCTTCTTTTCTTATGACTCTATTTATTCTTCCTGACATTTTATTTTGTGAGAAGTATTATCATTATTTGAAAATATAATACATAGAAATTTCTTGAGACCTAGCAGTTTTGAACCAAAAACATAATGTTTAAGAGAATGCAATAATAATAGCGATCCAGATTCCATCCACCATTACATGGTCTCTGCACTATATGCTAGACCTTCAGCGTTATAGCCGCTTACATTATCACTGGGACGACACCCAGGGCAACACCAATCGGGGCTTTCCACTGCCCTCCACTTTTCCATTCCCACCCACAAAGTTTTTGAAATAGAACTATATCTGGTTAAGTTCCCATGTCCGCCCTTGACCGTGGGCATGTCTATTCGAATAGTTTTGACTCTGCAGAGTTTGTACACTTTCACCACAAGAGACAATCTACTCGTTGCCCCACACGATTCCTTAGTCATGTGGTTGAGCAGACCATCACAGTGACTTTTCAAAGTATCTAGCCCCTGTTGTCATCTCACCCAATGGGCCGCTCCCACTTGCGGTGGGTCCCATACGTTGCACGGGATGTTCGCCACGGATACTAGCGTAGTCGGGCTCCACTCCCCGCAACACTAGCACGACTGGAAAACTTCACCCTCTGCTCGGTGTCCCTTTAGGCCGCCCCTTGCCCTTGCATATCCACTCCTATCCACTACCGGTGAGATGAGTCCGGGGGTTTCAATAAATTTACTTAGCCAAGTTGTACTTTACAGACTTGTGGTTGCACTGTTTTACATAGGAGGTCATGACAAGATTCAGTCCTTAGTGGTATCTGGGTGGTTCTACCACAAACCACACTCTCGTGCACCCCTGCACCACACCCCCAAACCATCCGCCCAGATAAATAAGCAATTTGAGATTTTTGGGAATATAAAATAATCATATCCAACATATACCAGTCATTACCACCATGGCTGCCCAACCAAATTTTCTCATGTGATTAAAAGTGATGCTTGAGAGTTCTCGCGCAACACTAAGCAAGGCATACAATTACGGACTTATTTTTGAAAGGTTGTTATTATAATTTTTGCTAGGGAGACAAGGTTCACAAATTCAAATATTCCAAAGGAGGGGTAATATTAATCAAGGTACACAATGGGATATAACTAGAATCGTAAATTAAACATGTATTTGCATATAAAATAACAGCATGCAATTTGATAATTTAAACAAAAATAATTTGCAGAAAATGTAGGTTCAACACGATCAAAGTATTGACTCGCCTGGCGCGGGTTACCGCGGACTTGAGCTCACACCGAGTTGTCTCATGTGATGATCTTTAATTCCTGGTCTTCATCAACCTTGGTCTTGCTTGATCCATAGAATCTTCAGGACTCCAATTTCTAATTACTGAAGAAACGACTGAATCCAAATAAAAGCAAATAACTCAAAAGATCCAAATAAATCCGAAAAAACTCAATTTAGCTTTATTATGAGTTAGTGGGTGCTTCGTGTGATTTGAGGCAAGGTCGGTGGTCGATTTACGATAACTTGATCTTTCTGTTGATAATCTCTTTTATTATTTTGTATTTATCAAGGAAGTTCCATGAGTTAGATTAGACCTAGGAATTGGTGTACGAGTTTACCTGAACGTTATTTTGTCAAGCGCTAATATTCGGGGCATATGTTATGTATAAGCGATGTATATAATTTTTAGCTTACCGAATTAATCTTAAAGTCTGGGTTTTAGCATTTTGTGATACAACATTTTATGTATTTCCAGCAATCACTCAGTTTGGTTTGGACTAGGATCTATTTATACGGGTCCTAACTTGTTATATACCTTTATGCTCGATGCTACTATTTGCTTAAGTCTAACGTTAGTTTTTAATTAATTTTGTCTATACTTTAGTTATCATTAGGTTTAGCTTTATTTTTAGTTTAAATTTATTTTTCTAGGCTAAGTTTATCATATAGAGTCTCATTTTCAGTACTGCTCTTTGATTAAACCCACCTCTGGGATTTATTCATTAGCAGCCTGTTAAATGCTAGGGTATATATTTTAGGTATAATGAGTGATAATCTTTAATTTAAAACCTTGCCTTTATATCTAACTTACCCCCTTTAGCTTTATCTTGGTGTTAGAATGATTCTATTACAATTATGTAAAGTCCAATTGTAAGTCATTTATATGCAATATAATCTCTAATTAAATGAGGATCATAGTCTAAGGTGGTTGGCTTATTGTCCACATTATCTAATAGCAAAAGGGATTATTCTATTTGCTAGGGTTAGAGACAATAGTTTATGGCGTAACTTCGCAATTGTTAATTTCTATATCACTTACAAACTCATCATTTCATGAGAGCATGAGTCTTTACAACATTCTTAAACCATATCTCACATTGTCTTTGATTTGTATTTATTAGGCCTTAATATAAGGTTTAAAACACCTTAGCTTCTAACATATGATAATTAATTATTCCAAGAGTAAATTTTGCTGAGCTCATTTATAATCTAATTAATTCTTAGCACCTTTATGAATCAACTTACTACCTCTGTGGGGCTTCACTGGTCACTGCTCTGCAAAACGAGCCAAAACTTCTACTCCTAAATACATCGCGGGAAGGGGGAATCGAACGCGGGTCGTCACAGTGGACGCACACCGCTCAAGCCAGTAGAGCCTCGGTTGTTACCTGATGGATGTGGGAAAGAGTTGTTGTTAACCAAGTGCTGCATAGAGGCCGAAACAGGGGAGCTCCGGGCGGCGTTCGGGTGGCGGGCTCGTCGTCGAAGGAGGGCCGGGGAGGTGCCGGTGACGGGCAAAACGGAATCCTCGAGTCACAGGGAAGGTGATGGGAGTGTCAGTGGCGGCCGGGGATCACCAGAACCAGGTCGGCGGCGTGCGGCGGCGGCGGTGGCCCGAGAAAAGAGCGACGCCGGCGAGCTGCAGGCCCGGAGGAGCTTGGCTGGGCACACGATTGGCTTCACGGTGGTCCTAGGAGGGGGTGGGAGCGGGGAATTGAACTATGGCTGCTTGGCTCGGGGAATTGCTCGGCGGCCGGCCGTGGAGGAGAAACGGGGCGCTGGCGAGGTGGAGGGCACGAGGGGCCAATTAGAAGCTAGGGGAAGGGGCTTGGGCGGTGAGGATGGCAGCCGCAGGCGGGTTTTATAGGCGGTGAGGTGCGCTGGCACTGAGGAGGGCCTGCGGCGGCCGGTGGGTTCGCGGGCGTGGGCCCTCGGTCCGGGTGGGGAGGGAAGTTGGGGGTGAGCCAGAGGTATAAGTAATGGGGAGGGGGGTCCGTAGGATTGATGTAGCCGGATACCTGGAACAGGACACGGTGGGGGTGACGGTGTGGCCAGCCTGGCGACGGAGAAGACGCGGGCGACGTGCGGTGACGCAGCGGCATGGCACGCGGGGACAGGCAATGTGACCAGGCATTGCTGCTGTAAGATCTTGGGAAAGATTTGGCGTGACAGCTGGTTGCAGCTTTGCACCACACGCCGCGTGATGCGACTGAGCGGGCGGGGCGTCCGCTGGGCAAAGAGCCGAAGCAAAGGGGAGGAGGCTGCTGCTTTGGAATTGAGAAATGGGAAGGGCTTTTTCAGTTGATGCTGAATGTACTACAGAGAGCGAGACACAAGATGATGGTCAGGGTTTGCTCCACAATTTTGTGGAATACATCAAGGTACATTGTTCTTTTGTGGATGTAGCCCAGTGTTACATTCTAGTGCATGTATTTATACTTATTTTTATTTATGTGGTATGTATATTTGTGTATACATTTTATGTTTGTTCATCTTGCCTACTCACTAAATTCTAATTCCTCTCTCCTATATTATCAAACCCCTTTTTTTGTACATGCACAATTTTGTATATACATATATATATATATATACATATATACACATGTATATGCTTGTATCCTATCCATTTACTTTTATTGCTATTTACACTACTAGAATATATTTTGAATTTAAGCTTCTCCCTCCTTATGATGGATCATCTTTTCAGATTCAAATATAAAAATTTGAGTTTCCTTTATTTGCACATTCCCATGTATGGCATTACTAATATTGATTTTGTTTTTGGTCTTTCTTAAACCTCTTTAATTTTTAGGAGCTCAATCAAAATTTAAGAACACCATGAAAATCCAAACTCAAATAGAATACTTGACAAAAATAACTCAAGGGCTTCATTTTTTCAAATTTAAAATTTCAGGATGTTACAAGAGTGCAGCACAAGCATTTATTGTTTGCTTGTATGGCTTGTTGTATGCAGTAGTTACATGCGGTAGTAATTTGCATACAAACATTTGTGTTCACTTTAAGTGGTAGGCAGCAACGGGATGCAGTTGAACTCCCACGGGGCAGCGAATGAAACGACGCACAGCTATATAAATGAGCGACGTGTTGGCAAATGGAATGGCTGGCTGTTGCATCCATTCACTTGCTATAAAAGGAAGGCTACTCTATCATTTGAATAGGAGCGCATATGGGCTGAACATCCATATGGTAATACTTGTGCACACGTACACTTGAGTGCCAGTTCTTTGATCATCAAAAGAACATTGAAAAGAAAATGCAGAGACAAGAGAAAAGACTTACTACAAGGAAGAAAAGCTTGCTGCAACATGGATCAAGGTGTATTTATGCATGATTAAGGTTGAACAAAATAGTGTTGTAAATTAAAGTTTTCGCTTACATTTGGTATCAGAGTAAGGGTACAACACTTTTATTCACCATGAAAGTTTTTTGTTCTGTTGTCTTTGTTGGTGATATGCCCTAGAGGCAACATGGAGATGTTGAATATATCACATACTATGTTTATGATACATTGCTTTGTTCCTTGAAATAGACATTATCATTATTGATCAATGAGTATGTGACTTATTCATGAGACTCTTAATGCCAAAATGTTGCTATTTCTAAATGATCCCTGATCATATATCATATGAGGAACATATATGATTCAAAGATCAGCATATGTATTGATTGATGATCATGTCTCATGGATCATGGTATGGAGATACCAAATCAATAATATGGACATGTGTTAGTGAACATATGTTGGATAGACCCGCCATGAGACACTGCAGAGATTCCATGTGTCATTAGTTGGTCTCAAGTAGTGTTTATGTAGAATCGTTAGACTTGAGATCATCATGGTTCCCAACATGCGTAGTAGCCTATTTTGGGACTACTAACCACTACTCCGTAACTGGGTAGTCATAAAAGTAGTCTTCGGGTTTGCTATGAAACATGTAGTGGGATGTGAATGATCAAGATAGAATTTGCCCCTCCTTATGGGAGAGATATCTCTGGGCCCCTCGATGTAATGGATTATGAAAGTGCATGGCCATGCCAATGTGATTGAGGAGTCAATCACAAGTTTATAATCCATCACGGAATCGAGAGAGTGATTGAGCCATTAAGAGGATGACACAGGTCTCGCCTTGAGCTTAATCTATATCGTGAGGCAAAAGGATTCGTACATGAGAACATTACAGGTTCAGCCGATATGATCTTTACGTATACTTTGGGGTTAATATGTCTTGCTAGAGGCCGCTATTAACAGGGTGACCGGAAAGGTGTTTCCGGGTCGCGACCAAGTATACGTGAACCTACAGGGTCGCACACTTAACGGGTTGGAACACTAATTCGAATGTGATTCGGATGTGGGCTCAATTCGGATAGAGATCCGGATAGACTCCTATTGGGCCTCGGTCCACGAGGCCCAAGTGAGGAGGTCTATATATTTGGAGGCGGGGGGGCTGAGGGATGCACGCATATGTTCCTCCCGAACAAAACCCTAGCCGCCACCTCCCGAGCCAAACCCTAGCCGCTCGCGAGTGCTGGTACACTCGCGATCGGAGTTCCAGCCCCGGACGTGTGGATACCGGTGGAGGCGCTGCTCGTTGCGGCGTTGATCGGCATCAACAAACTACAGATTGGATCTGCTCGTGGTGTGGTTGATCGCGTGGAGGAGACGATCTGTTCGGGACGATCGGCTACTTCCACTACTACCTCGACGCGCGTGGTTGGATCGGCTTCTCCAACTCTTCTTCCGCTGCGCTGCGCGTCTAGTGGTAACGATCTATGATCCCTTCTTAGCATGATGTCCTGGTGTGCGCGGTAGAAATTTTTTATTTTCTGCTATCGTAGCCTACGCGCGTTCCTTCAGTGGTATCAGAGCCATCTTGCTTAGTTTGCGATCTGGATCAGCGCATATGATGATATGCGGTTGTAGTAGATTGGATCTATTACAGTCTAGATCAGTCGGTTCATGTGATGAATCGATGGTAGCACGGGTTGATGAGATCAATCGGTGAATAGGGGTTGGATGAGGCGCAGATTGTATCACTACTAGTGCCCTAGAGATTGTCTCGGATCGGCATAAGGAGGTTATGTCGAATACTAGTAGGATACGAATCTGATAGCCTCGGGCCAGTGGGAATACTAGTGCCCTAGAGATTGTCTCGGATCGGCATAAGGTGGTTATGCCGAATACTAGTAGGTTACGGATCTGATGGCCTCGGCCCAGTGGAAAAACTAGCATCCTAGAGAATGTCTCGGATCGGCATAAGGTGGTTGTGCCGAATAGTTTTTCCATTGCGATTTCATAGATTGGATCTGTAAATTTCGTAGGGTGTTCAGGGCGCTGCCCTGAAACCCGCGGGGGGCGGCCCCCCCCTCGACCCCCCGCCCGCTGACCGGCCAGCGGGACCGCCGTGCGTACCCGCCTTGTATAGCGTCTTGGGTTCACATCGTTAGGTAGAATACGATTCTACGTCTAACTTGTTTTTGCAGAGAATGACGTGAATAGTATGGCCCTATATCTTATTGGAATGTATGAGATGTATGTGATGCATGTAACATTCGTTCATGGCCTGCGTGTCATGATTATTTCAGCTATTGTTAGCTGTCTATATTGTATTTAACGACCTGCGTGTCGACCTTAATGCTTGAATCTATCTTTGTAATCTTCAATTTCTAGCTATTATAGGTAGTAGCCTAGTTTTGAGGTTACAAGCTTTCAAGCATGGTGGCCTAAAGGAGTGATGTGGAGGATGGAGATCGTCTACACCTACATGGAGATGGAGATCACCATTTGTTTGGGCCATACTACTTCACAGTTAAATGTGTTTATCTGTGATATTATCTATCTTATTCTTATGCAATGTTTTTGTCATATGTTGCTTTGGTAGGATAGAATCCCTCATAAAATTAGGTGTTCATGCCCTTCCATATGTTGCACCAAAAGATAATGATCACCGCATGGTAGGTCTACCAAAGTAGAGTGCCGTCGGTTATCATCATTATTTGGGGTAGATGTCGGACATCTACATGCGGAAGCATTTGGTTTACTTAACAAGGTTATCAAAACAGTTTTGGACCTTGGGGCATAGATTGGGGCCGGGGCATGTTGATGTCACCCAACAAGCAAGAGTCACATAGGGATGTGATTAGCAAGGTGTTGCTTACCCATGTCACTAGTTTTCTAGCCGTGATGCCAAAGCTCACTAGGAATTAGTGAAATGAGGTTCTTGACCCACTATGTAACTTAGAGGGAGTTTTGTTGCAAAACACATAGTGGGAGTCTTTTGTTAAATTGTTTAATAAAAGATGAACATAAACATAGTGCTAAACTTTGCATATTCTTTGTTGTAGATCATGTCAACTAATGCCGCATCCAGTTCTTTTAATTTGCGATCTATTCTTGAGAAAGAAAAACTCAATGGAACGAACTTTATGGATTGGTATCGCAACTTGAGAATTGTTCTCAAGCAAGAGCGCAAGGAGTATGTCCTTGAGTCTCATTATCCTGATGACTTGCCTGATAATGCTCCTGCGGCTGCACGGAGAGCTTATGAGAAGCAAACGAATGATTACCTTGATGTGAGCTGTCTCATGCTTGCCACAATGTCCTCTGAGCTTCAGAAGCAATATGAGAACACAGATGCCTACAATATCATTGTGGGGTTGCGTGGTATGTTTGAGAACCAAGCAAGGGCTGAGAGGTTCAACACTTCAAAGTCCTTGTTTGCGTGCAGGCTTGCAGAAGGGAATCCCGTCAGCCCTCATGTGATTAAGATGATTGGCTACATTGAGAGTCTGGAAAAGCTTGGTTTTCCCCTTAGCCAAGAGTTGGCTACTGATGTGATTCTCCAGTCGCTCCCCCCGAGCTTTGAGCCATTCATACTGAACTATCACATGAACAACATGGATAAGACCTTGGCAGAGTTGCATGGGATGCTAAAAGCTGCCGAGGAAAGCATTAAGAAAAGCAGCAATCATGTGATGATGATGCAGAAAGGCAAGGGCAAGCCCAATGTCAAGAAAGGCGCGGTCAAAAGAAAGTTAGCTCCCGATGAGATCGCGAGCAGTTCTAAGGCCAAGCAAGTCAAGAAGGGCGCTGCTCCTAATGCAGATTGTTACTACTGTAAGCAATCAGGTCATTGGAAAAGGAACTGCCCAAAGTACTTGGAGGATCTTGAGAAGAAGAAGGGAAGTACGACTTCCTCTCCAGGTATAAATGTTATAGAGATCAATCTTGCTACTTCATCCACTGATTCTTGGGTATTTGATACCGGATCGGTTGCTCACCTTTGCAAATCGTTGCAGGGGCTAAGAAGAAGTAGAAGTTTGAGGAGGAGCGAAGTGGATCTTCGCGTTGGCAATGGAGCAAAAGTTGCTGCGGTCGCTGTTGGCACCATGCCATTGTCTTTACCTTCAGGATTAGTTTTGGAATTGAATAATTGTTATTGTGTTCCATCTCTTTCCAAGAACATTATTTCTGCTTCATGTTTGCAAGCAGAAGGTTATGACTTTAGATCTGTGAACAATGGTTGTTCTCTTTATTTCAAAGATATGTTCTATTGTCATACTCCATTGGTGAATGGGTTATATGTTCTTACTCTTGAAGAGTCACCGGTCTATAACATTAATGCAAAGAGGCAACGTTCGAATGATTTGAATCCCACGTTTATTTGGCACTGTCGCTTAGGTCACATAAATGAGAAACGCATGGAGAAGCTCCATAGAGATGGTATTCTGCACTCATTTAATTTTGAATCATTTGAGACATGCGAATCTTGTTTACTTGGCAAGATGACAAAGGCACCTTTCACCGGTCAAGGTGAACGGGCAAGTGACTTATTGGCACTCGTACATTCTGATGTATGTGGACCAATGAGCTCAACAGCCAGAGGTGGTTTTCAGTACTTCATAACTTTTACTGATGATTTTAGTAGATATGGGTATATCTACCTGATGAAGCATAAGTCCGAATCCTTTGAAAAGTTCAAAGAATTCCAAAATGAAGTGCAAAATCATTTAGGCAAGACAATCAAGTTTCTACGATCTGATCGTGGAGGCGAGTATTTGAGCCATGAGTTTGGCAATCATCTGAAGGATTGTGGAATTGTTCCACAATTGACTCCGCCAGGAACACCTCAATGGAATGGGGTATCTGAACGGAGAAATCGCACCTTATTAGATATGGTGCGCTCCATGATGAGCCAAAGTGATCTTCCGTTGTCTTTTTGGGGGTACGCTCTTGAAACAGCCGCTTTCACACTAAACAGGGTTCCATCAAAATCAGTAGAAAAGACACCATATGAGATGTGGACAGGACAACGTCCTAGCTTGTCTTTTCTTAAGATTTGGGGATGTGAGGCTTATGTAAAACGTTTACAATCTGATAAGCTCAGTCCTAAATCTGATAAATGCTTCTTTATCGGGTATCCTAAGGAAACAAAAGGATATTACTTCTATAATCAAGGAGAAGGCAAAGTGTTTGTCGCCCGGCATGGTGTCTTCTTAGAGAAAGAGTTTCTCTCAAGAAGGGATAGTGGGAGCATGGTGCAACTTGAAGAAATTCGGGAAACACCTGAAAACGTTTCAGCTCCTACAGAACCACAACAGGATGAACAAACTGTTGAAGAACCTGTTGTGGACACACCGGCACCACGTAGGTCAGAGAGGTCACGTCGTGCACCTGAGAGGTACATGTTCTTGACTACTCAACAACGGGACATATTGTTGTTAGACAACGATGAGCCTAAGACCTATGAAGAAGCGATGGTGGGACCAGACTCTGAGAAATGGCTTGAAGCCATGAGATCCGAAATTGAATCCATGCACAGTAATCATGTTTGGAACTTGGTTGATCCACCTGATGGTGTTAAAACCATTGAGTGCAAATGGATTTTCAAGAAAAAGATAGACATAGATGGAAATGTTCACATCTATAAAGCGCGATTGGTGGCCAAAGGTTTCAAACAAATTCAAGGTGTTGATTATGATGAAACTTTTTCGCCCGTCGCAATGATAAAGTCTATTCGGATCATTCTAGCGATTGCTGCATATTTCGACTATGAAATATGGCAAATGGATGTCAAAACAGCTTTCCTTAATGGAAATCTGAGTGAGGATGTGTACATGACACAGCCCACGGGTTTTGTCGATCCGCAATCAGCTGGAAAGATATGCAAGCTGCAAAGATCCATTTATGGATTAAAGCAGGCATCTCGGAGTTGGAACATTCGTTTTGATGAAGTAATCAAAGGGTTTGGTTTCATCAAGAACGAAGAAGAGCCTTGTGTTTACAAAAAGGCTAGTGGGAGCGCACTCGTGTTTCTGGTCTTATATGTGGATGACATATTACTGATCGGAAATGACATTCCTATGCTCGAATCTGTTAAGTCTTCATTGAAAAATAGTTTCTCTATGAAAGACTTAGGAGAGGCGGCATATATTCTGGGCATCAAGATCTATAGGGATAGATCAAGAAGGCTAATTGGATTAAGCCAAGATACGTACATTGACAAGGTGTTGAAAAGGTTCAACATGCAGGATTCCAAGAAAGGCTTCCTACCTATGTCACATGGTATACATCTTAGCAAGAGTCAGTGTCCTAGTACACCTGATGAGCGGGATAAAATGAATGCGATTCCATATGCTTCGGCTATGGGATCCATTATGTATGCCATGCTTTGTACACGTCCAGATGTCTCGTATGCTTTAAGTGCTACAAGTAGATACCAGTCAGATCCAGGTGAAAGTCACTGGATTGCCGTAAAGAACATCTTGAAGTACTTGAGAAGAACTAAAGATGTGTTCCTCGTCTATGGGGGTGAGGAAGAGCTCGTTGTAAATGGTTACACCGATGCTAGCTTCCAAACTGACAAAGATGATTTTAGATCGCAATCTGGATTTGTGTTCTGCCTGAATGGCGGTGCGGTGAGCTGGAAGAGTTCCAAGCAGGAGACGGTTGCTGATTCTACAACAGAGGCCGAGTACATAGCAGCTTCTGAAGCTGCTAAAGAGGCTGTTTGGATCAAGAAATTTGTTTCTGAGCTTGGTGTGGTGGCTAGTGCCTCCAGCCCAATGGACCTCTACTGTGACAATAGTGGGGCCATTGCGCAAGCCAAGGAGCCTAGATCGCACCAGAAGTCCAAGCACATTCTACGGCGATTTCATCTCATCCGCGAGATTGTGGAGAGAGGCGATGTGAAGATATGCAAAGTACAAACGGATTTGAACATTGCAGATCCGTTGACAAAGCCGCTTCCCCAGCCAAAGCATGAGGCTCACACTAGGGCAATGGGTATTAGATACCTACATGGTTGACTCTAGTGCAAGTGGGAGACTGTTGGTGATATGCCCTAGAGGCAACATGGAGATGTTGAATATATCACATACTATGTTTATGATACATTGCTTTGTTCCTTGAAATAGACATTATCATTATTGATCAATGAGTATGTGACTTATTCATGAGACTCTTAATGCCAAAATGTTGCTATTTCTAAATGATCCCTGATCATATATCATATGAGGAACATATATGATTCAAAGATCAGCATATGTATTGATTGATGATCATGTCTCATGGATCATGGTATGGAGATACCAAATCAATAATATGGACATGTGTTAGTGAACATATGTTGGATAGACCCGCCATGAGACACTGCAGAGATTCCATGTGTCATTAGTTGGTCTCAAGTAGTGTTTATGTAGAATCGTTAGACTTGAGATCATCATGGTTCCCAACATGCGTAGTAGCCTATTTTGGGACTACTAACCACTACTCCGTAACTGGGTAGTCATAAAAGTAGTCTTCGGGTTTGCTATGAAACATGTAGTGGGATGTGAATGATCAAGATAGAATTTGCCCCTCCTTATGGGAGAGATATCTCTGGGCCCCTCGATGTAATGGATTATGAAAGTGCATGGCCATGCCAATGTGATTGAGGAGTCAATCACAAGTTTATAATCCATCACGGAATCGAGAGAGTGATTGAGCCATTAAGAGGATGACACAGGTCTCGCCTTGAGCTTAATCTATATCGTGAGGCAAAAGGATTCGTACATGAGAACATTACAGGTTCAGCCGATATGATCTTTACGTATACTTTGGGGTTAATATGTCTTGCTAGAGGCCGCTATTAACAGGGTGACCGGAAAGGTGTTTCCGGGTCGCGACCAAGTATACGTGAACCTACAGGGTCGCACACTTAACGGGTTGGAACACTAATTCGAATGTGATTCGGATGTGGGCTCAATTCGGATAGAGATCCGGATAGACTCCTATTGGGCCTCGGTCCACGAGGCCCAAGTGAGGAGGTCTATATATTTGGAGGCGGGGGGGCTGAGGGATGCACGCATATGTTCCTCCCGAACAAAACCCTAGCCGCCACCTCCCGAGCCAAACCCTAGCCGCTCGCGAGTGCTGGTACACTCGCGATCGGAGTTCCAGCCCCGGACGTGTGGATACCGGTGGAGGCGCTGCTCGTTGCGGCGTTGATCGGCATCAACAAACTACAGATTGGATCTGCTCGTGGTGTGGTTGATCGCGTGGAGGAGACGATCTGTTCGGGACGATCGGCTACTTCCACTACTACCTCGACGCGCGTGGTTGGATCGGCTTCTCCAACTCTTCTTCCGCTGCGCTGCGCGTCTAGTGGTAACGATCTATGATCCCTTCTTAGCATGATGTCCTGGTGTGCGCGGTAGAAATTTTTTATTTTCTGCTATCGTAGCCTACGCGCGTTCCTTCAGTCTTAATGCTCTTTTATGGTCTCTTTGCTGATTATATGAAAGTTTGTTTATGCTATTTTGTATGGATTTTGTACTAGACATAATAGTGTTCGTCCTAGTACATTGAAATAGCATATTCTTATATCTATTTCTTATGAAATGAAATAGTAATTAAATGATCAATGTATAGTACAAGTTAGTTGTCACCAAAGTGGCCTAACTAGAAAGTCCATTATGGGAGTCTCATGAGTGAGTTGACGACTAAGAAATTTGATTGGTCACAACCCATTCATGATCATGTGACAAACATGGCTAATCTTGCAGCGAAGTTGAAAACTATGGGTATGGACTTGAATAAATCTTTTTTTGTTCAATTCATTATGAACTTGCTACCTCGTGATTTTGGCCAGTTCTAGGTGAATTACAAAAGAATAAATGAAACTTTCAAGAAGTAAAGGCCATGTTGGTTCAAGAGGAAGGGAGATTAAAGAAATATAGAGAAAATTCTGTTCATCTTACGGTTCATGAGGGTGCTAGCTGCAGTAAGGGAAAACCAGGGAAAAAGGGTAAAAAGAAGGATAAGCCTTCTGGAGCTGTTAAGGGGGGTCAAATCCGTAAAGATATAAAGTGTCATTTCTGCAAGAAATCTGGACACTTCAAGAAATATTGCCCAAAAAGAAAGGCTTGGTTCGAAAAGAAAGGTAATATTATGTTTCTATATGCCTTGAATCAACCCTATTCAAGTTCCCAATAATACCTAGTGATTAGATACTGGTGCAACTACTCATGTGTCGCACAATTTATAGAGATTCCTTTCTATCCAACCGACAAGCGGAACTAAAAATTTCCTATATATGGGAAATAGAATGAAGACACAAATTGAAGGCATTGGGACATATCACTTAATTCCAGATTTCGGATGCCACTTGGATCTTGAAAAGTGTCTTTATGTTCCCGAATGTGCTAGAAATTTAGTTTCTGTTTGCAAAGTTGGATAATATAGGTTTTAAGTCTAAAATTGGAAGTGGTGCATTTTCCTTGTATAAATGAGTACTATTATGGTTGTGATACTTTATTTGAAGGATTGTATTGCTTTAATCCTAATAATGGATTTGCTGAATCTCTGTTTAATGTTGATCTTTTTGTTGGCAATAAACATAGTGCACATGGTGAATGTTCTGCTTTCCTATGGCATCAAAGACTTGGTCACATATCTGAGGAAATAATAATGAGGTTAATGAATAATGAATTTTAACCCAATTGGATTTTGTCGACTGGAACATATGTGTAGAATGTATTAAAGGAAAACAAACCTCACATATATCAAAGTATCCTGCCATAAGAAGTAATGCACCATTAGAGTTAATACACACTGATATATGTGGTCCTTTTGATGTTCCTTCCTGGGGAAATGAAAAGTATTTCATCACTTTCATTGATGATTACTCACGTTATTTCTATTTATACTTGTTGCATGAAAAGTCTCAAGCAGTGAATTATGTAAAGGTATTCATTGATGAGGTTGAAAGGCAACAAGATAAAAATGTTAAAGTAGTGAGATCTAATAGAGGTGGTGAATATTATGGCAAATATAATGAAAATGGATAATGTCCAAGTCCATTTGCTAAGTTCCTTGAAAGTAGACGTATTGTGCACAGTATACAATGCTTGGAACACCTCAGCAAAATTATGTAGTTGAAAGGAGAAATCGTGCTCTCATGGATATGGTTAGGAGTATGATATGTAATGTAAATGTACCTATATCCTTGTGGATGTATGGATTAAAGACTACTGCATATATTCTAAATAGGGTTCTTAGTAAGTCAGTTCCTAAGACTCCTTATGAACTATGGACAGAAAGGAAACCTAGTTTAGGATATCTTCATGTTTGGGGTTATCCAGTAGAAGTAAGGATATATAATCCACATGAAAAGAAACTTGATGCAAAAACCATTAGCGGTTATTTCATCGGTTATCCTGAAAAATCTAAAGGATATAGATTTTATTGTAAAAGAAATGGAATCTAGTCCATACGCTTCGGTAGTTGGGAGTTTAATGTATGCTTCAACATGCACTCGACCAGATATTAGGTTTGCTGTGGTATGCTGGGTCAATATCAAAGTAATTCTAGAATGGATCATTGGAAAGCTGCGAAGAAAGTTCTTCGATATTTACAATGCACCGAGGATTACATGTTCGCTTACAGAAAATCAAATAACCTTGAAGTGATTGGTTATTTAGATTCAGACTATGCTGGATGTGTAGACTCTAAGAAAATCTACATTTGGCTATACTTTTATGTTGGCTGGAGGAGCAGTCTCTTGGAAGAATAGGAAGCAATCAATTATTGTTACTTCCACTATGGAGGCTGATTGTGGCTTGTTTCGAAGCCACTATTCAAGCATTATGGTTATGAAATTTGATAACAGGTCTCCATATTGTTGACTCAATAGAGAGACCATTAAAAATTTATTACGACAATTCCACAGCTGTATTCTTCTCCAAAAATGACAAATACTTGAAAGGTGCAAAACACATGGAATTAAAGTATTTGTCGGTTAAAGAAGAAGTACAAAAACAGAAGGTGTTGTTTGAGCATATCAGTACTGATCTTATGATAGCGGATCTGCTAACTAAAGGTCTACCGCCCAAGACATTTAATGGTCATGTCGAAAGTATGGGCTTAATTAAGAAGTTCTTGTTATCATAGTAATGTGTTTGTAAAGGTTTGTACAAATAATTGCTCATATTATTGTGACAAGTTTTAATTCAATTAAAGTATTGTTTTTGTCCTTTATTTCACATTATAGAGTGTAGTGAAATATTTTAAGGATTATGTTTTCCTTAATTAAAGATATATATTTTTGGAGTAAATTGATTGTGATATATGGAAGGAATCTTATTGACTAAATATTTGAGACCGCCATAATCCTTTCAATTTAAATTCAATTAAAGATATAACTTGATAAATTCACAAATAGTGTGCACTTAAAGTTTATATTGAATCATCAAGTTATTATATGGGTCAAGTGGGAGATTGTTAATTTTAATTAACGTAAAAGTGCCCCGTGTAATTTATTGGATTGATTCTAATTATAAAAGATCTAGTATAATGGTTGCTAGGTTTAAAGTATTAGAATTATTGGGTTTTAAATCCCTCTTATCTCCTTTTGCATGGTGTATGTGTACTAGCATTAATTAGCAGCCACAAAAGGTCTTTGCATGCAGTTTACATGCGAGAGTGCAGCACCAGCATTTATTGTTTGCTTGTATGGCTTGTTGTATGCAGCAGCTACATGCGGCAGTAATTTGCATGCATATATTTGTGTTCACTTTAAGTGGCAGGCAGCAACGGGATGCAGTTGAACTCCCATAGGGCAGCGAATGAAACAACACACAGCTGTATAAACGAGTGACACGTTGGCAAACAGAATGGCCGGTTGTTGCATCCGTTCACTTGCTATAAAAGGAAGGCTGCTCTGTCATTTGAATAGGAGTGCATATGAGCTGAACATCCACATGGTAATACTTGTGCACACATACACTTGAGCGTCAGTTCTTTGATCATCAGAAAAATATTGAAAAGAAAAGGCAGAGACAAGAGAAAAAATTTACTACAAGAAAAAAAAACTTGCTGCAACATAGATTAAGATATATTTATGCAAGATTAAGATTGAATAAAATAGTGTTGTAAATTAAAGTTTCCGCTTACACTACTAAAAAAGCAATCAAAATTAACTTGGCGTAATTAAGCATACATGATCGATCGATATGGTAGTTTTCAAGGGTAAACGGAATTGGGATTAAACCGAGAAAAACTAGAATTTAGAACTGGAAGGCCCACGCATTCTCCCTGCGGATCTCCTCCTGCTGCTCCGGCGTGAAGTCTTTCTTGATCCCGAACGTCTCCCTGATCTGCTCCGGGTTCTTGCCCTTGATCATGTCGGCGACCTTCTGGCAGGCGAGGGCCAGCAGCCCGTTGATCTCGAGGTAGTTCGCCGCCATGAGGAGGTCGTACAGCGCCGCCTGGTCGACATCGATGAATCCTGCGTCGAAGGTCTTCAGCTCCTCCTCGTTGGACGAGGTGGTGGCATTGGAGGAGCTGGCGGCGGCGACGGCGGTGTGCTTCTTGCAGTACTCGAGGACCTTGGCGAGGGGCTTGGCGGCGACGTTGGGGAGCGGGATGCCGCCGTCGGCGCAGTCGTCCTCGATGGCGTGGGTGATGGTCTGCGACTGCCTCGCCACCGCCTCCGACACCTCGAAGCGCTCCCCGTCCGAGGATATCAGCGCGATCATCCGGTTCTGCTCGCCGTTATAGCTGACGCTTGTCTCGTCCGCCATTGATCGCTCTCGTCAAGCGCTATTCGATCGAGTTGATTGCTGTCGACAGACTAAATTGGCGGATTGCGATTGAGTTGGTGCGTTGATTTATAGGCAGGCAGTCAGGCAGATAGAAACCGACACGTACGGACGTGCCCAGAGCTATGCATATGCGTATCCAGTTAACCTAGTACGCAACGGTTACACATGTCGAATCCGTAACCTATTCCAATATTCCACCTGGCATCTCTGTGGCATGATCGACTTCACGGCTTCACGCAGACTTGGTGCAAGCCTATTCCAATATTCCACCTGGCCCGCCGCCGTCCTATTCTCTTGCTGCCAGCCAGCCGGATGGAATAGGCAGGGCATACGGTCTGTTATTTTGGTCCACAGCTTATGTCTTTTGATTAAAATTTTTGACTTTTGGTTATTCGTACAAGAGAGTATTAAGAGATATTCGTATGCTATTTTGGCCGATCTAGATGAATTAATTACAGTGTCTACTATAATCGACTTGTAGATCTTATATTAAAAAGACACTTCATTTGAAAGCTAGCTACTATAGAAAAGCTTGAAACT
Source organism: Dendrocalamus latiflorus (assembly GCA_017311315.1). Lineage (NCBI taxonomy): Eukaryota > Viridiplantae > Streptophyta > Magnoliopsida > Poales > Poaceae > Dendrocalamus > Dendrocalamus latiflorus. The sequence continues at coordinate 19,050,432 of CM029674.1, forward strand.
GAAGCTGAAAAGAATAGTCTCTCAAAGTACCTACGTTCAGAGCTTCCTATTACAACTACGTTTTGAGATAAAATCAGTCAGATTTTTTAGACATTGGATTGACATCCAACGAGCCATCTGCCCCCAACTTCCTATTAAAACAAATCACCACTGAACCGTATCTCCAGTTGTCTCCTGTCTTCCTTCCACCTCACGGGCCGCCTGATGTGCCGCCGCCTCACCGGCACCGACGAGGCCTCCATGCGAGCCTCCACTGCCAGCCTTCTCCTCCCTCACTGCCACACCACCTCTTCCTTCGTTGCGCCGCTACCTCGCCGGTGACCTCTACCATCAGTGGCGGAGTCAGGCCATTTTGAGAGCCCGGATAGTATTAGTGACATGTCCTAGAGACAATTATGGAGGTGATTGTATCATTTCTATATTTATGTTCTTTTAAATAAATGTTATTATGTTCCATGAATGATTTATCATTTATAAAGATTAGTAAGTATGCGACTTATTGGTGAAGCTATTTATTTGTTATATGATATCATTTTAAAATAACCCTTGTCAGATATCACTGGTCAGAACAACGGTGATTTATAGACTAGCACATGTAATGATTAATGATGACGTTTTGCCAATCATTGATATGAGGATATCAAATCAATAATGTGGACACATATTAGAGAACATGGTGTTGGATTGACCCACCTTGAGGTACTATTGAGATTGTTATGCTTATATGTTATCAGTCGGTCTCAAGCAATAATAATGATGTATAATCATCGTATCTGAGATCAACATCATTTCCTACATGTGTAATAGTGCAATTAGGGGTTGCCAAACGCTACACTATAACTGAGTAGTTATAAAGGTAGCTTTTGGGTATACTATAAAACATATAGAGGAAAGTGAGTGGTCAGATATGAGATTTGCCCCTCCTTCATAACAGGAGAGATATCTCTAGGCCTTTTGATGTGGTCGAATAAAGAAAGTGCATGGTCATACCACGAGTGGTCGAAGAATCGACCACATGAAGTTATCCATCACTAGATCAAGAAAAGATTGAACTGTTCATCAATGACATGCTTCTCATTTGGAGTTCAATCAGATATCATGAGGCACAACAGGAGAGTATGTAAACTGTCAATAGGTTCTGCCAGATGCGATGTGGTAGTATAGAGATACTAACTGATCGTGAACTGTTCAGACATATCACAGACTGGTCTGTGATATAGTTGTATTGAGATGCGAACTGGTCGTGACCATATATGATCTGGTCATAATGGGTTATGAGCTGATTTTGAGTGATTAGGACCTGATTACAGATCATATTATATAAGGTTCATCCAGATTGATTTTTCTGTATGTTTGGTGTCGATATGTCCTGCTAGGGACTACTTCTGACCAGTGATCAGAATAGTATTTCTGAGTTACAAACAAGTATACATGAACCTACTGGATCACACACTTAAAGAGTTGGAACAGTAAGGGTCTGGATAATAGACTTCGAGTGAGATATAATCTCGACTCGTATTGGATAAGAATCCGGTCAAAGGCTTTGCGAGTAAGATACAATCTCTATTCATATTGGATATGGATCCAGTCGGAGTCTATATAAAGGGGTGCATGGGCTAAGGGTTACATGCGATTAACACACCTACCAAAACCCTAGCTGCCACCTTTCATAGGCCCTGTCGTGCAAGCTGGTGCTAGTACATCAATGCACGATGTTCCATCCTGAGACGTGTGGACCTTAGTAGAGGTGCTTATGCGACTACGGCGTTGATCAGGATGATTGCAATGAGGAGATGATTGGTTTATGGGGATCGGCTACCGCTCGAGGATGATTACCATCCAAGGGCACTGATTGGGACATTGGACAATCAATTAAATCTACTACAAATGCGCGCACTACGTTGAACCGGGGTGCTTCAACTCTTCTTCCACTACACTGTGCATCTAGTGGTTATGGTCCATGATTTTTTACTCGTATGGTTTCCTGATTTATGTGATAGAAAATTTTAATTTGCACTGGTGTAGCCTATGTTGTATCCCAACAAGCAGATGGGCTGGCCGCCCTGGGAATCGTTGCTGGGTTTGATGGCTGATCTGTGGTTGGGTTCAAGGGCTACTCGCTAGCGAGCCCAGGCAGCTACCTAGGGTTGCTAGACCTTGGCTCTGCCCCTGTCTACCATGCCTCTTCCTTCTCTTCCTCCCCTTTTTCATGCTATTGCCTCTGGCACTGCCACTGTCTCCTTAATAATAAAAAAAAGAAGTGGGCATTAGACAAGGGGGCATTCATGCCGGGGTATTTGTCATCAGGCAATCGGAGTGTGGTGCAAGTCGCCGGCTTGCCGACTTCTCTAGAGGTGGTGGTGCTCACACGTGCAAAGCTTCACCAAATGCATTGGTGCGCGCTCGGCTTCGTCCAAGATGGCGCTCGTGTGTGGCCAACCTCACCAAAGATTGAGAGGAAGGTGGGGTGGCACATGAATCCTCAAGCACGATCTGACGGTCAGAAATTTGACTAGTTTTGCCAAAAAAAATAGTCAAATAATGTAAGCAAACTATCTAATCGACATTCAACATTTTTGGCTGTCTTATTACTATGCAACGCTCCAGATATATCCCTCAATCTGCAATATTAACCCTGCTACCCAACCATCATCAACCCTAGCGCTGCCTCCTGCTGCTACCCAGCGTGTTGCCGCAGCATTGGCGAGGCCTGTGCAACCAAACGTGCGTAGTCTCCTCAACTTATACTGTCGGAAGATAAATAGGATATTACAACAACAACAGAATATCATGTGTGCTGTTACATCTCGAAGATCGAAAAAATCAATAGGTAAATAGCATTTTTTTGGGAAAGGACAGAGAGAGCTTAGTGCTCACTTGGATGTTTCTGCTATGATAAAAAAAATCCATAAATATAGAAAATGTTCATGAATGTTGTAGCACTAGTCATTGTTCACTACCGGAAAGCTCCTATATGCCGAGTGTCCGCACTTTTACCGAGTGCAAACTATCGGGCACTCGGTAAACAGCTACTTTGCCGAGTGCCTCCACGGGGACACTCGGCGAAAATAAAACACTCGGCAAAAATCTCTTTGCCGAGTGCTGAGGATTAGACACTCGGCAAAAGAAGCTCTTTGCCGAGTGCTAACAAGAAAACACTCGGCAAAAATAAAACACTCGGCACCAACCGCCGTCCGTTGGATGTTAGCCGCCGCCGTTAGATTTTTGCCGAGTGTCTGGAGCTGACACTCGGCAAAGAGCTCTTTGCCGAGTGTTTTGTTTGCGGCACTCGGCAAAGAAATAAAAACCTTTTCCTCTCCTACCCTTCAAACTTTTTCTACTCTCCACATACAAAATATGGTACTCCATGTTAAAATTGGGTATATTTTTGTATTTGTTTGGTATATTTAATTAATTAATTGCATTTCAAGCAATTTTTTGAATCAAGTCAAATTTGGACTGCAAGTGATTCAAATAATAGGAAAAAATGAGTAGAAAAATGATATTCATGTTATTCAGCCCGGTTTGAGGCCTTACCTGTTAAATGAGAAGGAATTTCGAACATCTTGTTCAGGAAACACGACCACAAACGTGTGGCCGAATGGTTTTTAAATTTTAAAAAAAGCAAATGAAGTCTGAAAATCATGAGATTTGTCAAGATGTCATGATATTATACGTGGAGGCTGTGGTAAAAAATTGATAAGATTTCGCATAAGTTGTCACATACGATGCTTACAAACTGAAGCAATTCTGAAGAAGAAGCGTAGAGTTGAGACGGATCCGGTAAGATTTGGAGTCAAAGTGACGGTCGAATTGTGGTTTGACTACAAACCTTTTTGTACAGGCAATAGACAACAGAGATTGTTTCATGTGAAATTTTGGTAATTTTTCGGATCCATTTGATAATTTTAATTTTTAAACTGCAACTGCAATTATAGAATTTTACTTGATATAAATTGAATTTGAGCTATAACTGCATGAAATAATGGTCTAATATTCGTAGAAGCATCGAATATGCATTGTTGAGTGAATTTGACAAGGCATTTTGGAAGTACATTCGAACAAATTTGTAAAACACGCTATGGAAAAGATAGAGAGGAAAGGAAGTTTTGTTTAAAAAAAACTTTGCCGAGTGTCTTGTGGGAGACACTCGGCAAAGGTGGGGTTTGCCGAGTGCATTGTGGGAGGCACTCGGCAAAGAGCAGGGGTTTGCCGAGTGCCCGATCGGGGGCACTCGGCAAAGAGGAGGGGTCAATACAAACAAAACAATAATAGTTTCCCCGCGGCCGCGCTCACACACGCAACACCCGCGCCCGCGCCCGCCCGCCCGCCCCGCACGCCCGCCGCCGCCCCGCCCCCGCGCGCCCCGCACACCCGCCGCTGCGCCCGCGCCCGCCCGCCCCACACGCCCGCCGCCGCCCCGCCCCGCCCCGCCCCCGCGCGCCCGCTGCCGCCCCGCCCCCGCGCGCCCCGCACGGCCGCCGCCGCGCCCGCTTCGACCCCCGCGGCCTGCCGCCGCCCGACGCCTCCCCCGACTGCCCCCGCCCCCTTCCTCATCTCTGATTTGGGTGAGCTGAGATTGGTGGCTTTGGCCATCTTTGATTGTCGGCTCGGTTTAGGTTTTCTGCTCAAACCCTTGTTTGTGAATTGGAAACTGGGAACCGGGGAGCTCTACCCGAGGGAGAAGGAGGAGGCGCTGCTCCCTGCTGTGATTGTGATTGCTCTCGGCCAGGGCTTTCTATTGTTCTTGTGCGGCATCTCTGAACCTCGTCTTCACCTCTGGCTTTCGGCTGAGAAGTGAGGAGCGGCATTGTATCTCTCTGAATCTCGAGTACTGTCTGATTTGTGAGTATATTGGTTTCTTTGTCATTTACAGTTGCTATACTTGATCTGTAATTAGTTCAAGTCTTGAGAACTGCTGTGAATGTATTGTGGGCTCTTTTGATTGCTCTATGATGATACTAGTCATATACTGAATTGATCTTAACAATAGCTTTAAGGCTTGAGCCCTAGGATTTATTCTCTGCAGACCATGCCATAGATAATTGCTTATCTTACTGTCATATTTGATTACATGCAATAGAATTTGTGAATATTGCAGTGGCAAGTTAAAATCTGATTAGATTCATTTGCTGGTGCAGTGTACTTATTTAGTCCTTTTTGGCTTGTGTATCACTGCACGTATATTCACTTATATATCCAGTCAGCCTGCTGCTGTATATCTGATCTCTAAGTTCACTGTCATTTACATATTTGCTCGTAATCTCATTGTGGCACAGATTGTAGACAGAACGCTTTACTTTGTCTATTCTGGTCTGTTTGCAGTATGTAAATTAGAGCTCAAGCCTTATTTCCTAGTTGTTGAGTCAATTATGAAGAGTTATGACATGTGCATGAGAAGGCCAAAATCTTTGATTTTGCGCAACTCTGTTCTGAGAGCAATGATACACATCCGCCTCAGTGAGTACACATCGATGGCAAGGGCGGTCCATGGGCCAGAGTACGATCCGAGCACCCAGGACCTTGATGGAGAAGTCGTCATGAGGGTGGGAGGAGGCAAGAAGCATGGGCGGTACTGGATTGGCGACAGCACACTCGACACGGCCACTACTCCCACTCTATCCCAGATTCGAGCAAGGAGCACGAGCTCAAGCCCGGCCATACGCCCACGGCCGGACACTGCACAGTCCCGGATGGAGGCACTCCAGGTTATTTCTGTTTTATTCGTCGTTCATTAATTTTTACATACGTTTGCTTTGCATTGTAACATTGGGGTGAAATATTGTAGGCCCAACTGGAAGAAGAGAAGAGGCTACGGGAGGAGATGGAGGCGAGGATGGAGGCCGATCGGCAGAGGAATGAGGCCGAGCGGCAGAGGATGGAGCAGATGTTTCAGTGGATGCAAAGTTTTGGCGAGAGGATGGGTCAACCTCTGCCACCGGAGCTATTCCCTCCACCTCCTCCTGCAACTACTCCTGTGAGTTTCTAGTGGAGTATGAATGTTTAAGTTTGTATGTTCCTACCTTAAATCTTGTCTCACACATGCAATCTCTTCTCCTTTGTGCAGAATCAATCGGCGGCTTCGAATAATATGCCTCATGACCCACCACATCAGTCGGGGTGACTATATGTGATATGTGATATTGTGACTTGTGATATGTGATATATTGTGACTATATGTGATATTGTGACTTGTGATATGTGATATATTGTGACTTGTGGTGATATATGTGATATATTGTGACTTGTGGTGATATATGTGATATATTGTGACTATATGTGATATTGTGACTTGTGATATGTGATATATTTTGACTTGTGGTGATATATGTGATATATTGTGACTTGTGGTGATATATGTGATATATTGTGGACTATATGTGATATATGTGATTACTTGTGGTGATTACTTGTTGATATATCTGTGATATTGTGATTTGTTTGAGTGGGGTGCAATAAACAATTAAAATAGGCAGTTTTTGGCCACTTTGTCGTGTGTTACACTCGGCAAAGGGAGGCTTTGCCGAGTGTCATGGTAAAAACACTCGGCAAAGTAACGTTTCTGGGCATTCTGGGAACGTACTATGCCGAGTGTTGTGATTTTGCCGAGTGTCGTGGTAAAAACACTCGGCAAAATTTTAAACTTTGCCGAGTGTTTTTACCATGACACTCGGCAAACTTCAAGGCTTTGCCGAGTGTCTTTACCATGACACTCGGCAAAGTTAAAAGCTTTGCCGAGTGCCATTCCGTCCTGGCACTCGGCAAACGACGCCGTCACCGTGTTCTCGCCGTCCACTGTCCTTTTTTTGCCGAGGGTCGTTTCGGCACTCGGCAAAGGGTTTGCCGAGTGCTCGATGAAAAGCTCTCGGCAAAGAGCTTTTTGCCGTCAGAAACTATGACATGTGAGCTATGCCGTGGGTGACACTCGGCAAAGACTTTGCCGAGTGTTTTTCGTGCTTTGCCGAGTGCCACCGGCACTCGGCAAAGCTGCTGAACCCGGTAGTGGTTACGGTATTAACGATAAAAGAAGTGGTCGTTAATTGTACTATAAAATCTTCGTTGATTTTTTTTTATAATCGACAACAACGAAATTCCAATGCTTAAAGTTTAGATGTCTTCATTATTTCTTGTAGTGTGTGCATAGATGTCTTCATTATTTCTTGTAGTGTGTGCACAGTAACTTACCCCATCCGTTACAAAAAAATATCATTTCAAACTACATATAGTCAAATTTTCTAAACTTTAGCTATCAATATCTTTTCAATACTTAGATTAAACACATAAAAATAATATGTATATATTTGTCTAAACAACTTTTAGAAAAGTGTAATTTTATTATGTTTATAAATCTATTAAAATAGAAATCATTAATCAAACTTGTGTTTTGGACTCTATCGATGTCCAATGGCCATCCTAAATTAGACGCAAAACTAATAGAATGTTTTTGTCCCTGTGTATCTCAAATTAGGAGATCGAGTTCCACAATCACACACAGTCGTCTGTTCTTTAAGTTAAAAGCTGGTGACTTTTGGCTTTTGCTACAGTACCTAACTTTCAAACGGAATATTTTCTTAAGACAGGGTTTACAAGTTAAACGATCTACACGTTAAAAGCCCAATATCTGTACCAGCTAAAATCACAAGTGAGTATCTGTCTCTCCGTAATCTGTACCGTAAACAGTCAAAATTCAAAAATTTCAGCCAAAAATCATAAGCCGCAGCCGAAAAGAACAGGCCCGTAGGTTGGACATTTGCTACCTCTGACGAGTGATGATGCTGCCCCTGGCAAGTAGTGCTCGCTACAATGATGGTGATATGCTTCATGCTTGGCGTCCATGGAGAAGATTGACGAAGGGTGGTAGTGCCTGGTTTGGCCGATGGGGTAAAGGGACGTTGGCAATGGCATTGTCCTTAGGGACGTTGTCACTGCCAGCGGCCTGCCTATGCTTCAAAATTAAGGTTAGATTTTCCTACTTATTTAATTTCATACTTGTCCTATAATTAAAAAAATGGGAGGATGTTCCCATGCATAGTTAAAAAAAACAACTCGCCTACTACATCCAAAAGTGCCAATATCGAAGACTCTGATATCACTACTACAGAAAACCTAATAGTAGACGCTAAATCACAGACGGTTTTGTGAAACCGTCTGTGATGTACACTATTACAGACGGTTTTAATTTGGAGGCCGTCTGTGGTATTTGTGGCGGGAAAAAGGAGTATCACAGACGGTTCTTACCGCTGAACCGTCTGTGATATTCCAATATCACAGACGGTTTTATAATAAAAACCGTCTGTGATATTTCAGATTATCACAGATGGTTTTTATTATAAAACCGTCTGTGATACTGGAATATCACAGACGGTTTTTAATAAAAAACCGTCTGTGATAATCTGGAATATCACAGACGGTTTTTTATTAAAAACCGTCTGTGAAACCAGATTATCACAGACGGTTTTATAATAAAAACCATCTGTGATACGTTTCCCGCCTTGCAATCCCTCAAAATTTCAAAATTTCCCGCTTAAGTCCGAGTATGATTCAGTTTTGAGACACCTTCAGTAAAACGGGCATAACTTTTGCATACGGTGTCCGTTTTCGACGTTCTTGTACTCGTTGGAAAGCTAACGACGAGCCCGATCCAAAAAAAATGACCCGCTTGCGCCCGTCGCCGTCCAAGACCCCGCAAATCGGCCATCTTTGGACCTAAACCTGCGTCGCAAGTTTTTGGTGTCTGTTTTTGCCCTTTTTCTTGGTCTTCCTTTCGGAATTTGGATTTTGCTTCAACTACAAAGTTGTAGATCTCGTCGAAACCTTTTAAATGAGTATATATAAGCTATATAAAATGTTGCTATTGTATCTTTTCAGCCTAGTTGTTTATATTGCATCGGTATATAAAATTATGTGCTCTAATTCACAGACGGTTCTATATATAGAACCGTCTGTGATATGCATTCATCACAGACGGTTCTAGCCAATAGAACCGTCTGTGATAATCTGACCGCTGGGCCCATCGATCCTCCTCAACCCAATCTCCGTTCCCGCGCCAAAAATTTCGAACTCCCGCCTCTCTCTCCCTCTCCCTCCCCTATAAATATAACCAAACCCAGCCTGTCTCCTCTTCCTTGCTATCCTCTTCCTTGCTATCCTCTTCCTTGCTATTCTCCTCCTTGCTATCCTCCTCCTTGCTGTCCTCCTCCTTGCTATTCTCCTCCTCCTTGCAGACGACGCACAAGTCTACGGGAGACAAGACACCGCAGAAGCAACTAGCTCGTGCCAACCGTGCAGGGGCGAGAAGGCATCCAGCTCATGCGTTGCATCAGGGGCGAGAAGACATAGAAGATCTTTGCTTTTTCTCTGTTCTTGTTGTGTAACTTGCTTGTTGTTTTGGGATATTGTAATCTTTTTCTCTGTTCTTGTTGTGTAACCTGCTGTTCTTGTTGTGTAACCTTCTCGTTGTTTTGGGATATTGTAATGGTAGGCTCTAATCTTAATAAAAATGGATATTTTATGTTTGTGAAATGAATTGAGATGTGAATTGGATGTATACATATACATGTTGATCTGCTTGTTTCAGAGGGCATGGCTAGCATTTCCTGAGGCTAGCCAATAAACAGAAATAGGTTTAGGAGTAGAAGAGAATATCACAGACGATTTTATAATAAAAACCGTCTGTGATTTATAAATATCACAGACGGTTTTTAGTTAAGAACCGTCTGTGATATTTAATATCACAGACGGTTTTTAGTTAAGAACCGTCTGTGATATTTAATATCACAGACGGTTTTTAGTTAAAAACCGTCTGTGATATTAAAATCACAGACGGTTCGAAAACCGTCTGTGATGACCTCGTATTATCACTGACCCATAAATTCAGACGGTTCACAAAACTGTCTGTGATGACGTTTTTGAACCGTCTGTGATGGCCTTTTCTGTAGTAGTGTATCTTTATTTATTACCATTCCACTATGTTGCTTGGATACGTCGAAACAAATACGGATACGCGATATAGTAATACTACAATACGCCATTTCTCTAAAGACACCGATACGACGATACATATGTATATATATGATAAAAAAATAAATAAATACATAAATGATTGATTTCTTACAAAGAAATGGTCAGCCAAACCAGATCATCACCATATTATAACCAACCAACCCACCAACAAAGAGCAATTTACTATCTCACTTGTACAAAACAATGCACCAACATACCAGCTCACCACAACCAACCACTTAGTGTTACACATCTCGATCTCTATCTACTCCCATTTGTAGCTACCACTCCACACTATTCCCATCTTAATCTCTCTCTTCTTTCTCAACAAGCATATAGAAGAAATAAAGAAGATAAGAGAGCGAAATGAAGTGAGATAAGAGCAAACCGGGAGAAAGTGGTGATAAGCCAACGATGCCCACCAAGTGGCGATATTTGGAAACTAGGACTCTCTTGCTCTATTTCCCCTCTCCAAATCCATTTGCCAGATCTGAGAACTAGGGGAACAGGAGCGACGACGGCCGACGAGTGCAGGGAGTAATAGTGGTGTGGGCAGGGGAGCAAGGAAGCGGCATCGGGGATGACAGGAAGTGCGTGCGCCTATAGGAACAAAATGAGTAAACAGACGACTTCGTAACAAGTGAAATAAAGGTAAGGATTAAGATTGTATCAGGAAAGCATCAGGGAAATATCCACGAAGTATTAGAATTATTTTTGAAATATAGGAAACTCATCGATACGGCCAGGATACATATCTAGCCGTATCGATGCCATATTCATATCCGATATGGTATCCGATACCGATACACCGATTTTTAGAAATATCTATGCAACGTAGCCATTGCATGCTCAGCTACTGACTTGCATGGCAGCCCGGACTTTAATTATGCAACAGTTCCTTCAGCCAAAATCCTTGATAGAAGGAGATGCTGAGGCCTAAGCTCTCATAGCAAGGGGGAGAGTTGAATCCAACGAGTGTAGACATAGACGAGAGGATTGCATAGAAGAGAATTTTATCAAGCTGTCCCGTTCCATGCTTGATTTGGTATGCACACAAAGTACGGAATGTGCAAGAGATACATGGGAATTGGAAGTATTGAGATCAATCAAGGTAAATTTGTGATACATGTTTCCTTTTATCAAAGTGGAGACAGTGCAAAATATTTCCTCGCAAAAAAAATGCAAATCTTGCATTATATAGGTGCTTTCAAGGAAAGAATATGCAGAAAACCAATTCCGAACACTGATTGGCCACATGAGAATAGTTCTTCAATGCTCTCTAGAAAGTGAAACTTGCATATTTTTTTTTCGAGTAAATTGATTTGATTTGCAACCGTCCAGTATTCCACTATTTGACAAATATCGTCATTTGACGGGTACGCAGTGTTTATATGCTTTCCCGAAAACACAAACCTCAAAGCAGTAATATTATTAGTTCTAAAGTAGTCTATAGTTGCAAATCGGACCCTTAGTTCTATGAAATATCTCACATCTGTTCTGTTCTGTGCAGGTTGACATGAAGCAGTTGTTCGTGATGGTTTTGAACTCGGTGCACACTGTCCCCTTTGTGATTCAGCCGTTGCCCGTTGCTAGCTTCCCAGCTTCTTCCTAACTAATTGGCCTAACTCTATTTTATGCCCAAGCTAAGGTCCAAATAAATATACTTATGTTTTCATGAACATGAGATCTTCACCTTCATATAGGTGGATAGCTGGTTAACGGGACTGATATATTGAGTTCCACAGTGTAATAAAATGGCTTTACTTTGTAGACAACTTTAATTTGTTTCGGATTTTCCAATTAGTTTTTCTTGCAAAAAGCCATACACTACCAGGATCTAGGGTATACTCAACAGTCAAACCACGACAGGCAAATGCTGAAAACCATCAGGGAATATTTCCTTGACGGTTCCCCGTTAGGCAATAACGCACAGGGAGTCAGTGTCAAGGAAATTAAATTTGCTTGATGGTTACACATTAGGGAATGTTTCCTTGATGGTGTTCCACGTCAGGGAAATAAAGATGTCATCAGCATATGCTGTCAGGGTGCAGCACTTTTCCATGATGGTAGTCCACGTCAGGGAAAAAACATTGATTTCATATCATGCCAAAACTTTCCCTTGACGAGCAACTGTCAAGGATATTTTCCCTAACAGGGTAGCAGGTGACTGGGAAATATAGGTTGTTCTTGACATTCTTTAGTCGTCAGAAATATGCATAAGCTGTTAGGAATACATTTCCAATAACACATATCCTTAATTTGTTAATCCACACAATCCTTTAATCATCCATGCATCGACACATCACAAAAGATTCATAAATCCATGCATCATAAAAAGACCATGTTTCTTTCCATATTGATAGATCCATACACATGAAAGATCCATACATCACAAAAAGATACATAAATCCACACATAAAAGTTCCACATCTATAACCATAGTTTAGTTCATGTGCAACATCAATCTATTACGAGATATTTCCCACAAAATGAAGTCATTCCATATCACAATGGTATCAGTTCTTTTACCAGTAAATGAAGCTATAATCTCATATAAAAGTCAAGCCTATTTCAATTCATGGCTTGCACAACCTCCTAGCATTCAACACTTGTTGTCACTACCTCCTGTGCCCACACGAGAGTATGAATAAGAATGAAAAACACCATGATGAATGTAGAAATCTAGTTATTGTATAAAGCCAGCCTACACAATCTGTACAAGCATGGTTTCAAGTCCTATAGCAATACATCTTAACAAGTCTTATTGTGCAAAATCTCTATAGACATAGTGACAAACATATATGTAAGTTCTTATCAGATTGACAAAATGTTCTTATCAAATTGACAAAATGTAATATATCACTATAATTGAATTCTCTTAATAAAAAATGATCTCTTCCCATGTAAAGTATGCAACACAACTAACTGAATGATTGATGTAATCACATTTCAGCATCACATCATCGAAACAATGGTTTGCTTGCTCACCAATTATAAGTGGTAACGGCCAAGTAAATACTGCACATTTGGTGAAAAAGTTTTGCTAGTGTGACTGTTCAGATGGTATGTCTAGCGATACTTCAACTCCAAACTTGTCAAAAATAAACTGCAAGGCAAAATATTCATGAACAAATTTAGAAGAGTCAAATTAGAAATGTACTCATGCATGAAGTGTACCTTTATAAGTTTTCCTTGATATTGTACAGTTTGAGTCAATTCTTGATTTTGTTGAAGCACTTGCTGAAATGACATCGACTTAGATGGCTTGATATTTCTAGCTTTGGTAGCTGCTAGAACATCAACCTTGGCTGTTATACAAGACTATTCCATCAAATTATTTGGTTTGCTAATCATTTGGATGTGCAGCTCTAGTAGCATCATTGTAGTCATCCTAGAGCAATATGTAATTCAGTTCCCAGCAAATGATGTGACAAAATATAAGAATATGGAGCAATATCCATAAAAAATTGATAGATTACAAGCAACATACTATGCATTTTTCACTTTTGGGTTTCTAAGTTCACCAGGATTCCCATCACTATCTATATTTTTAAGACCTACTTTCATTGTAGCATAAGTGTTCAAATAGGTGGCCTTCTTAGGTCCATACTTTACTTCTTACAAGAAAAGCAAAGCACATGATCAACTAATTATCCTAGGGAGAGAATAGTAGACAAAATAGAGTAAGCCAACTCATAGTTGGTAGATTCCATACCATTAATTGTTGGACCTCCGAGAATGATCGAGACCTTGACCGATTTTGAGCAATATCTTCATATTTCATGCGTGATTGTTGACCTCTCTTTCTCTTTATGTTGTATTCATCAGAGCACCAGTACAGACAAAGATACCTCCACGGCCTTGGTCTACACCAATCAGGCTTGCTATCCATGTATATGTTTCATATCATATCCTAACTCATATTTTTTCCTTGGATTGGAGTCAGATATGGTAAGGCCGGATAGGAATACGAACTTGGAGTATTAGGAGTTTCAGATACAGTACCATCGGGACGGATACATGATGGTTTTGGATCGGAAACAGATAATATAGGCAGGCAGATAGTATGTGCATACATAAAAGAATATATGCTGAACTATGCCACCATCACTTCAAACCTTCAACTAGCAATAAATTCATCTAGATTACTTAAGTACGATAGTCAACACAACACAAGTGCAACATAAGTGATAAATTTATACATAAGTTAAAAAACGATAAATTCATACATAAGTTTGAAAACTGATAAATTCATACATAAGTTCAAAAACTAATAAATTCATACATAAATTCAACATAAGTGGGGAGGATTGGTGGAGACTGGACTCTGGAGTTAGGTTAGGACTTGGGTAAAATCTAAGCCGGTTGGTATCAATGATGGTTGATGGGCTAGGCCAGTTGGGGTACTAACTTGCCAGTTGGGGTACTAACTTGCCAGTTGGGGTACTAACTTGCTTGCCGGATATCCGGTCAGATAGTACCTGGTTTACCATTTACCAATGCTATTTAGTCAGATTTTAGCTCTCCCATTTTCACTATCATATCTAACAATAACTATCCGGTACCGATCAGATTTGGTATCGGATACTAAATTACATTCCCATATTCGGTACCGACCGGATTCGATACCGGATCAGTCGGAATTAACCCGTACCATTTGCACCCCAAGAAATACTCATTATTAGATTTCTAGATGAAAAAGTAATTTTTTTAGGTGCTAGCAGATGTTAAAAACATGTTTTAGGACATAATCTACTATGCTGATAATGTAAACATGGAATTTTCATGCTAACATATACTCACTCTTGACCGTTAGGCATAATGGGAATCTTATTGCCATGTGGAGGCATTTTTAGTTGTGTTTGTCCTCTCTTCTTCCTCCCTCATTGAGATGGTTCCCTGACACGTATATTGGAGGTAGTGCTCATTTGGAAGACATTTCCACTAGGGTTTGCACCACAAGTATTACTATCGCTGGAGTTAGCACCACAACCACTACCCCTGCTGGAGGTAGCAATATGTCGAGACCCGAATATGCAAATCCAGACCTCTATGTGTATTCTGCACTAGTCTAGAATCTTGTTAGTGCACACAGTGGAAATATAGATGAAATATCAACCATACACACGGTTAAACCATGATAAAGACTCAAATATTAATTAATTATTAGATTTTTGACTTTATGGTCAAGTTACACTTTAAGAGTTAGAAGGGCTAATAGACTAGCAGCGGAAACATAATGAAAACAAAGTGACCATTTGACATGCCCACAGGCAATCGACTCGGAAGCGAAATCCTATTCCGAGAAGTCGTCGAAGTACCCTCCTTCACACACCTCTCGCTGGTAAATTTCTCTAGAGCATGTCCGCCACCCCCTCCACCAAAGCTACTAAATTTCTCTAGAGCATTGTCGGTTGGCTGCTGCCACGGCCACTACAACTTCTTGTTGCCAACCCACAGCAGTGCGCCTCATTCCACAAAACCACCACTATACTAGCCTCCACGTGAACCAAGGATTCTATTTTGTCGATCGCCACTGCCCATCCATGCTTTTCTTCAAATTTTAGTCAATTTTTCAAAAATTCAAATAGCCATTTAACCGTTTGATCCAAAGGACCAAATTTCGGTCAATTTGGTGCTTTCTCCACAAAAAAGCAAACGGAAGCTTGAACGCTTGTGAGTTAATTACGAAACCAAGTTTCATTAAGCAATGTAAATGATGCTTTAGTAGTTTGTAGCAGGTCATTTTTCTGATAACGAGAACTAAGGGCATGTACAATGGCACCACTTTAGCTGCCTACCACGTAGTTTCTTCGTTGATGTGGAATAGAGAGAGAGAGAGAGAGAGAGAGAGAGAGAGAGAGTGAGTGAGAGAGTGAGAGAGTTGTTGTCTCTTGACGAAGAGATGACACAAACTCATAAGACAATGATATATATAGATAGCATAAAACACCATTACGTGAATTGATTCTCTAACAAGCACCTTTTTCATACAAAATTTAAAAGATTATGGGTATCCATAGAGACAACTTAGAAGGGGACTGTCTTTAAATGACATGAACTAATATATAAATAACCGACGTCTCTACTACTATATATGCCGCCAACTCAATTAGTGCTCGCCACTTGCTAGGTCCCGTGTCCTGTGGGAGTAGTGTTTAAAGGGTAAACGAATGTGGATAAACCAAGGATACTAAGAAGGACGCGACTAGCTCATACCCTCTACTTAGGACGTATCCATCTTTTTTTCATTAAATGATTCTCTCTTCAACCGAGTGTCTGATTTATATTCCGTCTGAACAGTTTAGATATATATGTTGAGCTTAATAAAACATGACATATATTGAATATATTTTAGAGACATGAAACATTGTTTCTCAACTAGCAACCCTAGTTATCTACTACTAGCAACTTTAGGTGATGATAACTATCAAACTTCACATTAGCTGCTAACTCTATATGTTATTTACTACATTAATTGTCAGCAACTATATATTAGTTGAGAGCTATGCATTTTATTAGATGCTAGTTCTACATGTTTCTTGTCACATTACTTACTAGCAACTCTCTATTAGTTGCTAACTCTACCGTATTACTGTTACATTAATTGCTAACAGCTCTATATATTATTTGCTACTTTAGTTGCGAGTAGTTCTATATGTTATTTACTAGTATCTTTCTATTACTTGATGATAATTATCAACAATTTGTGCAATCACTAGTAGTGGTGGCTCGACATGGTTGCTAGCTTTACATGTGAGTACACTACTACAGAAAGGGTTATCACAAACAGTTCAAAACCGTCATTACAGATGGTTTTCAAACTGTCTGAATTTATCTGTTATCACAGACGATTTTCAAACCGTCTGTGATAAGTTATAACATAGACGGTTTTGCCCAATAAAACTGTCTGTGATATATCAAATATCAGAGACGGTTATTAAACATAGCCGTTTGTCATATCTCGTATACCACAGATGGCTAATACTAAAAACCGTCTGTGATATAATAGATATTACAGACTGTTCTTCAACATAGCCGTCTACTATCACAGACGGCTAATATCACAAACTGTCTGTAATATCTTAATACCACAGACGGTTAATATAAAATACCGTATATGATATATCATATATCGCAAACGGTTTGTTGTTACAAACCATCTGTAATAGCTATTTTAGTAGCTAAATTATTTCCCTTTTTTGGTTAGCCTCAGGAAATGCTAGCCATAATTTCTGAAAACAAGCAAATAGATCACATACATAGCACACAACAATCATTACACAGATATCACAAGTGAATTAAATAACTGAAGGAAGTACAATTGAATGAATCGGTTGATTAAGTACAATTGAGTTATTACAATTGTATCAAATGTTTCAACATCTAATCATCATTACTGGCGTGGAACTCTCCATTCTTGTGTATGACCTTCACCATCAAGAATTCGGAGAACTGTCCTCGAACTTCAACAAGTTTGTCAAGATCGTATGTACTTTCGTCAAATTCCACACGCTGTCGCTAGCAGTGTTAAAGTCACTAGCATATATAAATTGATAATCACGAAATATTTATTGGTAGGTTGACAAACCTCTGGATCATTCATCTTAGCGTACATGATTTTCTGCATATGGCGGCAAATGTAGAATCCATATACGTTGCCCTGTAGCTGCTGGTGGCACTGTAAAAACAGAATTATATACATAGAAATTGTCAGTTCTAGAGGCATTATTACAAAGTGTGATATAGCAAGATTGTTGTGTTGTAGCGGGTACTAAAAATCGCATCCTGTGTCGCAGTGTGGCATTAGATTCTTTGTGTCTCTCCACTACTACGAAAAGGGTCATCACAGACGGTCCAAAACTGTCATCACAGACGGTTTTATGAACCGCCTGTATTTATGTGTCAGTGATAATCGACGGTTATCACAGATGGTTTGTAAGCTGTCTGTGATAAAGACAATACAGACGGTTTGTAACTAGAACCGTCTGTGATAAAGACACCACAGACGGTTTGTAACCAGAACCGTCTGTGAAGAAAACTATTACAAACGGCTCAAACCAAAAACCGTCTGTGATACTCACACATCACAGACGGTTCAGTTACCAACCGTCCGTGATTAGCGAATATCACAGACGGTTGGTATATAGAACCGTCTGTGATAGTCATTCATAGGCGGTTTATAGCACAAAACCGTTTGTAATAGTTCACTCTTTACCTAAATTTTTTTTTCTGTTTTTTAGCTAGCCTTAAGAAATATTAATGTTACTTATGCCCTTTGAAAACAAGCAAATACAGTGGCAAATTAACACAACAGCACGTTCCATTTTCATTAAGATTAGAATCCACAATTATAGCATAACAAGATAACGAACCCAACTCTTTAACACGGCAAGAATATATAAGAAGCAAAGATCCTAGGTAGAAGCTGGATGCATCGGAGATGGTGGCCGAATATCACCAACAATGGAGAGACGGCGGTAGCACCACCTTTGTTGCACGACGGTGAGACTACATAAAACAATCTTACGACACTTAAGTTATGAATTAACAGGGTTCCTCTTGATAAAGCTACTTCTTGCATTATTAATTAGTCTCAACCATTAAATTGAAATCTTGAGATAACGATTGAAGATTTGGATGTGAGATAAAGATTAATGGTTACTCTTTCTTGTTTAAGAATTTTTAATCATAAACATCCGTTATTTTGAATCTTAGCATTTTAAGATAAATATTGAAGTCTTTACCACAATTATTTTAAGCACTTTTGAAAAGATAGTTTTCATGATTTGAGATGAGCAAACCACACTTATATTATATGTGGTATGCAAATCGTTTTTGAGAGATAGTCTTATTAAGCAAGGTAGATTAAACTCTCACTATTTGGAGTGTGAAAATTAATGATACATTTATTCAAATTATTATATTAATTATCTTTATTGCCATTCTCTTGGTTGTCATGGACTTAGGCAAGGTTAAAAGGGTGTAAAACCTATATTAAGCTTCATAATTAATCTTTTTGTCATGATATTCTTTTTACTGAAGTTATGATAATTACTAGTATTTTGCAAGAATTGCTTTTAAAGGGGAAACAATTCATGGGATAGCCTTGTTTACATGAGAATGACTTGTTAATCTTTATTGGCATGAGAGTACCCAAACTTTAGTTTTTAATTTAATTGCATAGACCCTTTCATTATAATCTTACAATTAAATTATTATTTCCATTATTCTTCACAAATCATATTCTATATCATTGCTCATTTAAATATTTCTTAGACAAGAAATCCAAATTTTAATTATGAGTTAAAGGAAATACAGAGACGTGCATTAGTCGGATGCTCTTATTTGGCTAGGCCCACTTGTCATAAGAGAGGAGAGAGATAGAGCAAGGAGAAACAGAGGGGGTGGTGGTTCACCCAAAATAGAGAAGGGCTTAGGGGGCGGCGCACGGCCGATGGCGTCTCCGGCGAGTGGCGGCCAGAGTGGCGCCGGTGACCACGGAAATGGGTTGCTTAGAGGATAAGGAAGCTAGGGGAGGGGTTGGCGCAGTTTGGGTCGACGCCAAGGGTGTTTTGGCAATGGCTTGTGTGGCCAAAGGCGAGGTGAAGAGGGGGTGCCGGTGGTCAGAGGGAGGGGAGAGCGGGGCAGGGTGAGCATGAGCAAGAGGAAGCTACAGGGAGCTTACCCAAGGGGTCGGTGGAACCAGAGGAAGGCTGAGGCGGGCTGACAATGTGCACGGGCGGCAGCGTGGTCGGGTCGCCATTGAGGGGAGCTGGGAGACAGAGGGCGTCAGCCGGTGGGTGCAAAAGCCTCAGGGCGTTGAGGGGATGCTCCCATAGGAGGGAATTGAACCGAGAAGCACTGAGAAGGGAACGACGCCGAGGAGGGAATAGCGGCGAAAATGGCGGCGTTGGCTGGGTTGGAGAAGAATGGTCGCTGCGGCAGATTCCGGTGGTGGAGCTTCAATTAAATAGAGGAGGATGTAGAAGATATTTGGAGACACGCCGTGACATGAACATATTGCCATGGGGTTCGCCGGAGTGGCCGGGGTGGTGTGAGGCGACGACGGTTCACACCACCCCAGCTGGTGTGGGCACAGAGGCGACTCGACCACGCCCTGCTTGGGGAGAAAGGGGAGGAGGGAGAGAGGGAGGTGTGGGAGAAATGGGAGAGAACAGGGCTCCTTATAGCCAGTGGGAGCACAGTGCAAAGTTGTAGCCATAGAGCGAGGTGGTGAGGCGATGTCGCCATGCGGCACGGCGCGCAGGTACTACAAGGGAGGTGATGGTCAACGCGATAGGGTTAACTCCTCAGGCAAGCACGTGGGCATGGCGCGATGTGGGGGTAGCAGCTTCGGATCGGGCCTAGCGAGGTGTGGCTAGGTGATAGTGATGGTGAGATTCGTAGGAAGCAATGGCTTGAGCTGGCATAGGGCCGTGGCACGGTAGTGAAGCTCTAGCAGGGGAGGCGCTGTTGGCATAGGGGAGGGCGTGGCATAGCACGGCATTGATGTTGGGTGTGCAGGTGCACGAGACAACATGGTCATGCGGGCGCGTGTGGGCTACGCACGACCAGTAGGATTCGTGGCGGGAATGCGACGAGGCTGGGCGGGATTCGTGCGGCGCGCTGGAGGTGATGGCGATGTGACGGGGTCAACTCTCTGGATGGGAATGAGGGCAGAGGTGGCACGGGCTGTCGTCCAGTGCGACATGGGCACGGCGCATGGCCTGTCGGCCGGGCTGGCGCCTAGAGCCAAGGGAGGCGGAAGAAGGGAGGTGCATCGGGGTGGGCTGAAGGCCGAGGAGGAAGGTCGGCCGGCTGGTGGCAGGCGCGCGGGAGCACAGAAGCTGGGCTAGCTTAGCAGGCGGACTCCAGGGGTAGGACAATGCGATGAGGAATGAAAGGAAGAAGGGGAAGAAAGACAAGAGCCGGGTGGGCTTGGACGGTGCGAGGAAAAATGGGCCGGGGCCCAAGAGGATTTTGGAAGATTTTGAGAATTTCAAAATTTGATAAATTGGCTAAATTAATTAGGTAGGGAAAAATTTAATATTAACTTTGATTCCAATTCAAATCTTGGTTTTGAAATTCAACATTCCAGTTTTGAATTTTAATTTTGGACTTAGCAAAATAGATTTGAGATTTCTTTCTGATCTGATTTTCATAGACTCGATTTTGTTTCAAGGTTTTGATTTCCTTAATTGAATTTTTAGCAAACTAAAATAAGAATCATGAAAGAACGATGAAAATTTTAAACAACACCTGAAGTCAACAAAATATTTTAAATTCTTTTCATTTTTCAATACCCCCATATTTGGGATGTTACACGACCTCAGCCGTTCCCCACGCCCTCCCCCACTCCCTAACCTAGAAGCCACATCCGGTGAGGAGGGAGCCCCGCGTGCCATCGCGCTTGCCATGATAGCCAAAGTTTCGCGCAGTGACCCCCCATCAAGGCACCCCCCGGTGATTCCCCCCTTTCGCCCTCCTCCTCCCGACACATTTTCAGGTAAATGTCAAGAGATTGTATGGAATGACAACAACAATGGAGAGTAAATGTTCCTGAGATTATATTGATACATGAGTGTACTCTTTCAAGGTTTTTAGCTAGCTAGGTAATGCTAGATTGAGTAATATGTAGGTAGGCTACCGATCGATGCACTCTGAGTCAGCTGTAAAACTGCATAAATTTTAGCAGGTACTATGGAGTCAATTGGTGATGCTCAGTCCCAGTACATTGGTGAGATAAACTCAGATGTAAGGTGTCAGGAAGGATTTAGTACTCCCAAAAAGGCCGCAAGCATACCAACCTAGGTCAGTATTTTCTTGATGTTGTAGTCATTATGATTTTTGAATGACTATAGACATGTTGTGGATCTAATTCAATCAAATTTGTCCATGTTGTGGATCTAATTCAATCAAATTTGTGCGATTACAATCTTCCTCATTCACACTTGAGTGTGCAGAAGATTCGAAGCTGAAAATAGGGATGACATTTGATGATGTCAAATCAGTGGAGGTTGTACTTCAAGGCATATGCCCATCAAGTCTAGTTTTCAGTACGTGTTGGTCAGCAAAAGATAGAGAATGAAGTAGTTCAGTGGAAACATTACATGTGCTCAAGGCAAGGATTTAGGTCAGAAAAAGGTAACAACATTCTTGATCACTTAAAGAAAAGTCGTAAGATGAAAGAAAGTAGGTGTGGATGTAACGCTCAAATTTTTGTAAAGTGAGAAAGTGACAACAAATACAAGATAGCTTCATTTGTTGAGCAGCACAATCATGAACTTGTGTTACCTAGTAAGCATCATCTAATTAGATCAAATCATCAAGTTAACGAGAAGACAAAGAACACACTGTACACATGCCACAAAGTAAGCATAGGAACCTCGCATGCATTTAGGATGCTTCACATTAGTGCTGGAGGATTTCAGAATGTGGGGGACGAAGAGAGACCTGCAAAATTATTATACTGATTTCAAAAAGAAAATCAAGGATGCCAATACTCAGATGTTTGTGGACCAACTTGGTCGCATGAAGGAACTGAATGCAGCATTTTTCTTTGATTATGAAGTGGAAGATGGTAGATTGATATGTGTGTTTTGGATAGATGCTATAGGTAGGAAAAACTATTGTCATTTTAATAATATCGTATCTTTTGATTTGATATACAACACTAACTAATATGACATGATTTTTGCACCATTCATGGGAGTAAACCATCACATGCAAAGTGTATTGTTCGGGGCTGGTTTCCTAACAGATGAAAAGGTTGAGTTGTATGTTTGGTTATTTGAGACCATCCTAAGAGCTATGGAAGGGGTAGCACCCAGACTTATTATAACCGATGAGGATGCTAGCATAAGGACTGCTATTAGCATTATTCTTCCTATGACCACACACAGGTTGTGCATGTGGCATATCATGAAGAAATTACCCGAGAAGATTGGCCCTCGTTTAGTGGAGGACCCCCTTGTTTGGGATAGGGTTACCTCATGTGTGCGGGGGGTCAGAAATAATGGAAGAATTTGAGTCAAGTTGGCATTCCTTCATTTCTGATTTGAGCTGCAGGACAATGGGTGGTTGGCAAAGAGATATAGCATCCATGAGTCATGGATCCTGGCATGCTTTAGGGATATATTCCTATCAGGCATTCTTAGAACCACATGAAGGTTAGAGAGTGCAAATTCATTTTTCAACCATTTTATTGCTCACAAGCTTGCATTTGTTGAATTTTGGCTTAGGTTTGACACAGCTTTGCAATGTCAATGCCAAGAAGAGTTGATAGCTGATAACGCAAGTATCCATACAAACTGTGAATTGTTCACATCATGTGAAATAGAGGGACATGGCAGTTTGGTATTTACACATGGCGAGAGACCATTGCGATATTCCTTTATTTGTTGATATGGCAATGGTAGACGGGATAAAGATTGTCCCTATCAGCGACAACTCCCATAAGGTGAAGGAAGTTCGTTGTGACACATCCACCATGATAAGTATATGCTTGTGTATGCTATTCGAGTCAAAAGAAATCCCATGCCGCCATATTATACGCACTTGGAGGGGTGCAAGATTAAGTGAGATACCGAGGCACTACGTGATGTGCATCATATTTGTAGTACATTTTCATATAGTTATTCTGTGGAATATAGCTCAATTTAGCCATAATTTCATCAATTATGTATACTTTTGCCCTCCTTTTGGGACTGTTTACAGTGTTTGCAATTATTTTGCAGGTCGGCGCGAACCAGGCGCAAAAATCCACAAAAGATCAGCAAGGAAGAGGAGCTAGGGTTGCGAAACAGAAATAGGGGAAGGGCTAAAATGCAAACTGGCAGCAAAACCCCAGCTACCTGCTCATTGCGCCACCAGCCCCGCGCAGCTAACCCTAGCGCCCGCGCCGCAAGTATAAAAGCCGCCACTGCCTCCTAAATCAGCTGAGCCGGTCACTCCCCAAACCCGCAAACCCTAGCTGCCTCTCTAGAAAACCCCGTCCGCTCACCTTTCTCATCCGAGAGCCGCCACCAAAACCTCGCCTTTCCCATGGCCGTCGTCAGAGACCGGCCATAGCCGGCGACGAGCAACAATTTCCCCCAACTCCTACACCCCAGACCGCATCCCCACCGCCGTGCGAACCGTCAAACGTGAGGAGGAGGAAGATCGGTTCGAGATCTTCGACATCTTCGCTGGATCTACCTCCCCTACGGCTGATCTTCGACTCCATCTGCCGGATCTGCTTCCCCAGCGTCGGATCAGCTTCATCTGCTACGTCTACGGCGACCGCTGCTCCTCTACACGAAAGCCGACGACGCTCCTCCTTCCACGCCCCGATCTGCTACTTCTTCTCCAGGATCTGCGACCTCTTCGTCTTCTACGGCAAGATCTGCTGCTTGGGCTGCCTGCGACCTCTACACGCAGCTTCTTCTTCCCGGATCCGCTACGTCTACACGGCCACCCCTTCGGCGTCTTCACCAGTTCTGCTTCCTTCTGCCTGCATCCTCTACAAACGAACTTCAGCGGCTCAGATCTTCATTTTGGGTTGTTTCGCTCCCCATTTAGGATTTTGTACTGTGATGGCATGCTTGGGATGTTTAAATGTTGAATCTGTGATGTGCATGTCATGTCTGTGTGGATCTGGGTACTTTGAATGCTTTTACATGTTCTTGCTTTTCTGAGATGTTCATATGGATGTTATTCTCTAGTGTAGATTTAAGCTTTTACTTGATGCCCTGTTAGATTTACTTTAGTTCATTATTCTTCTAGTAGTTTGAATACCTTGCTATGATGCTTGTGTTATTTTCTGTCGTTCTAAATCCAATGTTTCTGTTAGGGTTTATTTAGTGCTTGTTGATCTGTTAAGTTTTGTTAGCAGAAAAGATATAAAAAATAGTAATAGTCTAGATCTGTTATTTCTGCTTTTAGTTTCAGTTTTAGATAAATCTGCTTGTTCTCTGTAGTAGCTTGGTTTGTTTATTAGATGCATGCTTAGGTTTACTGTTTTCCTTTGAATGCTCTGTTGTTTGCTGTGAAGTAGCACTATAGCAGTAGCATTTCCCCTCCTTCTCCTTTGCTCTTCCCAGTCTGCATACTCCCTCCGATCTCTCTTCTTGACAGTCTCCTTGCGCCTCCTTCATTCCTCCGATTTCTCTCTCTTCCTCTTAGCCCCATTCTTCTGTCCAGTTAGCATCCCTCTAGATCTTTGTTCTTCGCAGTAGCTGTCTCTTCCCCTTTTAGTTATCCCTTCTTTCTCAAACCCCCTTTCATCCTTCTGTCTGTAGAAACTGAATTAGTCTTGTCTCTTCTCTTTTCTCTTCTAATCTAGTCTCGGTTTTCTTATGCCCCTATCTTTTCTCACTGCTCTTTCCTTCTCTTCCTTCTTCAGTCTTCTATCTTTTCCTCTAAAGTTCTTTCCTCTAGCTTTCTTCACTAGCCCCCTTCTGTAGTACCTGCTTTCTCTCCCCTCTTTTCTTAAATTCTGTAGTTCTTCCAGTAGTGATCCGTCGTCCTCTTCTTCTGCTCTCTTCCACCTTTCCCTTTAGCTCTTCTCTTCTCTTACTTCTACTCTTTTGCAGTTTGCTTTCTGGCCTTTAGTTGTTTAGGTTCTGCAGTTAGTGTCAAATTCCCTGTTCGTGTGATTTAGATTTGGTTAAGTGCCACGACACGAGTAATCTAGTCCCTGTGGAGAACACGACATCTCGCTGCTATCTTAGCGGCAGCCCGTGCACTTGCGGGTGTGCAGTTTTGCACGATCAAGAAATTAGCGCCGTTGCCGGGGACTAGATATTGGTGATCGCGCTAGACCATAGACTAAGCCATTTCTTTAGTTTTCTTCCTCCCTCTTTGGCCCGACTTCTCAGCTTATGCGCAGGAGTGGAGACCATTCGTTGGCTCCTTTTGACCCTGAGATTGAGCGAACATTTCATAAGCTGAAGAAAGAAAATCAACTCTCCCATAAAGAGAAAATGGGTTATCAGAATCCCCAGCCTCTTCTTCGTGACCTATGGATCCCTAGAGACCAAGGTATAGCCCCCGGAATTGTCCAACCTGTCATTCAGGCAAACAATTTTGAGCTCAAACCTGCACTCATAGCCATGGTCCAGCAGACCCGATTTGGAGGATCTCCCACCGAAGACCCAAATGAACACATCCGAACCTTCTTAGAGTATTGCAACACTTTGAAATGCAATGGAGTCACCACTGATGCCATTAGACTCTCACTGTTCCCTTTTTCTCTTAGAGATGGCGCAAAAACCTGGTTGCATTCTCTCCCCCTGCATCTTAAGGACACTTGGGAACATCTTCTGCAAGCCTTTTTTTGAGAGGTATTTTCCTCCTTCCAAGGCAGCTGAAGTGCGTGACCAGATTACTAGGTTTTCAAATCTGAGGGTGAGAGTCTGTATGACGCCTGGCAGAGGTATCAAACCCTGCTTAGGATGTGTCCCCACCATGGTCTTGAAAGGTGGCTGGTGTTGCAGATTTTTTACAAAGGTCTTACACACCACACAAGAGCCTTTGTAGATTCTGCAGCAGGCGGAGGCATAATGAACAAAACTCTTGATGAAGCTTTCAGCTTGATTGAGAGTATGTCCTCCCACCATTTTCAGTGGTCCAGTGAGCGAGTTTCTGCTCCTCCACGCCCTGGAATCTATGAGGTTAGCTCTCAAGATGCATTATCAGCCCAAATCCAAGTTCTCACACGTCAAATGGCTCAGCTCATGCCCTCATCTTCAGCCCATATAGCCACTGGATGTCAGATTTGTGGATCTCAGGGACACACTCCAGCTGAGTGCCCTTTAACTTTCACAGCTGAATCATCTGAAGTGAATTATGCTCAATCACATGGGCAATATTCTCAAACCTACAACCCAGGGTGGCATCATCCAAATATGTCTTACAAGAACACCAATCCAAGTGTTTCATCATTTCCTGTGGGTACTTCAGCTTAAGGCTTTAGGCAGCAGCAAGCCCCTTCACATGCCTCATTTCAGCAACCTATGATGCATGTTCCAAACCCTCCACCTTCCACATCTAATTCAGATCAGTTGACCAGAATAGAACAGCTCCTTGCATCACATGTAGCTAAGATGGAAGCTCAATACAATGATGCAAAGACTCAATTGACTGATTTGACTAGTCGTGTGGAGAGTTTGCAAGCATCACAGGCTTCATCCAGCACACCTGGGAGGCTTCCTGCACAGCCTGAGGTAAATCCTCATGGCCATTGTGGAGCAATCACAACCAGGAGTGGCAAGACCACATCTGAACCTCTTTTTCCAACACCACCCCGGCCCTGTATGTGCCCCCTGTCTTTAGGTCTGTCCAGCAAGATAATCCTGACTCACAGCAGTAGAATTTGCACCAACCTAGCTCCACTGCACCTGAACTAGCACCTGATATTCCCTCTTCATCCATTTCAGCAGCTGTCCCTTCCACAAAGCCTAAGATGTCGTTCCCTGAGCGTTTTGAGAAGACAAATGAGGACAAGCAGTTTTCTAGGTTCCTAGAGATGATGAAAGATGTCCAGATCACCATTCCCATTCTAGATGCTGTCCTACATGTGCCTATGTATGCCAAATTCTTCAAGGAGCTGCTTACCAAGAAGCTGAGTATGGATGAGCTTGAGGTGGTCACTCTAACTAAGGAGTGTAGTGCAATCATTCAGAATAAGATACCTCCTAAGTTAGATGACCCTGGTAGCTTCTGCATACCTTGCATTTTAGGCTCCAAGAACTTTAGAGCTCTTTGTGACTTAGGCTCTAGTGTTAGTGTCCTTCCTCTTTCAGTCTGTGACGCGCTTCCTATGGGAGATCTGCAGCCAACTGCCATGGTATTGCAGTTGGCTGATCGCACATATCGTCACCCAGCTAGTATTTTAGTGGATGTTCCTGTGGTTATTGGTACCTTGGCCTTCCCTGTAGACTTTGTTGTCTTAGAGATGGAGGATAGAAGTGAGCCTATCATTTTAGGGAGACCTTTCTTAGCCACTGCAGGTGCTGCTATAGATGTGAAGGATGCCAAGCTTACTCTCCAATTTGGCCAAGAGAAGCTAGCATTTGATATGAAGCATCCTACTCATCTTCCCCACTGTCCAGATCAGTGTTTCTCCATAGATTTGGTTGACAAATGTGTCATGGAGACATATGAAAATATTGAGGATGCTGAACCACTTGAGGATCAGATTAATAATGAGTGTACTGCTGTTAATTCTCATCATGTTGCACTTATTGATGGTCCAGTTGAGCCTCCTAACACCCATAACCTTAGACAGCCCACAGCCCCAAAGGTAGAGCTGAAACCACTTCCAAAACACCTTAGATATGAGTTTCTTGGACCAGATCAGACCTTCCCTGTTATTGTTAGTGACCATTTGACTCATTTAGAGGCTGAACAACTCCTTGAGATCCTTCGTAGATATCAAGCTGTCATTGGATATTCAATTGATGACATGAAGGGCATTGATACAGCTACCTGCATGCATCACATTCACCTTGAGGATGATGCTAAGTCTACTCGTGAGCACCAGCGAAGGCTTAATCCTCACTTGCAGGAGGTGGTCAAGAAAGAAATCTTGAAGCTTCTAGGTGCCAACATCATTTATCCTATTTCAGATAGGTAGTGGGTCAGTCTCATTCATGTTGTGCCTAAGAAAGGGGGCATGATAGTGGTAGTCAATGAAAAAGGTGATTTGATTCCCACAAGGACTACCACGGGCTGGCGCATGTGTACTGACTATAGGAAGCTCAACAAGGCCACTCGCAAGGACCATTTTCCTTTGCCTTTCATTGACCAAATGCTAGAGAGACTGGCCCGTCATTCTTATTTCTGTTATCTTGATGGATATTCAGGTTTCTTGCAGATTCCTATACATCCATCAGATCAGGAAAAGACCACTTTCACTTGCCCCTATGGGACTTTTGCTTACCGTAGGCTGCCATTTGGGCTTTGCAATGCTCCAGGGACATTCCAGCGTTGCGTCATGTCCATTTTCACTGATCTTATTGAGAAAATCATGGAGGTTTTCATGGATGATTTCACTGTTTATGGACAGACCTTTGAGAGCTGTTTGGCCAACCTTGAAACTGTCTTACAGCGCTGTCTTGAGGCCAATTTGGTCCTCAATTGGGAGAAATGTCATTTTCTAGTTAGAGAGGGGATAGTCCTGGGTCACTTAGTGTCTTCTAGAGGCATTGAGGTGGATAGAGCTAAAGTAGAGGTAATTGAGCGCCTGCCCCCTCCTTTAAATGTGAAGGGTGTTCGCAGTTTTTTGGGGCATGCTGGTTTTTATCGCAGATTCATAAAGGACTTTTCTAAAATTGCTCATCCTCTCACTCATCTTTTGGGCTGCGATGTCCCTTTTGTTTTTGATGAGGCTTGCATGGATGCATTTTATAAGCTCAAGGCTGCTCTCATTTCTGCACCCATTGTGCAGCCTCCTGATTGGGATTTGCCCTTCGAGCTTATGTGTGATGCAAGTGACTTTGCTGTGGGGGCTGCTTTGGGGCAGCGGCATGAAAAGGCCTTGCATGTCATTTATTATGCTAGCAGGACTCTAGATGACACTCAAATTAATTACACAACCACTGAAAAAGAACTGCTAGCTGTAGTATTTGCCTTTGACAAATCCAGATCTTACCTTGTGGGCTCAAAATGCATAGTGTACACAGATCATGCAGCCATTAGGTATCTTTTGAGTAAAAAGGATGCTAAACCTCGCCTCATTCGTTGGATTCTTTTGCTGCAAGAGTTTGATGTTGAAATTAGAGATAAAAAGGGGGCTGAGAATTTAGTGGCTGACCATCTTTCTAGATTGCCTCACTCTGATTCAGTTTCTACTCTTCCTATTGAAGATTCTCTTCCTGGAGACCAACTTTTAGAAGTTTCACTTGTTCAGTCTCAAACCCCTTGGTATGCAGATATAGTAAACTACTTGGTCTGCAATGCTTTACCCCCTGGACTCTCCTACCAGCAGCGTAGAAAGTTTACTCATGAGGCACGAAAATTCTTTTGGGATGACCCATATCTGTATAGACATTGTGCAGATGGGGTTATTCGACGTTGCCTTCCTCATGAGGAGGTTCAAAATGTGATTTTTCACTGTCATTCTGCTCCTTTTGGTGGTCATGCCGGAACTACCAAGACCCAAGCAAAGGTTCTTCAAGCTGGATTTTATTGGCCTACCATGTTCAAGGATATTCATGCATACATTCAGTCTTGTGATCCCTGTCAGCGTGCAGGGAACATGTCGAGACGGCATGAGATGCCTCAGCATGGTATTCTTGAGGTAGAACTCTTTGATGTTTGGGGAATAGATTACATAGGACCTTTGCCTTCTTCTCAAGGGTACAAGCACATTCTTGTGGCAGTGGATTATGTGTCCAAATGGGTTGAGGCTATACCCACTGTTCATGCTGATTCAAAATCTGTGTGCCGCTTGTTTAGGCAAATAATCTTCCTAGATTTGGAATTCCTCGTGTTGTGGTAAGTGATGGTGGATCTCACTTTAACCACAGTCAGTTTGAAGCCCTTTTAGCCAAGTATGGAGTCCATAATCATAGGGTTACCACACCTTATCATCCTCAAGCTAATGGGCAAGTTGAAGTTTCCAATAGAGAGATAAAGCAGATTCTTGAGAAAGTTGTGTCCAAATCTAGGACAGATTGGTCCCTTAAGATTTATGATGCATTGTGGGCATATAGGACAGCATTCAAAACACCTATTGGAATGTCCCCCTTTAGGTTGGTTTATGGTAAAGCTTGTCATCTCCTTGTAGAGCTTGAGCATAGAGCACATTGGGCAATTAGAAAACTCAACATGGACATGGGTCTAGCTGGGAAACATAGGTAGTTGCAGTTGTGTGAACTTGATGAGTTGAGACTTGATGCTTATGAAAGCTCAAGGATTTACAAGGAGAGAGCTAAAAAGATTCATGACCGTCACATTTTGAGGCGTGATTTCCAACCTGGAGAGCTTGTCTTAGTCTTTGACTCTAGATTCCATTTGTTTCCTGGGAAGTTCAAGTCCAGATGGTTTGGGCCTTGTGTTGTTAAGAAAGTGCTTAGTAGTGGATCTTTTGAGGTTGAGAGTCAATCTGGGGGCATTTTCAAGGTTAATGGTCAAAGATGGAAACACTATTTTGTTGGGGAACCTATTTCTGAGCTTAATGAGGAATGCATTGCTGGAGATCAAGTCAGTCCTGACCTTGATCCTCCAATTTCTTTTGAGCCAACATGATGTTCATTTGATTGGTCAAGCTAAAGACCTAAAACAAGCGCTTCTCAGGAGGCAACCTGAGCATGTTACTGTTTTACTTCAGTTTTCCCTTCTTTATTTTATCTTTTTGTCGGTTTACCTTCCCTTTTATTTTGCCATTTTCAGGTACATGCACTTACCCAAGCATAACAGGCAGAGGAATGATGAGATACTGTTCTATTCATCGTTTGCACCCGGTGAGCTGTTTCCAACTATTTAAACATTTATTCTTGAGTTAATGTTTGATTCAAGCTTGGGAGAGGGATCTGTCTATTGATGAGGGATTCTTTAGCATATTTTTCTTGTCATACTATTGAACTCTGTTGTGGATGGTTGGGGAGTTGATGATTTTCGGCCAGTACATTCACATACTAAATGTCTGATGATTTATGTGCCTGCCCTGATCTGTAATATGAGCTGTACATTCTGCTATTTGAATATCTTGACAAGTAATATGTGACTATCTTTGTGTAATCCAGAGTTATCATCACTGAAAATTGCTTAAGTAATCTGGGATTTATATAAATTCTGCATTCTTCTCCAGTTGGCCTAACCTTGTATAAGCTGAAATGTATTAATTGACCTTGAGTGCATAGAAATCTTGTGATCCTAAAGTTTTTTTTATGCATAGCGAGTTACACATGTATCTTTACCATTTGCGGACTGAATTGATTCTAGTTATCACTTCTAGAATGATTATATCCTAGAATTCATGCTTGGGCATAATACTTCATTTTAGACTTTGA